>JANRMT010062833.1:26826356-26843546 GCA_026402145.1 Polypterus bichir lapradei | reverse complement strand
ATAAACATATATATATACATATCTATACATATACACATATATATACACACACACATATATACATACATATATATATATCTACATATATACACATACATATACATACACACATACATACATACACACACATATATACACACAAATACATATATATATACATACACACACACATATATAAACATATATATACATATACATACATATCTACATATATACACACACAGCTATTTCGTATCAGTGCAAGACGCTGCTTGTTAAAACGGATAACTCCCGCTCTTACGTGCAAGTCTGCGTGGATAT
This sequence comes from Polypterus bichir lapradei, assembly GCA_026402145.1. NCBI lineage: Eukaryota > Metazoa > Chordata > Cladistia > Polypteriformes > Polypteridae > Polypterus > Polypterus bichir. Next base: position 26,843,246 of record JANRMT010062833.1, on the reverse strand, counting down.
TATGAACTATCGTATTTGTTCAAGTTCTATTTAAATTTTAAATAGAAGGAATTTTTATTTAGTCGACAGAAATATCTTTGGTAGGAATGGTAAAAACAGACAGGAATATTATTCCTGAATAAATCAACTCAAACCTTAAACAACTTATAATATTTTGCTCTCCATAAAAATATATCCTGTCTAAATTATACAAGTTAGAAATAAAGTAAACGTTAAAAGAAGAAACATTCAAATTTCTTTACTCTTATGTAATTTTATATAAAAAATAAACTTAGATTTTAAATATCCCAAAAGATTTTGCTCTCCATAAAAATATATCCTGTCAAAATTATACAAATTCAAATATGAACATGCTGCATAACAAAACCTGGAAATATAAATAAAATGTGTTCCTTTCAGCAATAACAAATCAAATCATTCAGTTGTCTTTGCTCTTATGTCATTTTAGAGCTGGACGCCTGCCATCTTTTTTTGGCAACAAGTTCGTTTATGTTTGGTGTGAGGTTCTGTGTTGTGGAGATTCTCAGGATGGACTGCAGGTGCTCATTAGTGAGGCGACTCCTGTGTGCTGTTTTGTTAGTCTTTATCACTGAGAAGAGCTTCTCACACAGATATGTGCTACCAAACATGCACAAGGTTCGAGCCGCATGTAGACGGACTTTTTTTGTTCTTCAAAGTCACCAACGCGCCATGCGCTCAGTTTATCAGCAAAGTGCGTATTTGGGAACACCGTAGTGACGACTTGGTTCAACATTACTTGGCAATAGGGAAAGTGGGGCAAGTTGCACTGGTGCATTTGTGTCTCCCATAAAAGCAGCTTCACTTGAAATCACTTTGTGATTGTGCACGGGTAAAAACATCCGCTGAAGTGTCAGATTCTTATTTAATTCTTTTGCTTTCTGTATCTTCTGCATAGCATTCAGGTCTTTCAGGTTACCCTGATGTTTTGTCTCATTGTGCCGTCTTAGATTAAATTCTGTAATTACAGCCACATTAGCTCCACAAATGAGACAGACGGGTTTAACGGCAATGTCAGTAAACATATACTCAGCCTCCCATCGGTTTTTAAAGGCTCTATTTTCAGAATCAACTTTTCTCTTCAGCATCGTGTGGGCTAGCTTCGCAATAACTTGCAAGCTAGACTTGCTTAACGCGGTAAGTGTTCGGTAAGGCTTCTGAAGCGCTGCATTATGGGATCTGTAGTTTATTGTGTTACCAGCGCTTCATATACCCGGGCCATTAATAACAATAATACAGTATATAAAATGATCTCGCGGGCCGAATATAATTACACGCCGGGCCGGATGTGGCCCGTGGCCCTTGAGTTTGACACATATGGACTAAATAGAACTTGAAAAGATATATTTTTTCGTACATCGAGCCCGCGTGCTAATGTGGTTTTGCCTGCATGCCTCACTAAGTGACCCTCCCCTCGCTCTTACTTTTTTACCGTTCATCTAATGAATACACTGAGTATGGCTTTACCAAAACAATCATTGATTGCGAATAAAGTATTCATTATTCGAGTATGTAGATCAGGGTATATATATATATATATACATATATATATACCCGCGTATCGCAGCGGAGACGTAGTGTGTTAAATAAGCTATGAAAAAGATTAGTTTCTTACTGCATCAATAAACAGCTCGTCGTCTTCTTTATCTGAGACCTGACACACTGCATGCACGGGTTTTTTTTTAACACTGTCTTCCTTTAGCGGGACATTCACTTTTTCCACCGTGTGCTTTGTTTCTGCAGTAGCTGTACTTATTACATACTTATCTTGTATGTATCAGACGCTTCATATTTTTTTGCTGCCTTTTCAATTGTGTAATTCGGTTTTTGTTCAGCGCTCTTTGGAACTCTTGCTTTTTGTCTGTGCACTGCGTCAGTTCACGTGAGCCGCTCGGTGTTCTTGCATCGAAGTTTCTCAGCTGTGCTGTTGCTATGTCGTGCTATGTCTATGGCTGTATCTAATGCTACCGAAGTCCCGGTACTTAAAACTTTCTCTCGCAGTTTCGCTGAGTTTGTGCCAAACACCACCCTGACTATCTCATCTTCCTCTCCATAAGCACAGTCCTACACCCGTGAATAATTTACCCGTGGCATTTTGTTATTGGATTGCCGCTGACGGACGGCCTTATATGGGCAGGCACTAAATTACAAACGCCAGCGGCAGCCTGTCTATGAACTTAATTTAAAGTGTTGGTTTACACTGTGCTTTGTTTCCGAAGTAGCAGAACTCATGAATATGGTTGTATATATCACTCGCTCGCTTCTTATTGTTTCGCTGCCTTCTCAATTATATAATGCATGTTTTCTTCAGCGCTTTTTGGGGCTCTTCCTGGTTTTCTACGTACTGCGTGATTACGTGGGAGGCGTGATGATGTCAAACTCCGCCCCCACGGGTTTCAAGCTCATCTCCATTACAGTAAATGGAGAAAAACAGCTTCCAGTTATGACCATTACGCGTAGAATTTCGAAATGAAACCTGCCCAACTTTTGTAAGGAAGCTGTAAGGAATAAGCCTGCCAAATTTCAGCCTTCTACCTACACGGGAAGTTGAAGAATTAGTGATGAGTCAGTCAGTCAGTCAGTCAGTCAGTCAGTCAGTCAGTCAGTGAGTGAGGGCTTTGCCTTTTATTAGTATAGATATACACATCTACATATATATACATTGTCACAGATGGCTGGGGTTCTTACCCGGCTGGGATGTCTAGAAGGACCAGAAGCTGGCATTAAAAGCTTCCGGGTCAGGAGGACACAACCGCCCTGGAGCAGGAGAGTACCACGGGAGAGGAAGAAAGACTTTCCTACTCGTTGGGACCCGTGGCCACCGCCAGGGGACGCTTTAAGCCTCCTGGAACCCGGGAGAACATTACTTCCGCCACACTTGGCAAGATGGCGGAGGAACCTGCCAGGGATACCCGGAGTGCTTCCAGGGCAAAGGGCAGCACTTCCGCCACACCAGGAAGTGCTGCCGGAAGTTCGTTCCCAGCCACCTGGAATGCATCCGGGCGGGAATAAAAGGGCCCGCCTCCTAACAGTCGGGGAGCTAGAGTCGGGAGAGGGAGCAGGACGAAGCTCCCAGGAGGAGATTGGCGACTAACTGTGGTGATTATTGTTGTGTGCTTTGTGTCGTGTTTGGGACTGTGTTATTTGATGTTAAATAAACGTGTGAACTTTATAAAGATGTGGTCTCAGACTGGTGGTGTCTGGGCGAGTACCACAATGGCGCCCGAACAGGGACCTTCTGCCTGTTCCAAGGCAGAGGACCCCAAAAATACATTTTTTGTGTGCTGCCCGGTACCCCAGTCGGCCACACACATGTCCTGCAGGGAGACGGTCCGCACACGCACCCCAGACGTCCCGCGAATCGCCCAGTGGCCGTCGGAGATTCTCCAGAGGGTGGTCTTCCACCCGAGGGGACTGAGGAATGCCAGCCAAGGCCAAGGAGAAGGGGATTCCCCAGCGTTTGTCGTTGCCGGAGGGACTGCAGTAGGCGCAACCACTGACGGGTCCGGAGGAGGTTGCCTGGACTCATGTCACTGTCTGGGGTGTGCATATCTGGTCCGCGAAGCCGGGATGGCTTCGCTAGAGAAAGGGGAGGATCCACCACATCTCCAGCAGCCAAGGCAGAGGGACGGCAGGGAGAGTTGCAGTTCCCTCGGGAGAGGCAAAATGGCCGAAGACCGGAAGTTCCGCCCCGTGACAGGCGAGGGATTGGACGGTGTGTGCCGTGTTCCCGTCAGTGATTGGTTAAAGATGGGACCGGCGAACGTCCATCCTGAGCAAGGGGAGGGTCCGGTGGATCCCGGAAGAAAGCTCCAGTGTGTACAGCCGGTGAGTAGGACCGATTTAAAGGTAAGTCCTCCACTGGCTGATACTGTATTTTTACCTGCAGCTCCAAAGGAATCGGAGAGGATGCTTCGGTTAAGGCAGATGGTGCAGCAGGTGGAACACGACCTCCGTGTCTGTATAGACAAGCTGGAGGGGAAGGTGGTCGCGTCACATCAGACCTTACGTCATGAGGAAGAGAGGCGCGACACTGGAATCTTTGGCCGGAGGATCGTGGTGGTAGAGGTGAGTAAAACCAATACCGTAAAGGAAAAGGGAGGTGTGAGTGAACCCGTTTCAGGATCGCGTGGTTCCGGGGACTTAGTAGCTGCATCTCCAACAAGGGAAATGAAGCGAGCTGCTGATCGCTTGGAAGGGGTGGAGCCAAGACGCCGGCTGACAAGTGCCGTGGGTCTTAGTGCTCAACCGCCAGAGCCAGCATCAGTCTCGCATCTTTCTACAAGGGCGCAGACGGCAAGGGGTCTTTTCCTTTTCAATAGGAAGACCCAGGCTGTCAGAATGCCCCAGAGAAGCAGGAAGAATCAAAAGGGGAAAGCCAGTTCTTCCTACAAAGGGAGACGTGAGCCCGTATATATAGCAAAACCCCTGAGCTTCGCAGCGGCGAAGTACTGCTTTTAAATTTTTATTAAGAAGAAAAGTAAACCTTTTTAAACTGAGGGAAAATATACCAATAATTATTTGTTAAGGATCTCTTTGTATACCACGTTGTCAGTTCAGCACTCCGGTTGTAATATGACCAAGCTATGCGAGCTTACTCTTGAGCATGCAACGTATAGTTGTCTAGGAGAAAAGCAATCTTGCCTCAAATCAATGGCAACCTTTTGTAGGGTCTGTCCCTGAGACTTATTAATTGTCATCACGAAGCAGAGCCTTACTGGAAATTGGAGGCATTTGAATTGAAATGGGAGATCAGAGGGTATAACGGGGATGCGAGGAATACAAACTCTCTCCCCTGAGCAACTGCCAGTAAAAATAGTTGCCTCAATTAGGTTCTTTTGCAGACATATGACCTGAAGTCTCATGCCGTTACAAAGTCTCAGTGGCTGTAAGGTTTTCAGTAACATTATTGGTGTCCCAACCCTCAAAATTAGATTATGCTCAGTAGTGCCTGGAGGATTCAGAGTGTGGAGACACTCTAGAGACAGCATGTGTATTAACTTGTGGATTTTTCTGTGAGTATTTGGTTGCAGCGTCACGAAGTTGCTTCCGCAAGACCGCGTTAGCTGCGGAGCTCAGCTCGGAGCGAAATGAAGTGAATGAAATGAGGTGAATGGGAGGGGAGATGATGACGTGACTCCCCCACCCGCCTTAACTGTCAATCTCTCCATAAACACAGTCTCTCGGATCTCAACTCTCCTTTATATAAATCAGTAAAGGAGACAGGACTAAACACTAAGGAAAAACAACAGCAAGACCACGTGAGATGTGGAGCTCAGCTTGGAGCGAAATGAAGTGAATGAAATGAGGCGAATGGGAGGGGAGATGATGACGTGACTCCCCCACCCACCTTAACTGTCAATCCCTCCACAAACACAGTCTCTCGGATTGTGATGTCCACGCCTTTATTTAATGTTAGCTCAGACCCGGCACTTAAAAGTTTCTCTCGCACTTTTGCTGAGTTTGTGCCAAACACTATTCTATCCCTGACATTCTCAACTCTCCTTTATATAAATCAGTAAAGGAGAGAGGACTAAACACTAAGGAAAAAGAACGGTAAGACCGCATCAGGTGCGGAGCTCAGCTCGGAGTGAAATGAAGTGAATTAAATGAGGTGAATGGGAGGGGAAAGGATGATGTGACTCCCCCACCCGCCTTAACTGTCAATCCCCCCACAAACACAGTCTCTCTGAATTTGCATAAGCACAGTCCTTCACCAGCAATTTTAACTTAGTTACAATGTGATCAAAACTCTCGTTTATACCCTGCGTCCTCTCATTAAACTTGTATCCCGTGAATATCGCATTCGTCGTGGGCATGACAAACACCAGCGGCAGCCTGTCTATGAACTTAATTTAAACTTTAGGATTACACCGTGCTTTGTTTCCGAAGTAGCTGAACGTGAGTCGCTCTCTTGTGTGATCTTGCGATGTCCACGGCTTTATTTAATGTTAGCTAAGACCCGGCACTTAAAAGTTTCTCGCTACAGCAATTTTAACTCTGTTACAAAGTGATCCAAAGTCTCATTTATACGTCATGTCTTCTCATTAAACTTGTATCTCGTGAATATCGTATTCGTCTTAGGCATGACAAACGGCAGCGGGAGCGGGTCTATAAACTTAATTTAAACTTATGGTTTACACCGTGCTTTGTTTCCGCAGTAGCTGCACTTATAAATATGCTTGAATGTGTCACTCGCTTGATATTCTTTTGCTGCCTTCTCAATTGTGTAATGCATTTTTTCTTCAGCACTCTTTGGAGCTCTTCCTTGTTGTCTACATACTGCATTCACAGTCAGTTCACGTGATTACGTGGGAGGCGTGATGATGCGAGACGCAACTCCGCCTCCCGCGGCCATCGAGCTGCAGTCTATTACAGTATATGGACGAAAATAGGTTACAGTTATGACCATTACGCGTAGAATTTAGAAATGAAACCTGCCCAACTTTTGTAAGTAATCTGTAAGGAATGAGCCTGCCAAATTTCAGCCTTCTACCTACACGGGAAGTTGGAGAATTAGTGATGAGTCAGTCAGTCAGTCAGTGAGGGCTTTGCCTTTTATTAGAATAGATAACCTCATTATAACCATTATTGCCAAACACTAAAATTTCTGTTTTCTCTTTATTTAGCTTGAGAAAATTACTATTCATCCATTTAGAAACACAAGTAAGACATTGTGTTAGTGAAACAACAGAGTCAGGGTCATAAGGGGCTATTGATAAATACAGCTGCGTGTCATCAGCATAGCTATGGAAAATCACGTTATGCCCCGAGATGATCTGACCTAACGGAAGCATGTAGATCGAAAAGAGCAGCAGACCCAGGATAGAACCTTGTGGAACACCATATAGAATATCATGTGTCTCTGAGTTATAATTACCACAACTAACAAAGAATTTTCTACCTGCCAGGTAGGATTCAAACCAATTTAAGACACTACCAGAGAGGCCCACCCATTGACTAAGGTGATTTCTAAGAATGTTGTGATCAATGGTGTCAAATGCGGCACTCAGATCTAAGAGGATGAGAACAGATAAATGGCCTCTGTCTGCATTTACCCGCAAGTCATTTACTACTTTAACGAGTGCAGTTTCTGTACTGTAATTTGTTCTAAAACCCAACTGAAACTTATCAAGAATAGCATGTTTATTGAGGTGGTCATTTAGTTGCATAATGGCTGCCTTCTCTAGAATTTTACTTAAGAAAGGCAGGTTATAAATGGGTCTAACATTTTCAAAAGCAGAGGAGTCAAAATTATTCTTCTTGAGTAGGGGTTTAACTACAGCAGTCTTAAGACAGTCTGGGAAGACTCCCGTATCTAATGACGAGTTTACTATGTCAAGAATACTATCAATTGGCACGCCCGATACTTCTTTGAAAAAACTTGTTGGTATTGGGTCAAGGACGCAGGTGGAGGGTCTCAGTTGAGAAATTATTCTATGTAAATCAGGTAAATCTATCCTGGTGAAAGAATTTAATTTGTTTATACCAGAGTACGGGGGCTTAGGAGGATCCGCAGTGTTGGTGAGATATACTATATTATTTTTAATATCATTAATTTTTTGATTGAAAAATACAGCAATAGCCTCACAGGTTTCACTGGAAGTATTCTGGAGGCATTCCATTGAGTGACCTGGGTTTAGCAGACGATCAATCGTAGAGAATAAGACTCTGGGATTACTAGCATTGTTATTTATAAACTTGGAGAAATAGCAGCGCCTCTCAAGATGGACTATGTTATTGTATTCTGTTATTTTAACCTTCAGTATCTCATAGTGGATAGTTAATTTCGTTTTCCTTCATTTACGCTCAGCTCTACGGCATGTTCTCTTTAAATCAGGCACTCCTTGGGTCTTCCATGGTATAACTATGCTAGAGGATTTTTTAACTGTCTTTTCAGGTGCAACTATGTCTACAGCAGCTCTCACCTTAGTATTACATTTTTCCACCTTACTGTTTACATTATCCTCGCTATTGTAGTTAGCACTATAAATGGACCGATTGCTTAGAATGTTTGTAAGTTTTAAAGCTGCTGATGAATCAAAGAAGCGTTTTTTAACAATATGCTTCTCATGAATGTTTTCTATCAATATTTCTATATTAAATAGTAAAAGAAAATGGTCTGATAGACCAATATCAGTGATCTGCTTTACATCAACTTTTAGTCCTTTGATAATTACTAAGTCTAACGTATTACCTGCTTTATGTGTAGGCTGATTAACGAGCTGTCTCAAATCAAAAGAGTCCAGGAGGTTCATGAATTCTTTTACTTTTGGGTCACACTGTTTATCGATATGAAAGTTAAAGTCGCCAACTATTCGGAGTGTGTCATAGTTCGTAATTAAAATTGACACAAAGTCTGAGAATTCCTCAAAGAAAGACGTATTAAATTTAGGAGCTCTATACACGGATAATACTAGAAAGTGACAATCTCCATGAACAACAACAGCAAGATACTTAAAGGACTTGAATTTACCAACACTGACATCTTTACACTAACCGGCTTGTAAAATGAGGTCATAAAATGATTTCTTCAAAATGTCACATATATTGTCTCTTCTTTCAGGTGTGTAATAGAATAAGAGCAGCTCACTACTGAAAATGGCAAATATAGGAGGCAGTGGGGATCGAACTGGTGGCGCCTTGATTACAAGTCAGCAAATTTTACCGCTATGCCACGGAAGCTATTGTATCATCCTTGAACCTTTTATGAAAGAGTTTATTTGATCTTTGGACTTCAGGCTTCACACATTCTATAGTTTATGCCTTCATTTTGTAACATTTATTACTAAAATATGAAAAAGTTTCTGTTTAAACAATGTGTTTACACAGATTACTGTAGAAACGGAACACACATGAAATGCATGTGTTCCAAATCCATCCATCCATTATCCAACCTGCTATATCCTAACTACAGGGTCACAGGGGTCTGCTGGAGCCAATCCCAGCCAACACAGGGCGCAAGGCAGGAAACAAACCCTGGGCAGGGCACCAGCCCACCGCAGTGTGTTCCAAATAACGAACTGTTAATCCATCCATCCATCCATCCATCCTCTTCCGCTCATCCGAGGTCGGGTCGCGGGGGCAGCAGCTTGAGCAGAGATGCCCAGACTTCCCTCTCCCCAGCCACTTCTTCTAGCTCTTCCAGGAGAATCCTGAGGCGTTCCCAGACCAGCCGGGAGACATAGTCCCTCCAGCGTGTCCTGGGTCTTCCCTGGGGCCTCCTCCCGGTTGGATGTTCCCGGAACACTTCACCAGGGTGGCATCCAAGAGGCATCCTGATCAGATGCCCGAGCCACCTCATCTGACTCCTCTCAATGCGGAGGAGCAGCGGCTCTACTCTGAGCCCCTCCCGGATGACTGAGCTTCTCACCCCATCTTTAAGGGAAAGCCCAGGCACCCTGCGGAGGAAACTCATTTCAGCTGCTTGTATTTACGCTCTCGTTCTTTCGGTCACTACCCATAGCTTATGACTATAGGTGAGGGTAGGAACATAGATCGACTGGTAAATTGAGAGCTTTGCCTTACAGCTCAGCTCTTTTTTCACCACGACAGACCAATGCAGAGCCCGCATCACGCCTGTCGATTTCACGCTCCATTCTTCCTTCACTCGTGAACAAGACCCCGAGATACTTGAACTCCTCCACTTGGGGCAGGATCTCACCTCCAACCCTGAAAGGCAGTCCACCCTTTTCTGGCTGAGGACCATGGTCTCGGATTTGGAGGTTCTGATTCCCATCCCAGCCGCTTCATACTCAGCTGCGAACCGATTCAGAGAGAGCTGAAGATCACGGCCTGATGAAGCAAACAGGACAACATCATCTGCAAAAAGCAGTGACCCAATCCTGAGTCCACCACACCGGACCCCCTCAACACCCTGGCTGCGCCTACAAATTCTGTCCATAAACGTTATGAACAAAATCGGTGACAAAGGGCAGCCCTGGCGGAGTCCAACTCTCACTGGAAACGGGTTCGACTTACTGCCGGCAATGCGGACCAAGCTCTGACACCGGTTGTACAGGGACCGAACAGCCCTTCCCAGATCTATTAATTCCACTCTAAAACTCCAGCGGTTCAGTCCCAGTTAATCAAACAAGGCATGAGCAGGAAGAACTTATTGAACATTCTGCGACAGTGGGGGATGGAATAGCAGGCTGCTGGCTGCTTGTCTTAATCAGCACATTTACAGGACAAAAGACGCTGATGGAGAGGTGCGAACGGATTTAAGGTGGGCCAGATTTACGAGTTTTCTCCTAGGCTCTGATAATTCCAGTGTTAAGCAATGCTTACTTTCCAGGATCAATTTTGCCATGCACAATGCAAACATCATGCTCATAGAGCACACCAATATATGACATTATGCTGTCTGTACAGATTGCATGTTATAAGTTTATTTGATCTACACAGGCACCATAGCAACAACAATTACCAACATTTAAAAGATATTGCTCTAAACAAACATGAAGCAACCAAAAAGTACTAAAGGAACAAAGACTCAGGTTCAAGGAAAAAATTATGTTAATTAGAAAATGTGAGTATATCTGCATAGCTTTACTCACATAAAGACTGCTAGCTATTGGCTTTGCTGACATACAGAATGTTAGCTGCATGCTGACACTGTGTAAATATAGGATGACATGGGAACTCAGAGTCAGGTCAATTGACTATTTACTTCTGTAGAAGAGAAATTCACAATTCAGCAGAACAAAGTACTTACTTACAAGGCAAGACTTACAAGGTGTCTTTATATAATATCATTTTGATTGGCTCAACAATTAATAGATAGATAGATAGATAGATAGATAGATAATATGTGGCACTGTGGCATTGTTATGATGTGCTTTAGTCAGTCATCACGCAAACACAAACATTCTACCCCAGAGTAGAAGAGTATCATGTCAGCAAAATCTAAAGCCAGAGCCCTTTCTCACCCTGTTTTTTCCTTCCATAGAAAGCCACACATTCCTCCAATTTAGAACAATGTTGTCTGTTTTAGCAATTGAGGGGAGTTTGTTCCTGTTATTGCATGTGTTGTAAAATCTGTTTTTTGTTTGCCAGTAAACCACAGTGCATTACTTTTTACAGAGTTTTTTCAGCTATACATGAGCAACATTGAATATTTCTTTGGGAAGAGGAAGGAGGGGATTCTGTATATACTTGCAACAAGCCAAGTATAAGTACACAGATAAAAAGAGACACTAAAATAGAATACCAGATAAACTAGATTCACCATGGACTACCTCAAAAGGAAGTAATAGCAAAAGCAAGACACACCCTTTTCTATGTTTTTCTTGGTTAACATTAAAGTATTATTTTCATGTGTTTATGATATTTATGTATTTTTATAACCATTTTTCATTTTATTTACTATTTACAATGTGTGTATTAAATGTTCTCCTGTGTCTATTCGGTATTGCAGGCTTGGATCGTTCAGTGCATTATTGTGAGTGTTGTTTATTTTGGATTCCAGATTTCTTCCTTCTGTTTTGTAGTTTCAATTTAGGATTTCAAATTGAGACGTGTTCATGTTGGATTGCCTTTCAGGCAAATCCTTATTGTCCATTTTGGGTTTTTTTTTGGCAACTTTTGTTATCCCTTTGATTCTAACAAATACATTTTAGAATTAACAAAGATTTTCTGCTAAATTTGTCTCTAAGCGAGAGGTTTTTCTCACTCCTCTTCCTTGTGGGGTATTTTAGCAAATTTTCTTTCAACACGTACAATATTTTAAAGTTTTGAAGCCAGGACTCTATTTTTGGTTTGTGTAGGATAAAGTCTGCCAGTAGAGTGTGGGGCCAGGCTGCATGAGGAGAGGCCAACTATAGGCGGGGTAGGGCAGTCCTTGGCATGGTTTATGGGTCTTTTAGAGGCCTCATACCTTTTTGCTATATTCTGTGCATTCAAATCATAACAAATGCAAAGGCCATTTAATCAAATATAGTGTAGGAGATGAAATTAGTAAAAAAGAAAAAAGAAAGTGAGACAGAGAGAATGAGCAGTGTAAAAAAAGCATAATGATACCTAGGCATTAGGACAATCATTTAGGGAAGTGAACAGTGAACATATAAAAATAAAAAAGGCATTGAAGTGGGTGAAGGCCTATAAGCATTTGAAAGTCATTTAATTGCAGAGAATCGCATAAAAGACTGTAAAATTATGTAAGTAGCATCAGGACAAAGGACTAGGCATGTGACAGTATTATTGACAGTTAATACAGGTGCTTAGAAAACATTAACAGGCATTTTGTGACTTTCACATTCCGATACTGACGTGGCAATTCTATAATGCTCATCAAGAAAAACCTAATGGAAACATTCAGAATAGAAACCATCAATATCAAGGCACTTTAATATTCAAATATTCCATCCAATTTTCATTTTGCAGTGCTAAATCTGGTTTATTCAAGCCCTTGCTTGGTTAAATACCCTACTCTCATCCCTGCAGATAAGATGGAGGACACATTGGGAGAGTGTGTTTAATGCTTGTGACATATCTAGAATTTATTTTGCACCTAATGTTTTCATATTTGGATGTTTTGTGATAGTAAGATACATTTGCCATGATTTTCTTGCTGTCAACATGGTGCTATTTTGTATAGTGCTTTTACTCGTAGACAACACCATTTTGAGGTAGGGTGCAATAAAATGATTGTTTTGTGGTGGATTGCTATGCCTGCTTGCTACCATATGACTGCAGTACGTCTAACATGTGACATCATCAATGCACCCCTATTTAATATGGCAGTGCAATAACGTTGGTGTCCCACTTTGTGGATACTTTGCAAAAGAAAAACAAGTTAGAAAATGTATGCAGGGCATAGCATTTAGGTGCGTTCAAGGACTATGCAAGCATTGTGGCTCTCAATGGACTGAGTTCAGTAGGAAGATTCTAGAACCTTATCAATCAATTTCAGGGTTGTGGGTGCCAAAGACCACTCTCACTTAGATACACATAAACACAAGCACACAACCACACACATGCACACACACACACAAACACCATATCCATATAGTGACAATCTACAATTGGTAATTACCATAATCTAAAAAAATTAAATTAATTTCTTCTTTGCTTTAGCATGTCTGGTTTTTGTAATTTTCAAGAAATGAGACTGGCAAAACTATTCACTTAAGACAAATTTTAATGAATAACAGAAGTAAAAGGCAAACATTATTACAGCGACTGACCATTATGGGTATCAGGTGAATGTCGCACTCTGATTTTTAAAAATGCAAACCAAGACACTTGTGTAGAATGTACAGCAATGCATAAAGCCTATCCTCATTTGTGTATATACCCCATTTATCTCATCATCAACAGTGAGGGTTCAGGGCATAGGGAAAAAACACTTTCAACAATGAACATACAGTATATGATTCCAAACACTGATTTAAGTGTAAATAGATGAATAGCAGTACTGTCTGTTTTTGTTTGTTATCCTGCTTGTCCTCACAATGCTGTTCACATTTAACACAAATTAAAATTTAACAGTTCTTGAATAAGCTTTCCTCATCTGAGGTTTGTAGAGAAGGCATCCCCATGGACTTTCATATGCACTGTTCTAAACATATTGCAAGGATGTTTGTTTCGGCAGATCAATGTTTTATTTGGTTGCAGCCTGTTAAATCTGGGACATTTTAAAATTCTTCAGTTATTTATGCATAACCTGAAATATGAACTGTGCCTATCACCTGGGCAGACCTGGATGTGTGGCTACCATAGTAAATAACAGTGACAGTCCATCCATCCATCCATTATCCAACCCGCTGAATCCGAACAGGGTCACGGGGGTCTGCCGGAGCCAATCCCAGCCAACACAGGGCACAAGGCAGGAACCAATCCTGGGCAGGGTGCCAACCCACCACAGGACACACACAAACACACACTACGGCCAATTTAGAATCGCCAATCCACCTAACCTGCATGTCTTTGGACTGTGGGAGGAAACCGGAGCGCCCGGAGGAAACCCACGCAGACACGGGGAGAACATGCAAACTCCACGCAGGGAGGACCCGGGAAGCGAACCCAGGTCTCCTAACTGCGAGGCAGCAGCGCTACCACTGCGCCACCGTGCCGCCCGCCAACAGTGACAGTGAAATAGTAAATTATTATAATCCTCAGATAATGAAGCTGTGAGCTTGGTTTAATGTAAGGTAAACGGTACCATCTAAATGATGATTTGCTCTGTGCACAACAGCTTACATTTTATACTTTTATGGTTAGTAAGATCATTTAATTTACCTTTTATGATTTAAAGCGTTGGGAGCTGTGAGGTTTCTGCGCACAAGCTGGACTTTCTAATAGAGGGTTGCCATTTCACACATGTGCAATTAGCCAACATTATTGACTTCCTACTCCACGCATGCAGTCTGCTGGTTTTTCACTAACTTGTACTGAATATCTGTTGCTGCCAGTAATGGCTATAAGTGGTAAAATGAAGGAAAATCTACAAAATATACAAGTTGGTGTAACCACTGTCAAAATGAAATTGAAACAGTATACTGATTTGTAGTTGAATTCACACAAAATGTTTCTCTGTTCGCCAATGCTTTTATGTGCCATGTGATCTGTTAAAGAAATCTTAGCAAAAACCGAACTGAATCTCAACAAACTTCCTTAGAGAATAAGTGTGTCACATATTGACAATATTGGTCTACAGAAGGGTAAGTTGTTTCATGGGGACAGCCAGGCAGACAGAGATTGCTACCACAATAGGTGCTCTGTGTATTATATGTAAATGTACCTAATCACATATGAAATGGTAATATCTTTTCAGGGAATTAGATCTTTGCTCTCTCTTGTTGACTACAGGGGGTCCTCGGGTTACAACACAGTTCCGTTCCTACAACAATGATGTAACCCGAATTTTGATGTAAGTCGAAACACATCCTAGCCTAAGTCACTTACCTATCTTAACACATTTGCAAAACTATAATCTAGAACATAAAAACACAACTAGGCCACAGAAAAAGGAAAAGGACATAAATATACTGTACTGTACATTGTACTGTAGTAACAGAAAAAATTACAAAAAATTAGTGTAAAAAAAATTCCTTACCTTTATGCCTTCTAATCTATTTAAAATATCTAATGTCACTTCCATCGTGATGGCTTTCCTCTTATTCGAAGCACTACCATCTGAAGACTCTGACTTTCATTTAGGAGCCATGATAAGGGCCAAAATGTCGCCAAACAAATAACACAAACAGAACACGTGTGCTGCGCACAACCAAACTAGTTCACCAACTCCCTCACTCATACGCTGTGTTACTGCGTACTGTTCCGCTGCGTGCAACCAAACTAGTTTGCCCACGTAGTCTATATGTATGACGCTAACAGTGTAAGCTTAAACACTCACATCTCAATTTTTTTAAGTTTTCATGGGAGCGAGTGTTGTAAACTTGAAACGTATGTTGTAACCAGAGGACCCCCTGTACACCTTTAGTTAGCATTTTGAGCTGTGTTATACAGGTTTTATTTGATCATTTGGTTTCATTCCCTTGGTAGGTATTAGGCAGTGTTTTTCTCTCTATTCTCCTGGTTCTGGTGTTTATCTTCCTAGCTGTTATTTCTCTGTGGCACAGAGTATCTTTCAGGTGTAGAAGTGGGATATCCACTTAGATGTGTGCTCCTGACTTAGATATATGCTCCTGACTAAAGCTATGAAGGATCCAGTTTTCAGTATCCTCTTTGGGAAAAATGAAGTGGTTAAGGATATGCTACCATTTCTGCAAGATTAAATTTAAAGAGCTAAGTACTAAGCTGAGGAGGAGACAAGGTGGGCTTTCTTAAAGTTCTTACTCTGTCACACAATGGTACCAATAAGGTTAAGGAGATCAGAAGATTTGACATGTAGGTTATATGTTGATGTAGGATAAAAGAGTATAGGTTTATGGGTCAGGTGAGACCTGTACAAATCACTGATGTATTGAGAAGATGTATGAGTAAGTTAGTTGAAGACTGTTTAAATTACTGAATGGGGCAGAGAGTTTTGGTTAGGCCTTGTTTAAAATCTTATTTAAGGGAATGAACAGTAATATTAATAAAAATAGAAAAGTAATTTTGAAATTGCAAGTGTACAGGCAGCATTGCAGAATACAATCAGTATTACAGTAAAAATGTTTTCCCTTGACAGTAAAGTTATTAGAAGCATTACTAGAATGTGCCAAGTCAGCTAAAAATGACCACCTTTAACATATATTTAATCTAAAGTTGTCTAATTTGGATTTAGTGCAAGATCCATCCTGTAAGAGATGCCATCAAGCACCTACATCATAGGTGACATGTTTTGGAAGTGTCCTACGCTTTAACTACTCTGCGCAAAATTTGTTTTATATTTTGTGTATGGTTCATGGATCTAAAGTCAGTTCTTATACATTGACAGCAATATTAGGGCAACACAAGATGGGATAACATTGTGCAATGGAATTCTCTTGTGATATCCTATACCACAATGCTTGCTCAAACAGAATACACCTAATCCACAATTTGTAACTCAGTGGCAAAGTAATGCTGTATAGTATTGGAAAATATAATTTTGCCTTAACCAGGATTTATTCCATTTTTTTTGAGAATTTGTCAAGAATCTAGTAATTAATACTAAATTAGGCACATTAGTCCAGGGGTGAACATTTGTATTTTATCTCCTGTTTAGATGGGACTATTGCCATATAGCTTTCTGAGTCATGTAGGGATTAGCGACCGAGTTTACTGGATTATCTTTGAAACATATTATCGTACTTACTATTTTCTTTTTTTTTTTTTGGCTGGACTGTGTTTTATTATTGGGATTTGTTCTTTGAATAAAATAAAAAAAAGTGAAACAAGATTGTGTATAAATATGATGTTAAGGCAGTAACATCCTATTTAAAT
>JANRMT010062833.1:26785256-26816356 GCA_026402145.1 Polypterus bichir lapradei | reverse complement strand
GCGGCCTGGGGGTGAGGGCCGGAGTAAAATGCCGGCAATCCACCACAATATATATATATATATATATATATAGTGGTGCGCAGCCATATGTACACAGAGTTAATAGTACATGCACAGATGCCATACTAGTTGAGTTAGTTTCACTACTTTTTACACATGTGATAAATAACCCTGTGACGATGTGGGTTCGCTTCACGCTCCCGTCTGGCTTCTGGGAGCCCTTGAACCTGTCACTGTCGGTAATGTTACCGATGAACTCGGCAATGAGGCACTGCAATAGAGCAAGAGGATGGTGTAAAACTGCCAAGTACTTTTATTAAAACAACAACAAAACAAGTGTATGAATAAAAGTGCAGTGCATCAAATCTTTAAATAAATAATCCATTAAAACAGAAGTGAAGTGGAGGTTAAAACAAAGCTGGAAACTCTCTCTTTAAAAACAAAGTCTGGTGTCTTCTTTTTACCTGGCGGCTCCCCTGCTTCTCCCATCGGGCTTTGCAACAGGGAAGTCGCCCTACCTGCAGCTGACCTTCTTTCCACTCAACTGGTCTGGAGGCTTCCTGATACCTGGCTTCAGTTCCGCTCCGACCAGACCGAGACTTAGATTCCCCAACGGCCAGGACTCTCACGCTGGGGAATCCATCTCCCAAGCCTCCTGACTCCCGCTGCCTTCTCTGCCTTATGCGGCCAGCCATCCTTCTTCCGGTCACTCCCGCTCCTCCGTAAAATGCTCAGCGGGAGCGACCACTACCAACTGCCCTAGGTGTCTGCCAAACACCTCGCTAGGGCTCACTGTCGAGCTGCCTGCGAGCGCTCACTTGCACGCTCTCTATAACACACACCAGCTTTCTCCTCACTGCTTCCTGCTTTCTTCCACACTCCTGCAACCTCTGTTTCCTTCTTTCTCTTTTTTCTTCATCCTTCATTTCTTATTTTTTTTCTCTAGCCGACTCGCGCTTCTGTTTATAACAGAGACGTGACAGCTGTGGCAATCAGCAGCTCCCGGGAACAATTACGGATGCGGACAGTTTGTCACCTGTGCACTTAGGTGAGAAACGCCCACATCACGAATTCCCCAGGAACCGCTTCGGCCACACACCAACACGGCCCTTCGCTAAGCTGCAAGTGCAGCGATTATTTATTTTAAAAATGGCCTCTTGACGTGAGCTGTGAACCCGCTATAACACAAACCCATTCACCATTCGCCTTTTGTAGTCTAAGGAAAGAGTCATACATTATTTTATCTCCTAAAAGACTGCAGTCAAGCACTTCTTCATGGCTTGTTATGTGAAATAAAATGAAAGGGTAAAAGATGCATTAGAAAGTATTTCTTACATATAAGTTTATTTTTTGCATTTATTATGAAAAGCTTTATAAACTATTTATTTACTTTTCCTAAAATGATGTTTAGGTATTTAATATTTTTGTTATAGGTAAAAGCTACTCTATACTGTTGACAAGTAAGACTAAATTATTCCTGGCAGAAAGCAGTATCTAGGCATTAAGACATTTATTTCAGTAAATGGTTACTTCAGAAGAATTTTCATGTATATTGACTCTTGAAATCTGATATTGAATATATACAGTAATTGCACGTAGTCTACCTTTTTCATTTCTAAGTGAGTCCAAATAGACAGATTAGGGCATGTAAAGTGTAAATGGAATGTCATTATCAGAGAAAAAATGAACTTTAAAGTGCACTTGACTTCAAATAGGTTACCATTAATTGTAGACATTCTCTTGTTGTATGACATTGCTGCTGTACTAAAAGGAAGTACAACAAATGTATATTACATCAGAAAAATAAATATCCATTATCAGTAAGAAGTCATGTTGAAGTAGTTCAAATTAAATTTTAGAATTTGCTTTAAAAATGGTTTATATTTGCCATATTGGATATATGAAATCCAAATTTCAACACATCAGTACTAAAAGCCTTATTTACATGCATGAAAGTTTAATGTTAAGACATATTGATATAGCAACATTTCCCATCATGCATAGCTGTTATGCAAAAAGAACTCTATAAAAATAGTAATTCTACTGGCTTTTTATGCACTGTACCTAGGGTTGTGAACTGTCTCGGTATTCTGTTTTGAGTTTTCTAACTGTTTGTCTGACAGTAACATGAAGGAGGATTTCAATCCATGCAGAAATGTGTATTCCTGTTGATTTTTGCAAAATAAATAATTGAATGCTGTAATCTCTCAGTCTTATTTGTTTGATTAGGTCTAATTGTATTGCATTAAAAGATCTGGAATCAGATTCCTATAAATGCATGTGTGAAAAATAAGCTTATAAGGTTGATATTGTTACATGTAAAGAGTACAGTAAAGTACTTGCTTGAATGTGCTAATCAACATGCAACATACCATTACTCTCCAGCATCATGATCAATGAGAATTACTACCTTACCACAAAATTTCTGTCTTCCTTACCTCAAAGTTAGAATTGTAATTAGAGAAGATCCATCTCATCCATTCTCATATTAAGCAACTTCATGCTGATATGAAGCCAATTGATAAGGTACACATTCTTCTTTACATTTACCAACTTCTGACTCAGTATAACAAAATCTATTTTACATGCCATTCAACAATACAAAATATTATTATAAACATGTCATAGCATACCTGTAACCAGGTATGTATATTTTTCCAGTACTTCAAAATATAACACTTTTCAGGGGGTGTGCTTATTTTCTTAAATACAGTTGTGCTTGAAAGTTTGTGAACCCTTTAGAATGTTCTATATTTCTGCATAAATATGACCTAAAACATCATCAGATTTTCACTCAAGTCCTAAAAGTAGATAAAGAGAAACCAGTTAAACAAATGAGACAAAAATATTATACTTGGTCATTTATTTATTAAGGAAAATGATTGAATTTTACGTATTTGTGAGTGGCAAAAGTATGTGAACCTTTGCTTTCAGTATCTGGTGTGACCTCCCTTTGCAGCAATAACTGCAACTAAACGTTTCTGGTAACTTTTGATCATTCCTGCACACCGGCTTGGAGGAATTTTAGCCCATTCCTCCATAAAGAACAGCTTCAACTCTGGGATGTTGGTGGGTTTCCTCATATTAACTGCTCGCTTCAGGTCCTTCCACAACATTTCGATTGGATTAAGGTCAGGACTTTAAATTGGCCATTCCAAAACATTAACTTTATTCTTCTTTAACCATTCTTCGGTAGAATGACTTGTGTGCTTAGGGTCGTTGTCTTGCTGCACGACCCACCTTCTCCTGAGATTCAGTTCATGGACAGATGTCCTGACATTTCCTTTAGAATTCTCTGATATAATTCAGAATTCATTGTTCCATCAATGAAGGCAAGCCGCCCTGGCCCAGATGCAGCAAAACAGGCCCAAAACATGATACTACCACCACCATGTTTCACAGATGGGATAAGGTTCTTATGTTGGAATGCAGTGTTTTCCTTTCTCCAAACATAATGCTTTTCATTTAAGCCAAAAAGTTCTATTTTGGTCTAATCCGTCCACAAAACATTCTTCCAATAGCCTTCTGGTTTGTCCACGTGATCTTTAGCAAACTGCAGACGAGCAGCAAGGTTTTTTTTGGAGAACAGTGGCTTTCTCCTTGCAACCCCTCCATGCACACCATCATTGTTCAGTGTTCTCATGAACATGAACATTAGCCAATGTGAGAGAGACCTTCAATTGCTTAGAAGTTACCCTGGGGTCCTTTGTAACCTCGCCGACTATTACACTCCTTGCTGTTGGAGTGATCTTTGTTGGTCGACCACTCCTAGGGAAGGTAACAATGGTCTTGAATTTCCTCCATTTGTACACAATCTGTCTGACTGTGGATTGCTGGAGTCCAAACTCTTTAGAGATGGTTTTGTAACCTTTACCAGCCTGATGAGCATCAACAACTCTTTTTCTGAGGTCCTCAGAAATCTCCTTTGTTTGTGCCATGTGCCAAACATGTGTTGTGAAGAGCTGACTTTGATAGATCCCTGTTCTTTAAATAACACAGGGTGCCCACTCACACCTGATTGTCATCCCATTGATTGAAAACATCCATCCATCCATTTTCCAACCCGCTGAATCCGAACATGGTGCCAACCCACTGCAGGACACACACAAACACACCAAGCACACACTAGGGCCAATTTAGAATCATCAATCCACCTAACCTGCATGTCTTTGGACTGTGGGAGGAAACCGGAGCGCCCGGAGGAAACCCACGCAGACACGGGGAGAACATGCAAACTCCACGCAGGGAGGACCCGGGAAGCGAACCCAGGTCTCCTAACTGCGAGGCAGCAGTGCTACCACTGCGCCACTGTGCCACCCTTGATTGAAAACACTGGACTCTAATTTCACCTTCAAACTAACTGCTAATCCTAGAGGTTCACATACTTTTGCCACTCACAAATATGTAATATTCAATCATTTTCCTCAATAAATAAATGACCAAGTATAATATTTTTGTCTCATTTGTTTAACTGGTTTCTCTTGATGAACTTTTAGGACTTGAGTGAAAATCTGATGATGTTTTAGGTCATATTTATGCAGAAATATAGAATATTCTAAAGGGTTCACAAACTTTCAAGCACAACTGTAATTGTAGTTCCTCAGAGCTACAGCACACAGGCAAAGAGTTAATACCTGAAATTCACACTAATAAGGTAAGGGACTAGGAAGAGCAAATTTTATGTGATGGCTTTAGTATTGCTATATCAGGAAGAACTGAAATAGCAGGTTAGCTGCAAAGTACTGCTGCTACTTCTATATGTGTTTTTTCTAATTTCTTAATCAATCTATGAGTAAAAATAACTCCTAGATTTTGTGTGTTCTGCAAAAGTGAACAAAAGGAGAAGAGTGAAGGAAAATTATTATTATGAATATAGACTAGATTAGGAATGAGTATATTAGAGGTAGAGCACAGTGAGAGAGGCTACATTGAGATGGTTTGGCCATGTGTAGAGGACAGATGAGCAGTACATTGGGAAAAGAATGTTGAGGATTGGAATTGCCAGGTAAGAGCAAAAGGGGATGGCCAAAGAGGAGGTTTATGGATGTCGTGAAGGGAGGACATGAAGGCAGTCGGTGTGGCAGAAAATGATGTAAAAGACAGGGATACATGGAGATGGATGATCCGTTATGGCAATTCCTAAACGGGACCAGCCAAAAGAAGAAGAAGAATTTGTTCATAATAATAGTTTATAGCATGGACACAGTATATTTTTATATCATATACAGTAGTTTCATTGTTTCAGTTTCTCCATACAATATATTTTAAATATTTTTCATGTTTAGTTTTTTTGGTACTAATGAGTCATGCCTAAATCTGCATTTTTGACATGCATTCACATAACCTAAAGATAAAGATTTACACATTTGCATTTTATTACAATTGTGTTTTCAAATGAAAGACATTAAAAAAATCTTTGACAAATTAAATTGAAACATAAAGCAGCCCTTCAGCACATGTGTTCAGGAGTATAATAAACAAAATTATACAGCCTATGTTTTATTACATGAAATGTAAACAGTAAGGTAAAAGAACAAAGTAATTTTCCTAGAAACAAATTGCACTGCTGCTGTCTACCTTCTTGATCACCAGCTAGTTATTCCATCATATCGCTCTTCTACAGACTTGTAAATCTGCTTGCTCAACACTCCAGCATACTTGTCTTCACTGTTTACAGTCTACAGACTTGTTGCATGGCCAAATATGCTGACACTGTCTTTCTTACTGTTCTAAAACCTTGTTATACAAGTTTAATAGCTTAGTGAGTCTAGAATCTGGAGGGAAGCTGTCACAAAGGCAAAATGACAAGAAATAAAAGAGCCCAGGGTATAAGAATATAAAGCAAAAGAGACAAGCTGGAAGAGGTGAGAGGAAGACCGTTCATTTAGTGCTTTGTAAAGTAGGAAAATGGGTGAAGTCACTGGGTTTTTATTTTCTGTTTATGGTGGCATTGATGCATTTGAGCTCATTTTGCATTTTTCTTCCAGATGGGAGGATTAGAAGTCCACATGATTAAAGTTGTACATATTACAAAGCTTTATACTAATAGTGTAAGATTATGATACCCTTTTATTCTTTTTATCATTTACAGTGCTTAAATATATATACAGTACAGTGGTGCCTTGGTTTGCGAGCGTAATTCGTTCTGGAAACATGCTTGTAATCCAAAGCACTCGTATATCAGTGTGAATTTCACCATAAGAAATAAGGGAAACTCAGATGAGCCGTTCCACAACTCAAAACTATTCATTTAAAAATTATTAATACAAAATATAAAGTAAAAATACATAAAATAAATTAACCTGAAAAAAACCTGAAAAAAATCGTGGCTGGTGTGAGGGAGACGAGAGAGAGGAGGGTTATTGTGTAGGACAGCTTTCATTCTAACTAACAGAATACCTGCTATCTGTTGGCTCACTGGAATCTTTTTTCTTTTTTTGTGCCTTTAACAAGGAACCTATCCAATGACAGTTGCTTTTGCCTGAAGAGTCACTACACTTAGACACAAAATTAAAAAAATGCTGTACATAATGTAAGGTTTCTAACTCTTTTGGGATTCCACCCAATGAGACACGCGGAAGAGTGTCCCGAAGCAACAGCAGGCTTCCAGCACTATAGCAGTTCGCTGCAATAGCAAATCCAAAAAGATCGTGGACATGCTATAAGCGCCTGGCGTTGATGGGTGATACGAAGAACATTAGAAATGCGCAGGGCACAGGATTACTTGGCCACTAACATGCCCAAGATCCTGCCTGACTGCTGTGTCTGTGTATAGGAGAGCGGTAAATCCCACTACAATAAATAACCGTGCTGTTCCTGTTTCAAGATGAATAAAGCTGGTGTTGCTAAATTACTGAGACTCAGCGTCATGTTTTGGGGTGCAACACAGGGACTTGCACGTTACAGCACACACAAGTGGTCACAATGCTATAGTAAACAGTATACGCTTGTACGGATATTGACTATACGAGTGAGGCACGCAGACTGAGACCGAGCATGGGAGACGATTATCCACAATCCCACAGCGAGAGAGAGAACCACTATTAGCTAAGTTGTGATCACGTGATACTCAGCAGACAAAGTGTATACATATTACTTGTATTGCAAGACCTTGCTTGTTTATCAAGTTAAAATGTATTAAAAATTTTAGCTTGTCTTGCAAAACACTCGCAGACCAAGTTACTCGCAATCCAAGGTTTTACTGTATATATATGCTCCAGGTGGCCAACAAGCTTCTTCCGGCAGCTATTCCGAGTGTGGCGGAAGTGATGTCAAATATGGCCCCATAAGGGTTGAGCTCCCATGCTCATGACCTGCAGCTCCGCAGGAAACCAAGGGGGCCACCCTCTTTCAGCCCGGTGGAGAAACTTTCTTGAAAAGACGCTCGCCCCTTGTCCTTCTGTACTCTGGGCTGGGTAAGGGCTCTGGCCATCTGCCACTATATATATATATCCATCCATCCATCCATTATACAACCCACTGAATCTGAACACAGGTTCACGGGGGTCTGCTGGAGCCAATCCCAGCCAACACAGGGCACAAGGCAGGAACCAATCCCGGGCTGGGTGCCAACCCACCGCAGGACACACACAAACACACCCACACACCAAGCACACACTAGGGCCAATTTAGAATCGCCAATCCATCTAACCTGCATGTCTTGGGACTTGGATTATTATATACATTATTTTTGGGTGTAATTATTTTATTAAGCAAGCTAAATTTTTGAAAAAAAAATTATTAATACTTATGCTATCAGTCTAATAAGGCTTTTCTCTCTCTGTAAGATAGGCAGAGTCATTCAAATTTGCATGCAGCAGAACCAAATGCAGCAGGAGTACTGAAGATTAAAGAAAAATGGCTGGTGTGCAGTGGGCAGCATGGTGCAACACTTTAAGGCAGAGTTAAGTTTAGTTTGCAATTTAACATTATACAGTATTTAAAGAAGAAATATAAATGTTACGTTTGTTCATGTCTAAGTTAAAACTGTTGTTAGTTTTGTATGTATAACTGAAAGGATAAACGACACTGTTGAACTTGTTATTTGAATGCAGCATGATCCTTTAATACAGAATACTGAAGATTACACACCTGCTGATCATCATTTCTTCTATGATGGTGCAAAGCAAACCTTCCTGAAACATCTGTGTGTTCTAACTGACATGCTGTTGTGAACGGAGCACCCTGAGACAGCATTCTTGGTGGCAGTCTTGAGTTGAGTAAATAGCCTTCCCCCCACTCTCTGTTTGTGTTTTTGCACAGGTCTTGCCTTTTACTTTCCTCATCACAAAGATCTGTCTTTTTTTTTTATTTTTATTAACTGGTGATTCTAAATTGGATCTGTGTAAATGTAAATGGGGGTGTATGCATATGTGGACCTTACAATGCACTGAGAGCTAAACCCCTCTTCTTCTTGTTCTTCTTTCAGCTATTCCCATTAGGAGTTACCACAGCAGATCATCTTCTTCCATATCTTCCTGTCCTCTGTATCTTGTTCTGTTACATCCAACAGTCTACCAAGATAAAGGAACTCCACAGAAATAAATATTGTATGTCTATGTGTGTTATAACAAAGCACCATGGTTATTTTGCAAATGCAATATATTATCCTAACCAAAAATGGTCAAATTCATTAAATCATATGTATGGCACATTCATTTGCACAATGATAATGCAGCACATTTTTACTGGTTTACCTTTTAAACTGTCAGATTAATTTCTTATTTTACTTTACAATAGTAGTTTTATAGATGGAAACAACTTTATTGTCATATTCAGATCAGCCATATAAAACTGTTAAGTGAAGATTAAACCAATCAAGTTAACTGCTGAAATGGCAAGCCCATATATTTTGTTTATTTGGTCAAATATGTCTTTTCCTTTTTGCTTAATTAATTTTAATATACTTCATAAACAGTAAAGCAATCCATTCCAGCTGCATTATCTCAATTGCTCTTCTTCATTTTATTACATTGTTTAACTACCTTTAAATATCAGTATCTTAAAGTGCATACATTTTTTTTTAAATACGATTAAGCAATGAAAAATCAGAACACTTACACAATTCTTAAAATCATGAATCTTTCTTTGATGAATTTATTTATGCTGTCAATAATAAATGAAATACTTTCTAAAATTCAAACATAGTTTCTCTTCTTCTTTTACACTGTTTAAAATGTACTGCTTCTTAATAAAGAATTATACCCAAAAAGTAAGACTTATACCCCAGCTATTTGAAGAAAAGCAGCACTATTAAAGCTAACAGCCAGTGCAGTTTCCAGTTCAGTAAATGCCTAGATTTGTGTCAATTGGAATGGATTTGTTTCTGAGGCAGAAACAGGACTATTTATGACAATGTTAGGAGAGCTTATTAGACCTCGTTGCAATTATATCGATACAGCATTTCATGCGTCTGATATGTAATGCAGCATGATGCAGGAAATGACTCAGTATCACAGTGTGCAGCACCCTGCGTTGATTTAACAAGGGCAAAGGATTAGCTTCCTTCTTTACAAGTAGAACTTGCTTGGTGAATCTGGGAGAAATATATTTTCATGCTTGTTTTGTATGTGTGTGTGTGTTTGCAGATATTTTGAAAATAAATTCAGAGATGGCAATGTATGTATATGTTGTGATCTTTAACTTAGTTAATAGAAAAAAACTAAGAAAAAAATTAAGAGTATGTCATTTTTGAAAAATTTTCTACTGATATGTTGGTGCAATGAAAGTGATAGGGCTCTTTAGATATTAAAATTACTTTCTAAAGAAAACAAAAACAATTACATTGATGAGTTTACTTTATTAAACATTAACAAGAAATAAGTGTGTATAAGTAAGTGTTAACATTACAGCAGCAATATATTTGCAATATGAATGGTCTGAATTCAAATTCCCATTATGGCTATTTGATAATCCTTTGCTTTCATGAAATCAGACAGACTGGATCAAAATGGTGATTTCATGTCGGCGTTTCCACAATTTTGATCAAAATGAATAAATATCAGATCACTCCTGCCTCCACTATTTTTCAGATTATAGGTGTCAGGTGGGCAAAACCTACCCTAACATCATCCGGAATAAGGAAGGACCAGTGGTGGACAGAGCACTAATTCATGACATGGCACAATCATGTACACACATACACACTTGATCATACCTTGCCAATTTGGTGTTGACATTTAAACTCCATGCATGTCTTCAAAATTTTGGATAGAAAGGGATCTAGGAAAGTTCTAAATTTTAGATAGAAAGTATCTAGGGAAAATCCACATAGACAAGGACTATAAAGACAACCAGCAGACCAGCATTAAAACTCAGTTTTATGGAGCTGTGAGACAGCAGAACTAAACACCACACCATGATTACCAGCCATTCTAGTTACTTGAAATTTACCTGAACTTTACACTATTAAAATGAGTTACATTTGTTTCAAGGTGGCAAACTCATTTAATAGGAATTTATCAAAAAAAAAAAAAATAACATTGACCCAACTTCAAATAGATAATTTCAGAAATGTTCAGGACCAGGCTGATTGAAAATAATGTAATAAAAGTGCAAAGAGACAGTAACGGACTTAATAAAATGTTCTTAATGGAAATCTGGATTGAAATGTAGGCCATGGCACTTTTTAAACTTGTTATACAATTAAAATTTTATTGGCCAAGCATTCTAAAAGCTTTTTGAATCATAATATTAAAATTTGTGAATTTCAAGTATAAAAAATATATTTTTCCAAAGCATATATTAAATTTATTAATAATTAAAACAGATACTTCCATTTATATTTTTTAAATTCTAACTGTTATATAACTCATTCCTGTAGCCATTACACTGAAAGATTTGCATGCAAAAACAAATATAATTAAAAATGGATCTGTTACTGGCATAAACTATGTCTTTCTCCTTCTTGTCATATAAATCTATGCATTTACATGTGTTAGAATTTATTAAGGGCACCCCAGAAACATCTTAGCCAATCAGACCTCTACAGGTTTCTCAATAATAGTTATGTAAGTATGTACGGTATGTTTGATTTTTGGCATGTTACCTGAAAGACAAGGAGAGAGAAAGGGACTGTCAGGTGGCTGTAGCATCTGTCATTCTAGGATGCCCTGAAAGTGGAAATCAGTACTGTTTGGGTGTGAAAATTCTGATGCAGCTATAGCAGAATTTTCCTACATGTGTACAGGCTTCTTTAATATAAAAAATTAACTTACTTAATAATAATATCTGTTCCTATTTTGCTATTGACCAGTGAAACATTCAACTTTATGTACTTTTCATGTTACAAAAAAGTCAATTAAACAATGAGATGCTGGTGCCTGGTCTGTCATTTGTCTTATGTTTATATAATTTTTATTAATATTGTTATGTTTATGGTTTGTTAAAAATCTATGTTTGATGCAATGTTCTCCCATGTCCCTTGTGTTTTGTGAGCGGTTCCCCAAGAAAAGGGGCCATCCTAAGGTCACGGCTGCTGAGACTGCTCCCTGATTATATACTGTATTCTGCCCGAGATAATACCTCAGGAACGGTTCATTGGCATTTGCATTTGTCTATTGTGAGATCATTAATCCTTTGTGAATGCAAAAATCCGCAGATACTTTTTGGGCACAAGATTACTCTATATTTTAAGTCTATTGCACTAAATAAGATGCACAAAGTTGCGTGAAATGCAATATAAACTGATCACTGTACAGTCAAATCACGTGTGTAAGACTGGCTGCCGAGACAAAGATGTGTGGTGTACGTAGTTCATCAGCTCTTTAGTGAACTGTAACTTTTTATAAAATTTAAATTATAATACATTTGTGTGTATATTTATTGCAGTAAGTAAACAAAAATGATTAATATTACAGATACAAAAGAAATCCAACAAAAACTAAACACAAAATGATAAACACTCTCGACACAGTTCTGTTTCTGGGATGCAGGTGATGGTGGTGTAATTATGAAATTAAATTTCCAGTGAACATCCCCTTGAATACTCTCTCTTGGTTCACTGGTACAATGTCTTACTTGTGTTTCTGAATGGATGAGTAGTAATTTTCTCAAACTAAATAAAGAGAAACAGAAATTTTAGTGAATGGCAAAAATGGATATAATGAGGGTATTAGAAATAAACTTGATCCATTAGGATTAAAAGTTAAGATGGAGGAAAAGAATTTAGGGGTAATTGTTGACTCTGAACTAAATTTTAAATCACATATTAATCAGATTACTAGGACAGCATTTTTCACTTAAGAAATATGGAAAAAGTTAGACCTCTTATAGCATTGCAAGATGCTGAGAAATTAGTTCACGCTTTTGTTTTCAGTCAGCTAGATTACTGTAATGCACTCCTCTCAAGACAACCCAAAAAAGACATCATTCGATTGCAACTCATGCAGAATGCAGCTGCTAGAATCTTAACTCGGAAAAGAAAATTCAAGCACATCTCCTCCAGTTTGATGTCACTACATTGGTTACCTGTGTCATTTAGAACTGACTTTAAAATACTGCTTATGGTTTACAAAGCCTTAAATAATCTCACTCCATCTTATATTTAAAAATGTCTTTCACCTTACACTCCAAATCATAACCTTAGATCTTCAAATGAGTGTCTGCTCATAATTCCAAGAGCTAAACTTAAAAGAAGTGGTCAGGCAGCCTTCTGCTATTATGCACCTAAAATCTGGAACAGCTTACTAATAGAAATTTGCCAGGGTAATATAGTGGAGCACTTTAAAAATCTGCTGAAACATGGCTTTCTTATAGCTTCATTTTAGTTTAACCCCGATATTCTGCATATGCATTTAATTATCATTATCATTCATGGTGGCTCCGACATCCGTACTAACCCCTACTTTCTCTGATATGCGCCACCACCACCTGATCAAAGCACCGTGATGTCCCTACAGTGATGGATTAAAAGCCAGAGGTCCACAAGACCATCATCATCAAGCTCTTCCATGTGAAGCCTGAAAATCATGCGGACTGATTGAGATTATTTATGTTAGTTACAGTGCCTAGAGGGGGCTGAGCGGTCTCGTGACCTCAGAACCCCTACAGATTTTATTTTTTTCTCCAGCCGTCTGGAGTTTTTTTTTTTGTTTGTTTTTTTCTGTCCTCCCTGGCCATCGGACCTTACTTTTATTCTATGTTAATTAGTATTGCCTAATTTTATTTTTTTCTCTTTCTTCATCCTTTAAAGCACTTTGAGCTACATCATTTGTATGAAAATGTGCTATATAAATAAATATTGTTGTTGTTGAAAGTTAGGTAAAGTTTTATCGTACCTTGATGCCGATATATGTGAAGGTTTGAAGAAGCTGGGAGTGCTGCCAGACAAAGACGTTTTCCAACCCAGACAAATTCACACAAACAAGTGGGCACAGAACAAGAACATAAATGAAAAGAAAATTCTAATTCGATGGCTATAATTATAATCCAGTTGTGCAGTAAAGTGTTGAAACAAAAAGACACCATTGATCTGCCGGCTTGTTATGGTACACTTATAAAGCTAGTGCTCTATCTATCTTTCATCCAGATGCCCTCACAGCAATTGCTGAAGCTGCCCAATGGTGCAGTACTCCCAAGGTTACTGGGAGTTGGACTTCATTTAAGTAGCAGGGCTACAGCTTCGTCTGCAATTTTCCACAGTACATTGCAAAACTTGGAAAATACTTTCTATTCAATTATTGATGACAAACCTGCGAATAGGTAAATCCGTGAATCATAAACCCATGTATTACAAGAGCAGATGTGCATTGTTTTTTATTTTTGATTTACTGGATTCCTGGTTATTTTTTGCTCTGTTTATCTGGATTTGACTTGTGGATTGTGATTTGGTACGTATTCATTTCAGGCAACTCCTTTTTGTACTTTTTGTACCTTATTTGTTGTATTTTTGATTTGCAAATAAATATTTTTATTTAGGGCGGCACGGTGGCGCTGCTGCCTCGCAGTTAGGAGACTCGGGTTCGCTTCCCAGGTCATCCCTGCGTGGAGTTTGCATGTTCTCCCCGTGTCTGCGTGGGTTTCCTCCCACAGTCCAAAGACATGCAGGTTAGGTGGATTGGCGATTCTAAATTGGCCCTAGTGTGTGCTTGGTGTTTGTGTGTGTCCTGCGGTGGGTTGGCACCCTGCCCGGGATTGGTTCCTGCCTTGTGTTGGCTGGGATTGGCTCCAGCAGACCCCAGTGACCCTGTGTTTGGATTCAGTGGGTTGGATAATGGATGGATATTTTTATTTATATAAGATTCTTGCTTTGGATTGCCAGAGTTTTTCACAGTTTCTCTTCCTTGATGGGCATTTTTTAATATAAAAAGTGTTTTGAACATTAAAAATCAATTTCCCCATTTTAGTAGTTGGTGTGGCTATTTTGGGATGATGCCATATTGGACAGGCTACTGGAGATCCTGACCTTCTCTGGTAGCTTATTTGAAGGCCTCACACCTTGTTCTCTTTAGGTGTGCTACTCTCACACATAACAGTCCTCATCTAACAAAATACACACACATACAGATTTAAACACTCAGTAAAGTGAGAACCTCACGACTATCCGCTGCTCAGGAAATAAATGATTATTGCTTGTGAACTGCCAAAATTGAAAATGCACACTTTAAGGTTAGAATAGAACAATTCTGAGATGAAAAAAGACAAGACACTATAACATGAGAAGAATACACAGACTACACAAACTGACTCAAACAGCAGTACTAACAACCATGCCACCTTACCACTGTTCCGTAAGTTACCTGTCGACTCATGTAAAACATTTAAAACAATATCCATAACACACACACACATACTGGATATGTTACTTCATATTTGGAACCTGTTAATAAGTCAGCTGAACAACACACACAAACACTTGTGTTATTTATGTTTAATACACATTCTGCACTTTCCAAAAGCATCATAGTATACTGAACATCACACAAACATACTAGCAGCATTTTATTAATTAAAGGCAGGTTATCCACTGGTTAGGGGGAGGCCAGCAAACATTGAAAAAATGACTCTTTAAATACATACCTGATCTTTCTTTCTTTGTCCCAGTATTCTGTTTCTCTTTTAGTTAGATGCATACTACTGGCTGATTCTTTTTTTTTCCATGAATTGGAGGGATCACACATTGGCTTCCTTCTGTAATTTGTTAAATTTAGAGTGGCCCTCCTCAGCAGTGGATTAAAATCAGGATGCGGCATAATGTCTTGCAATTGATGCATTCCTGATATTGGTCTTCTTTCTTTTATTATAACTTACTGTGGTTATGTTTAATGGAGGCAATCGTACTGGACGTTGCATACCTCTCCACTAGCGTGTGACTGGGAAAACAACATCAGGAATCCTCCTTTTAATACTGACAATGACCTTCAAGTCCTATCTCTAAACTGGAACGTCCAGGTTATACATGGACATGCACTACAAGGTTAATTGGGACATTTCCTCAGCCAGAAGAAGGCTATTAGCACCTAGCACAAAGACTATTTCAGATATTATAAGCAAAAATACATGGAACATAAGATATAGAAATTAAAAAAAAGAACAAAAAGCTGAGGGTTGTTATAAAAATTGTAATAGTAAGTTGCATTTCTGAGGGCTGCTTAATACTTATTTTTTTCACAACACAGGGTGGGGCCTTGCCACTAGCCCTTAATAAAGAAGGACTGGAATTAATCTGCACCAATCACCCTACATGCTAGAATGCATCAAATTATAGGATGAAGTTCACTTTCACTTTGGTCATTATTTTCTTTTTAACGTATGCTTCCTTTATGTTATTTCCACTTCTTTAACTGAACATATAGTAAACAAAACCAGACATCAACATACAGTATTCCTTGGAGAATATATAGCACATTCTGCTTTGCATGGTATAGACAGAATAATACATCAGCATCACTTACAGTATATTATTTTGTATTCATGTGTAAATATTTACATTATTTTTTTACATATCATGCATTCCGATATTTTCCAAGCTACTAAATAAATACACAGATTTTGGTTTCTTTAGTTTATACATTTATGTATTAAATTATTTGATGTTTTCTGAGCATTAAAAAAAATGGTTGCACTTCCAAATAATTAAAATAGACATTTAAAAAACATTTCCCTTACAAGGAACGCTTTGCTTATAATCATATTTATTCAACTAAAGAAGTCTAGAGGTGTTTAAAAAGGGTGTCACATATATTTACAGTTGGGTCATGATAATCATAAGTGGATACATAACATTTCAGCCTGGCAAACTGACAATGACATGTTCCCTATTGGATTGAGGATTCAGTAATTGGCATTATTAAATAAGAAAAAAACTCTCATCTCTAAGCAAGAATCAAATGAGATGGGGAGATATTTGTATGTTTGACATCCAATTTTAGTTTAAAAATTATGCATTATTTTTCTGAAACCAATTGGGGTGTATTTTTCACAGTGTTAAATTTTTTCCACTCTAATGTATACGTTTTTAAAGCAGCAGTGGACACAAAACTTTTTTTTTCATTTCTGTTTTGAATGATCTTTTTACATCCTGAACTATTTTATATATATATTGTGGTAGCCGGCCCAGACACAGACAGGCGGACACGTCAATGTCACACAACACACATTTATTATACATTAATTACAGTGCCACATAACCCCAAAGTCCAGGCCACACAGTCCAATACTTTCCTTTCTTTCAGGCCGCCTCCTTGCCTCCTCCCAGACGGCATCCTTCTTCCACCCAACTCAAGTCCCCACGTGAAGGGAGGCGGCCTCTTTTATAAGCACCCAGATGTGCTCCAGGTGTGTTCCGGCAATCTCCTACTGACACGCCCCAGTGTGGCGGAAGCGCTGGCTGCATTCCCAGAAGCACTTCGGGTGGCCCTGCTCGTCTTCCCCCCAGCACTTTTGGGTGTGGCGGAAGTGCTGAGGTCCAGAGCACCAAAGGCATAGGAGCGCCCCCTGGCGGTGACCACGGGCCCCTACAGGGTTGAGCTTCAAAGCTCTGCACCTGTTGCCCCCAAAGGTACCAGGGCAGTCGCCCCCACATGGTCTGGGGAAGGCGCAAATCCTCCTCCGGTCCTCCTGGGCGTCGCCACCCCAGCCATCTCCGACAATATATATAAAAAAATTATGTGTGAATAAGATATTAATCCTGAGATGGATTAACACTCTACCCAGGCTGGTGTGATAAGCTCTGGTCTCACTTGACTCTGAATTGGATTGGGAGATTTGAAAATGGATGAAAGCTCACTTTGAGAGTCTGAATACATAACATATCTTTACTTCACTATTAGCACGTAGACTCATCTTGCTCAACTGGAAGAATCCTAGCCCACCTCTTTTAAGCCTGTGGGTAACTGATCTTATAGACTATTTGGAATTGTAAAAAATCTAATTCTCACTTAGAAGATCTGTACAAAACATTTTTTGAAATCTGGCAGGACCTAATCAATAATGTTTTAGAATAAACATTTATATTGGGGGATATTCTCTCTTTACTACTCTCAGTGGCTCTTTTTCATGGATGGGGTTTGATTTGAATTTAGTTTTGTTATGTTTTGACTTTATTGTTGGAATGTTATATGTTTTTAATAAATTCAATAAAAGATAAAAAAGAATACATAACATATCTTAAAATTTAAAATCTTTAGTTAAATACTTCAGAATTGTCAGAGTGTTGCCCATTTGGTTCCATATGGTGGAACAAGAATAAAACCTTTGTACTCCTTATTCATTTTTTGTATATATTTAGGAGAAGTCACAAGCTTTTGGTATATAATGACAGAAATCATCCTTCCTCAGGAAGAAAATAATTTAATAAAAGCATTTATCTATAGTGTATTTTGTTATTTTATAGGTTTTTTCTCAAATGTAATTATGCTGTCTATTGTATTAAGCATTGTATGGTTAGAATTAGTAGAACTAGGCGTTTTATTTATACTCAAGGCATTTTTTTGCCCATGACTAGAATGGTAGGAAAATTCCCATGATAAACTGTTAACCTGTTTTAATGTTAGGCTTCTTCCTGGAAAAAATGTAAATATTTCCTGTTATTTTTTTCCTTAATGAATACCTACTTTACATTCATATGTTAATTTCCTAAACCTTTTTTGTTCAATATAGGGACTACCCCTACAATATCACGTGTAAGGCTAGATTCAAATGTTGATGGGTTTACTCTTGTACACAACCCACTGGCATATTTGCAAATGTGTGTGAGTGTTTATGTCTGCATTGTACAGAGATAGAAATTCACACCTTCACATCAACAAATGCAAAGCACTTTTATTTTTCAGCATAATCACTGTTTCCTGACTCCCCAGATTATTATTTGGTTAATTTGAACTAGTGTTCACTATACCAAACACTGAATATATTTATAAGAATGTCACTTGCCTGACTTATCACACTTGATCAATGGTACAGGAACATTAAAAACACCTATACATCCACATCCAAACCCTGTGTTTATCAGGTGACACCTGTACCCACCTCATTACTGCATATAAAACAACCTTTAAAACAAGTGTAAAACAAACCAAAGTCTGGGATAAAGAGTCTGAATGCTGTTGCATTGTATTTAAAGAATCCTGCATTCATACTGATGAACTATCAGACACGGTAGTGGGACTTCAAGTTTTGGAGCCCTGTAGCTTGAACTGTTATGTGTCATAGCGAGTAATGAGGTCTATGTAACTCCTGGTATCTTCTTCAGTGGGGTTGTTCCATGACGGATCACCATAAATTTCTAAAAAAATTGACCACAATTACCACATGCAAAGAAATATGCTTTCATTTTTTTCAATTTTGGCTAGCCTCAGATAAATAATTTAAATAAAAATTTGAATTTCATCATAAATGTTAATAGTGTCTTAAATTATTTATAATTATTTTATATTACATATATTTAGAATGAAACATCCCTAATTTGAAAGTTTATTCATTTAGGCTAGCATGCATGATACTTTAATAAACTTTTGATTTTTAATTTAACTATTACTTTGTATTGAATTACGCTATATTATTAATACCATTATTCTTAAAAATCTCTTCTCATACAGTTGACCAGTGTTTCTCAACCTTTAAGTATTTGGGACCCGAGTTTTCATAAGTTTTAATCGTGCCCCTAACGTTTTTTTGAAAGGAGCCCACTAATACCAATTTGTTCTTTTTAATTAATGATATATCATAGATGCATATTTTATTATTACCAGACAGAATAAATGGACACCTGCTTTGTTCCTGTGCAAGGTAGCTCTACTCTACTCTACTCTCAATATTCCACTCTATGTTGCAATTGTCTCTGGATTTACAATAGACACCTAAACTCTGGAAGCAGGCAAATGTTACTCAAATAGCTAAAACTTGACACCCAAAACCCTTACATGACTTTGGACCAGTGATCTTCTCATATAATTAATTCTTTTATCAGCTGATTAAAAAAGAACTGCCAAACACCCATAGGACTATTTGGACACACACCCATTTACATACTGAGAAAAGAACATAGTGTAGAATGCCACCACTACACTTCTGAATCTATTGTACGAGCACTCAGAAGAATCAAAAATACACACAAAATGTCTATTTAGATATTTATTTCATTCTTTTACTGTGGTCCAGACTCACAGTTTACTTAAGAAATTGAGTAATAAATTCTGTTTAGATCCTAACTTTGTCAGCTGTATTCTTGACATTTTAACTAAAGGAACACAAAGAATAAGTGTTGATGGTTATTCTTCTGATAACTTTATCTACTAAGTCACCTCAAGGCATTGTCTGTCTTTTGTTGTGTTTATTTTGTTAACAAATGACTGAAGGAGTTCACATAAGGATTGACATAATTTAAAATTTGCAGATCTCTCTGCAAATTGGGAATCTCTGTCATCTCTGTGACTCTGTCATCATGAATCTCTTTCAAGATAAGGAGGCCAGTCATGGGCCTATTGTTGATAAAATTGTTCAATGGTGTGACCATTTCTTTTTAAAACTGAATATCCTTAAGACCAAGGGTATGGCTGTAGAATTTAGATTTTTCCAATACTTCTCTATCTGAACAATGCATAAAAAATCTGTAAAAAGAGACATGGTTATTCTGTCTAAGGAAAATCGCCTATTTTTAAAATACACAAAAATACAATGACACTTTTTATGAGCGTTTTATTGAATGTAACTTTACATTTGCTTTTATATATTGGTTTGGAATCCTTAGCATTAACATCTGGACTTAAACTGTATAAATAGCATTGTCAAAATTAGCAGTATAATTCTTGTTTTGCAGCAGCTTTCTCATAGCATTGTATCTATTACAAACAAGTTAGAAAGAAGGCCAACATGATTTCATCAGACAGCAACCATATTGCATTTCCTAAGTTTTATTTATTGTGATCAAGCTTTAGATTTACAAGAAGATATCCAGGAGTCAAGAGAAACAGATTTGAGAACTCTTTTATCCTCAGAGCATAAGCATTTTCTAGTACAAGAGGTACTGCTGAATTTTGAATTCTCTAATTCTGTTAGATTTTATTATTGATATTTGTAAAAATCTTATAGCTGTAGGCATTGATTATAACAATGGTTGTCATATGTTGTCTTTTGGATTATTTTCAATTATCTATTTAACAATGTTCTATATGTTGTAATTTCATCTCTTCAAATCCTAACCTAGCATGAAAATGCCCGCTAGTCTCTTGATGGATTCATGATATATTAATGGGAGATCACCACTGACATCCATCCTTGGTTGCTATAAACAGAGTGGTTACCTCTCTTTCTCTCTCAACATATATATTTCTTTTTGTCGTTTTTAATTTAATTACATAGGTTTTCCTATAATCTAATGTTTATGGGTTACTCATTTACTCACTCAATCACGTCCCATCCCCTATAGGTGGTATTAATAACACGCTACATTATCAGGTCACTCTAACCCCAACAACACCCGTCAAAGCCTCCTATGAAATTTCCTGATGCTTCTGGGTCAGGTGAGATATATAAGCCCTCCAACATCTGATAGGTCTGCCCGATTTGCATGCCCAACCACCTCTATTGGCTCTCCTCCAAAGTCCTTTTGCATTGCCCCCTTTATTTTAACCTGTTGTATTTTAAATGTTTTATTTCATCCAATACCAAGAGCCCATGACCATAGCTTAATAGAGGATTAGAGACTGATTATAGCTGAATAATGGGATATAGACTGATGAAAAAATAAATAACTTCCACTTCATGTCCACCTTTACAACCGTCTGAAGAGATTTTTTGCTTAGTCTAGTTATTACCTCAACCCTCACTTGTTACATGAATTCGACATACTTTGGCTTCTGAGAAAGGATGTTTGTTTTATTGTGTTATCAGATAACCAATGACATGGACCTAACATAAAAGGTATTGAGTAACTTCATAGGTTCTTTCCAAGATGAAGTATAGGAAAAAATGTCAAAATCAGCTGTGCATCCTACATCCTTAATTTGAAAGTTTTTTAATTTAGGCTAGCATGCATACTTTAATAACCTTTTGATTTCTATTTTAACTATTTTTATTGAATTACACTATATTATTAATAACACTGTTACATGTAGCCACTTACCTTTCTCACTGTCCATATTGTACCTGTGTGTTTCACCCTAGAGACCTCAATGGCAAGCTGCTTAGCTAAAAGGGCTGTCTTTAAATTGAAACTTTACTTTAAACCAGTTTACCACCAGTAAAGTACTTCACAAAGGCATCCATTTTCCCCCTGAGGGACCAGAGTTAGGCAAGAAATGAACAATTTAACCTCCTAGCCTGCTAGTTGTAGTCAGACTGAGACACTAGCTTTAGGGTTTTACTCAAAAACTACATTTATTTGCATCAAAACCAATAACAGCAACAACCGAGAGATATATAGAATCATATAGCTTAAGTTGATTAAGTCTTCACACAGTCCTATTAATGACAGCAAAAAAGTGCTGAACATTCCAGGTGGATCAGTTCCTTAGTTACAGAGTATGTGTTCTCAATCCAATAGAAGACACAGAGAGAGGTAACTATGAAAATGTGAGGGATTTTTTCCCCATGTGGAATTCAAATTTTAATTCTCTGGGCAATCCATTTAATAGCTTCTGAGACAATGGCAAATCCTGAAGTGTGTTGTGTTATGGTGATGGAGAAAATTAAATGAAACTAAGCAGTTTCTGTTCGACATATACACACAGAACTCAGATAATAAATGATTCATGATCAAGTTTTAGTGGGAATTCCTAATATGACCTTGCATCAACTTATAATGGCAGCGGACTTCAACTGGGCATTAGACCCTATTTTCGATTGGTTAACAATGGCTGCTACCTTGTTATCCAAAACTGCACTGTTGGAGATTATGTAGAACTGAATCCTCAGATGTTTTTTGGTCAAAGAGGTGCTCCACACAGATCTAAACTATGTTTGAATTATTATATACTAGCAAAATACCTGCGCTTCGCAGCGGCGAAGTACTGCCTTAAAATTTTTATTAAGAAGAAAATTAAACCTTTTTAAACTAAGGGAAAATATACCAATAATTATTTGTTAAGGATCTCTTTGTATACCACATTGTCATTTCGGCCCTCCGGTTGTAATATGACCAAGCTGTGCGCTAAACTTACTCTTGAGCATGCAACGTACAGTTGGCCATGTGAAAAGTACTCTTGTCTCATATCTCACAGCTTGGATTGCTGCTGTCACAATCGGTTTGAGTTTCATGGTTTGTTTCAATTACGTTAATATTTGCAGGACTTGTGTTGAAGTGACATTCGGCATCTGTCAAGCGTTGTATTTATACAACCGGTTTCATCGATAACTTCACATCCAGCTTTTGAGAGTTTAAACATTCATAAAAATCAAAGTGTCCACTACTGAAATCGTCCCCTGTGAATCTAAGATGTTTAAGAGGCATTGGCGGTTGTCCAAAGGCGTAAAATATTTCGCCATTTCGGTACATTTGAAAGCGACAACCGAACAATTCAGCGGCAGCCATCAACTCACATGCAGAACCATAGGTGAAGGGCTTAAGCATTTCACTCTTATAGTGCTCCTGTGTATTATAATTATCTCCTGTACCGTCATCAGTCCACACCTTGAACCTGTCCCAGTCATTCAATACATAAGACACAATGTTCCTCCGGATATCAAGAGTGAGCCTGATATGGCCGTGCAATATGTAACAAAGAGAATGGAAAAGGTAGGTGCCATCTCCGGGCATGGAAACCACTCGGTAAGTGACAGTTCTTTGATTGATGGTGATCACCTCGATAGACATGTTAATAGGGGTATGGTTGGAACGATAAAGGAAATGGGTACCTGAACAATGTAAAGTAAGTCTAAAATATTTACACAATAACTATAATTGTAATAAACGAGCAATAAACCAATGGAGAAGCTGTGGATTAAATAAAAAGGCTGTAGTTATCAGCAGGGAGACGTGAATCCCATGGCGAAGCAAGGAAGGGAATGTAGAGACCGGAGCGACGGACAGCCCTATGTAGGCAGGCAGCCAACAACGTGGGTGGCACTGGGATGGGGGACCCAACGGCACCTCACATGGTGACCGAGCTGCAGGCTATGGATGTATATATGTACGCAAGTAGGATTCAGTTAGCGTTGGGAACCCGCGTACCAAATTTCTTGAAGATGGGCCCATAAGTAACAAAGACCGTTGGAAAGTTCAATATGGCGGCTGACAGTGGCGTCATACCATCGAAATAAGTACGTACATTGGTTTCAGTTAGCGCAGGGAAGCCGCCTACCAAATTTCGAGAAGATGGGGCCATAAATAAGAAAGTTTAACATGGCGGACGTTGTCGACTGTTATTACCATTACGCGTAGAATTTCGAAATGAAACCTGCTTAACTTTTGTAAGTAAGCTGTAAGGAATGAGCCTGCCAAATTTCAGCCTTCTACCTACACGGAAAGTTAGAGAATTAGTGACGATGGAAAGTTCAATATGGCGGCCGACAGTGGCGTCATACCACTGAAATAAGTATGTACATCGGTTTCAGTTAGCGCAGGGAAGCCGCCTACCAAATTTCGTGAAGATGGGGCCATAAATAAGAAAGTTCAACATAGCGGACGTTGTTGACCGTTACGTGTAGAATTTCGAAATGAAACCTGCTTAACTTTTGTAAGTAAGCTGTAAGGAATAAGCCTGCCAAATTTCAGCCTTCTACCTACATGGGAAGTTGGAGAATTAGTGACGTTGGAAAGTTCAATATGGCGGCCGAGAGTGGCGTCATACCACCAAAATAAGTATGTACATCGGTTTCGGTTAGCGCAGGGAAGCCGCCTACCAAATTTCGTGAAGATGGGGTCAGCCTTCTACCTACACGGGAAGTTGGAGAATTAGTGACGTTGGAAAGTTCAATATGGCGGCCGACAGTGGCGTCATACCACTGAAATAAGTACGTACATCGGTTTCGGTTAGCGCAGGGAAGCTGCCTACCAAATTTCGTGAAGATAGGGCCATAAATAAGAAAGTTCAAAATGGCGGACGGTGTCGACCGTTATGCGTAGAATTTCGAAACGAGACCTGCTTAACTTTTGTAAGTAAGCTGTAAGGAATAAGCCTGCCAAATTTCAGCCTTCTACCTATATGGGAAGTTGGAGAATTAGTGATGAGTGAGTCAGTGAGTGAGTCAGTGAGGGCTTTGCCTTTTATTAGTATAGATTGTGTTTGTTCCAGCATCCCAGCTTAGGCTTTCCAGGGGCATGGGAGGTGGAGGTTCTAAAATCTATAAACCCATATTAACTGGAATACATTCTCCTCTCTCTTTTTTAATAAATGGAAGCCATAATCCCACTCTTACAGTCTTGGAGCATGCAGCACTGTACCCATCTAACACACAACACAGG
Organism: Polypterus bichir lapradei; assembly: GCA_026402145.1. Taxonomy (NCBI): domain Eukaryota; kingdom Metazoa; phylum Chordata; class Cladistia; order Polypteriformes; family Polypteridae; genus Polypterus; species Polypterus bichir. The sequence goes on along the minus strand of JANRMT010062833.1, from coordinate 26,791,515 downwards.
AAATCATGCTAACAGAGACACAGACACATTATCCAGCACTTTCAGCATTTCTTGCCAGATTTCATCCACCCCTGCAGCCTTGCCATTATGGAGCTTTTTAATCACTGCATTGACCTCAGACACAGAAATGGGAGGCAGATTCAATAATTCACATTCCACTGTATATTTTTGAGGATATCTTTGTCTGGCTAGGACTTATTAAATCTTAGTGTGAATGATTAGCATGAGCAAGATTAATTCTTAAAGGGCAGACCTTACCTGATTAAAAATTAAAGGAAGCAGGTGTATTTATTTGAAGCAGATATGAACCACAATCAGTTATCTATGTAACATTTCCTAATTTAAAATAAAATTGCATTTAACCTTATCAAAAATGCACAGTATGCTTGAAATACAGAAAGTTAAATAGCATGGTGATTAGTACTGCTGTCTCATAACTCCACAATGTTGAGTTCATATCCTGGTTTAGACACAATATATGTTGAGTTTATTTTTAGGTGTTATCTTAAAAACTTCCAGATTATGTTAACTGGGAATGGAAAATAGGTGAGCAAAGGAGTGCCAGTTGATGAGTGAGTGTGATGGACTGGTGCTCTTGTCCCTCCTGCCTGAAACCTGGCACTCCATCCAAATGCAACACTGTATTAGAATAAGTGGATTTTGAAAATGAATGAATTAATAAAATACTTCCAAAGTTTATATTATATTTTTCTAATGTCAAGCTACTGTTATTCTATTTAGAATTTGTATAAACTGCTGTCATTTTATATTCAGAACCTTTAAAAACTGATAACATTTTATAGTACAGCATAATGTTCCCTAATCAGAGAAAGCTGGTTACATTTTAAGATCTTATACTAAGCAGATTTACTGCTGCAAAAATAGAGCACTTACAGTAAATACAATTTACACTGATGCCTTTTCTCTCTGTCTAATTGAGCTAGCATTTAAAAACCCTAATTGTGATTCTTACTGACAAAAGCGGTAAGGAATATAATTTTGTGAATAACAGAACATAATCTACTACAGGTTAAATCTAAAACATATTCTGAACAAACAAAATATTAAAATTTAGTGCATTTAAAAGTTTTGGATTTTTTTTATTGTATTAATAAAACTTAATTTTGCTTTTGATTAGAAGCATTGTTTTTTAGGCAATCCTCACATGTGGTCATGGGAGTCACAGCATTATACCAGCAACACTAAGCTCAAGGCACGTTAACACTTGATGAGCCATCGTTTTAACGCATTGCCAACACCCACACGCAGACTGGGACAATTTAGAGTCTCCAAGCAAGGTGACACACTTATCTTTGGAATGCAGGAACAAAACCAGAGTGAAGAACACCATGCAGACATTGGTATAACATCCAAGTTCTACCCAATTACCAGATGCATGACTAAACACCAGGATGATGGTTCTATGAAGAAGACTTATGGTAATAGTAGATCTGTAATCCAAGTAATGTAAAACACATTACACATGCTTAATCGATTCTGACTAGGGTGAAACTCTCCTGTAATTAACAGTGCTATTCATTTCAAGTCTTCCTTGTTAGATCTTTGTGAAATTAGCCCATTAATTATCTTTATTACTACTCAACTTTTTTATTACATTTAAGTGTACAGTTTGTATGAAGACCCACTTAGTGGAACAGCTATACTAAAAGCAGAACTGTAGTCAATGGATATTGCCAAGACAAAGTTACCTGACCCTAACATCAGGTTAAAGTGTAATGAATATGTCCAGTAAGACTGTTTCATCACTTGACCTGTCAAATAAATATATATAAGTTCCATGAAGTAGGCCTAAGACATTACTAGCCAGTCCCAACACTATCTAGCCACAAAAGCAAGTGTTACTGCGAGGCTATTGTTCAGGTAGTGAACTTTGTTGCAGGTTCAATGTAAAAAATGAAAACCATTTCTTGAATTTACAAAAAAAAAATGCAACCATATTGATTCATCAGTGATAAGAAGGCTGTAACAGGTACATAAATGTCTTACAGGCACTTAACAGTGACATTTGAAAAGGAGCCAGTAACAACAGCCATATAACAGAGCACACAAAGGCTTGCTTCACTCATCAGACCTTACATGGTGATAATGGAGTACATGCCTATACCAGCTAGCTCCTAATGAGCACAAAACACAGTCAAACTGAGTAAAAAAGTAAACTGAAACTAAAGAAAAGAAGAATAATGCTCAAAACACAGGTAATCAAAAAAATAACCTGGAATTAGCAAGTCTGTTCAAAGTTAAATTCATTAAGTTTGGCTTCTCCAAACACATGAGAAGAGCCACTATTCGTACTATACTCCTTGGTCTCATTAAAAAAAAAATATCAAGCCTCTTGCTTTCAAATTAAAAAAAATGCTTGCATAAACTGACCTGGCCTGCAGTGATACCTATAAAAGTTAATTGTATCGACTTTGGCACTGACTGAGTTGTAATTTGTACCCAATTGTATAATTAGTCATACAGTATACCAGTATGAATTATTAACTGATAGTTGTAAAATGAATTCCTGCATGCACACATAAAGTAAAAAGTTAAAAGGAAAACTTAAAAGTCTCTGAATGGACCTGAAAATGCCCCTGAAAGGAGTTTCCTTATGTACAATGTTATGACCCAAGACTGAACCATCATTTGTCACCATGTGCTTTCATATGATATCTTATCTTGATAGGGATGACTAAATAAATGAAATCTAATATTTACATTTGTCTTGGGACAGTATGCATCAGTATAAGTTCTAGTGAGCTCAATGCATAAATCTGTGAGTCTGGTTTTATGTGTTGTATTATGCCATTACTGTGTATTCTAACACACTAGCATGTGAAAAGGAAAAGGTCCATCTTATTAGTGAATCTGCTATTTCAGCTTAATGTTATGTCTTTACTATACACACTACAAACACATTTTTTGTAAAGGAAAATTGAAATGTTTTTCTTTAAGATAATTATCACTGTATACGTGTGAAAGAGGTAAGAATGACCTATGATCTTTTGTAATGATACTGTTTATTGCACACTTGAGTGGTGGAGGACTTATAATGGCATATTTATCTTAGCCAATTGCATTTACTAGCCAGAACACTATAAATGGTTCATAATTGTGATTAGATAACATTTTACATTTCACCAAAAACTGTATATATTCTCATTTATTTCCACATGCCAACATTATACAACTTCTCTTCCATTATCAGTCTTAAAGGCTGTAGTTGAATATTCTTCGTGGGAGGTATGGTGTGTAAGCTTAGGTCAACATCTTTGAAAGTATTGTGCCTGCCAAAATCCACCAAATGTTTTGTATTTTCAAGCTAATTTGATTTTTCATTAGTACCCATTGAATAACATTATATAATATTGCTGGCATTCTCTAAACTTGAAAAGCATTCAATTATTCATATAATCAAAATGTGCCTGTCACAGGCATTTAATTTTTCTTCTAGATATAACTTTGCAATCGTGTACTGATCATTTGCTGCTTGCTGATAACAGGTTTTTGCAAGCACTTGCTCGCTGATAATAACCATTCTTGTATCATGTAACAAAAGCAATGCAAACATTGAATGCATAACCCTTCTGTTTCACAGTCATTACTTAATTGTGCATCAAGACTGCCTCTAGGTATGCTGGCTGAACTTCTAAAATGAAATCATGGATGACATACCCCCTAATTGGCACAGGATTCAAGGATCAGTTACAATTCCTCCGTAATCAAGAGAGTAAACATACTTTGTTGAAGCAAAATGAAAATTTGTGTAAACAGGTTTTTTTTTTCCCCCACTTACAGAAATGACAATATCCTTCCATTCATTTAAAATTGCATGTATTGTTGTAGCTCTTTGACACTCAAAAACACATGGCAGGCTTAGTCAGTGAAGGATTAGCTATATGCTATTGGCTCCATTTTAGATTTGCTTATTTATTCTTTGTTCATAAGTGTTCTGATACGGTTTTCTGAATTTTGAGAATAATACTTTTTACTTGCCTGTCAAATGAAAAGAAATAATAACAAAATGGACAGAGTAAGTTTTATAATTTAATGCATACATGCAGTAAATGACAAGAAAAATCAATAACAATGTTATTGTCTATAAACAGCAAATAAGCAATTAGTAATTCATAGGATTTGAAATGCAAGTTTCCATGACTACAAAAATTTCAAATCAATTAAAAAGGATAATTAATTTTTTGCCGCCTGAATTTGAGAATTTTAATGAAATTGCTAACTAAGGCTACTTCACGGTTTCAGTTTTTTCATTAAATGTAAATATTCATATGTACTGAAGTATTTTTGTTCTTGTGCTTCCTAGTTAGCACCACTGAAATTTGATCCTGCCCTTGAGGAAAAAATTGATTTCCACCACACTCTGCAGATGCAATAAGGTGCTTGGCGCAAGTCCCAGAAAATCTTATCTCTAATTTCACATCAAGTTCTGCCTTGGCTGTTCTTTGTAGAGTGGCTTAATTAAAGTGGTACTTCACAAGGTCTCACTGCTGTTTAGTGTTAGCCAGACTAGTCTATGAATTCATTGACATACCTAGGAATAATATTTTAGCATTTGCTAGTAAAAAAAAAATGTGGCTATTTTTATGTAATAACAAGTTATAATAGCCACAATGGAATTAGGGAAGTCACTCATGTCATCATTTTAAAATAAAAATAAACCTACAATACCATCTATCTGCAGGAGCACTATATTTAAAACATTTGAAATTTTAATAGAAGATTTTAGTTTCCCTTTACATTTATAAATATTCACAAGGGATTAGCAAACAACTGTGGCATTGATATGCATATTCTATATTTACATGCCAGTTTTATAGAACTTTTTCTGAATTAACATTGCTTTTCAAACAAAAATATGGTAGTTACCAAAGTTGAGCCTAATCTTTCATTCTTAAGAACCAAAATTGGTTTATAAAATTCAGAATCAGAATCACATTTATTGGCCAAGTATGCACGCATACAAGGAATTTGACTCTTACAAATAAAGGTGTCAGAATCGTTCTTCAGTAGCAGTGCCATAGGGGTACCATCCACATGAAGGTTCCAGAAAGAATCTTTAGTTATTGTGATTTGTAACAGGCTTCATACAGTGAATAATCATGAATAGAAGGTAACAGATTTGTGAAATATTAATGGTTCATGATTACGTTCAATAACACAGGATAAGTCCAGGTTTTCTGAATCTGTTAGTGTCCTACCATATATTAAAGGTTTTGTTTTTTTCCTACATATTAGGAAGTTTTTAAAGTACAATAAGCCAACTTCATATGCAATGAGCCCTTCCAAGAATGAATTTTTTCTTAGTCAAGCAATGGCTCTATAAGGAACCACACAACCCAATAAAGAACCCTATAGTACCATTAAAGAACCGTTATTTTTAGGAGTGCACAGTTACAGGACATATACTGTATACTCATAATTGATAAGTACACACCTGAGATAAATACAAGACATTGAATGTAAACATATGCCTACTATGTGCATAGAAATACAGGGGGCCCTCAGGTTACGACATAGTTCTGTTCCTACAACAGTGATGTAACACAAATTTTGGTACAAGTCGAAACACACCCTAGCCTAAGTCATTTACTTATCCTAACTAACACATTTGCAAAATCTAGAACATAAAAACACAACTAAACCACAGAAAAAGGAAAAGGACATAAATATACTGTAGTGTATACCGTACTGTAATAACAGAAAAAAATGACAAAAAATGACTAAAAAAAAAATCCTTACCTTTATTCCTTCTGATCTCTTTGCAATGTCTAATTACACTTCCATCATGATGGCTTTCCTCTTCTTTGAAGCACTACCATCTGAAGACTCTGATTTTCGTTTAGGAGCCATGATAAAGGGCACAAAGTTGCCAATCAAAGCAACAAAAAATGGAACACTTCCTCCGCACGTAATCAAGCAAATTCTCCCACGTAGTCTGTAAGTACAATGCTAATGGCGTAAGCTGAAACACATCTCAATTTTTTTAAGTTTTTATTGGAGTGAGCGTTGTAAACTCGAAACATCATATGTTGAGACGTTGTAACCCAAGGACCCCCTGTACTGAAAATAGATACTGAATTTAATATTAGCTATATGTAATAACTAGCAGAATACCCGCGCTTCGCAGCGGAGAAGTAGTGTGTTAAAGAAGTTATGAAAAAGAAAAGGAAATATTTTAAAAATAACGTAACATGATTGTTAATGTAATTGTTTTGTCATTGATATGAGTGTTGTTGTC
>JANRMT010062833.1:26752332-26776566 GCA_026402145.1 Polypterus bichir lapradei | reverse complement strand
TCCTCCTCTGATTTGAACTCCTCTTCCTCGTTGGCCTGCTCCTCTTCTTCCATGGCCAGCTCTTCTCCCTCCTCTGACTCGAATTCCTCTTCCCCTGACTCTGCCATCATCCATTGTGTTTGTTTGGAATCTTCAGCAAACTGTGCACTCTGAACTTGCTTTTATACATGTGGTCACAGCATTAGCAACACGTGTCTTCAATTTTGAGTCGTTGTGTGTAATGAATGACGCCAGGTGTGTTCATTGTGTTCAAATATTGTTGACTGTGGCAAGCATTTTGCATCACATGAGCTTTCATTTGAGAATATGAGCAGAGTTCTTTTGCAACTTGTGTTTTAGCAAAGAAAAATGTGTTTAGATTTATGAGAACGGAGGATTGTGTTTTGTGAATTGTGTCTTCATGTGAAATGTGTTTATGATATTGGAAAATGATGGCTAGATTTAGTAAATGTGTTTAGACAACTGGTCATTTGGTTTAGAGGATTGGCTTTTGTGTTTTAACATTTGAGAAAAACTGTAATAATAATAAATACATTTTATTTATTTGGCACCTTTCCCATTTTGCTTGTTAGTGGAAAACTCACTGTGCTGCAAACTCAGCCTTAAAGAAGTATTGCCTCAAGGTATTATTTATGGCAATTTACCTAATTTTTAAAAGTTTATATTATTTGACAGGGCACACATTGAAAACTTATGTAATAACACACATAATTATATCATTGTTTTTGTCACTTTTTATAAAATTATTAAGTTATTAAATGAAATAATTCAGATCATTCAAAATATTCTCACTTTGTAACTATCTTGTACAGAAATGAATCTGGTATGGAAATGAATATCATTTTTACAGTAGGAATGATTGTAGGCCTGAAACTATATTCTTGTGAATATCCGTATACATCACAAGTCAGAAAGTGTGCACTGGTAACCAGAAATGTTACTGGTCGTTATCACTAAAAGCAAGAATCAGTCCAAACATAAAGAGTTTCCATCTTATTGCAATCACTTTGATTAAATACAGTCTGTAATTCATCTCTGACTGTGTCTGATATCTAAATTATGTTTATAAAAGAGTTACTCTAGGTATTAATCAGCAGGTGTGCAATTGTAAATTGACAGTTTTTATGTATTTGTGTTTTTATGCAATGTTACTATTCACTGCATTACGAGGGTGTCATATATTGTATGTCATGCTGTTCATTGAATTTACTTTTGCTGTGTCCATGGATGTAACATGAAGAGAGATTCCTAACAGCTACACTGCCTGGCAATCAGGTTTAAGACAAATTTTACTCAATATTGCCAAACATCTGCAGTGAACACTGCAAACTCAGCAGGTTAAAGACTCATCCCAAAAGGTATTAACTTCCAGTATTTTAGAAAGAAAAAAAAAGCTGTAAATAAGAAAATAAATGACATTGCATTAAAAAAAGTGCATTCCCCATAGTTACCATCAAACAGTGATGGGTAAGACATTCCTTGAATATTGCTGTTATGAAATAAGTCTCTTTAAGTTCTTTTTGTACATTATATTATTTTATTTAGTTTGAACCTTTTCAATATGTTTTGCAACTTATCAATTAATTCTAAATCTACGTGTCATGGGTTTCAATAATTTAAAATATTTTGATTTATTTCCATGCCTTATTTTTTGTTTACTATTGTATTATCAACTGGTGCCAATGTCAAATCCATTGCTGCTTCCAATGTTCTATTCCTTCTAGTATAAATTTAAAACTGGTCAACCTATTAACATTCGTTGATGGATATACCTATTTATAAGAAAAAATCTTTATTAGCAATAGTTAGTTTCAAAACAAGCCTAGTTGCAAGTTCCTTTAATTTTGACCCTCCTTTTGTCTTTAACTTGTGGGCTTCCTTTCCCTATTATAATGCCCCAATACTCTATTTGACTTTCTGGTTTTAACTCTGGTATGGCACTTCTATCCCCTCTTTTGTCCCTTGGTCATTTTTTTTAATCCTTGGGCTTTCTTTCTTGCCTAGACAACAACTGCTGAATGGTACACTTTAAGACATTCATTTGTCCCCATAAATCTCAATCAGAATACAATCTTACCTTTTAACAAGTCACAAAATCTCTTGGTCACTCATGATGTTCAGTGTATTAATCATGGAATTTCACATATTTGTTATGCTGGTTAACCTTCACTACACGGTTATAGCTAACAATGGGCTGTGTATGAATACTATGCATATCTATTTTATAGTGTCCCACTTACACAAATGAGACTAATTAATATATGGCTGCTATACAACACTTCATACATATAGCTTTACCCACACGTAAACAGCTGTCTTAAACAAACTTCTACGTAGGTGCATAATAGTGCCTCATGTGTATGGCTTACCTGCACAAAGACAAAGTATTACAAAAATACACTCAGGCTCTGTGCAGTCCTGTGGACTAAAGCAGTGGTCCGCAACCTTATTGACATCAAGGACCGGTTTACTAGAAGCAAATTTTTCCACGGACCGGTGGGGTGGGGGGGATTATTATGGGTGGGTTCGTAGGGCAGTTTTATACACAATTTACGTTACATTTCTATTATTATTAAGTTATAATATCATACTAGAAATTATACGGCTTACCATAATGCAGAATTAGTGGGAGCCCTGAGCTTGTTTTCCTGCAACCAGACGATACCATCTGGGGACGATGGAAGACAGTGACACATGAAGTGTGTTGTTTATGTTCAGTCTACTCCGTAATCTCGCTTTGGTTGCTGTCATTGCAGAAAATGCTGCCTCACAAAGATAGGATGTTGGAAATGGAAACAGCTTCAATAGCTTCTTTCGCGTTATTTTAATCTTCTCCTGTCTACAAGTTATGCCGAAGAGAATTTTTCTCAGCATTTCCTTGCGATAATACACTTTCAGGGTGTGAATGCTGTGCAGTTGGGTTGGAGGAAATCAACGCGAACATTATCTAAATGTGGAAGCATGTTGTGGGCAGCACAGTTATCAATCAGAAGCCGAATCATCCTTTTCTTCTTTATATTGTGAGGTTTCTGAACTCTTTTGGGATTCCCCCCCATTCGATCCCTCCCGCCCGGGAACGTCACGCGTCTGTGTAAAATTGTTTGTCTGTTGCCGGGGCAGGGCAACAGCAGGCTCACAGCGTGTTGTCCCATTGACAGAGGTCCCAAGAGAGTTTAAAAACCTCCCATTTTCTTGAATGAGTGCCGCATTAATAGGAATGTTTCTTGAACGAGCATCAATGAAGCCTTTTTGCTGTAGCCCTTCACTGAGCGAGTATCCATTGCTGGCAGTTCTCTCGCGGCCCAGCTGTCAGAAGGCCGCGGCCCATTGGGGTTGGGGACCCCAGGCCTAAAGTATTTGTAGAAATTTTCAACCAATCTCTGGATCTGGGTACTGTTCCTGCCTGCTTCAAAACCTCAACCTTCATTCCAGTAGCAAAAAAATCTAAGGTTGCAGGCTGAAATGAGTACAGACCAGTAGCTTTAACCTCTGAGGTAATGAAGACCTTTGAACACCTTATTTTGAATTACCTCAATAATGCTAAAAATGACTTCCTGGACCCATTTCAGTTTGCTTACAGAGCCAACAGGTCTGTGGATGATGCAGTGAATTTAGGTCTGATCTTTATTTACCAACTTCTTGATAAGCCAGGAGCATATGTGAGGATCTGTGGTGGGCTGGCGCCCAGCCCGGGGTTTGTTTCCTGCCTTGCACCCTGTGTTGGCTTGGACTGGCTCCAGCAGACCCCCGTGACCCTGTAGTTAGGATATAGCGGGTTGGATAATGGATGGATGGATATATGAGGATGTTGTTTGTGGACCTTAAGTCTACTTTCAATACAATCACCCTAGAGCTCCTAGATACGAAACCCAGCTAGTTCAACTTGCCATTGGATCACAGACTTTCTTACAGATAGGAAACAGTATACGCAGTTGGGCACACACACATTAACTCCATTAACTCTTAGTACTGGTGCACCACAGGGATGTGTCCTTTCCCCATTACTCTTCTCGCTTTATACAAATGACTGTATTTCTGGAGATTCACCTATCAAACTTCTTAAATTACAAATGACATCACACTAATAGGCCACTTTTCAAACAATGAAATGGTGGAAAATCTGACATTGTGGTGCAGCCATAATAATTTGGTCCTTCACATTCAAAATAACTCAGGAGATGTTCATAGATTTCAGGAAACTGTCACCAGTTCACCTATTACTTGCTATAAATGGCTCAGCCGTTGGGATGACAGAATTATTTAAGTTTCTTGGCACTGGGCTGTCACAAAGTCTTAAGTAAGACATAAACCCCACATCTATTATTAATAAAGCCCATCAGAGAATGTTCTTTTTGCATCACCTTTGAAAACTCGATTTCCCTTAAACAATATTGGTTCAATTCTACAAAGCTATCATCAAGTTCATTCTGACCTTATCTATAACTGTCTGGTTTGGTGCTGCGTCTGCTCAGGCTGAGGCAAATCTGCAACGCATCATCAGAGCTTGTGAAAAGATCATAGGCTGTAACCTCATTGCACACTGAAGTCCTAATATGAGTCCAGGGTAAGGAAGAGTGCCAAAAAGATCATTGCTGATCCAACTCACCCAGGACATCATCTGTTCCAAAGACTTCCCTGCGGCAGACGTCCTCGTGCAGTGCAAGTTAAAACAACCCGTTTTTTAAACAATTTTTTCAATGTGTAGTTATCAGGTCTGAACTTTTATTCAGTATCTATGTAGACTTGCACACTAGACTACCTGGACATTTTAATCCTATTGTCTGTTTATTTTTTTGTATTGATGCATATGCATACTTTATCATTTTATATTTTATCTTCTTATATTTATCTTTTGTATCCTGTGTTGTCCTTATATACTGCACCATTACTATCAAGACAAATTCCTAATTCACGTTAGTGTACCTGGCAAATGAAATTAATTCTGTTTCTCATTCTGACAGTTGCTTCAAGCAAACAGACTTACAGACTTGGTATGAGTAGACCAAACAGTTGTCTTCAGTTGTTGAATCACTCAACACGTGTGTCATTTACTAAAGCAGATACCTGCTCGCAGAGCTGCTTCTTTTTAAAGGTGTTCCTTCTTAGCTGCTAAGCCCTATGAGAATATGGCAATCATCCACACTCTTTATAACACTACAACTTGGCTCTACCAAGCAAAATATAGCCTTGCTACTGCAATAAATCAAAATGAATAAAATATAGTAAAACCAGTCGTATCAAAAAGCAGAATGTATTCTTGACAAGAGTCGTATTGAGAGATGCTTTTGTAAGAGTACAAATGTTGATTATGTGGATGAGTCCCTTCCAGCTGTTTATTAAGATCGCAGTGTTCTTTTATCTTGATAATTTCAGTAGGAATGCAGATGTTATATCTTGTGATGGTGAAGATCATCTTTCACTTCTTATGTTTTCTGTTCAACTTATATACCAAACTTAAAGGCCATCCCATATGATATTAACAATGTTTATATAAATAATTAATAATCTTAAAACCACTGTGATGTTTACATTAAAAAAAAGTGTGTTCTTTTCGAAGGCTGATGTCCATGCTTATCTTAATTGCCCTAAGCTGATAAAAAAGGTTGTTTCACATTCCAAAACTAATAACTGATATGTCTAACAGCCTGTTCTTTCTTGGGATTTAAAAAGGATTAAATAAAAGATACACAGTTCAAATCAATAAAGATTCAGAGTTTAAATCAATACCTAGCAGTTTGCACTACTATCAGTTAAAAGATACAAAGTAACAATTAAAGATTTCAACACAATGTAAAACTGTTGTATGAGTTTGAGTAAACAATTTTTAGAATGGCTTGTTTGAAAAAGTGTCCATGTAGCTTATCTTTATTGTAGTTATTTAATGAGTTCACAATTCAAAAATGTCTTATTTGTCATATTTCTAATTCACAGCTCAGTATAGCTGTCGCGATCTTCAGTATATCCATATTTCCGTCACTAGACATTCAGCTTCTGTGCTTGTTTCCAACTAAAAACACAAATAAAGCTGCTGATTTTAAATCTTGTGTGTCAGGAGTAGCCACTAGTGTGATGTCTGCCCAAACAGAACTGTGATAAGCTTGTAAGACTATGGCCCGCCAGAAAGCTAAAGTTAGAAGAATCTCATGTTTCATCGTGATGACTGCCTAAAGCACTCAGTCTGCTCAATGGCTTAAGAAAATGGAAGGTCCGGGAATGGCCAGTTAAAGCCTTGTCCTTAATATCTGGCCTTACTGTATCTAAATGGGACTTGTCAAGATAAGTAATTTTTAAACACTCCCATATATTACAGTTTATGTTAACTTTTTGTAAATTGGGGATACTCCCTAATAAAATGAAGGAAATGTTGTTGTTAAATGGCTGACCAGTAAGTGAAGCACTTGATTATTTCATTAGTAAAGTTTTTCTTTAAATAAATCTTTCTGTGTTACGTTCAACTGTATTAGAGTCAAATATCACAGAACCCAAAGAATATGACAGGACTGTGCACAGGAGATTCCCTTTCAATTTGACTATCCATTTACATATTACCAGATTTGAAATCAAAAATTATACACATTGTAAAATTGTGATAGATTGCTTGATCTATCAAATGGAACATGTTTGCACTCTTCTGCTATAAGACAGACCCCTTCATAAGAGTGTTTTAACTAGAAGATAAGCTTTAGTTAAACAAATAAGTGTGTCTGTTTAAACCTGGGGAAAATGGTTTATTCTTTAATTTAAATTATATGAAATATCATTTTCATCATGTCACAAAGTAATTACCAATTTCCTCCTTCAAGTAAAAAGAATTAGTTTCTGAGTTGATGAACCAGACGACTGCGGTGGGCTGGTGCCCTGCCCAGGGTTTGTTTCCTGCCTTGCGTCCTGTTTTGGCTGGGATTGGCTCCAGCAGATGCCAGTGACCCTGTGTTAGGATATAGTGGGTTGGATAATGGATGGATGGATGAACCAGACGATGAGCCAACTCAGTAAACCAATGTAAGGCATTGTTTCTTTGAGGGTCTGAGAAATGTGTCTGGCCTAGTGTTTGATCTTTAGCAGACGTGTTGTATCTACAGACAATTTCTGAGGATCATTAAGCCTTGACCAAACTTATAAACTAATAAAGACCACGTTTACATGATTTCTAATCACTTTATTCCAATCAGTCTTGAAAATGATTCTTCAGAATTGGTTTTGGACATGTTTCCACTGCACTATTAATTGTTCTGCTTGTTTAGTCATTTTCTAAAAATGTATATGTTACTAAAATGAATTTAGGATTCTCTCATTTGGTTTATTTAATATGTTGCCAAATCTTTGTACCTGTTCTGTACCTGTTTCGGCCATGTTTTATCCCGTCACAGGGCATACTCACCCACACAAAAACATTCAGCTATCCATCAACTACCTTTCTTCAACCACTCTGTCATGTATTTGAAATATGGCAGGAAAGCCATCTTATTTCTTCATTCTTTAGCTGTAACATCTAACAGTTTTTTTCATTGCCAATAAAACTGGATCAGTGATCATGCAATTTCTCATTCATCTAAATCAGTCTTCTCAATAAATCATCTCAATCAATCTTCTTTACTCACCCATCTATTCACATTTTAAAGAGAGTGGTAATGCTCACTGACAACAAAAAGGTCTCAGTTACCATTATATAATGGGGAAGCAGCATATCAAATGCTTCAAGATCCTTTGTTCATAGTGTTTTGCTAAGTGGCTTCTACAGTAAATATTAAGGACATCCTCTCTGTATAAGGTTGTGCCCATATTTTTTCTACCACTATATGTGACGTTCCCAGCAAATTTTGCATCCAATTTATTATACATCATATCTATTGTGCACTAGATGAACCATTAAACATATCAAACAGAGCTAAAATATTTAAATGCGGATTGTCGAAGTCTGTTTTTCTAAATTCTGGACGCTAGGCAGGATTTATTAGGATGTATTATCCCAACTCATTGACATCTGTATGGTGATCAAGGAACACAGCACATCACTGAAATAATTAAAAAAGAATTTGATCTATGGTAAGTAACGTCCAAAACATTTTACCATGATTAAAATCACAGAACTTGTATGAAATGTCAGTTTATGTGAATTGGCCATTTTTCATCTCATATTTCCACCTTTCCCCTCAGGGTGTAATAATTTGGTTCTTGTTTTGCATAAGAAAACAATTAGCAAGTTTATAATTATTTTTTTTCAGTGCAACTGCCCAGAGCACAGGAGATCTTGATTTAAGTATAACGCAGTATGAACAACATATGACCGCATTAAAAATGTACAAAAATGAAAATGTCCATAGGATATTTATTTATTCAAAATTTAAAGACATAATAACTTTATTAAAGTCAGAGTATTCTATAAGCCATGTTACTACTACAGCATATTTAATATGATCACCTGACTTTCTATTAAGGTAATAATTATTCTGTCACTGTGTTATGGAATTAAATATCCACTGAAGTTAGACATAAATATATTCAAATTATTATATGATCCATCCATCTATCCATCCATTTTTGTATTTCCCCTAAACCTTGTGCAAGGTGGTGGGACAGCTGCAGTCTGTCCCAGCAAGCACTGGGCACAAGGCAGGAACAATCCCAGGACAGGGTATCAGATATCAAAATAACTGTCTTATTTAAACAGTCTTCTGTCTTTCAGCCTTTCCATAGACACTTTTTAATTTTATTTATTTCGATTTCTTTGCAAGTCTCTAAATTCCCACTGCTTGTATAACTTATCTGGATTTTAAGTCTGTCATCTTGACTATGATTTCACCTATGCCTTGTTTTTGGTTTCATTTGTACTAACTAAATACTTACTGTCCTTTTTCTATATTGATTAGATCTATTTGTTTTCATGCAAGTTGAAGACGATGTAATCATGGTTTTGACCAGAGCCAAGCCTGACACGCACTTAATTGTTGTCACATAACCTTAATTTATGTGTACCACAATAATGTTTACATTACCTATGAACAGTTGCCTTATTTAGTATAATTTGCAAAAGTTTACTGTCAGAACTCAAATAAAGCAGCATTCCTCCACGTCAGGAAGAAAAGTATAGTATCTTTCATGCCATTGACTATGTACTTCAAACTATCCTCTTTGAAGTACAATGTTTTTACCATACTAACATATCTCACATTTGGAAAACAAAAATTAAATGCTTAAAACAGCTGTCAAGATATGTTAAATTCTGTAAGTCCATATTATATTCTCTATGGTCAAATATATTATTCCATAAAATTATAAAAATAAACCTTTTTTTAAGGTTTATTTCCAATGAAATTAAAAAAATTGAAATCACTGAAATGTCTCTTAAATATGGCTATTGAATTATCATCAATAATGCTTTGATTAAATATGTATGTTTATTTAAACACCAAATCAATAAGGTGCATCAATAAATGAAACAGGACAAAGACAACAATAGCAAAAAAGAATCAGAAATCAGCCCCAATCAAGAGCTGAGGACACAGGAGAAGCACAGACCAGACCTCTGTGTTACAGGGTACTGTACAAGCTGTACTCTTACATTCACTGATGTCCAGGCCTTGAGTTCTTCTCTTGATTGTGTTGATTACCGTTTATTCTCAACACTTAATTACAAGTGATAAGCAACAGATTTCAAGATTATTTATTTTTGCATGATTTTTCCATTTCCAGCATTAGTACTGTTTGAAACACTTTACCACATAATATTACATGTGAGCACTTAATTTAGCATGTAAGTAGTAAGCAAATCTGCACCAAGCAATTCACTTAAGCATCATGTATGAAAAATAGATCTAATAATCACCAATCAATTTAATGCTTTTTATATACTGATTATGTATTTGTATATAAAGTTAATTTGGGGAATTTGACTTTATAAGATAAGACTATATACACATTTAAATTTCTTTATTGTGTTATGTTTAAAATGTATTTTGAATGTTTACACCAGCTCTACAAGCCTTCCTATTGATTATCTTATGGTGTGACTGTCTTATAATAGACATTATATTCTTTAAAGTGATGCATTAAAGCATTTCCGTCAGGAAATCTGCTCTTGTAATGAAGGTAATAAGGTTTGCTGCAGTTTACAATTGCAGTAAAAACGTAAAAGGTTGGGCAGTTGGGAAGTTGTGTACTCGGATGTGCAGCTAGCAAATATACATGCGTTTTTCATTCAATGTTTTTGACATTTGTTTTGGCTAATTCGTATTTAAAATTCAGGGATAAATTACTTACTGTAAATTATTCAAAATAATTTTTTTAGTATAAACTGTTTATATTTTTGTCTGCTTGTATTTTAGATTTGTAGCTTTCCATTTACCTAAGATTTTTAGTAATTACAATCCCTTCAACTGTTTCCAAAATGTTTTAGTGTTCTATAACCTTAAAAGCCTTAGCATTTATACCATGAAGATTTCAGAAGCACTCTTCTAAATTTCAAATGAAATACATAATAACTTAGGGGAAAGGTAAAATGTGTTTACTTTTAATAAGCATGACATGTTTTCATTTCTTTCACTCAGGTTTTCTTCAAAGGCATGTGAAACTTTGAAGTCAAAATGATGCTTCCCTTTATACCTTTAGTTATTATTCTGTGCTAAATGTAAGGAAAAGGGAAACTATATGGTTGCCAGTAATGATTACGGTACTAAATTCAAAAACTACAAAAAAGCAAGGACCAGAAACTATATCAGCAGCACTGAGAGAAAGTCTTAAATTGGGTGCTAGTTCTTGGGATCCACTCATATGTGGCTGTACTTACCCCATGTATTTGAGAACATGGAAGGAAAATCCATATAGACAATGAGAGGACGTACAAGTTCACATGTACAATGACCAGAGCAGGGTTTGAAACCATGGTGCTGTATCCAGTGCTTACAAATGTGCTTTGCAGATTCTGTGATGACTCACGTAACTTATTTGTATGGGAATCTTTGACAAGTGTTTTCATCATATTTTACTATATCTTAACATATTACATTACATCATTGACTCCTATACAGATTAGACAGAAGAGGAGGAGGAGGTTAGGAGCATGTGCTGATACAGCGCATTGCCACTCCCACCACATGAGAAACCAACTCAGGATCCAAGATTAGGAACCGAGTGCAGCCATGCAGCAGGTGACACCTCAGCACCACACTAGTTCATATGGATGGAACAGTGTGAGGTTTTTTATGGTAGCTGGAGTGCCAATTTTGCCACCAACCCCCAGGTTTTTCCCCTGCAGGTTAGAGGGCCTAGTTTCAGAGCTGGATGCAGATTAACCTCATACCCTGGACAGAGCAATTGCAGGCCTTGCTCAATGTCCCAATGAAGTAGAGTCACTTGTGGCATTTTCGGGATTTCAACTGGCAACCTTCCGATTGCCAGTGCAAATCCATAGTCTCAGAGCCACCACTCTGCCCTAAGACAGAAAAGAGAAAAAAATCAGAAAAACTCTCACTGTATTTGGAGTAAGTTCAGCAACTGGAAAATATTGAAGGGAAATGGAGAGAGGGAAAATAATTAAATATACAGTATAGCACAGTTTCAACATAAAAGAAAATTGAAACATACACAAATAATGTTTCCTTGCAGTAGCATGGGAAAGATTGTGAAAACTTTTGCTGAGATGAACAACAACAATTTACTGTTAGCATCGCAGCAGGCAAGAATTATCTGAGTTGTTTATCATGATGGGTCAAATAAACAGTAGCTTTGGAAATGTTAGTTATCACATTTGTCTTCACCTCAAACTGCTAAACACATTCCTAAATCAGTCAGAGCAGGGTTAGGGGAGTAAATTCAATATGCTGCAAAAGACATACACAGACACATTCAAGAAGCAATGGAAAGGTGCATGCATCAGTAGGAAGTGAAAACTGCTTCAAGCATACTGCTACATGTGCAAGCTTAATGCACGCTGAAGTATATCAAAGTTCTACACCTCATTCTATATGACATTTTTTTACATTAAACAAGTACTTCAAAGGAATGTCTTTTTGAAGAAACAAAGTATAAGCACTTTGTTTGGATTGGGTGAAGATAGCATTTCTTTATGAAGACTGTCCAGGGTTCTTCTTTAAAGTGCATCCCAAAGTACAACAATATTAACCCTAACTGAAGACTTCATGTCAGAGGACCTAAATCAGCAAAATTATATAATTTTCTCAAACTTGCTTAAGGTTGTGCGAGTGGAGCCTATTCCTGCTGTACTAGACAAGATCAACACCTGGACAGGATGGTAGTCCATTGCTAGGAAGCTGTACAGTATACATTTCAAAACCTCAAAACGAACATAAGGCCATATCGGCATAAATAGCCTGCTTACCACTGTACATTCTAAAACAAAAGAGGTATGACTGTATGTTAAAGGATACGTTTCTCATTTTATTTCTTCACAATCTTGGCATATATTAATTTGCCACATGAAATTGTGCTTGAAAGGGAGGCAATTTTTATAAATGTAAAAAATACCTAGCCTGCTCTTGCACCTTGAAATGGAGGTGAAGGGTACTGGTGTTCAACATGAAAATAAAAGCCTTAAAATTTATTAAATATGCCCAGCCCATTCGCATTTTTTAAGATAAAAAAAACAACTAGCATTAAAGTACCATCTCACATCTGTGTATAATCGACAGCTTGCAGTCTTGTCAAAAACATTAATAATATGTTCAAAAATGTTGTTTAAAGTAGTACAGTGATATCTAAAGGACAGGGATAACCCCTGGCTTGTCCAACTATGTCCATGCAGGCTGGTCCCACAAGCATTGAATAGCTTTTCTCTATTTTATTTATTGTATTGAAAATGCCCTGACCTTCAGTATCAACAGCTTATTTCAGACCAAGCTCATTTTTTTGCCAGTGGCCCAAGATAGATTGTCTTCATTGGTGTGGCTGAATTCCAAGTCCAAGAGGGAAATACAGGCCTTTTCCAGACTGATGGGAAGCCACCACTAATTTAGTTGATGAGAAAACAAGCAACTAAAATTCTAGAATAGATTCCCATTCAGTGACGTCACTCATGGTCTTGCAGACTACATTATGTTCCATCTCCTTTTGAGAGTATGAGATTTCATACACCTATCTGTACCCCAATTTGAAGCACCCTGATGAACCAGGTCATCCCAGTTGTGTAGACACCACTGTTATTTATCTTTACCACAAACACAGACTACCTCTACCATTGTGTAGAGGAGAGATTTAGCAGTGAAAAGTAACAGTTCAGTTTTCTGCTTTCTGGGAAGGAAAGTCATCCTGATCATGGTCCATGCTGCACTACAAGGAAAGTGTGCTCCGCCACAAGGAGAATAATCGCTGAGGGACAAGATATTTGTTGATACTGCACTATTGAATATCAAATTGTTAGAGTCCATGGCAACACAGATTATCTTTCCTGGACATTGAGCCACACGACACTGTCAGTACCATCCATAGGGCCAAGGTTTGAGTGAAAGATTAATGTCGCAGTTTGCTTTGATCATTTACACCGATTACCTTGATGGCACAGGGTAGACCATTCTGTTGGATGTTGAGAGCGCCAGAGGTCTCTGTAGCATCATAAGTACAGAAACCAAGACAGAGTGACTGAAACTTGAATAGCGTTGATAGCACCCAGGATGTAAAATACTGGAAGTATGCAGTCCCGGACGTTCACAGGAAGGAAAACCAGAATCTTGGCAAATCTTCATAATCCAATGCTGGTATCAGAAAAGCTGTGGGTTCAACAATTCCACACCTTGTTGAAGATATGAAAAAGCAAAAGAAGAACAGTTTTTCCAAAGAGATAAGTTTCTAGAGAAAATCACATGCTAGATATGCTAAAACATAAAGTAAAGGGCCCACAATGTTAGTTCAAATTACAATAAATAAATATAGCTCATCTGGTTTTAAATATATATTTAAGAGGAACTTGATGGTTTTTCATAACTCCAGCAATAGTCACAAAATATATCTATAATGCTTTTTCTTTATTTTAACATTAAAAACTACTTTATACAATTAAGCAATAGATTTAGCTCATTACTTATTTCCTGTTAAAAAGGAAAACATGTTAGCAAGGTTTGATATGCTATGGGAAACCTTATTTAATGATGGAGTTTAATCTCCCAAGTTTAAAGCACAAGTTACAGCAACACAAATGTGTCTTGCTCAAATACCAGTCTGTTGATAACTAGGATTTTTGCATTTTTATAGCTAGAGGATCAGAATAGGCTGTGTTATGATTCATGATTAATTTTTGTTTATTTATTCTTTTTTTAATTGTGTTTTATATTAATAATTCTGTTCTTGGTTTGGTTATTTCTGTGTTTTATTTACTTGATGTTTTGTTATTTAATCTATTTTTAATTTTAGCTTTATGTTAGGTTTCAGTGTTTTAGTTTTGTATATCTGCCCTGTCACCTTGATGTTGAGCCAAAGTAAGTGGAGCCATCTAAATTATGTAGCTCGGGTATTGTCCCAGCTAGTATTTAAGGCAAAGCCCCAGCTACTCTGGACCTTATGCATCATGTTCTTGTTATTGATTTCTATGTTTTCTGCATGGGGCCCGATTTCACAATAGATGCACTGTTATTAAACTAAAGCTTCAACAAGGGCTTGTTTTTATCTCTCAAATATCGTAAACATGTTGATAATTAACAAATACAATAATTAAATCCATCCTACCTAAGCAACTCACACAGCATGTCGGCTGTCCTTAAAACAAACTGAAAAACATTCCGTACTACCTAAATTATGGGTTAGTTTATTCTTTTACATGTCACATAGCTGCTCATGTCAGCAAACAGATCCTCAAGCAGGTATTTAAATGATCGCAAAGTCACGCACTTGTCCGTGTGTCAATGTCTTATGCCTGAACCACCTATACAAACAGTGGTGCAATAGCAAACCACAGGTACACATCACACACACCACTGAGACAAAGTATTTAATTAATAAAAATGTCTCTTTGATGAATTAAATAAAAAATTAAACGTACTACAACTTTCCATCATTTTAATCAATTATTATAACAGTAGGATTACATAATAACAATATTATTTCAAAGACAGCAGAAATCAGATCATTTGTCTATTTAATACCAATCTACAAAATTCCAATTGCAAAACAACCGTCAGCAGTACTGCATTCTATTGCATCTCGATAGGAGATTTAAGTTATATTATAACTTTATATTAAGAATAATGTATGATATGTGACTTTGCAAATGATGTAAAAATGTAGCAATATGGTTGCGACTTCAAAAATTCATTTATTTTTTATGGCTAATCTGGCATCCAAACCAAGTTCTTTTAAATTTTATGGATTTGATCCCTGCTTAGTCTTTAAGGTACTGTTTTGTTTGCTTTGACAAAACCTTTTGACCCTTATTCCTACTTTTGTCTTTTTGAGATCCACTTTTTGAATTCTTTAATAAACATAATTGTTATAATTAGTATTGTTTAAATTGTCCTGTGTGTTCTTGGGGTTATACCTAAAGTTTTTTTTAAAGGCTTTTACATCATTTCTAGGGTTTGTCACACAAGGACATAAAACCCAATATTTTTTTTTGTTTCAAGTTAGTTTTAAAGTCATTAACTTATTTTTGTGTCATTTCTGACACCACTTTGATTATGATGGGTGCTGTTATTTTGTGGATTTTAAGAGTGTGATTTTGGAGATCATGACCTGTGATTCAGTAGTGCAACAGTATAAAGACCAGCATAATGCACTTCATGGCCCTCAGAGATTCCAGATAAAACCTGGGATTGTTATAAGAAAAAAAAAAACAATATACAGCTTCAATCTTTACTTCCTGACAAATACATAATTTTCTATGACAATCTTCTACCTCACATAGTATATTTTGCTCACTGTTTCATACAGAAAGGTGTAGAGAATTTCATTAGAGTTTTGTGCAGTACATTTCTGATATTTAAGAATGTCAAAAGATATGACATTTTTAATAATAAAAAAAAATCATTCTTCTATATAAAATTAAAAATTACTTTTTGGAGTAAAATAAAATGGATATTGTTCTTTATTGCATTATAGAATGAATATTTTAATTGCAACTTTATATATTCTTAAAAAATTTGAAAACCTGAAGAAATCAGTTGATTTTCTATGCTCTTAGCTACTCATCAATCAAAATGAGACGTTCAGATCAGCTATTTTGTTTGCTTTCAAAAACAGACACATTGGATACATTTTAGATTGAAAGAGTGATGTGTCAATGTCACAGCTGGAATTGAGTTGACCAAAAACCAAGTAGTTTAGACAAGAGAATCAATTCATTTGTACATGTAATAAAAATGCTAGCCTATTAGTTTCTTAGTCTGCTTGAATCTCATTTTACCTAAGAGGAATACAACAGCTGGGTGGCTTGCACAAAAAAAGAAGAAAACACATGTCTGTATATTTATAATTTAACTAGCACCATATTTATTTAACTAAAACTGATTTCACAAATATTGTCTTTCCAGACATTTTAATACAGATTTAAAAGTTCAGAGATCTTAAACGATAAACATAGAAGGTTAATAATGTGGCCAAGAAAAAAAATGTAACCTAATTTTTACTAATGCAGTACAAGAGAAAACATTTAATGATTAATGGAAGGTACTGGTGACCCATTCTGACCAACTGTAAATGTGACAAACATCTATGGTAAAAAGAAAAAATTTCTCACGTAATTCGTATTACATAATCCACATGTCCGCTGATTATTATATGCTCAAAATGTGCATGTTTTGCCAAAATGTTATTTTTACTTGACTTCAGAAAACTCAGATTACAAGGTAAACTGTAAATATGCATTCCCATAATAATGTGCATTTGAACTGAAGATCTCCCTCTCCCTCTTATTTACTCTTCAAGACTCCTGTCTTTAATTCAAAAGCACAGTATTATGAGAAAGAGTCTTTCTTGCTTATCTTATATGCCATGTTTTCAGAAAGTATTAAAAATATTTAGCAAAAAATGAATACATTTGGCACATTTTGAACATACAAATGGGTAGCTGACATGTGGATTATGTACTGACTGCAAAAAAGGAAGACAGATCAAAAATTAAAGACTGAGGATAATGAGAAAGAACAGAGTCAAGGGCAAAGCAAAAAACTAGTTCAGACTGAAAAAGAAAACAATAGAGATGTCAGAGCCATGACTCAAACCAAAAATCATAGTCAAAAAGCACAACTTATTTCAAGAACCAGTAACCAAATACTAGGTTTTGGTTCCATCTCAAATACAAAATGGCCGGCGTGATGACCTTTTAACCCTTCACCAATTGACCCCCCAATATCATGAGCTTGTAGCGGTCAGAAGCCGCTAAGATTCACACCGTCGTGCGTGACGGTGATTTATTTATTTTAATCGAGGATTACCAGGGACAACCCCAGCCTTGGCACGACACACGCACACTACAGAGACAACAAAGAAAACACGCTGGGAATTAAAATGATAAAAAGTATAATGAAATTAAATTAACTAAATGAAAACAATAATACCACCCCTGATCCCTTCGACGATATTACATTTAACAGATAAACACGACAAACACGCAGTAAAGTCCATGGATGAAATGAGCAGCGGAGAAGTTAAGTCCAGCGATTTGCATATAGAGAGGGAAATGGAAAAACACAGTCCTACCGGTAATTGCTTAAGTATGATGACAGATGAATGGTTCAGGAGCGCTCCTTCTTCCGGGAAAGCCAATGAATCCAGACATCGTCCTCAGTAAACAGTAGACAGGTAGACAAATGATTCCAGACCCCAACAAACAATACAATCCAGGACACGAAGATGTATGGCAGAAAAACGGCAGGTAATCCAACAGATAAATACAAGCACCAAACAAACAAAACAAACTTTTTTTCTCTTCGACCCCTGCCCTCCTTTTAAACCCCTCTGGCCACCTTTGACCCCAACAGCCCCTGAAAGGACTGCTGGGAGATGCAGTTCTAACTAATGGTAGCACTGCTACAAGCTTAGAGGCCATGCCCCTAGCAACTTGTACTTGCATCATGACAACTGAATCTGCATTATGGCAACACCTATATTCAAAACAAAATGGTGTCCGAAAAGACGTTAAATAAAAGTACATTTCTAACCAAAGGCTGTAATCAAGAAAATAACCACAGAATTAAATTCCTTTAGCTTATACGCCCCAGAAACAACACCTTGATGGTTTTTATAACTACAGAAAAGCCTGGAAAAAATTAAAAAGAAACTCCATTCATAACAATTATAAAACATTGGTTACATGAGATTTTTTTCTCTTTTTTCCATGGATGTTTTTCACTTGCTATTGGACAGTATTTGTTTTTACTGGCTTGTATTTTATCATAAGCTTATTTCTTTCATTCTGCATGAAAACATGAGATTCAGATTTTTCTAGGCCACCACTACAAACTACATGCTGTAAGTAACTTAATAAAAAATATATAATTTATCAGTGGAGTGTTCCTTTAATGTATGTCATGTTCTTTTATATTTTTTCTACAACATATAAAACATCATCACAAGTAATTTGTTTTTCTGTCAGAGAATCTATACTAATAAAAGGCAAAACCCTCATTGACTGACTGACTGACTGACTCACTCACTCACTCACTCACTCACTCACTCACTCACTCATCACTAATTCTCCAACTTCCCATGTAGGTAGAATGCTGAAATTTGGCAGGCTCATTCCTTACAGCTTACTTACAAACGTTAGGCAGGTTTCATTTCGAAATTCTACACGTAACGGTCATAACTGGAATCTACTTATGTACATATATACAGCCATAGCCTGCAGCTCGGTCGCCGTGTGAGGCAGAGTTGCGTCTCTCATCGTCACGCCTCCCACATAATTGAGCGCCTGCCCATATAAGGCTGTCCGTCAGCGGCAATCCAATAGACACGCTGCCGCTAAATATTCGCGGGTGAAGGACTGAACTGAAGTTTAA
The DNA here is from genome assembly GCA_026402145.1 of Polypterus bichir lapradei. Taxonomy (NCBI): domain Eukaryota; kingdom Metazoa; phylum Chordata; class Cladistia; order Polypteriformes; family Polypteridae; genus Polypterus; species Polypterus bichir. The sequence continues at coordinate 26,757,625 of JANRMT010062833.1, read as the reverse complement.
ATTAAGTTTATAGACCCGCTCCCGCTTGTCATGCCTAAGACGAATACGATATTCGCGAGATACAAGTTTAATGAGAAGACACGAGGTATAAATGAGACCTTGGATCACTTTGTAACGGAGTTAAAATTGCTGTAGGGAGAAACTTTTAAGTGCCGGGTCTTAGCTAACATTAAATAAAGCCGTGGACATCGCATGAGATAGCACAAGCAGAGCTGAGAACCTTCGATGCATGTACTCCGAGTGGCTCACGTGAACTGACTGTGAACGCAGTACGCAGAGAACAAGGAAGAGCTCCAAAGAGCGCTGAACAAAAAATGCATTACACAATTGAGAAGGCAGCAAAAGAATATGAAGCGAGTGACGCATACAGGCATATTCATAAGTGCAGCTACTGCGGAAACAAAGCACGGTGTAAAACGTAAGTTTAAATTAAGTTTATAGACACGCTGACGCTGGCATTTGTCAGGCCTACGATGAATACGATATTCATGAGATACAAGTTTAATGAGAAGACACGGGGTATAAACGAGACTTTGGATCACTTTGTAACGGAGTTAAAATTGCTGTAACGGAGTTAAACTTGCTGGTGAAGGACTGTGCTTATGCAAACGAATAGGAAAGCAAGGTGTAAAGCTTAACTTTAAATGAAGTTCATAGACACGCTGCTGCTGGCGTTTGTCATGCCTAAGACGAATACGATATTCGCGAGATACAAGTTTACTGAGAGGACGCAGGGTATAAACGAGACTTTTGATCACTTTGTAACTGAGTTAAAATTGCTGGTGAAGGACTATGCTTATGCAAACGAAGATCAGATGGTCAGGGATAGAATAGTGTTTAGCACAAACTCAGCAAAAGTGCGAGAGAAACTTTTAAGTGCCTGGTCTGAGCTAACATTAAATAATTGCTGGTGAAGGACTGTGCGTATGCAAACGAATAGGAAAGCAAGGTTTTCGTTATTTTAAAATGTTTCCTTTTCTTTTTCATAACTTATTTAACACACTTCTTCTCTGCTGCGAAGCGCGGGTATTTTGCTAGTAGACACATAAAATTTCATATAATACAACCCTCTTTCTATTCGGTATCTAACTTTGCTGCCATAAGAGTATGCTGCAAAGTGCCAGAGGACTGTTTTATACTGTAATTCATACATATTCTACAATGCCTAACCTGGGGAATGGGGTTCATTAGCATGTTGGATTACTTTTGACACTGATATAACTTTAATGATCACATTGCCATACTATTTGAAATTTGCATTTTCCAGATTTTTCTTTAATGCTAATTAATTAATTTCTAGCCACCAGAATTGACTACTGCAGTTGACTACTGCTTTACTGTCAGGCTATGAAAGTGTTGTGCTGTATTACTGCTGTACAATTAATTCAAAACAATGCATCAAAGATTAAAATAAGAGAAAGGAAGTATGAATCCAAGTCTTTACTTTGACTTCCTGTTATCTTTGCAGCAAGAATTTCAAATCCTCTTTTTAAGTAAAAAAATTTGAATAGCTTCATCCCCATTTACCTAACAGAATTTATTAATGCCTGTACCCCAGAGAGTACATTTTTATTGCAAGATACAGGCCTTCTTAAAATGCCAATGATGAATAAAATTACTGTAGGAGGCAAAGCTTTTAGCTGCAGGAACCCTAACATCTGGAATGATAAACATGTCTATATAAGTGATGCCTCATTAGTCTCACTATTTAAATCAAGTCTGAAGCACAGCATACTTCAGCTAGGACTCTTAGCAAAGCTGTTCATGTATTTTTTTTAACTGTGACAATCAGTGTGATCAGCTGTCTTTTCCATTACATTTTCTAAGATTCCTGCCGGGACACGTGGTGTAGCTCTCACTTTGATCAAGAGATCACTACAGGCTTTGGCATGGAACATCAGAGTGTAGAAAAGACATGCATTGAATTAAGAGGGTAGTTGATCTAGTTTTGATATACTTTAAATTTTGTTCTGTCTTTAGGTGCCAGCTAACTTTAAGTGAATATATTTAGCATCCCAGCAGTCCATGTTCTGATCCTGCTGTTTTCTTTAAACACCTACAAAAAACCTAATTCTATTAACATCATTAGGCAACTTGCAGAAACCAACCTAGACTGCTCATCTCAGTACACGCACACATTCTCACTTAAATTAGACCAGTTTACAGCCACCATTCAAAAGAACACAAACATTTTACACACACCATTTAGTCCCAATATTTCATGCAGATAATGGTCAAGGCCTGTCAGGGTCTTTTTACTCAAGTGCCTCTTAGTTAGTTTGTTAAACATTACCACATGCTTTTGTTTGCAGAAGTGCTGTTTCATTGATGTGTTGTAGATAGTCCCCTTAATTTCTATTTGTAAGTATTCAATGAAAAAATTCTAGTGGATCCTTTATTAATACTTTTGAGAAATTTGAAAGCCTAGATTGACTACACTAATAGCAATAGAAATTTAGATATAGGCACTCAACTGGGGTGCCATCTTCTGAGGTGCGACAATTTGGCAAGCCATTTTTGCTTTGTTTCAAATGGTGTGTGCTGTGCTAGGCATGCTACTTGCAACTTTAAAAACACAAACCTTCTTTAACTAAAATGTATCAAATATATGTTCCTACTGCTTGATTGGCAGATCCAGCCCTCTTGAACCCCATTACCATTATCTATAAGCTAACACGTCCAGTACTAGTTGCGTGCAGACAGTAACCCCTGCATTTATGTGTCTCCAGTGAACAGCAGGTAGTGACAGAGGGCAGCTGTTAGACAGCATTTCTGGCAACAGGAGAGCTGAATATCGGTTGTTAGAATAGAAAATGATTTTTCATGTTATTACAGTGACAGTATTGTAGGTTATTGTTCTAGTGATAATGAATCATACAAAGGTAATGATTTTGTATAAATAATAATCTCTAAGTAAAGATGATGCCTTACAGAAACTTAATATACTCATAAGTGATGGCACTTAGATATAATTGTGTTTAAGCTAAATGGACATGCACAGAAATTCCTTTAGCACTGCACATTGAAGCAAAATTCCAGGGTGCTCATTTGATCTGATGTCAGTTATGACAAGTTGCTGACTTTCTTTGTACTTATTGTAAGTAATAATTAAAATGTCTGACATTGAACTATACTGATCAACAAAACCCTTACTAAAATACTTTATGGACCATCCTGGAAAAAATGTTTCAGCTTACTTGTTACTTACTTGTCAGGTATTTGAATTTTGTTGGCTACATGTGTGCCACTTTACACAGTAGTAAGAAATCCTTTTTGAAAATAAAATCCATCTTTATACTTTACATATCTAAGCAGAATGTTGTTGTTGACAAACCACACACTATACCTTGTTCGGTTGACCCCATTTCTGCATACTGAACATCTGGTCAAGTTTATTGACTTTGGATCACAATTAGAGGTTAGATAAATGTTAATGTTGCTGTTAGCTGTTATAACTGGAAACCAGTGTATTCTAATAAGTGTGAACATACATAAACCAGTGTACTCTAATAAGTGTGTAAAGAAATGAGGTGCCCAACCTTAGAAAAATAATCCACCAATATTAATACCACTGTGAACCTACAAGAGGATATCAAATTCATAAGTGATTTCTATACAGAAAATCTTTCATATATTGACAGGGCTTGGAAAAGGTCATGCAAGTATCAATGCAATCCCTCAACCTTTGTACAGGTCAAGCACTGTCACATAAGTCTCCTTATCCTCATCCAGAGTGGACCACTAGCCATATTCTAGTGAAGAACTACATTCTTTTAAGTCTGTAGTTATGACTATCATAAAATTATGAACTTAAAAAAGAGCATTCTTATAGATGGTTTCAGTTACAAGTTTCTCAGGTGAGTACATGTCCCTATGGACTTCAGAAAGCATAACTACTTCCAGCACTACACAGATAAAGAACATATTCATCATTCAGCAAATTTTCACCTTGACTTGGAAGTGTACTAACTGACTTACAAGATCCTGTCTTTGAGTAAAATATTGTCATGCTTTCTCTTGATTTTCTTGTCATAGTAATAATGGGACAAGGCATATGTCTGGCAATTCTATATTTTCCAGGTGATGTGCAAAAATTATGAAACAAATTAAGTCCATGTTGGTCCATGTTATTCTGCATTTTTCAAATAGGTGAAGTTCTTGTAGTCAGGAAACACAATGAAAAGGTGACTGCTTCAGAGCCAATGTGATGGCCAGAAGTTCCTGATGACCCAGATCATAGGTGCCTTAATGGGGCAACTGCCTGCATTAAAACGATGCAAGTAGATGCAACTTATTGATGTAACACTGCAAGAGTGTCCAAACAATCTACTTTTACCTGAAACATAATGTCTGAGGATGAAGACAGTAACATTTTTAAGGTAGCTCTACAGTCCTAAAAATGTTAACATGTCTGTTTGGTAACTGAGATCATGGGTATAATGAAGGAAGTGAATTTTAGGATGAAATAATGTTGGCATTTGCTGGATATATTACCAGTTTTTTAAAAATCGAATATAGTTAGACAAGTGTGAAGAAGTTTTTAGGTTAGGTAGATTTTGTATCCTGGGGGAAATTTTTTCCAAGAATTTGAAATAATTTGAAAATTTGGTTCAGTGAGTTGGCAGATAATTCAGAAAGACATTGTACCTTCCATGCTGTAGTACTGACAAAGTCAAGAGAGACCAATTCAAATATATATTAATTATACATATGCTTTTATTTTTTGGTAATAAATAATAAGTAGAATTTTAGACAAAAAGATGCATTAAAAATAAGTTACAAAAAAATATCCATAATACATCTTTTTAGCACAGAAACCTCAGCATACTAAATTTCAGAACAGAAAGTATTTGATGAAGGAATCAACATTATTAAAAATATATGTACAGGAGATAAATAATTAGGATAGTTGAACATAAGTCTAATATGAGAAAAAAGGATCATGGTAGCATGGTTAAAATAAAATTTATCATAATAGAGTATGCAGTATAGAGAAACCATACCTGTGGGGTGAAGCAGTGTAAAAATAAAGTGATAAGCATTGATCATACTTTGACAGACAGACATGTCTTAGATCACTTTATCTTTGAAATCCTCATTTTCAATTGTTTTTTCCCTGGCATGTATGATTTATTTCTGTGTAGTGATACAACACAAAGAAGAACAAGACAATCTGATTCATTCATCAAAGCAAAACTCATATGTGAAAGAAGAGCAAACAATCAATAAAATATAAGAGGACAAAGTAACGTCTAGCTCTTTCCCAATGCACAGCTTGCGTGTGTGTGTGTGT
>JANRMT010062833.1:26675214-26732332 GCA_026402145.1 Polypterus bichir lapradei | reverse complement strand
TTTATTAGTATAGATAATTATCTTGTATGTCTTTATTTGTAAACCAGACAAGGCAAATTTAATATTAGATAGTGTATTAGCAGGCATGTCTTACTTCATTGATGAGAAAACTTTATCTTGGCAGCCATATAAAGACAGGCACGTGGCCTGTTTCAAAACTCCATTCAATGGCCCTGTAGTAACAAAGCAAGCTAGACTGAAGATAAGCCGAAAGCCACCTATGGACACTGCTACTTAGGTTGTAAGGGTAAGACTTGCCAATATTCACATAGTATTCTGCTTCCTTAATATTTTTGGCAATTTTTATCAATAATACATAATTAAATGTGTAACTAAATTCCTGCCTGTTTATTTATTCTGTCTAATTGCTTGAGGTTACAGATGTAGAAGGGAAGGTGGCAGGAAGTGCTAAAAGTTCCTGATCGCAGTGGTAAGCGTATAGGATTTTAAACATTTTATTAAGGTTTACACAATAAAGAGTATAAAGGTGAAAATAGGGTCACCATAGGACCTTACACAATAGAATACTTATCCAGTTTATGAGTGGTGCGACATTCCATTTTGGAGCATATTCATGCCCACACTTGCTTTAACTGGGTAAATTTAAAATTATATTTTGAGTATCAGGACTGTAATGGAAACAGTGTTTGATTGCAGGAATTTAGTAACTGAAGCAAAACAAAAGGTCCATAGTACATTTTCAGTTTAGGTGATTGAACTGACTGGTTTATTGTCAGAGCCACGCTTCATTCATTCCATTATTCCTAGTTAATTTGTTTCTATTGGAATACTTGCTGTTGTTGAAGATAGTTGACATTTGGTGCCCTGAGGTACGATACCTGCAGATGTCTTCATGCACTTTTAATTGACAGTGTAGAAAAATGTCAAGTCTACATTTTCTTACATTTTCTGCCAAAGAGAAATAGATAATAAAGGGCATTAGTAATCCCGCTGTGTAGCAACTATATTACAAAATGTCAATATACTTTTGATGATCAAAAACAATTACTTCTTTTTCTATTTTTTTTATTGACATTACTGTTTTATACAAATTTCTGGCATGTTTTTGTTTTCTTGTTGCTGACTCATTCTGTGACTGTCCTGGTTTGTTTTTGTATAATTTGCTAAGCTAATGAATCATTTCAAGGTGTATTCAATCATTTAAGTAAATACTGCTTTAGAACAATTTAATTCAACAATTTAATATGACAATTTAAGGAACTGAAATAAATAAAAATGTTATATCATTTCTTCATACAAACTTTCTAAGCTGTTCACCAATTAAGAATAAATTAAAAAGCAGACAAATATAATCCTTAAAATTTCATTACAATTCAGGACTTCAAAACTTTTACAACTAAAAACATATCTTCTAATTATGTGAATAATTCTTGAACTTTTATTTGTAATTTATTTCACTAAATTATGCAATTTGTGCAGGATAGAAATTAGCTCAGGAAGGGGCACAGTTACCTATTACAGAGCTGCCAACTACTGCCTACCTATTACAGAGCTAGTGGATAGCCATAGAATTTTTTTTTATCTGAACAACTTGCTAAAAAAAGTTTTATAAATTGACAATCTGTAGTTATGTTGTTGTGAAAAAGGTATAAAGCTGCTGATGTTTTTGAAACACTAGATTTGTTGCAAGAAGAATATTTTCATAATGACAGTGATTGATACAGGGACAATCAATTGGATAGCCTTGGGTAATAATGTGTATAGTTGCCCAGAAAGGGTTTCCTTATCACAAGGCATCCAACTTGTCATGACAATTAGGACAGCACTACATGGACATCCTGTTATCTACTGAGCACAACCAGTCACCAAGTACAAAATGTGTTGTGTGCAACAAGTATGCACAGTCAAAAGAAGCATGTTATATGTTACATGTGCATCTAAGCCTGCACTCTGTGTGGTGCCATGCATCTAGGACTCTCAATCAAATGTATATGCAAATTACTTGTTAAAAAAAGTAAGCAAGTGGTTTCTTTTTATTTATTTTTTTCATTGGGATATTTCCATTTTCATAGACAGAGTTTCTTTACATTTTTTTCAAGTTTTAAAAGATTTAATTATTTATCATATATGCACAAGATTATACTGCAGCATCCTGTTAATAAGTGGTCCTACAGTCAATGTGTTAAACAATGTCTAGAAATGTTGACCAAAAACCATTTTAATGTTATGTATGATGTATAGTGAAGTAGTTTTTTTCGCATATTAATCAGATCACTAGGACAGCATTTTTTCACATAAGAAACACAGCTAAAGTTAGACCTCTTATATCACTGAAAGATGCTGAGAAATTAGTTCACGCGTTTGTTTTCAGTGGATTAGATTACTGTAACGCACTCCTCTCAGGACTACCCAAAAAAGACATAAATCATTTGCAACTAGTGCAGAATGCAGCTGCTAGAATCCTAACTAGGAAAAGAAAATCCCAACACATTTCTCCAGTTTTGATGTTGCTACACTGGTTACCTGTGTCATTCAGGATTGACTTTAAAATTCTGCTTATGGTTTATAAAGCCTTAAATAATCTCGCCCCATCTTATATATCGGAATGTCTGACACCTTATATTCCAAATCGTAACCTCAGATCCTCAAATTAGTATCTCCTTAGAATTCCAAGAACAAAACTTAAAAGTGGTGAGGCGGCCTTCTGCTATTATGCACCTAAAATCTGGAATAGCCTGCCAATTGGAATTCGCCGGGCTGATACAGTGGAGCACTTTAAAACACTGCTGAAAACACATTACTTTAACATGGCCTTCTCATAACTTCACTGTAATCAAAATCCTGATACTGTGTATATCCAACTCATTATAATAACTATTCATGGTGGCTCTAAAATCTGTACTAACCCCTACTCTCTCTTCTGTTTCCTTTTCCGGTATCCTTTTGGTGGTGGTGTAAGCCACCACCATCTACTCAAAGCACCGTGATGTTCCAACAATGACGGATAGATTAAAAGCCAGAAGTCTGTATGACCATCAAGATCAAGTGACTCCGTGAGAACCCTAACTACAAAGAGGACTATTTCATTTATGTTAGGTAGAATGCCCAGAGGGGACTGGGCGGTCCCGTGGCCTGGAACCCCTGCAGATTTTATTTTGTTCTCCAGCTGTCTGGAGTTTTTTTTCTGTTTTTTCTGTCAACCCTGGCCATTGGACCTTACTCCTTTTCTATGTTAACTAGTGTTGTCTTATTTTAATTTCTTATTTTGTCTTTTATTTTTCTTTTCTTCATTATGTAAAGCACTTTGAGCTACTTTTTGTATGAAAATGTTCTATATAAATACATGTTGTTGTTTTTTTTGTCTGTATGGACTCAACAGCTTCTTTCTGCATGGGTTTTCTCCAATGATATATCTATGTATGAGTGAGACCTGAAATGAACTGGTTTCCTTTTTGCTTTCCAATCAGTGTTGTATGGATAGGGCCCCACTCTCTCCTTCACCCTGAATTGGATTAAGTTAGTTGGGAAATTTTATGTTATCATTTCATAGACACAAACAATCTTTTTATTTAACTGAATATCTTTGTTTAGGCATGAAAATTTTGCATGGTTATTTACTTTTCTTTTGCAATATTTGTAAATGTGTTTATGTGTTTTGAATCTGACTTGAATAGTGCTTCATAAGAATAAACATTTATACTTATTATCATAGTACAGTATAGGAGGGCTGCATTTGTAGATAAAATACAGATGCAGCCATCTTCTTTGGCACCCACTAATCAAATCCCACAGCATTAAACTTTACAGGGTTTCTGCTCTCAAAAGCTGATTGATGTGCTTAGCATAGCCACAAGAAAGCACGCAGAACATCAATAATGATTATAGCTCATCAAACATGTGATTCATAAGGTAATAATTTTATCTGTCTGCTGTTAAATTTATTGAAATAGGCAACCATGTCTTAAGTTAGTAATTTAATTTTTTCTTTGTAAAGCTACATTTGATGGGTGCTTATTTTTTTGGAATTTTAGAAGACTTTATAATTATTGGAAAAATAAAAATTTTGAAGCATTAAGCATTTAAATGCCCAGCAGTGACTTATTCAGACCATTTTGTAGAGTACTTCACTACAGATCACAGTGTCATCTGCGAACCTCATCTGTCAACCTGTCCATCATCATTGCAAACAGGAAATGGCTCAGAGCCTAAATATTTGATGTAATCCCACTCACCTTGAACCAGGTTGTCATTCCAACCGCACTCTCACCAGAGTCACACTGTCCTCGTACATATCCTATACCACCCTCACATACTTTTCTGCTACTCCCAACTTTCTCATACAGTACCATGACATCTCTCTTGGCACCCTGTCATATGCTTTCCCTAAGTCCACAAACACACAATGCTATCCTTCTGACCTTCTCTTTACTTCTCTAACATTAGATCTCTATTACACTTTCCTGGCATAAAACCATATTGTTGATCTCTCCTCTTAGCTTAGCATCCATCACTCTTTCCCATACCTTCATTGTGTGTCCAGTAAACTTTATATCCCTGTAGTTTGTGCAGCTCTTCACATCTCCCTTATTCTTGAAAACTGGTACTAATATAATTCTCCTTTCCTCAGGCATCTTCTCGTTTTTTAAGATTTTGTTAAACAATCCGATTAGAAACTCTGTTGCCATTTCACCTAAACATCTCCAGGCTTACATTGGTATATCAACTGCTTTTCCACTTTTCATCCTGTTCATAGCTTCCCTCACTTAAGCCTTGCCGATCCCTGGTACTTTGTGATTTACTATCTCCACTTTATCCAACCTACACTCTCTCTCATTTTCTGTAACCATAAGTTCTTCAAAGTACTCCTTCCACCTTTTCAACACACTCTCCCCGGTTATCAACAAATTTCAATCTACATCCTTTATCGCCCTGACATGCAGCACATCCTTCCCCGCTTGGTTCCTCTGTCTGGCCAGTCAGTACAAGTGCTGTCTGCTTTTGCCATCTCACTGATTTTCCCAATTCTTTTTCACTAACCTCTTCCTGTTTATGCTTTCCTGTACTTCCTCATTCCACTACCAAGTCTCTTTGTCTTTCTCAAAAGCATGAGACTAAAATAAAGAATGAAACTACAAAGCTGTCAAAGCAAAAAACATGACAGAACACAGGTTTACTTTAATTCTAAGGTATAAAATGTTATTTCTATTCATAAGAACACAAGAACAGTTTTGACAATGACAGGCCATTCAGGAAAAAATTCAAATCCTTATTCACATAACTTTTGAAAAATTTTACATGTAGTGGAGTTTTTAATCAGCTTCCATTTGTGCCAGTAGTCTGGTTAAACTACTCATTTATTCTAATTACTGGTATCAACCATACATATTCACTTAATTTTGAACAAGTCTACCATGTCTCCTGTTAACTTTGAGAATGTGGCCATTCCAACCATCCAGGCACTGCATTCAAAATAAGCTATAAACTACTTACTTCCTGAAGTCTCTACTTAGTCCAGGACTGCCTGGTCCCTCGCATATTATTTTTAGTTTTGATGTTTTTTACTTAAGCAGCAAAAGAACCAGCAAACAAACAACACTTGGAATTCCTGGCTCTTTTATGACCATGTTAATGATATCGTATATAAATCAGAGTAGCAATATGCATGAAAATCAGTGCATTGTGTTTTAATGGTATATTCCTTCACACAATGATATTGAACAACAACACAGAAGGAAAAAATGTAACAGTCAAAACCAAACAAAAGTCTCAACAAAGAAAAAATGTACTAAACTTATACTCCTTAGACTCTCCAAATCCAGACAGAAAGCTCTAAGAAATAACCCAGAAAAAAAGGTCTGTTTTTTGTTAATCTCGATTTGAATTTATCAATCCTTGAGTAATAAATTCTTTGCTTGTTCTTTGCATATTTTTAAAAATATATTCATACTTCAGTTTGTGTCAATTTTTAAAAGTTAACCTCTTCTGCAAAAGATATAATTATTGTTCTTATTATAGTTAGTTAAATCTTGACCACTGAAGTAGAACTGCTTCAGAATGGAGGGTAATGCTTTTGTAATGTTAAAATTTAGGATGAGATTAAATGGCATAATAACCTATGTGTCAGTAGTAATCCATGACTGTACCTTTATGGCCTTGCTAGCCTTGAACATATAATCTTTTTCACCAATTCCTTAGGAAGAATTGCTCAAAATAACAGCAATGGATTGAATATGTTGAAAATGAGCACAGCTGCAAAATCCTTGAGGAAAAGTCATTGCTACACTTAAATTCTCTTTTAGCTTAAGCTGTGACAATTGGAGCCTCTCAGAATTTATAAGCAAAAAATATTGAATGCTGTGTAACATAATGGCCTTAATTTCGTTTCCTAAAATAGTTCACATGTCTTTAGTGCGAATATTATAGACACAGGTTTTTCCAGAAACAGCCACCACATCAGATATAAACTTAATTAATTATTGCATTGATAAAGCTGTGGTTTAAAATTTTGTGTGAAAGGTTATAAAATCTTAAAAACTAATGTAATACCAAAACAATTAGCAGGTCTATATTGTAATATTTGAAAATGTTGTAAATGCAAACTCTATGAGTTAATTGGTTAATTAAGATTCATTATTTCTGTAATTTTGTGGACTGTTTTTTGTTTTTTTTCTGTCTCTGCCAGCTAGTGTTTGCATTTATAATATATATTTGATTATTTGCTTTTATAATTAGTATTTAGTGTCTAGACGAGAACAGGCTATTCAGAACAACAAAGCTCACCAGTCCTATCAACTTAATTTTTCCAAAATAACATCAAGTGTAGTTTGTAAAGTCCCTAAATTCCTACTTTCTACCAGTACTTGTTAACTTATTCTATCTGTTTGTGATTGTCTTCTCTCTTTAAAGAAAAATGTGTTCTTGATGAACTCATTTTAAAATAATACACTGTACTGATTCCCTTCAGAATTTTAAACACTTCAATTATGTCTCCCCTTAATCTTCTAAAAATGCTCGGCTCTTTAAATCTTTTCTCATAATTCATCCCCTGTGACCCTGGAATCCACCTAGTGGCTCTTCTCTGGAATTTTTCCAGCACTGCTGTTCTTTTTGCAGTCTGGAGACCAAAACTGTACGCATTGCCCCACATGAGGCCCCACCAGTGCATTATAAAGCTTGAGCATAACCTCCTTGGACTTGAACTCTAAACATCAAGGTGCTATATAACCTAACATTCTGTTAGCCTTCTTAATGGCTCTTGAACTCTTTCTGGTAGTTGATAATCCACTATGATTTCTAAATCCTTCTCATATGTTTTACTATACGGCTGCCCTTTCGTGGTCCGGAGGAGGCGTACTCCCTCTCCCGGTCCTTCCAGGAGTCCCGGCTGGGTACCACCCCCAGCCACTCGCCACATGTCATAGGTCCAATATATAAATTAGGGCTATAATCAAAGAAGAAGATGTTTTGTTTGTTTTTTAACTTAAGAGACTGGAGCTCTAGCCTGAGTATGGTTCTATTACAAACAATTATCTGACACCTATTTAGGAGTGGCAAAGATGAGGTTTCATCATAACAAACAGAAATTAGGCAGGAGAGCAAGGATGAATAAATAAAACAAGAGAACATACAAATCTTGAGATCACAGGCAAAGGGGTCAAACACAAAAGCAAAAACTAAAAAGAATTAGCCGGAGAAATTAGTTGTATCAAGTCATTTTGGCCTTACTTAACTTACCACTTATTTTACTTATCACTTGGCTTGGGTTTTTAAAGATGGCTACCATTATGTCACATGTCATATTACATGGAGTATGTCTCTAAATCAGAGAATGGTGCACCAGATGACCTCATCATAATAAAACTCAACATAATAAAATGAGTAAATATTTTGTTTTGAAGTTTCTGTCCAACTAGTCATCTCACTGAGGAACTGCTGTCTTCCTTCTGTGCAGCCTACCTTCCTGAGCATCGTGTATCTTTTTTGTTTTTGCTAAGTGGCAGCTGCAGTGTGTTTTGATTCATACTGGTTTCTGGAGGTTGTTTCTGTCTTGGTAAGTAGCAGAAATCCCTGTGGAGCTGCCCATGTCACTAAAGCATACTCGTCTAGTCTTATTAGGCTGGTTGTTTTTCTAGGGCTATTTTGTTTCTGTCTGATCACCCAATCAGGTATGTGGCCAAAATCTTGTGTACAGTATGTCCTGCCAAAATCCAGTTGGCTGTATTTCTGCTCATCTGTACAGTCTACAGACTTACAACCAATTGGCAGTTTCAAAGTTATGATTCTAATTTCATTCTGCGTGCTTGCTTTCCTGGCAGTGACTGTTTGTAAAACCTGTCTGATTAGCAGGTGTGACAAGTCCCTACATCACAAATTTATTATTTCCTTATTTAAGAGAACTTTGCCTTTAGTTAGAACTCTTGTTTATCGCCCCTGCTTGTCTACAACTCTGACTTCTAGATCCCCCCCCCCACATAACAACACTCAGTCAGATTCTGGGTTTGTTTTTGGATTGTGATTTTGTTGAATGTTTAGGTACTTGACCATTGCAACTTAAATATAATGTTAGCGATACAGCAGGCTTTGAGGGCAAAATATAGAAGAATTTTTATTTTGTATTCATAAAAATAAATCATGACATCAGATAAGCTTTTATCATTAACAGTTTTCCTGGTTTCTGCCAAATGGTTAATATTTCCTAGATTCTTTTAACATTGGTTAGATTGTTAAAATGCTGTAATATCTGAATCACTCCTATTTCATGTACTGGGTGCTAGAAATCAATTGACAACTGCTTTTAGATTTTTGGGTGTTTCTAATTTCAAATAATTGATATAGTCACGGGGCTATATAACCTTTAATGTGTATTAGGACAAGCTGTAAACAATCAATTCGCCCCTTGCATGTTTCAAGGATTTTTTTTTATTTTTCTTCTCACTATCTCTACAATTACACTTTCATGTAAGCATTAAGAGTTTTATTTATTTATTTTTTACTTATTGACTGTTGTATAGGGCATACTCAACAGTGCAATTACTTGATTGAACCTAATTATAGCTGCAGGCTTGTGACAGGTTTTCTTCATGCAGTATTTATATGCTTTGTCTTCATCAAGGGGTCAAATTAAATCAATCAAAAGGTAATCTTATTCTGTGTGAAGGCACAGAAAATCACCTAACTGAATTGCTGCCCCTGATCTGCATATTCACTTTCAGGGATGTTAAGCATTTTTGGCAAAGTTTAGTAGTAGGTCTGTCTATATGTGACTACCTGATCTTATAGAGTATCATGAATAAATTGACAGTGTGCTAATGAAATTAATATTAGTGTCATATAGGTTGGTGCTATAGCCTTGTGCTCCTTTGTTTGGGTAGCTTATTCTTATACAAAGGGTGATTTAAATTACTTTTTTCTATAGTTCAGAGTAGGCTTCAATTAAAAACATTTCACAACCGTCACAAAGAAGGTCTGCAGTGTCTGCAGCAGTAAGCACTATAAACATAATGACCTGAACTGCTGCTTTAACTGCTGTGTCAGCTGCTGAGTTTCTCAGTGTTTTAAACAATGTAGCATCGTTTGAACTTTAATTTTAAAGGCTCTTTCTCTCTTTTCTATTAACTCCCAAATAGTTTTCTCCAAAGACGAAAGCTTTTCAAATACATGTCTGTCCAAAATGTGCATGTAAAAATACACCTGCGATCTTCCTTTTAAAGTGGATTTATTTCTTGGTCCTTCGGGGACATTAGCAAAGCAGTTCTGTACATTATATTCCTTTAATTCTTTCGGTCACTACGCAATGCTTACAAATGTTGATGAGATTCGGTTCATACAGCATATTTACACATAAAACAATATATTTATTCAAGGATTCAGTAAAGCCCTCATTCAGTAAAGCCCTTAAATTACCTTTGTCACCTCACTTATTTATTATTCAATCTTAACACTACCGTTAATCTTGGCTATAAATTAGACTTTATGCTAGAGCACTTAAACTACTTTACTTGGTGAAGCTACTTCTCTAATCAACAAAAATTTTTCTTTTTGTTCAAAAATTAAACTAACAATTCCTGCATTTTATTAAATCTTTTTTCCCATGTTGGTCTAGAAATGATGAGTAGTATCATCTCCTGTCTTTGTAAGTCAAAACTCCAGCAAACAATGCCCCATTTAATTCTACACATTTAATATGCCATACAGAGGGATGTAGCAGCTAGGGAGGCTGCATGTTTAGTCAGTGCCTCTCACTGAGGGAATCATTTAATCCTTACATTATGAAATAAATATGAAAACAGCTGTAATATATCACCATTGTACAAGTTTGCTAAAGTAAAGACAGTTAGATATACAGTAATCATGTACAGCGAACATGTGTTAACAGAAACAAAACAAAGAAGGCAGAAATTCCCTAAATAACAGATAAAGCTTGAAAAGAAACATAAACAGTGTGAAAATGTACCTAGAACAGCAAAATTCTCAACTGACAGGATACAATTGGATTGAAACAAAGATTCATGCAGATTGTAACGTCCATGACAATCTCGATATCTATTTGGGAATCTGGATCTGTATAGCAGATGAGCTGATCCAGTTCACTACAATGTGGTGATAGTTTGACAGCTCAATTTTCTCTCTGTAAAGATCACATGGAATCAGATGATATATCACGATATCAAGTCAAGTCAAGTTGGGGAGCATGCACTTGTACAGTGCATTGCCGCACCCACCACGTGGCGAAACAGCTCGGAATCCCAGTTGGCAACCCCCCAGGCAGACACTGGTCTGGCCACAATGAGGATCCTATGAGCTGGATCACCCTCGGGGAATCGCTCCACATGGCCGTAGTGCTGCAACTGACTCTCCTTCACAATGCAGGCAATATGCCTCAGTCGGGACTCCATGGGCAACCGCTCATTCGACACAAAGTCAAACCAATGGTACCCAAGGATTTTCCGGAGAGACACAGTACCAAAAAAGTCCAGTCTTCATCTCAGGTCACTGGATAGCATCCATGTCTCGCACCCATATAGCAAGACAGGAAGCACCAGGACTCTAAAGACTTGGACCTTTGTCCCTTTGCATAGATATCGGGAGTGCCACACACCCTTTTCCAATGACCTCATGACTGCTCATGCTCTCCCAATCTGTCTGCTGACATCAATATCAGTTTATTGAATTTTACTTACAGATACACTTCTTGCAGGTAAAGTAAAGAACCACCTTGTCTTCAGTCATGTTGTTTCTTAGGGAGAAGCTGTGACTGTCACAAAAATCCAGTAATTCACCTTTTAATATTCATGTCACAGAGTTGGTTGCTTTCAATTTCACCGTCTTGGAATCTTTGTCATTCCCCACATAAGCAATGAAGTCTACCAGTAGGAAGAGAATATACTGTATACCTTTCCCGCAAAAAATCCATGATTTCTAAAAATGTCAATTATTCTGAACACCTATTAGACTCCAATGCACGTACAATAGTGAAACACTCAAACAATTATGAGCTGAAAGTGTTTGGTTCCCATCAAGGAGCCTGAGGGCATCCCTACACCAATCAGTTGAGCTAATATAAAAAGTAATGCACCACTGCCACTAATTAAGCTCTGTGTTAAAATCATCCCTGCTTCCCCTTCTTAACTACATTTGGTGGCCAGGTTAAGTTTAATTTACTCACTGACGGCTACACGTGCTAATTGTTTGTCTTGAAATAAAATGCTGGTACAAAGAAATATAGACAACAACCATGAATAAGACTGAAGGTGTCTCTGTATACTGTGTCCAGTGGTGCTTTTGCATTAAAGACATGTGGGGCATTGCCCTGTCAAATGTTTTGCAAAATAAGTACTGAAAGTCCGTCAGTAATTTAACTTATTGCTAAAATGTTTATAACGGCCCATAACTTTGCCTTCATAAGCATTTTTTTTAATTTTCCATCATGTGCTAAATGCTATTTCTTATCTAGAAAAATATGCCCTTATTGAGTGTCTTCTCAAAGCTGTGGAGAGAAGAGATGAGACAGTTAGTGACAGCTGCTGTCAGACAGCACCCCATCATGGTACTACATGCCTGGTTTGAGCCATGAAGGTGATCCTGCAGTGGCCACGTGTGACAGTCTGCATGCCCAACCTGAACTTTCCAGTTTAGTGATGGGGTTTAAAATACTAGAGTCTTTAATTCTATGCATTAAAACAAGAAACATGTTGTTTGCATGATAGTATACTATCTTCAGCTGAGAATTGTATCAAACAAGTAACACAATAGACACAATACAAAAGACAAAAATATTGTCAAATGGTCTCCAGCACCCACCCACCTGAGCTCTACCCTGTTACTGTGGGTTTCGACTCAGCACCTTTTGTTCCTAGGAGGCTCATCCGTTTGTTTTTTTTTACCACTGACTTGATTTTCTTCATGCTATGGTAACAATTATCATCATCCACTTTTGACAGGAACTACCACAAATAAAAGGTGCAGATGATCCAGAATGCAGTGGCCCATCTTGTATTTAATCTGCCAAGACAGGCACATGTCACTCCTCTCTTCAGGTCACTACATTGGCTCCCTATAGCAGCACACATTAAGTTCAGATCCCTGATGATTACCTACAGATGAGTCAGTGGGTCAGCACCTCGTGTATATGGAGACACTGGTGAAGTGCTATACTCCTTCTCACCTTCTTAGGTCTGCCAGGAAACAGCATCTAGTGATGCCACTTCTACGTGGAATCAAGTCTCAATCCAGACTGTTTTCATATGTAGTTTCTTATTGGTGTAACAGGCTGCCCACCTCCATCCGTACTGCTAACTCCCTCAATGTATTTAAGGAGCGACTGAAGACATACCTGTTCTATGAATATCTGTCAAATTGATGGGAAAAACTTTCCTCTGTGATATTTTGTACTCTTGGTTAATTTAGGTTTATTGCTTTAGTGATTGTAATCTATGATTGTAAAGGTATGACTTATTATATCTTTTCACTTGTGGGAATCAACTTTTGTTACCTGTCCTATACAAACATGCCCTATCCTAAAGTTATTCAATCATTTACCCCTTTTGGATAAAACCTTCTTTGCTAAGCAAATAAATGTAAATATAATTAATGTAAATGTAAGGTGCCTGGATCCTTAAGTTTACTATTCCAATATCTTGTGGCAGTGTAGCATCTTCATTTGGTAGAGGCTTCATAAGTTGAAATGTACTCTCCCTCAAGCACCTTCAGGTCTCAGCTACAGTACAATGGCTGACTGTTTGCCATCAACAGCTTTCAGTTGTGGCCACACCTTTGCAACACACTGTCTTTTATAATTCACTATCATTTTCCTCCAGCAAGAAATGCCTTTGACAGTGAGCAATGCCTGCCTGTGTCACTCAGTATTTTACTATCACATTTTTTTTTCTGAACAAAAGCAATTTGTTCAGACTTAATTTATCAAAACATGCACCACACATCTAGCCTCTATTTGCAGGAATGATAATTAATACATCTTAAAAAGAACCAAATAAGACATACTGGATAGTAGTACATTTTATTCTTTTTATATTTTCATCTTAAGTATGTTGTAGGTATGATATAGGTAACATTTTTAAGAGAAAACTGTTAAGACATAACAAAGGAATTTAACTCAAGAAACAAAGTGAAATGACAAGGCACACAGTACAGTTATCACAGCAGACTGAGTTGCTCTATTTTATAAATAGATTTCATGCCCAATGTAAGTTCTGTCCTTGATATATATTAATCTACTTATATAATAAGTGTTTATGTGTAGCCTCGAGGGAGATATGTAAAAATGACCCCTTGTCAAAGACTACATATCCTTTTGAGCAAAGCATCTTAAACCTGGAAATGTTATAAGGAAACCGTGGAAAACAGATTGGTACACCATGATTTTCTTTTTTACTGTATTTCATCCTTTTTTTAATATGTGGAGGATTATTTGTGATTGGCATCAAGGTTTAAGTAATTATCAATTATTTATTTCATGTATTATGTTTTGATCAACAGCTTTAACATTTAATTAGCTGAAAGGAGTCCTAATTATAGGGAAGAAGTAAAATATTTTGCATTCATTGCTAAAATGACAGGGTATTTGAAAGTAGAAAAAAAAATTTAATCTCCCTTGTGAATAAAATGTCATAACATTTGTTAAAACTGGGAAAATCAGGATCCCCTTTATTAATATAAGCTGTTTTTATTGGCAATCTGAAAGATTATTTTTGTTACACTTCAAAGAAAGTATCCACATTTTTATTGTGCTTTAATATTATTTTGCATTAATTGAATTCTTTTTGATTATAGCTGCTTAATACGATGCTGCTGGATGGTGCAAGGTGAAAGTTCGTTCTTTTTTTCCAATGTTTTCCCTTTTACTTAGAAAAGCTTACATTATCAGCTTATGTATTCAAAGTAATGTTTCAGTTTAGACTACTGTGTGTGAGCTATAATAAAAAAACTGTTAGATAATGGCACATAGGGCATATGCTAATAAAGCGATTTCATTTCTTAAAGTATAATGCAACACAAAGGCAACTGATTAGCACATTTCAATCACAATAACAAATATAGTGAATTCCCAGGGTTTCTGTTGTTACTGGAACTAGATTTTTTGAATTCAGGACAGCCAATTGCCTTCAATCAAGTCTCACAGGTTCAGATCATTACTGTAAAACACATCTGGAGACAACAGTGAGTGAATTTGGGTTAAAAGTGGGTGGGAACATTTAAGTGTTTTGCTTAGTTTTGAAATTTCTAAACCAATCCAATAGCTCATTAAGGTGGAGTTGTGAGGGGCCGTGAAATAAACAGCAAAGAGTAACACTGCTCACCACAGCAAGCCTGTGGTCATGGTAAATCCCCTGAAACATATAAATGTGTGTCATGTGTGCAGAAAAAAAACCCCTATAAATGTGTTAAAAATAAACACAACCTGTTGCAAAGTAAAATAATTTCTGTAAAACCAGATTACACTTACACATTCAATGGTCTCACTGGTCTAGTGGTAAAAGTGAATGCTGCACTGCCCCCCGCTGTCTGTGTTATCTGTCGCACTCATTTACAATAATATTACCACAGTCAATGTGAGGCTGAAAGAAATGGCAGCTACAGTATGTCCATGATAAGATAAACTATAAAATATGCATTCAAACTAAACAGTGTGAATGATGTTTTGTCCAGGTATTTTTCCTCCCTTGCACCCAAAGATTGCTGGGATAGGCTCCAGTTGCCCTGCTTCCCTGCCCTGGATAGTTGGGTTAGGGTAATGGATGTATGGATGAATGAATCGACTAAAAGGTGTGCTGTCCCACCCAGTTAAAAGGAAGTAAAAAGAAGTGTTGTTAAAGAAGTTGTTGAATAAAAGCCACTATAGATGTAATTTTAGTCCTCAGTACAGAATAATAGTAAATGTGCCCACCAACACTGACACCAATCCAGCACAACCTTAGATGTGGTTGCACAGCACCTAGCTTCTCAATACAATGTAAATGAATAACTAAATTAAATTAACATTATGTCTAATTGAGGATGCCAAACATGCTATACCTGAAAATTGTCTCAGTTCTTTAACATGTAGTATATATAAAGAATATTTACAGATTATAATACTTCTGTAAACATTGTTTGCTGTTGTTATGCCATGTAGTGATACAATACTCAAAATGACAGAAAGATATATAAATTAATCATTAAGCTTCGTGCAGGTACTAAGTTCTTGAATTTATAAAAGCAATTTTAACCTTCTATTTTCACTCAGTGTGAAGTTTTTTGTTTGGCTTCTTTTTCTCTCTCCCCTTGTCTTTTCATAGTTATTTTACATATTTGTGCAATACATGAGCAGAATTGGAACACTGCAAACCCAAGCATTTAAAGTGTATGGACTGGAGGAACTAGAGCTAGTTCTTTAGGAAGAAGCCATGTAGACACCACTGAGAATCGCGTCTGGCCCCATGACAGTACCTTCAACCAATCACTCTGAATGTTAGCTTCTAAAGCTGGAAGCATATCCATAAACTGCTTTAATAACAGAGGGTTATACACATGTTTTATTAAATGACGAAGGGGGGGTTCTTTTTCTCTTCCAGCTGGCATTTGTTTTGCTTCTTCATGCAGGAGTGATATGTGACATGATGTGGTTCCATAATTAAAGGAAGCCCAGAAAAGTTAGCTTAACAAATGCAATGTCCTAAAATATAACACCCACATAAACTTAAGATATGCAACTATCTTAAGTCTTCCAGAAAAGAAATTCTTGTTTAAATGTACGCCTTTCATTTCAAGACATTATGAACCTTTAATGTCAATCAATCAATATATCAGTCTGTCCTTTGGAACCTGCTTGATCCACTTTTAATGTCAGAGACAACCAGAGGCTGTTATGTCAGCATTAGGTGCAAGGTAGGAGCAACTCATAGCCTGACTACAAGGCAATCACAAAGCACACTCAAACTACAAATTGTGAATGATAAGGGCACTGTCGACCCCTTGAACCCTCAGACCAGACGTCAGACACCAGATAAAAGTCCAATATGACCTTATTTTATAATAATAGTGTGCACCAAGCACTCTACACTCCACTATACTCATAAATACACAATAATAAATCAATAATCAATCCTCCTCCCTCAGACGCTTAGCCACCCTGCCTCCCAACTCAGCTCATCCGTCTGGGATTTCCCAGAGTCCTTTATAGTCCTTGACCCGGAAGTGTTTGTCCCTCAGTCCATGTGACTTTCTATCACTTCCGGATAAGGTAAAAACTCCTTTTCTTCATCCCGGAAGCACGTCATCTCTTCTGTTCATGTGACTGGGACGTACTTCCGGGGTGTAGGGAAAATAGTTCCTGGGCCTCCCTGCAGCGACTCCTGGCGGCCCCCATGATATCCAGCAGGGCTGTGCATTAAAAGTCCACTGTCCATAATTCCCTGCTGGCATTCGGGGCTTCTCCATGCTGCAAGGAGGACTCCCTCTGGCGGCCTGGGGGTATTGGCCGGGATGAACGGACGGCCATGTACCACAAAATATACTGAAGTTTGTTTGATAATGATATGTGCTCAGAACAATGCTATAAGGACTTTCAAATGAATTAGTTATGCAAATGTACCTCTTTTAAAAAAGCAAATAAATTCCAAGCAATCTTGTTCCTGTGTTAATTTCATTTACACTGTAATTAAAATAATATCTGTTTTGACCATTCATAGAAAACAAATAATATCCTTTAGAGTGATATGTTAGTATTACTTATCATATAATTAAAGTTATTCATTGCACCCTAGCATTCTAATAGTATTGTCAACAGACTCATCTTCCATTACAATATCAGCTCTGGACAGAATATAAAAGACAAATAGAAAATAAGTTATCTGATTAAAAGCTCCTAGGATCCAGTTCCTCTCCTAAAACATTTCAATTAGATTTATTAGGGCATTACTTTTAGGTTAGAAAATATGACTAACCCCAGATGTTATGTTTCTTTTTTTTTTTTGTTATAGACATAACATATAACCTTGACAGGTGAAAGATGTCATTCTTCTTTTAAGTGACTGCCAATAGACAGCAGGGAGGCTGCTAATAGGTAACTGACATCATCTCAGCAAGTAAAATCTTTATATTTAGATGTGCAATATACAAATTAATTCAGCTCCTTTCTATGTTATATTGGATTTTTCCAAAATAAAATCCCCTTTCCGTAACGCATGGCTTGTCTCTTTTGCAAATCAGAAGGGTAAATCTGACTTATCAGCCAGTGCATTTTCAGGGCACTCTTTTCACATCGGGGCAGAGTTGGTGGCTCTGAGGCTAGGGATCTGCACTGGCAATCGGAGGTTTGCCTGTTTGAATCTTGTAAATGCCAAAAGGGACTCTGCTCTGTTGGGCCCTTGATGATGTCAATCTGTATCCATCCCTGCATGTAGGCCCTCCAACCTGCAGGGAAAAACTTGGGGGTGTTGCAGAATTGACACTCCAGCCACCATACATTAAAAAACCTCACACTTTTCCACTCCATCTGAACTAGTGTGGTGCTGAGGTGTCACCCATTGCATGGCTGTACTCGGGCTTCTAATCTGGATCCTGAGTTGGTTTGTCGTGTGGTGGGCGTGGCAATGCACTGTCTCAGTGTGTGCTCCTAACCACTCTCTTTCTCTCTTTTCACATCAAAGATGCCAATTCAGCAACTTATCCTGCAACTGGGCTGTGGAAATTTAATAAATTAATCTAAACGTATAGGACCTAAAGAATATGCTTACATACATCTAGTGGAATGAAGACTTCCTAATTGCTTAAACTGGTTAGAAGGTTTAGACACTCTCATCCAGCAACAATGTTAACTTAGTAACAATGTTTCCTCATTGGCAGAATGTTTCAGTGTTAATTTACAATATTTCCTTTTTAACGTTTGTTTTCAGCAAGTCAATTTAACTTCATTCCATAAAAATATTTTTTTCATTTAGTCAGGTCAAAAGTGCATTATTATGTTAATAAATAATCTTATATATAAACGTCTAGGCATGTAAGTGTGTGTCTGTCCAGCCTGGAAGTGAGAGGTGGAGTTGGGGTAAGTGCTCCACCTCTGAGGAAACAGAAAACTTGCTTAGCTGCTAATAACACAAGCGAGTCTAGCACGTCAGCAAAATGAAACCTCAGAAGAAAGACAAAGTCACTCTGCCGCTAACATCGGCAAAACGGTATCCCTTTTACTTTTCCTCCCACTGCTAATGCAAAGCAAGCGGGTCAAAATCAAACCTCATGTAAGAGTTGAATTTGAACCCTGGTCCAATGTGCACCTGGCTTGTGTCTGAGTCTCAAATCCTTCTGAGCCTATGCTTAAAAGCTGATGCTGTTATTTATTATTCACTATGATAAATGTATTTCTTGTTACTTTATATAACCCCTTAAGAGAAAATGTTATATTTATGGCATAACTATTCTTCTATAGTACTAAGTTTCCTGTTTTTTGTACCAAGCTGGATCATAAAATTAATTAGGCCATTGTTGTTCATTTTTTGGAAAACAAGATGTACATGGCGTAGTTCACACATCTCCTAAAATAAAAATAAGAATGAAAAAATACATTTAAAATGTCATCACTATCAATCAAATTGTGCTTATCTAAGGTATTAGCATCTGCCATATCCCATTAGCAACTAGGTGTAACCAATCATGTTAAACATTTTCTGAATTTGTAATTACAGACTTTTCGCAAATTTTAAATGTAAGCATATCTAAATATATATCATAGATTTTTCGTTGGTTCGCGGATTTCTGCGGACAATGGGTCTTTTAATTTATGCTACATGCTTCCTCAGTTTGTTTACCCAGTTGATTTCATACAAGGGACGCTATTGCCGGATGGCTGAGAAGCTACCCAATCAGAGCACGTATTACGTATTAAATAAAACTCCTCAATGATATACGATATGCTTCCCACGCGGTGCTTCGCACACTTCAAAGCTCTAACAGCCCTTATTGATTTTTGATTGTTTGCTTTTCTGTCTCTCTCACTCTCTCTAACATTCTTTGCTCCTGATGGAGGGGGTGTGAGCAGAGGGGCTGTTTGCTTAGAAGATACGGATGCTCCTCTAAAAAATGCTGAAAGACTACTTTCACATTGATCCCTTCATTGCAGCCTCTTTATCGTGGAGCTTCGCATACTTAAAAGCCCAACAGCCCTATTGATTTTTGATTGTTTACTTTTCTCTCTCTCTCTGACATTCTCTGCTCCTGACGAGCATTCCTTTGAAGAGGAAGATATGTTTGCATTCTTTTAATTGTGAGAAAGAACTGTCATCTCTGTCTTGTCATGGAGCACAGTTTACACTTTTGACTAAAGGGTGTTATTTCATGTCTAGAGTGCTCTAATAATGCTAAAAAACGTATTTAGAAGGTCGTAAACAGGTTTTCTATGCTCTAACTGTGAAAATATTAGATTTATAAATAAAGAATCCTACTTTGTGGAAATTCATTTATCTGTCTGGAGCGGATTAACCGTGATAAACGAGGGTTTACTGTATAACTGTGCGGAGAATATTTATAAACAGTGTGGGAGAGTTTCTAAGGGCTTAAAATATATAAAAATAACCATACAAACATATGGTTTCTACTTTGCGGATTTTCATCTATTGCGGGGGGTTCTGGAACGCAACCCCAGCGATCGAGGAGGGATTACTGTAATTCTTTTTGAAGAATAGTGACCTAATCAATGGATTGTATAAATATAGCACAGTGGACATTTTTTTTTTAGCAAAAACACTAATATGATGCTTTTTGCCTCTTTGGAGGTTTAGATAAAGAATAATGATTGACACTTTCTCCTGCCTGTGTTTTATTGTTTAAATCGGGGCATTCCAGTGGGGGGTGTCTGTATTCATAATTTTCTTCCACACTCAGAAGAAAGACAAAGTCGCTTAGCCACTAACATCGAGAAAACGATATCCCTTTTACTTTTCCTCCTGCCATTAAAACACAAGCGAGGCAAGCACATTGGCAAAACGAAACTTCCAAGGAAAGACAAAGTCGCTTAGCTGCTAACATCGGCAAAACAGCATCCCTTTCACTTTTCCTCCCACTGCTAATGCACAAGCAATGCAAGCATGTCGGCAAAACGAATCCTCCTAGGAGAGAGATGCCCAGAGTATTTCCTTTCAATTACCTGACATCTCCATATTTCAGTTTTTTTTTTCTGACAATTTCAATAGTTTATAGGACCTTGGGCTTTTTACAGAATGGGCTTACACAGCTAGTTATGAATAATTATGAAAAATTTATATATATGGAAGCGATGGGCTGTGATACAATGTGCATATTTGTAGCTTGTAGTCCTCAAAGGGAGAAAATGAACCATGTAACTTAAAATCATTTTTTAATCCTACACTTTCGGCAACCTACTAGGTGTCATCATCAGAAATAAATGATTAGACATACAGGAATCAAAGGCAATAAATAGCAAATGAGGGTGTGGAGGTGCAATAGTTTGGTTCATTAAGGTAGGGTTTGGAGGGTGTTAGTCATAAAGTCTTTATTTTTAATTTTTTAGCAATTAAACAGGTTATTTGATCGCCATGTCAGAATTGTGTTTCTCTTTACTATATATATACAGTTAGTAATATATTCTTATAAATATCATTTACATTACCCAAATATACAGTATACATCATTATTGCAATATAGTATTAAGAGCTTTCCAGTGTAAGATAGGGGGATGCTGGTGCATATTTTAGCTATACTGGTTGCAGGATGGTAATCAGTTAAGGATGAAGGACCAACCCATCACAAACACACACACAAACAGTGGGCAAATTAGAGCCACCATTCAGCTTAACAAAAACATATTTATAATGTGGAGGAAATATGGAAGAGCACCCAGAGAAATTCCATGCACACATAATAATTAATAATAATAATAATAATAATAATTAATTACATTTATATAGCGCTTTTCAAGGCACTCAAAGTGCTTTACATACAAGGGGGGGGATCTCCTCAACCACCACCAGTGTGCAGCATCCACCTGGATGATGCGACGGCAGCCATAGTGTGCCAGAACGCCCACCACACACCAGCTTACTGGTGGAGAGGAGACAGAGTGATGAAGCCAATCAGTGTATGGGGATGATTAGGAGGCCATGACGGTCAGAGGCCAATGGGCAAATCTGGCCAGGATGCCGGGGTAACACCCCTACTCTTTTCGAAAGACATCCTGGGATTTTTAAAGACCACAGAGAGTCAGGACCTTGGTTTAACGTCTCATCCGAAAGACGGTGCTTTTTTTTACAGTATAGCGTCCCCATCACTATACTGGGGCATTAGGACCCACACAGACCACAGGGTGAGCACCCCCTGCTGGCCTCACTAACACCTCTTCCAGCAGCAACCTAGTTTTTCCCCAGAAGGTCTCCCATTCAGGTACTGACCAGGCTCAACCCTGCTTAGCTTCAGTGGGCAACCAGTCTTGGGCTACAGGGTGATATGGCTGCTTCCTACATAGTAGGAAGACTCCAAACAGACATTAATTTGACCAAGGTGTAAACCTAGAAACTTGGAGCTACGACCTTGCATTGTTAATCTCTGTACTATTTTCATGGCCCATATGAAACATGGGTTTCTTCAAAAATATTATTAGCTTACTATCACTACCAAAAGATGACTGACAATACTGAAATATGTACTAAGTAGTCCATCTATCACAGAAGAGGTCAAGGTAAAATGGCATCACCTGTCTTAGTTACTATATATGAATGTTCCATAGGAAAAAAGTTGATAAGGTTGTGGCATCTTGACAATGTCCAGTGATTGAAATTAGGAGGTAATACACTTGTTTTTATTCACAATTTCAACATGTACATGGAGAAAATGCATCAGACAAAGTATGAAACACCTTAAAGACAGGAACACAGACTTTAGAGACCCATAAATTCATTAAATAAGTTACAAGGGAGTGTGGTTGATGGTTTTATTCAACTTGATGGTATTTTAGAAAAATTAGGTGAACAGGATTGTTTTATCTGAACGGTCTATTCAAATGTGAAAATTGTTCTAATGTACCAATCACCATTCAGCTCCATACTGGCATCTAGATCAGTAGTAAAAAATTACAATATAGTAGAGACGCATTTATGGAATAAAGATTTCATTGACATGCAGAAATGTACTACTTATGTGTTGTGATGGATGTCCGGCAAGAGTTGCCGGTCCTCACCCCCAGGCCACCAGGTGGAGCTCCCCGACAGCATGGACGTGCCACGAGTTCCAGCAGGGCCTCATGGACTTTGTAGGTTTTATACACAGCCCTGCTGGATACCTTGGGGACCACAAGGAGTCGCTATAGCGAGGCTCGTAGACTCCTATGTGCCCTATAACCTGGAAGTGCGTCCTGGTCACATGAATGGGAGGAATGACGTACTTCCAGGTTGAAGAAAAGAAGTTTTACCTGACCCGGAAGTGATAGAAAGTCACGTGGACTGAGGGACAAACACTTCTGGGTCAAGGAGTATAAAGGACTATGAGAAATCCCAGACGGACGAGCTGAGTTGGGAGGCAGGGTGGCTAAGCGTCTGGGAGTGGAGGATTGGTTTATTAATTATTGTATTGTTTATTGAGAATTGTGGAGAGGAGCGTGCTTTGTGCACTTTATTATTATAATAAATATCATTATTGGATTTTTACCTGGTGTCTGACGTGTAGTCTGAGGGTACAAGGGTGCGAGCGAACCCTAATCTGTCACAGTGTTTACTGAATTATAAAGTAATGATCTCATTATTTTGGCACAACCCTTGTATTATATTTTACTTAAGGCATCGTTCTTTACCACAGTGATGTAAACTTCTATACTTAAAGACCAAACAAGTAACAAAGTCCACAAGATCTTTAGGATGAAAATAAAATACCCAATGACTGTAATCACCTGAAGATACAAAAGATAAAACTACTCTATGTGTGTATTATGCATCCATAGGGAAGGTGGACTATAGGAGATGTGTGTAGTATCAAAATAATTGACTGACTGATTGCTGTTACGTTGAACTTAACAGAGAACTGATCTGGCGTTTATTTGTAATGGTTTTTAAAGGAATGAGTAGACGTCTTGCCATTGGTTTCTTAAGTGTACATAAGCCCATCCTTTTTTGGTTGACCATTAGTATTGGACTATTAGTTTAAGATTGCCAATCATTGAGTTATGGCACTTTTTAAGTATTTAACTGGTACCATGAGGATACATTTCCAGGTTATCAGTTGGTGATTTTATCCAATAAAGCCCAGAGGCAGAATTCCAAAGATTCCCCATGGAGAGAAAACCAACATTACTGCTAGACTTGAGTGTCTGGCAGTTTTTTAGCAAAAGTCTTGTGTGCCAAAGTATGAAAAAATGGTTAAGGCCAGTAATTCCTAGAGGGCCTCTAAACAGATGCCAAGATGTTTCTCAGGTACTGGCAGATAAAATGTAAACACAAGGAACTGACACTCAGAGAATTCTACTGTAGCATACTTCAATGATTTCTCTCTGCCAAGGAAGAAAGCCTTACTTCCTTTGAAAAAAGTGTAGCCTTCAGTCTTCTTTTTTGCCAGGCCTCCTAGGGCACTTTAGTGTGCCCCTTGAACCTTAATACAATATAATTTCTATTATAAACATTCTAACCATGTGACATACTTTTTGCTGCAGATGAATGGCAATAATCTGTCTAAAATCATTATTCTTTGAAAAGGCTGTAATATATTGCCAGGCAACCTGGTATTATAATAAAAGAGGGTATTTGTGATGACTAATATTATGTGTGGTGCAGCAAAAAGAATGACATAATAATTATCACTTGCACCCTACTCTAGCTTTGAACAGCTTAATATGTGTGGATTTTTATTCCAAGTTTTACTTTTAAATTATTTCAGAAAAAAAAAATCTGCCTGAAGTTAAAATTAACAGGTAAATAGAGAAAAGTTACAGGAAAGAAAAAATCAGTGGCATCCAAAATCTTTAACAGCTAATCTTATTAAAATCAGGTACACACCACAGTCCACTTTGGCTCAGCTATTTGTATATTTAATTTCTTTTAAATGTTTAGAGATGATAAACTTTCAAATTTAAGATCATATCTCATTTCAGATCAGATGTCTGACAACCAACTGTGTTTGTCAGAACAGACTGTCTTACTGTTTGCAACAGGC
The DNA here is from genome assembly GCA_026402145.1 of Polypterus bichir lapradei. Taxonomy (NCBI): domain Eukaryota; kingdom Metazoa; phylum Chordata; class Cladistia; order Polypteriformes; family Polypteridae; genus Polypterus; species Polypterus bichir. The sequence continues at coordinate 26,707,729 of JANRMT010062833.1, read as the reverse complement.
TCCAGCTACATTTGAGAAACTGGCAAGCCTTCTAACAGAAAGACATACAGTAATGTCAATAATGTGTCCTGGCTGTAGCCCACTCATTGGTGTATGTGTTGTGTGAAGCACCCAGTGGATATTCTCACTCAGTTCTTCCCAATCCACAGAGTGAGCACAGCAACCTAGCACAGGAACCTCACTTGAGCTGCATGTTATCACAACCTCATTTTTTTCCTGTCACTTCTCAAATGTCAAGAGCATAGATGAGGATGGTGCTATAATTTTCAGAGAAAACTAAAAGCTTTTCTTTCATTATCCCTTCTTCATCACCATCATCTGGTTCAATCTGCACTAAATGTGTGCCACTGCTGACTAGAGCTCAGTTCCATTTCCTCACAGTTTGAGCCGTCTACACTCTGGGATTTCAACTTGTGCTCCAGAACTTACACTTGCATTTGGGGACACCACAATCTACATAAAATATATTGTGTTTGTTAAAAATGTTGAAATAAACAAACTTTATTACACGGACTCTGTTTTATAATTGGCTAATCTGAAAAGCAAATGTGCTAAAAACACTGAAAGCCGCATTAATCCAAATACATCGGCAAGTGAGTGTAGTTAAAAATAACTGAGGTGCAATGGGAATTAAAGACGCATCAGACAAGGCTTAGGACAGCGAAAACTCCAAAACAAATGTGCTACACAGAATGTGGATAGTGGAAAAATTTAAGACTGCAGTATATCCAAGTAAGATACAGGTTTATGCATGTGAGTAAGCAGTAATGATTTCATGTATTTATTAGGCCGATGACATAATTTGGCATTAACAGCGCTACACTCTGTTGCAATAATTGCCATTGTCGAGTCAATCCCATTGTAACTCCAGATTGTCACTATGACATCCGGCACCTCATCATCTACAAATTAAGCACTGCGTAAAAAGTCCTATTTGTCAATCACAGTAAGTTTTCTTTTTATTAGTCAAACTGTATATCACTCATGTTGCATCAACCTAATGCATACAATTTTATTGTCTCTGACAGAAATAAATTTTCTCCTGATAATGTGACAGTTTGAGGTTTTTAGTATAATAGAAAAAAATGCAGAATCAAATAATAAGTGTGGTCTGATGTCCTTTGTTACCTTAACCTGCAACAGGTTTAAGCAAATGGTTATTTAATTTCAAAAATGCTGTTTTTTTATTTTTGAGATTCCCTTTGTGAGCAGTAAGATCACCAAACACATACAGTATATTCTTACTTTATAAGATTGCAGTCTGCATTGAATCAGAGAGTTCTAATACTTTACCACTGATGTGCCAAATGTTAAGCACGGCAATGTTAGACAAAGAAAGTTTGCTGAACACATATCCATCGCCAAAGTTTATTTCAATACAGAGCTGGTTTGGTACATTGGTTTTGTTAAAATATACTGAGCAGGATGGCATATTTTAGTAGTGACAATGGAGATGATCTCCCAAGCACAGCACGTCACGACCCCTTGTTAAAAACTTCAAAATGTTGAGGCATTCTAAATATATTAAGAATATTATAGCCCATCCATTTGCTATCAATGAAGCATTTACTGTAACATACAGAACCCTAATTTCATCATGATAGCATGACTGAACTTGCATGCCAGGTGGCACCACACTACCCATGTTGAAACCCATGTTGAAACAACAGTACTAATAACCTGGTTAAAAACTGCATACAGTATATACCATTTGTTGGCTCGTTTGCTAACACTGACTGCATGCTATGAGCATATGCTTAATCTGTCACTGTAAAGGTACCATCAATAAATAAGTAATATCTGTGGGATGTACGGTTAAATGTCTGAAATTCCTACTTGCTTTGGCGCATAAAGACATTTTTTTCCTGTCTAAACACTGACTGAATGTAAAGCATGGGAGTAGCTATTCGAACTTGGCAACCGCTCTATGGCAGGGGTCCCCAATTCCGGTCCTGAATGGCCTCAGTGACTGCAGGTTTTCATTCTAACCCTTTTTTTAATTAGTGACTTGTTTTTGCTGCTAATTAACTTCTTTTGAATTAAATTTAATTGACTTGCTCTTGAAGACTCAGACCCCTTAATTGTTTGTTTTTCCTTAATTAGCTGCCAAACAATAATGAGATACAAAATGAGCCAAAACATGACCAGCAAACTATGTTCATCATGCAATAAATGAAAATAAAGAAAGGTAAAGGTCTCAGGAATGCTGATCTGCTCAGGTCCCCAGAACATTTTAACAGTGCTCTTAGAAAAGAGAAAATCATCAGTTTCAGAAATGTATGCTACTGCAAAATGAGAGCAGCAACAAGCCATGGAATGAAAGAATGGGTTTAATTAACGACAAGACTCAGCGGGTAATTAAGCAACTGGCTGGATTGAAACTGGTTGGAGTTTGAGACCCTGACATACTTGATCTTCTGTTGGCACATTAACTTCACATTTCATTTCTGTTTGGGTGCCATTTAAGGAAAGAAAAGAAGCAATTCAGAGGAACGGTGAAGAAATTCAGGGGAACAAATCTTAAAAAACAATTCAATTAAAATTCATTCAAAAGAAATTATTTAGTAGCAAAAAACAGGTCACTAATTAAGAAAAGGGTTAGAATGAAAACCTGTAGTCACTGGGGCCCTCCAGGACCCGGAGTTGGGGGACCCCTGCTCTATGGCTATAATTTTCAGACTTCTAAAGTAATGTGTGGCATGTTTTAATTTAAGCACCTTTTCATTGAAGTTTAGTGCAAGTTGCCTGACATTCACTTACAAAAGACCATCTGTGACTGATGATCAGTCGCAGCCAATGAAATCCACAGAATAAGTCATTGGCAAGTGATGACACTTTGGTATTCGCTTTCAGTTCCAGAAGATAAAGTTAAGTGGTGGATGAAATGACCACTGAAATCCACACATTCAGATACCAGATGTGAGGGATACTTGCACATAATGTGCCAATCAATGCTCATTCTTGAGCAAATTTACAACTGCAGAGTTTGAAATAATATGTAATTTACAACTGCTGACTTGCATGTACATTATGCACAAAGAACAGTGCTGTGGAAATCAAAATTAAAATACAAAAAATAGTTTTGTCTGTGTTTTTATTTTCTCATTTTCATTTAATTCTAGCTTTTAGTTTTTCATTTTTATTTTAGTTCATGAGCTGATTATTTTTTTATTAATAACATATTTCATTTTGGTTTTTGTTAATGGGAATAACACTGAACCACGAACAAGAATACCAGGAACTATAACTGAAACCATGACCAGGAGTGGATTTTCCATGTTGGTGTCCCATGTAGCTCCTAGAAGCCATATTATGCCATATGTAAGAATAATTAAGATTTAAAAATACTTGGTAAATGTTTGAATTAACATCTTTCTTGACAAAATATTAGATGCCAGTTTTTAAAATTCAGTTGTGCTACACAAGTTGATCTGCTGCACCCTTATACATCATTCTTATGAAATATAATAATATTCGTTTAACTATTCTGTATACCTTAATGGAAATAACAATGGTACCGCTGGGCCAACTAACCACTATTGTTCTGCCATTGCTAACTATGCACTACATGGTGCTCATGGTAGGTTTCTTTCTTGCATCTGATACTGCCAGGATGGTCTGCAATACAACAGTTGAAACAGTGATTTCAGAAAATACATGGATGAATATGTATTTATTTTTGTTGGTGTTACATTAATAAAGAAAGTGTTAATTAATGATCCTAGCTGTAATTAACCTGGTAATCCTTCATCAGAAGCAAAAATAAATCACCATAAGGAAAGTTGTTTGTTAAAAGCAATCAGATCTTTTAAGTCAGAGTGGCGCAACCAATAAGACTTGGGGAGTAAACGGACACTTACAGCATTAATTCAGAGAGAAACTGCAATGGATTTTTAGTGTTGCAGGAAATAATCCAAGACAGGTTGGACTGAAAAGTAAGAGATAAGGAAGAGATCAGAATGAGTGAGATCAGATAAGAAGGCAAAATGTTTGTATGGAAAGAGCCTAGAGAAAATGCAGGATCTTGGGCAAGGCCTATACCATTGATTAAAGTTAAAGAAACTGAGGGGAAAAAGTCAACTGTCATAAATAATGACAGTTAAGTTAAAAGCCAAAGTCATCAAAAATAAGAATAATCTGTTAAGGTACAAAAGAAGCAAAGAAAAAATAGGCCTTTTTTTGTTTGTCATTTTCTTTTCTTGACTTAATGTTTGGTAATACATTCAAATCCTTGTTTATTTTATTTTTTAAGCTTTACACTATATCTTATAAAGTAAATGTGCTGGAAATGAAGAAGTAAAACTCTAAATTATGGTGTAATTTCATTTTAACTTAGGTACCTGTAATTTTTTTTTGTAAATAAGTAAATAAATGAGACTATCAGTGCTGTACTTGGAGGGTTCATTTGTTTTGGTATAGTATCAATCCAGTTAGCACGCTTGATATGAAATATTGGTTTCTTATTAATTATGTATATATCACAAAATTGTATACTGCACAGATAAAAGAAATGAATTAAAATTCCCAACATAGTGTCACACAAGTACATGGCATAATATTTACAGAGCTGGTATATTAACCATAACTACTATTGTAGGACAGACTGGCATTACCTAGTTTGCTATTCTTTGGCATCCAAAATCTTTGCAAAAAAATAAAATTTCCAGACACCTTTAACTCCAGAAAGAGTACCAGATTTCTCTCCACGGAGCCTCTTTGCACCTTCTGGGCCATATCTGATAAAATGATCAATAACAAAGTAATGGCCAGAGAAGATCTCCTCCTTCATCATCTTAATACTTGCTCTACGATAAAAGACCATAATTCATCAATGGGCAACACTGATGGCCAAAACTTTAGCTGTCAACCAAAAAGTAAAGCTTATGTGCATCCAAAATACCAATAGCAAAACATCTACTCCTTCGTTTAAAAACCTTTGCAAGCACTATATCTACGCTTTCTCTACATGCTCACTACTCTTAATGTGGCCATAGCTTCTGCTCTCTATAGCAAAGACCATGTTGCCTCGCGTGTGGTTATAACAAAGCCTGGAATGATTCCTTTAACTCTGAAGAGCACCCTAGTACTGGATGGGAAGAGTGTTAAACTTGTCTGTATTGGAGTTTAGCAAGGGTGAAATTAGTCCAAACCTTGCTAAGGAAAAACAGGCAAACATGCAAAAAAATCACAAGATCATCTTCCTTAATATGGTGGTTGACTGATCACCAACTTCTCAGTAGATATAAACTTTATGCTCGCTGAAAAAGAGAACAGTGTATAAAATTGCAGCATTTTCTGCAACCAGAAGGTGCAAACAGGGTAAAGAAGAAGAAGAGCTTCTGAACAAAGAAATAAAAGCGGAATGAAGACCTTTCCATGTGTAATGGAGATAGCCAACAAGGAAAGGATCACAGCATCACTTACAACAAACCATAAATACACCTACTGTACTTTGATTTAGATTATTAATTGCAACTTAGTAGTTAGGATAAAGACAGTTAATGTATTATGTTATTGGTATCACTGTAACTGAAAAGTTATAAACTTTGTAATGGATACATTTTTAGCTGTTATTAGTTTCTCTACGTAAATCCAGTAAGAAGTTCGGAGTAACATGACACACACACAAACTGCATGTGAAGGTGCTAAAACAGTGCATTATTGCTGTGAGCAAATAATACCACTTTCATGCAGACACTAGTTAAAGAACTTATCCATCTTAGTCACATGAATCAGAAGATCAGAATTCAAAAGCTATGTGTCTTTTTTATAGAACAGAAAAGTTCAACTAAGCTAGTGTAAATGTATGTTTCATGTTGTTCTTTATTGTCCTTCATCTCTATAGCTGTATACATATACCTATAATTATGTCTGCATATATCCAAACTATATTATAATTATGTTATGAATAAATATTATTTGGTTTATTGCAGCAAACATGTTTGGGTTATTTGTTGAAAAATAGATTATTGCCACATTCCGACAACAACAGAGAAAGTGAAAGTTATTTAATGTAGACTTTCACTGATTTATGAGCTTCATTTATAAATTGCCTTAAAATGAAGCAGTGATCCTCCACATATCATCCTCACTATTTTTTATTTTATTAATTACTGCCATTGATAAAGCTAACTCTGATAATTAATTTACTAGTTGGTTAACATCAATTAGTTATTTATTTTGTTCATGTCATACAGAATGTATACGGGTTTAATAAAGGTATGGAAATAAAGAAAGCATCTGAAAATCATACAAACAAAGTAGTAATTTATACATTTCATATATCACCACCAAAAATATCAAATCTGTGAAATATTTACAATTACATATTACAATAAAATCAAACATATTTTGAATAATACTAGCAAATGCAATTATTGCAAGAAAAGACAGACACAACAAAGGCTTAATTTTTACAATACCTCATCCTTCAGTGTTTATCCAAATAACAGATAGCAGTTTCTCGCAAAATTTTCAGAAGAATACAAAAATACATACAATAGTTTCTTTTTCATTGTCAGTCACAAATGTAACATCCTCAAACACAAAAACATTCATTTATTACACTACCTCTTTGCTCTTGTCGTATTTATAGAAATATATTAATAAATGTGTATACAGTGGTGTGAAAAACTATTTACCCCCTTCCTGATTTCTTATTCTTTTGCATGTTTGTCACACAAAATGTTTCTGATCATCAAACACATTTAACCATTAGTCAAATATAACACAAGTAAACACAAAATGCAGTTTTTAAATGATGGTTTTTATTATTTAGGGAGAAAAAAAAATCCAAACCTACATGGCCCTGTGTGAAAAAGTAATTGCCCCCTGAACCTAATAACTGGTTGGGCCACCCTTAGCAGCAATAACTGCAATCAAGCGTTTGCGATAACTTGCAATGAGTCTTTTACAGCGCTCTGGAGGAATTTTGGCCCACTCATCTTTGCAGAATTGTTGTAATTCAGCTTTATTTGAGGGTTTTCTAGCATGAACCGCCTTTTTAAGGTCATGCCATAGCATCTCAATTGGATTCAGGTCAGGACTTTGACTAGGCCACTCCAAAGTCTTCATTTTGTTTTTCTTCAGCCATTCAGAGGTGGATTTGCTGGTGTGTTTTGGGTCATTGTCCTGTTGCAGCACCCAAGATCGCTTCAGCTTGAGTTGACGAACAGATGGCCGGACATTCTCCTTCAGGATTTTTTGGTAGACAGTAGAATTCATGGTTCAATCTATCACAGCAAGCCTTCCAGGTCCTGAAGCAGCAAAAAAACCCCAGACCATCACACTACCACCACCATATTTTACTGTTGGTATGATGTTCTTTTTCTGAAATGCTGTGTTCCTTTTACGCCAGATGTAACGGGACATTTGCCTTCCAAAAAGTTCAACTTTTGTCTCATCAGTCCACAAGATATTTTCCCAAAAGTCTTGGCAATCATTGAGATGTTTCTTAGCAAAACTGAGACGAGCCCTAATGTTCTTTTTGCTTAACAGTGGTTTGCGTCTTGGAAATCTGCCATGCAGGCCGTTTTTGCCCAGTCTCTTTCTTATGGTGGAGTCGTGAACACTGACCTTAATTGAGGCAAGTGAGGCCTGCAGTTCTTTAGACGTTGTCCTGGGGTCTTTTGTGACCTCTCGGATGAGTCATCTCTGCCCTCTTGGGGTAATTTTGGTCGGCCGGCCACTCCTGGGAAGGTTCACCACTGTTCCATGTTTTTGCCATTTGTGGATAATGGCTCTCACTGTGGTTCGCTGGAGTCCCAAAGCTTTAGAAATGGCTTTATAACCTTTACCAGACTGATAGATCTCAATTACTTCTGTTCTCATTTGTTCCTGAATTTCTTTGGATCTTGGCATGATGTCTAGCTTTTGAGGTGCTTTTGGTCTACTTCTCTGTGTCAGGCAGCTCATATTTAAGTGATTTCTTGATTGAAACAGGTGTGGCAGTAATCAGGCCTGGGGGTGGCTATGGAAATTGAACTCAGGTGAGCTTGTTATTTTTTAACAAGGGGGCAATTACTTTTTCACACAGGGCCATGTAGGTTTGGATTTTTTTTCTCCCTAAATAATAAAAACCATCATTTAAAAACTGCATTTTGTTTTTACTTGTGTTATATTTGACTAATGGTTACATGTGTTTGATGATCAGAAACATTTTGTGTGACAAACATGCAAAAGAATAAGAAATCAGGAAGGGGGCAAATAGTTTTTCACACCACTGTATAACAAACTCAATGGTGGAAAAATTTTTAATAAATTAAATTTTAAGTTTTTAATTTATTGATTTGTAAGAAAAAATTGTTCATGTAAATAATAGTTGTATATATTATTAGGTACATTTAAACTGTATAATTCTGCAGTATATTCTTATTTAGAATGAAGTTAAAATTATCAGCTTGTGTTGACTCCATATTTTTGGCTTGAACATTGTTGTGGAAAGACTTTTCTCTGTTTTCAAAGAAGTCATTCACAGAGAACAAATGAAAATGCAAAACAATTCTTTAATTGTACACAGGTATGCACAAATGACTCAGTCCATGGAATGAGCACTCAGTAAAACAATTCATCTGCCTTTATGTTTTTGTGTTACATTACCTCATCCAATACATCAGATCATCTGACTCATAATATGCATAACTTCATCCAATCAAAGAGTGCCACCAGTGTTTTCTGACTCACCTTGACTCTCCCATTAATCTGAATTGTGCCTTGTAATAGGGGTAATTTGTGGACTCTTCTATTGATTTAGCATTGGAGGTGTGTTTGGGCTTTCCCATCAATTTATTCCCGCTTTCTAGAGGGGTGTCTGTTACTCATCTACTTCATTTTAACCTTAGCAACTATCTTGCTGGCTCTTCTAGATGAGGCAAAAGCCTCACGTGCCCAAGCTTTAAGCCAAGCTTAGTTAACCCTTTAGTTACATTCAGTCCATTTCCTTATGCTTTTAATAATCCATTGTTAAACTTCATTTATGCATTTGCTTGTAATAAATTGTAAAAATGATCATGTATTGATTAAAAATATTTCATTAAAATTCTACAATGAGCATAAACAGTACAAATTGAAGGTTAATAATAATGAATAAAATAACACCTAACTGATTAATTGTATCCCAGACCTGTTAAAAAACACAATAAATTCAGAATGCAATAATCCAATTTCCTGTATAGCTCACTTAAATTGTAATGCAGAACTACAATAGATCTGCATATGAACAATAAATACTAGTCATGCATGCAAGTGAAAGAAAAATAATAAAAAATGCTTAAAGGAAAATTAACCTTCAGTACTTGTAAAAATTTCACTATTATACTGAGCTTATAAATGGTTTCCTATTCTGTACATTTTCAGATTGACACTGCCTAATAAAATATAGTGTACAAGTCCTTGAATTGTGCACTGTTATGCACGCCTGTCAGAGGAGTCCTCCACTGCCTTATTTTCAATTTTGCAATATCCTGCCAAGATGAGTGGGGAGCTACTGTTAACCGTATTTTCTTGTTCTTCTTCTCTCACAGTTCAGAGAAAACGCCCAATAAGGGCACCTAGTTCCTGCCGCTTTCAATTTAGCCACCATTAAACCCGGAAGTTCCAGGAGAAGGCATCTTTGGAAGACTAGAGCCTACCTCAGGACAGAGCACTGTCTTAGCAACGCTAAACAAAGTTGTTTTCTGTTTCCACTTATGAGAATTCCCAGTCTGGGGAGTAGCACAAAATCACACATTTTCTTTTCAATTTATCAAAACTTTAAGCTTGTCTGTAAGTGAATAAAAACAGCAACCCGGTTGGCATCCGAAAATGTCTTTATTTTATAGACTGTCTTTACATCGCTTGACCACAGCACACATTTGAACTTTTGAGCAACTTTTTTTTTTTTACTAATACAAAAAGTACAATTTTATAAATGTTTCAGAAAAGTGCAATAGTTTCTAAATGTAAAAATTTCTTCAAAGTATTAGAAGACATTTTGATGTAATAGTACTGTGTGTAATGCAAAAACTGTAATAAGCACTATTATTACTGTATACCAAATAATTGTATAATATTATAAAACCAGAAACCAAACATACAGTATATTGCAGGAAATATATTTTTGGATAATTTTAACAATGTAAAATCTTGTAATAGCATCAAAAAGGCAAAAATTGGCACATCTTTCAAAAATGTGGTGTTTTAATCTCTCAATAAACTGGACATTTGGTAAAATTGAAAAGGTTGTAACTTTAAATACTAATGACAAAGTACAAAAAGAAAGAATGATTGTTATTCGCTTTTCTAAGTCTATAATAACACACTTTTCTAAATCTGAGTAAGATGTGATATAAAATATTAATCCTATTAAGATTTTAATGTAAACAATAAGATTGACATAATATCCATTAAGTACTTTTTTGTGCAGGAGTAATAAAGCACCTATGGGTTATGTATGTCATTGACTATGGAGCTACTATAGTATTATTACTGGTTTGAGTTTACTATGCCTGCCCAAATCATGGAGAATTCTAAATAGCAAAGTCAAGGTTACATTTAAAATCTTCATAAATATTATGAACGGAAGGTAAATGTAAAATATTGGCACATGTGTTTGCAGTTGGGAAGAGATCTCTATTATAAATTAATTCTATAAATGCCTTAGATTCCCCTCTAAGTGCTGGTGGATCTTGTAACAAATGCTAGAATTTGACCAAGTGAGATGCTTCTTCCCTTTCTGCAAGTAGAAAAGAAATATACACATTAAGTTTTACATATCGTAAGCACTCATTGTATAAACTATATATATGCATAAAAACATATGGAGTAAATGTACCTACAGTTTAAAGATACAGTTTGGAAATGCTCAAAGAACACATTTATTTATAAAAAGACACAGCATTCTCTGATTTGTTTAATTTAGTTGTGTTAGACAGGTCAGGACCCTATCCTGGAAGCAAGAAGGGAAGAAATATCCCTTGGCAGGGTTTCAGTCCACTAGAGGGCTCACCTACACTTACACGGAGCCTATTTAAAGGCATCAGAGTTAAACTAACATGCACGTCTTGGGAGACATAGAATGAAAGCTGGAGCTTCTGCAAAAAAATCCATACAAATATTCGGAGAAGATGCAAACCCCACGTAGACAGTGACTGGGTATTAGATGAAGGCCTGGTATAGTGAATCCATGAGGCAGCAGTATATACCCCATTATACTACATCCTATGGAAAGATGTACTGCTAATATTAACAACCTGAACAGATTGAAACGGCAGACCAAAAAAAAAAAACATAAATTGCATTAGTTTGCCAAAAGCAAAAAAAATTCACTTACCACCACCGATCCCTCCCAGAAATATTCATACATGTATGCAATCCATTAGCAAAACAAGCCTTGTGCATCTATTAAGTAATCTTGCAACCATACTATAATTGTTGTATTCAAAAGCTTATTACTACTTCCATACTTCAGAAAATATCTTGTCCATTTCTTGTCATGTGAGTGTTTTTTCTGTGTAACATAAGGCAAGGTAAAATGCCTTGGGAAACTTCTGAATTGCATCTAAAACACCAAGTGTAGAAGGACCTGGTTTGAATCTAAAAAGAAAACAACATAATCTACAGTACTATCACTTCAATTGCTTTGAAGTGTTACAAACAAAGCCAATTATAACGAAGAAGATATTTTACCTGTCTTTAATCTGCTACGTTTTACTAATTTTTTTTGAGTATTATATAGTAATCCCTTTTTAACCATTCCTTCAAACAAGATTGCTAGTTCTAATCTTAGTTAATTGGTTAATAGGAATGTCAGTTTTAAAATATGTTTTAAGGTAATAGAAAAATATATCAAAGGTAACAAACATATTAAAATGAGTTCACTCTTATGCTACTAGTAGTGTAAAATTTTAAGATAATTTCTTTGTGCTAACATTTGAGAGAATGAAATATTCTGGTATCTCCCATTAACCTATACATACTCCTCTTGTGGGCCCCAAAAAATATCAATTTGTGGTTTCTTCAACTATTTGTTTAGAACATTCCACAAAAATCACCCTATGCACCCTATCTCTTCTGTTTCTTTTCCCAATTTTCTGTGGTGGCGACCTGCGCCACCACCCCCTAATCAAAGCGCCATGATGTTCCTACATTGATGGATTAAAAGTCAGAAGTCTACATGACCATCATCATCAAGTCCTTCAATGAGAAACCTAAATACAAAGAGGACTGTTTCATTTATGTTAGGTAGAATGCCCAGAGGGGGCTGGGCGGTCTCATGGTCTGGAACCCCTGCAGATGGTTTTTTTTTTTCTCTCCAACCGTCTGGATTTTTTTTTTTTTTTTTTCTGTCCTCTCTGGCCATAGGACCATACTCTTAATTCTATGTTAATTAGTGTTGTCTTATTTTAATTCTTAATTTGTCTTTTATTTCTCTTTTCTTCATCATGTAAAGCACTTTGAGCTACATTATTTGTATGTAAATGTGCTACATAAATAAATGTTGTTGTTGTTATTTGTTCTAACAGAGGCAAATGCATGCAATTAAATTCATTTACAAGAAAAATGGTAGGCTTACTGTGTCATATCAAAAAGAATAAATGTATAACAGGGATATGTTATACATAATACAAAATTCAGTATAACGTGAATGAAGTTTATGTAATATTAACTATCAATGAATGTATTCTCACCTTTGTAAACATTATGTACAAAACACTCTGCTGTCCCATTTTACTGATATAAACAAAAATACCTGCTCTATTGACTGATAAGTGCTTATTATATTTTGGCCCCATAACAAGAGAACTAAATTGACGATATCTCATGAAACTTCTCAGGAATTCTCTGCGAGGTCCTCCAACCTCAACTGCACCTTCTGAATGGCCAACATCATCAGTAAAGATAATGGAGATACGTTTTTTAGGCGAATAGGTATTTTGTTTAAATCCACATACTGCTACCTCCCACAGCAAAGATCTATTAGTGTTAAAAATTATGCATTCTTCATTATCTATATCAGCCAAATTTTGAACAATGTCTTCAAGAAAGAAACTGACAATGAGTAATATGGAAACCTTTGAGGCATACGGTTATGTCAGCTATACACACAGCTATTCCTTGGGTTCAAAAAATCAACAATGTTTGATGAAATGCCTACCCATCACCTGATGACTCATTAGAGTTGTCACCGAAGACAATGGGCCCTTCTATGTCATCATCTTATGTCACTTCCAAAATGTTGATGTACTGTCTACAGAATAAAAGTTAAAAAAAAATGTATAAAAAGGATTTAACAGCCTATTGTCAAGGTATCAAAATTGTGAATACAATTTACCACAGGGATGAACAAAACTGTCATTTACCTTCCATTAAGCACCACAACAGAAAGAAACAAAGCACATTTTTCTGCAATTCACTAAAACACTTTAGATCCCTTATTACATATTGCAAAATGTATTAAATGTGAGATTTTTCCTTTACTACTCTTCAAAATAGTATTTTTAATGAATACCTAAGGTATAGTGTAATTCTTATCCAATTACAACCAACACACTTTCTTCATTTCTGCTTGCTTTTCTTCCTATTACTGACACGTGAAAATGCCTTATTGTCCACAATAACCTCTGTGAGAAAGGCAGACACCAAATTGATGTTTTACAAAGTCTGTTCTTATTTTAACATGGATGTTTTCTATCCTACTAAGAAGGAATATTATTTAAGGCAAATATGTACTGATAAGGATCACTTGACTGTTTTCCCCTACAACACTCGAATATGCATTTGCAGATACACTCTGAAGGTATGTTTTCTCAGTTTCAGTCACTAGTTGATCTTGTAAAACAGTCAAAGTAGCTTCATAATTTCCAAAACCAGGCGGTGATCCTCTATCTATAACCACATTATCTGTCATTTCAAAACCAGATGTTTCTTGGGATTGTTTTTTTTAAATCACCACCGCAGAAAAAAAAGAATCTTGGTTAGAGTGCATTTAGCACAAACACTAAAAAATATAGTTTGTATTATATCGTAAATTTTCACGCAGTTCTGATTTCAAGTATATACTTTTAATGATATATATATATTTAATGTTGCATTTCATTGTGTTCTGTTTCATTGTCAGAGGAGTTTGTACACTAAAATAAATAATCTACAATTATATACTTGTTACAAAGTTTACAAAATTACCCAACATTCTCTCATTCACTTAATCCAAATAAGGTTTGCAAGGTGTTGGATTTGCAAGGCTACCAGTCCACCACAGAAACATTTACACAATTATTATCATAATAAACTGTCATGCATAGCTTATCTATGATATCATCAAAAGACTGATGAAGTTCTTTGTTTGGTCGAAGGTGCAGCACCTTGGAAGAAAATACTTAATTTATCACAAATCCAGACAAAGTTTGTCCAGCTACTAGGTTTTGTTTAACAACTTTATTATGCAGACCCATGAGAATTTCAGATCTGAAATGTTTATAATTAATGAAAGAAGGATTTATTTTCCCATGATGATATTTGAATTAACATAGTTCTGTTGAATGTGGGATAGTCAAGCTTCCACATGTAGCAACAGTATCAGTGAGGTATAACAAAAAATTAAGCATATTAAACAAGCTAAATCAAAATAAATCTTACATATTTTTTTTCTTTTCACTTGCTCACTATACTTACATTTCTTGTCCAAAGTTGTCAAGGTTTGTCAGAATGGCAAAAAGCCTCTGTATACTTCCCACCTTACATTTATATTTGCAATATTTAAACTCCAAATTACAGACTGGAAGCATGGTGTACAAAGGTGTTTCTCAAATATATTTGGACATGACACTTCAGTTAATAGTACTACTGTCTCACAGGCAAAAATCTCCTGCTTTGTCATTGCCTATCTAGGGCACACGCATTCACTCCATACTGCATGGCTTTTCCTCCCACATCCCTAAAAATGTGCAGGTTAGGTTAGTTTGTGACCCTAAACCCATCCAACTCCAATACTCCTTCTCCATTCTGAATATTTGTGTGTTGCACCCAATGCTGCCAAACCGAACTCTAGTTCCATTGGGACTCTACATTGAATTATAGTCGATTCAAATAATTTAAAGACATTGAATGCCAAATTTAATAAATATGTAGTACACCCTGGCTCTCACCTTTGTACCAAAGTAGACACTCACATTCCTATAGAGTAAAATGAAGTCACTCTCCTTGGACAGTACATTGCAAATAAGTGTTTTGGCTCTGTAATTAAAAGATGTATTTTGTCATTTTCAAAAACTTGCTTTTTAGCTTTCTGCGTTACAGCCAAATGAAAATGCTAATAATTGTAATCTGAATTATAAAAGAGGTAAAAATAAAAATCATTCCAATTAAACCTCAATCATTTGATTCAGTCTTGAATACATTACAATTTCCATCCCCAGTTACATGTGACAGCTCACTTGCTTGGATAAATAGCCAAAAATGTACTACTCCACTCATCTGTAAAAGGATTCTGCCCACTTTAAGAAGTCTTTGCCGCTATGCCCACAAGTCACTGGAGACTCATTTCAGCTGCTGTGCTTTTAGCAAACACCAATGTTGTTTCAACATCTCCGCAATATCACTTCACTGTTAAATTGAGCCTGTCCAAATTGGGACCAAAATTGTTTTCCTTTACATACTTTTACAATGGAATATCAAACCATTACAAGGCACACTTATGTACGCACACCAATAAGATGTTAAACAAGCTAAACAGCATATATTTAGAATGTACGAGGAAACGCAAATACCAGGAAAAAATCAACAAGGCATATGCGAGAACATGTAAACGCAGTCCTCATAGACAAGTGTCCAGAGCAGGACTGGAACCCAGGTCTCTGGTGCTGTGATGTAGGAACCATGCAATTTGATTTAAGCATTTAATTGAAATTTTACCCTTGATATACAAAAAGATAGTATTTCTAAATACATTGCATTTCATCTTATGGCACATTTGACTTGAGCTATAATTGAAATGCATCTTAAATTATAATTTGTTTTATTTACAGTTTACAATTCTTAATTTTGACAATTGTTTGTAATAAAAATTGGAAACTGTGAACATCATTAAATAACAATGGACAGATATGTGCACCAGTAAATTTAAATGCAAATTCTGTGATCATTGACAGATTTCAATTGAAACACATAAAATATTAATCATTGAAGACATGCATATGATTTTCAGTTTTGTCTTTATTGGCACGTGTAACAAATAAAAACATGTATAAAAGTATACTTAATCTAGCTTTTTTAGTTGAAAAGCAGCATAAAAAAGAAAAAAAAGTCCTCAATTATAATATCCTATTACCATGCAATTCAACAAAAACCACACAATTTTTCCCGATTAAAATTTATTCTTCTGTAGATGTGACCCCTCCTACTAAAGAAGGTTAAGTCAATTTACACCTTTTCAAAGAGAAGCATTCTGGAGATTTAAATTAAACACTGTTGCACTCAGTAGATATACTATATCTCACATTTTCATTTTTATTAATGCTTTTTCGGCATTTGTACATGTTAGTTTAATTCTGAATATGAGCCTCCTTTCTTTTCTGTTTTTCTTCTTTACCTTGTGATAGTATACAGTAGGTGAAAACCTTTTCATCTGACTCATTTCTTGTTGACATTAGCAGTACAAGTGAAGTCATTGCCACTACCAAAATTAATTTTTAGTTGAGCAATCCAGCTCATTAAATTACAAGCCTAATGAATCAGCAAAGAAGGTGTACAGTACATTCTTTCAAAAAATTAAATTATAAATACAAAAATGTCAGTTAAACCTTGAGCATTCCCAAACCTGTTAAATCCTATTCAGCATCACTGGGCAAGAATTATCCAGAAAATGCTACAGGGACATTTGGAAAATGTGTAATGCTTACAAAATAGTGACTGAGTCAGAATTTAAAAGCAGTACTTCTTAGTGCTGACAAAGTTTATTCTAATTATCTGATGGTAGTAGAGGTAGCAACATGTTGAACTCAACATATCAGAACACTCTACTCTTATCAACGTTTTCCAAAATATACTGGTGAATTTCCAGACTCTCCCAGGCTAATTGAGAGACATACTCTTCTCCAGCACGTGCTGGGTCTTCTACAGGGTCTTCTGACTCTGTGCTATGTCTTGAAATCTCACAAGGGAGGCAACCAGTGGGTATTCTAGTTACATACTGCTCAGACCTTACTTAAAGGAAACAAGCCTTTTCAGGGAGAGGACCATGACTTCAGCTTTGGAATTGCCAATTCTCATTCCAACCTCATCATGCTCTGCTTTGAACTGTTTCATTCTGCACATTGGAAATCACAGCCTCACAGAGGGTGAGATTTATAAAAAGCCTCAAATGCAGCTTGATATCCCATCTGTGAAAATCATGAATGGAACAGGAAACAAGATGTACTTATAGAAAAATCAAATGCTCACATCGGGCAGACTTGACTTAAAACCAAGTATACAAGCACAACTCATGCTCTGCAAATGCTGGGAATACATGCAGCAACCATCCCAGAATTCTATACTCTTAAAGAATCTGCCTATATGATACAACACAATACAGTCAATAACCTTTTTACAAGATTTGAGAATTCCCATAATCCCTCTAATAATCCTACAAGGAAAGTGAGTTGCTCCATTGTTTCACATCAGTTATTTGAGGTCAAGTAAAGTACTTCTATCTAGGACAAGAATCCTCATTACTACCTCTAGATTTGAGGTTCAGCTATCTGAAGGACTCTCAATTTCAGTATCATAATATGGGTTTAGCCAGGAGGCTTATGATTATAATTCAGTGGTAACTAGTAAAAAAAGAACACACTTTACTATATCTTGTCTTTTTGTGTTATTCAAGGTTTTACCAGGGACACAACTATTGTATTTTCCATCATTTACTTATTCTGTCATTATTTGCAAATTATATTGTTAATGAAAGTGTTTGTTAATTACCTTCATTATTTGTGTCAATGTTTTTCATTAAGGTTTCTACTTTTTGTTTGCATTTTGTAATCTTCTTTTCTTGTTTGTGTAAGCATTCTTTAGCTTTTTCATCTGCTTTTAACTTTCATTTTAAGCCTTTGGATCAAGGCTTTTCTGATAGAGCAGGTCTATACAGTAACTAACTGGGCTGCTAACTAAGACCTTATTTAAGGGCCTAGCTGATGCAGGAAAGGTTGCCAATTAACTCCTTGATTTTGATTTTACTCCTTGATTTTGTTGTTCAGTTTTCTTCTGTGCTTCTCTGTACCATTAACTTTTTTGGTCTTGTGGCCATTTTTGCTCTGTTTTTTATGAGCTTTAAAATTTTTGCACTTTTTCTTGGTTTTGTTTATAATTGCATTGCTTTTATTTTGTATTTTTGAATTATTTTGAATTTGGAAATGTCTGAATTTCCTTTTTTTTAGTTTCTTTTTTGGATTGTTTTTGGAATTTCACTTTATTTAGTACACTAAATTTAAATATACACACTTTGTTTATTTGGGCTATGATCTTGGCAGTTCCTCTTTCTCTTTTAAGATTTTAAGTCTCAGACCTTTTTGGGCTTGTTTAAGTCCCAATCACAATATCTAAATGTTTAATTCCATTTTTTTTACTGTTCATTGTTGAAAAAAATTGCAAAAAATGTTACATGTGTTTTATTTAATAAAGGACTGTGTGTATCAGTGTGTATGTGCCTAAAAAGAACAAGTAATGGTTATTTCCAAGCTGAAAAAAACAAAAGAAGATTAAAGCCACAGTGTTTTGACTGTTTTTTTTTCATCAGTTTTGTAACTATATAGATGGGAAAGGACCAAGCAAAGTCAGAGAAGAATAAAGTCCAGCTCATCACTGTAGAGGCAGCATAATTTGAGGAACACTGAAGAAGAAAGAAAGTTTTTAGTGTGCAGAGGATGGAATGAACTGTAGAAAAAGTAACTGTGGAAATCAATTGACATGTAATAAGCAGAGGTTACAAGTCTTGGAAAGTAGAGAGTCTGAACTGAAGCAAAGGTAAAGTTATGGCAGATATATCAACTGTGAACTTTTTAACATACAGATGGAAACTGACAAAATGCATAATGCATTCCTGAATCTAGGGCTAAAGGCATCATCAACATAATAACAGAACTGCTGATATATATTTTCTTCAACCCAGGTACAAAGCCTCTTCTTCTTCTTCTTCTTCTTCTTTTGGCTGCTCCCATTAGGGGTTGCCACAGCGGATCATCTTCTTCCATATTTTTCTGTTCTCTGCATCTTGTTCTGTTACACCCATCACCTGTATGTCCTCTCTCAACACATCCATAAACCTTTGCCTAGGCCTTCCTCTTTTCCTCTTCCCTGGCAGCTCTATCCTTTGCATCCTTCTCCCAATATACCCAGCATTTCTCCTCTGCACATGTCCAAACCAACACAATCTTGCCTCTCTAACTTTGTCTCCCAACCGTCCAACTTGAGCTGACCCTGTAATGTACTCATTTCTAATCCTATCCATCCTCATCACACCCAGTGCAAATCTTAGCATCTTTAACTCTGTCTACTGCTTTCTGGTCAGTGCCACCATCTCCAACTCATATAACATAGCTGGTCTCACTACCATCCTGTAGACCTTCCCTTTCACTCTTGCTGATATCTGTCTGTCACAAATTACTCCTGACACTCTTTTCCACCCATTCCACCCTGCCTGCACTCTCTTTTTCACCTCTCTTCCACAATCCCCCATTACTCTGTATTGTTGATCCCAAGTATTTAAACTCATCCACTTTTGCCAACTCTACTCCCTGTATCCTTACCATTCCACTGATCTCCCTCTCATTTACACACATGTATTCTGTCTTGTTCCTACTGACCTTCATTCCTCTCCTCTCTAGTGCATATCTCCACCTCTCCAGGGTCTCCTCAACCTGCTTCCTACTATTGCTAGAGATCACAATGTCATCGGCAAACATCATAGTCCACTGGGACTCCTGTCTAATCTTGTCTGTCAACCTGTCCATCACCACTGCAAATAAGAAAGGGCTCAGAGCCAATCCCTGATGTAATCCCACCTCCACGTTGAATGCATCCGTCGCTCCTACCACAGGCCTCACCACTGTCACACTTCTCTCGTACATATCCTCTACAACTCTTACGTACTTCTCTGCCACTCCCAACTTCCTTATACGGTACCACAACTCCTCTCACAGCACCCTGTCATATGCTTTCTCCAGGTCCACAAAGACGCAATGCAACTCCTGGCCTTCTCAAAACTTCTCCATCAACATCCTCAGAGCAAACATTGCATCTGTGGTGCTCTTTCTTGACATGAAACCATACTGCTGCTCACTAATCATCACCTCACTTCTTAACCTAGCTTCAACTACTCTTTCCCATAACTTCATGCTGTGGCTCATCAATTTTATTCCCCTGTAGTTACTGCAGTCCTGCACATCACCCTTATTCTTAAATATCGGCACCAGTACACTTCTCCACTCCTCAGGCATCCTCTCACTTTCCAAGATTCAAAGCCTAAGTAGGAAAAAAGAAATAATTTTCCCAGCTGACAAAGATGTTGTCACGGCCAGGTTCTATTATAGTAGGAATTGTGACTGTGCAAGACCTGGTTTTAAAACTTTACTTAAAGAGAAAACACTGGTGTTCAAAAGTAATTCTCTAAGTCTGATGAAGGCATGTGAGAGAGAGTCCTGGACTGGGCATCTCTTACAAGCCTTCATCATGAGGAATAAACTGTATACAAAGAAGTGAAGACCACGGTAAAGATGTGGCAGTCAGGACCTTGAAACCGAAAGCCGATGAGAGCTTCATAACCTAATGTTATGTCTTGCAATTTTTCTGTTTGGATGCTTTCCAAAGTCTGGTTATTTCTCGTTGATTTGTCACATTTTTAAATTATCCTGTATTGCTTGTCATGATTTGGCTGATCTAAACGGAATTCTTGTATGTTTTGTAAAAGTGTTTTTGATGATACATCCTTTGAAATACCCTACATAAAACACTGACAGATTGTCTGTGCACTTTCTTTTATTACAGAATTGTATTCTTACTGCCTAAAGATATATATTTGTTTTCCTTTATTTTGTTCTCATTTGGAGGCATTTTTAGTCAGTGCATTTTAAGGACACAGATTTTTAAATTGTTTACCGACCAATTGTGTCCTTTGGTGTAAACAAACAATGCTAAATCCTTAACTCATGATGCCTAAGCTGCTGGACTGCGATAATCATAGCAGATTGTGAGAGAAAATGTCATCTAGCTTTTAGACGAGTAGTATCTTAACAGAAACATTTTGTTTACTATAGTTTCAGTTCACCAACAGACATGCAATATACTGCTGCAGCAAATGTTTTAAAACAATACCAAATAATAAAGCACTACCAACAAGTAAACACTTTTGTTTTTTTAGCAATAAAACTAACTTATAATTTCAGTTGGTAAATTGTTATTATGGTAGAGGATTATATAATTATATTTAGGCTTATTCTCACTTTGACACTGCACATCGACAGGTGACTGATGCATATAAAATGAAGAAGTCATTAACAATAAAATCTACAAGGTCTCCATCTATAACTGAATCTGCTTTATCAAGAGCAAAGTCACATGTCTCAGGCTATTCTTGTAGCATAAATAGTAAGGTGACATCCAAATGTGGACAGAGTGTGCTCCTGGCCGCTGTAGGGCACACCCATGCACTTTTTTTCACACATTCAGATGCCCAAATTACATTCACTAACTAAACACACACACACACCTTTGTGGCAAGCCAGAAGAAAAACAATGTTTCCAGACAAAAACCCACACAGACTAGAAAAGAAGGTACAAACTCCACCCAGACTTTTCCCATGCCAAGATTCAAACCAGAGATTAAGGAGCTAATATTGTCCATGCTGTCAGTTTAATTGATCATTTAAAATATGAAATAACAGTTAATTGATCATTTGAAATATAAAATATCACCACATTCTCAAAAACACTTTTGCTTGTACCTTATTATATTTTAAAATGTTTTTATTATTATTTAATTTTTGTTTAATTATATAAAAATATTTAGTGTTAATGTGTTATATATTTCTATTTTATACAAGCAGCCTGCTACTCTATCCCCCAACTGCCGGAGTACGTGCACAAAGTTCTCCCAGCTCATGCCTTGATTATCTGGGAGTGAAGTGCTGGAGTTTTAGAGTGGAAATAATAGACCGTTATTTGGAACACATGCATTTCATATGTGTTCTATTACTACAATAATCTGTGTAAACACATTGTTAAAACAGAAACGTTACACAGATTATTGTAGAAACGGAGCACAGATGAAATGCATGTGTTCCAAATAACGATCTATTATTTCCACTCTAAAACTCCAGCATTTCACTCCCAGATAACCAAGGCATGAGCTGGGAGAACTTTGTGAACGTTCTGCGGTTGTGGAGGGATGGAATAGCAGGGTGCTTGCTGCTTTCTTTATCAGCACATTTACAGGACAAAAAAAGCTGACGGAGAGGTGCGAACGGATTTAAGGTGGGCCGGATTTACGAGTTTTTTCGTAGGCTTTGGTAATCCTAGTGTTAAGGAACAAAAATTCACTCCATGTACAAGATTAAATTTAAATTAATACTCTCCCTATGACAACTAGAGACTGGCCTTCACACTAAAGAACACAAGAAGTCTGGCAAACAGAAGACAATCCAGTCCATCAAACCTGTTTGGTTATTTTAGGAGTTTAACTCTAAAATATGTCATTAACCAAGTTCCACAGTTTCCATGCATCACTTTCTATGAAATAATTGAAAATGACAACTCACATCAGTCTAACTTATTTTCTTTGTAAAGTACTTTGAACATCATTGTTTCTGCTATGTAAATAAATGTTCTTGTTTATAATTTTACTTTCCAACAGAATAGGCTCTGTAGACTAATCTTAATTTTTTCAGCCGATACCCCTTAGTGTAACAATAAAAGTTTGTTCTTCTAAATCCTTCTTGTAATATGGAAGACAAATGTGTACCCAGTATTTGAGATTTGGCACTACCATTCTGGATTTATATTTTATATGCTTACATATACAATATGACCAATCATACTCAAGTATCAGTCTTTTTAATTGCATCTGTATAGTTTATTCTTGAGGGGAAATTTTGAGCTTCAAGTAATGGTTTTTCCTTCCTGCCTGAAAACTTACATGTCAAGTAAAGTTTAATCTAATCTGCCCAATTCAGAATTCTGTCAAGGTCAATCTAAAGTGATGTAGCTCACTTTAGGGTATGTGCTGATAAACTTAATTTAATGTCTTCTGCAAATGTAACCAGCTTGTTACTTATATGTTTATTTGAATCATTTGCTCAATTAAAAAAGATCCGTGCCCATCACCATGAGCATTGATTCCTGTGAAACTCTCTTTTTGATATCTTAGTATTCAGGAAACATAACTCTTTTTTATGTTTTACTGCTATGAAATGTATTTTCTTTTTATAACCATACTGGATCATGTCTGTTTAAAGTTGTTGTGATTTTTTCCATAACACAACTGGTAAACTTTTTTGTACCAGATATAACTGTCGACTTCAAATTAAATATAATAAAAGCAAATGAAAAATAAAAAACAAAAAAAGAAAGAAAAACAAAATTTAGCCCCCACTCAAACACACCTGGTGTGCTTAAAAATATTTCCCTTAGTCTGCAGGTTGTACTTTCTAGCTAAACTAATTGCTCTGAAAGTCCCACAGTTCAGACAATCTCTTATGCTACAGTAGATGAATAACTGTAGGTATCTTTTACCCTTTACATATTTTGCTTGTCAGTATCTGTTATACCTGCACAGCCTTGCTACAGTGCCATGTTTCATACTGTCTTTGCATACTTTAGAAAGAGTGCACAATTATAAAAGGAGACTATGGAAGTAAAGGGTTTGAGTTGTCTTCCTTTGAGCAATATACGCGTAACATTGGCAACAAGGATGGAGCTTTCACTCCTACTACCTCCTGTATTCCTTGCACTGCCAGGTGATCCTCCAGTGCTGTGGACTCGCTGGATTGAATCTTTTGAGACTTACGTAACAACTGTTGGTTTGGACGAGGTGAGCGATATTCCTAAAACAGCCATATGAATACACTGCCTAGGCACAGAAGGCCAATGTATCTTTAAAACCCTCGGAAATGCAACTGGATATTCTGCATCGGTGAGTCCCCTGGCATCTCACTTCTCTACATCGTCCAATGAAATCTATTCCGTCAGCGCCATCAGCAGCTGGGGGAGTCAGTTCATCAGTTCATGGCTGACTTGCAAGGTTTAGCCAGCTTTTGCAAATTTGGTGATTTACACAATGAATTTATCAGAGATCAGCTTGCGGGACATGTCAGTAACCCTAAGGTTCGTGAAAGATTGCTGATAGCACCAGATGATACAAACTCACACTGCAGAACACTCAACGTTAAACTTGCAGTTTCTTCAGCTCAGCACCAGCCTACCACACGACAAGTGAGTGAAGCTTCCTGTGCTGCCTGCTAGGAGGCACTTTCACTTGAGGACAGCTCCTATGTTGACTATACAGGGCAGTTGCAGTCTGTTTCTAGACAGTGCTGCAGAACTGTGGCTCCACCGGTCATAAGCCTAGAGTTCCATGCTACCCCCAGAAGGACACAGGCACCAGAACTGCGGGAAGCTTAACCACTTTGCTAAAGTCTCTCACTTGGCTCCTGCTTCCTCTGTACAAATGGAAAAGTTGCCTTCTACTTGAACTCCATCAACAACCATTCACTCAGTGAACTCCACAGCTTCCACCTTTAAAACTTGTACATTGCAGTTAGTCATTGTGTGTCTTCCTCTGTTGTTGGACACTGGGGCAGTGGTGCCTCTGCTTAACACTAGAATTACCAAAGCCTACGAAAAATGTATAAACCCGGCCCACATTGAATTCATTCACACCTCTCCGTCAGCGTCTTTTGTTTTGCAAATGTGTCGATAAGCGCAAGCAGCAAGCAACCTACTATCCCATCCTTCCACCACCACAGAAATGGCAAAAAGCTCTACCAGCTCAAGCCTTGTTTATCTGGGAGTGCAATACCAGGAGCTGTGTAGTGTAAACAATATATCATTATTTGGAACACATGCATTTCATGTGTGTTCTGTGTCTACAAAGATCTATGTAAGTGTAGAATGACAGAAATGTTGAACACATACTTAAAAGACAAACATTTTTCATGTTTTAGTGCTAACGACAAAATTATGACATGAAGTGTATAATGTTTGAAGTCTGAAGTCCAAATATCAAATAAGCACTTTCACAAAAGGTATAAGTATAAAAAAACAAGTGTGCTTTTATTCAGGACTATAACCGAAGAAAAAGAAATCAGGTTAGTGTACTTCGGTGTCAAAACTGCTTTGGTAGTACAGCAGTAAGAACTGCTGACTCATAATCAACAGATTACGGGTTTGAGCCTTGCTGTATCACAAAATAAACATTTTGAGTAGTGAGCTGCTCTTATTGTTACTATTACACCATAAAACATACATTTAATTTGAGTCTGTAACAGCTGGTATAAATGTATGGTACTTGTAAAGGTTAGCATTTTTTTTTTTTATTCAGTTTTATTCTCTCAGTCGCGTTCACGCTCCCTCCGATCTGACACTGTTAGTTTTCAAATAAAGACGTGGTATAACGAAGGTGAATTCAGATGAGGACGAGGGTTCTACATCGGAGAAAGAGAACAGAAGCCCTCCCCACAAGAAATGTCCTCTCACATATAAGGACAACACAGCTGCGCCAGGCATAAAGGCGAAAGATGGCACCGTTTGGATGCAGCAAGTGGTCCGGCGTCATCCTGCCAGTCAGTCTGCCCCACACCTGTCCTTCAAAGAAACAGCAGGACCTACAGAGCTTGCTAACGTATTGTGCAAAGTCCTATTTGTGATTGTTTTTTGTGATGGTCTTTATATAAAAACATTTATATGTTACTTATATAAAAGCCAGATTGAATGTTATTTACCTTCTTTATGTATCTTCCTACATGTATACTGAAGTGAGTTCAGCTGCAGATGGAAGCTCCACACAACTGTTGTTACGGTTCTGCCTTTGTCCAGAATTGGTTTCATAAGCTTTCTGACCTTAATCTTGGAAAGTCTTTCTCCAGTGGGGTGACTGGGATCTTTCTCTGAATAAGATCAAACACAGTTGCATAGGGTGTGACAGGAGCTTCCACCTGCTGTCCTGTACTTTCCCCTGCCCCACGTAGTGACTGATTTCTTGGATTCTCTGTTTGACTGCTAGGGTCTGCCATCTGCTATCACCACCGACAGTGGGCCCCAGTTTGTATCAGCAGAGTTCTCTTCTTTCTTAACCACCAGGGATTTTCGTCACATTCGGACAGCTCTGTATTATTCCCAGGCAAATGGGAAAGTAGAAAGACTAAATGTCATTAGGGCTGACTTGGCTGAGAGCTGCACATTCTCAACTTCTCTTCTCCATACTCTTTTACATTACAAAGCAACAAAACACTCCACTACAGGCAGCTCTCCTGCATGCCTTATGTTAGGGTGTGAGCTGCAGTTTCCTCTTCTTGATCATTTTTGGCCCCTGGCTGCCCTCACTTTAACACAGCCTTGTAATATATACCGTGTAGTGGGAAGTGGTCCCAGCCTACACCCTGGACATCTGATAGTTTATGAACCGAACAGGATCAGTGGAGAGACAAAAATTGAAGGGTGAATGGTGCAAGTTTATTTACAAAAGAGCTGTACAACCAAAAATGTAGTGTCAGGTGGGCTTTGAGACACAGTCCTTCAGCACTGACACTTCTTCAGAAATAAATAAAAACAAAAAAAAGGAAAAATATGGTGTATTTACAAAAATAGTGCACTCCTACAAAAACTACACACACACTCCAATAATGAAGGTTGTCTTCTTTTATCTGTGGCTCAAGAAGCTCCTCCATCAGGGAAGAAAAAATTGCACAAGAAGAAAAACAAGTGTGTGTATATACAAAAACAATTGCACCAAACCCAAATATGAAAATTATCCCAGCACCAAATAAGTATATATGCCTCCACCAAAATGATCACTAGGAGATATATAACTCTATATACAAAAAAATATTTACAAAGCTGCCAAAATCACAACTGCTACTCCAATAGCTCAGCAGTGCTTCCTTCTACCTCGCCTTTAGGTCCACTGACGACCTCTGTTGGTTGGTAACTTCTTAAATATAACCGACAAGATTGTCCAGCCAATCTGCCATCCAGTCTCTACCTCACGCACCTTATCCAGGTAGACACTAGCGCGTTCACTCCACGCCCACGACGCGCTCCGAGCAACTATGTATTCCAAATTTTAACCCCTACGTGTTGTGCACATAAGCCCCCCAGGGACAGCCAACAGTTATGCTGAACTCGAGCACAACAGCTGCCAACTCACAAGTAAGTAATGGGATCCCTATCTCTGACTCAACCCTGTTTACTCAAACAAATGTTGGGTTTTTCTTTTAGGCGCGCCACACCTTAAACCGCCTGTGCTGGAAGGCTGTCGAGGACACTGGTGTGTAAAAATGAACACATGCGGAGGAGCCCATACTGGCCATTATACCAGCTCCACGTGTGTCCAGACACACCGTGCCTCGCAGTGCTCAACACACAAACAGTATGCTCACTTCCTTATAACCTTTTAAATTCCACTGCTTCAAGCTTAATACTTTTTCAGCTTACCACAAGCCTCAGCAAAATACAGTCTCGGAATGCCAGCAAACAATGAAGTCACACTTTGATCAGAAGCATAGGGTGAGGGCTCCAAAATTATGGGCCTTTGACTGGGTAAGAATTCGTCGTCCCTATCGTGACCACACACTAGAGTCCTTCTGGTCTTTACCTCTACAGGTTTTTAAACACATCGGCCCTTCTACTTTACACCTCTCTAATGGATCATCTTGGTAGGCAAGTCACATCCACAAGGTGCCTCTTCCAGTCAGTGCTGATATATAGAGCAGTTTAGACCTGGACTGCCTAGAGGATGTTTTTTCACTTCCTTTGGCTCCACTGGATCCCCAGCCACAGCAACCACTCCTTAATCAGTGAGAACTCAGTCCTCTCCAGAATACCTCAAGGATTATGTCACTGACTTTTAACTTTTGCTAATATAAATAATTCCTTCTAGTAACTAAAAAAAAAATAGTGAACTGTTGTAGTTCTCTTGTTCCGTATTTGTATTTTCTGATTGTTTCTGGGCGGAAGGAAATTTCTATTTGGGGAGGGGATGATTGTTATATGTGCACAGCTTTGTGGCAGTGTCTTGTTTCGTGTTGTCTTTGCATGTTTCGGAAAGCACTCAAGTATAAAAGGAGACTACGGAAGTAAAAGGTTGTTGCATGCAAACAGAGCGTTGTGCTGTCTTCATTTCAGCAATATAACAGTATTTATTCTTATTTATTCTTATTTCCACTGCCACCTTTTCTAAACTGCATCGCCTATTGTTTCTTTCTCTTTTTGATCAGAATATTCTTTAGCCACAATTGAAAATAAAGAGATTACAAAGGTAAGATTCATAAACTTGTTTAGTGTAATTCAGGAACACTGAGGTGTCTTTGGTGTAAGGACTAAAATTTGAAGAACCTGGAGAAAAATCTGCAGACAATTACCAGATAAGGGATATGAGTTCCTAGTATTAGGTCTGTGAGGCAGCAGTACTAAGCACTGCACCCCCATTTTGCCCTACTCTAAGATACCATAAATTACTTTTTTTTTTTTTTACAAGAAAAAAGAAACTGGATGGAAAAAAGTGTGTGTTTAATCAGAACAAAATGAAACCTTGTTTTAAAAACACAATTGAAAGACAAATCACAGAGCTTTTGCTGAATGAAAATCAGTTAGTCTGAGCGAAACTCCTTGCACAAAGCTTGGCTCAAAGTGTATGGACCCATCATTTTAGCAGTTTATTTATGAAATATGTGATTAAAATCTGGATAGAAAAAAAATGTGACCAAAGCCCAACAGAAAAATTCCGCTTAGACGTTTGTGAAATTCTCCTGCTGGCAGACATACAATTGTATCGGGCAGTGCCTGCAGAGTCAGACTCACCTCATTACCTCTTCCTTCACTATGCAGCTATGAGAGCTGTGAACTACCGGTGAGCCCCTAGGCTCATTAGAAAGCCTCTGCACCCTGCAGTTTCCTTTCAATGACCTCACCCTGAATTATAGCCATTTGAGACACATCAGCATAATAAAGCTCCAAAATACTTATAATAATAAGCAATACGTCAGATCTCTATATTGTGGTGGATGGCTGGGGCCCACGCTTGGAGGACCGGGGCAGCCAGCCTATCTGGAGCATTACCTCTACCCAGAGCGCTAGATGGCAGATGGGTGCTGTAGCTGCTGCTGAGCTCTACAGAGCAGCTCTCCCGCCACACCCGGAAGTGCTGCCAGAAATAAGTCATCAAGCACCTGGAGCACTTCTGGGTGTGCTATAAAAGGAGCCAGCAGCCACTACTCCTGGAGCCAGAGTCGGGAGGAGGGAGACAAAGCTTGCTGAGGAGGAGTGCAGGAGAACGAGGGAAGAGAAAAGAAAGAAGAGAATTGTGTGCTATGTGGTTTGGGACTGTGTTGAGCTTGTGGGAACAGGGAAGGCGTTGCCCACAAGGTAAAAGAAAATAAAAACTCTTGTGTGCTTTGAACCTGTGCCCTACGCCTGTCTGTGGCAGAGCTGGCGTTTACAATATCTATAAAATATCATTCAGTGTCTGTTCAGTATAGTGCCATTCACAGCACAAACATTCACCATCATCAAGAACGAAAGAGAACAAACTTAACAAGAAAAAGAAAAACATAATTAACTTGATGATAAGCAAACAGAGCTTGGTGAGCTGACGGTGTGCTTTGTATCAAGTGATCACATTGTATTTAAAGGTATAACCATCTATAATGCAGCTTAGGACTTTCTCCTTAAGAATGACCTGTCATTTACAAAAGCTGCAGGTGAAGCAAACTTCCTGCTGTTGTTTTTTCTATTGTAAATTATGAACGTTTATCAGGCACAAAGAGTACATACTGTAAGAAAAAAAAAATCCTTGAACAGTTTTAGGCCAAGTGACCACTGCATGGCCATCAAAACACAACTTTTCAATTTTAATGACTTGAACTTCAGGATTGTAGGCTAAAATCAATGAGCAAGCACAACCATGAATGTTTGCCACTGCACCAACAGCACAGTAACACTTTAGGACTTTAGGAATCACTAGGAAGCCAAAAAAAGGGTTATCTCTTCAAGTGAAACATAAAAGTTGAGATCAACATGGTTTGATTCCAAAATGTAATTAAAGATTTTACAGAGAGCTGCTGCTGGCAAACAAAAGTAAAGCTCATTAAAGAAAGGCTTACTTACTGCAGATTTAAATTGATTTTATATATTTTATACTGCTATACTCTGTGAAGTCAGTCACACTCTTCGTTACACAAGCTACCTCTTGCTGGAAGAAAAAAAAACGAAGAAAACAATTTCAGCTGTTAACACCAGGGGCTTTGTTTGAACTTGACCTAATGAATTACTCAGTCAATATAAGGACCCTCTTATTTCTGTCAAAGCTATTGAGAATCCACACACACACACACATATATATATATATATATATATCTATATATTGTGAGTTGGAGGGCTGATCGCACCCCAAGAAGATACAGACGCCCCTGGGAAAACCCCAATCCCTGAAACACAGACTACCCTCACATTGCTTCTTACCTTCTCACTTGCGCTATAACGCATAATACAAGCCTCGCGCAATACTCCGCTAACTTAAAAGCCTTGTGCAGCGCCTGTCAGTTTTGGAATTGATTGTTTTGCTTTTATCTCTCTCTGACATTCTCTGCTCCTAGCGGAACTGTCATCTCTGACTTGTCATGGAGCACGTTTAAGCTTTTGAAAAAGAAACAAATGTTTGATTGCAGTGTTTGAATAAAATTCCTGTTTTCTATAACCACCGGTGTCTCTGTGCAAATCTGTGACCCAAGCGTGACAATATATACGAGCATTCGGCTAATTCATAAATGGTACATTGTTGATAAATATAAAACTATATACAATAACAGCACTTACTATTGACTAGGGCAGATTTAGCAGAGCATACATTTAACGTACTGACTTGTGGTAATTGTGTCATCCTATGACAGTGCCATGTTTAAAGTCACTGACCCATTCTACTGACAATGTTTGTCAATGAAGATTCCATGGCTATGTGTTTGATTTTATGCATATGTTCTGAATCGGTGCAGCAGAAACAACTTAACTCAATAATTTGGAGAAATGTCCACGTACTATATCTCTGTAAGTCAGTACACAGTGGTACAAAAAGCTCTCCCCAACCTCCCAAATATCTCAACATGCAGGATCACATTACTATTTTAAGACCCAGATAAAAGCAGTCCTCAACTTCTAAAAGGCTGTATTAGTCAGCATGGAATGCATTTTCATATTTTGAAGAAAGCACTATGTGTCTTGGTGGCCTTCCTGTGCTGCTTGAAGGCACTTATTGTACATATTCTAGCCATTAAAAAGAAATAAATGTCAATGGTGCCTATGACACCACCAAAAAGAACTGGAGCTTGATAGTGTAGATTCTGTGCAGACATTTGGAGCAGGAATAGGTGATAAAAGCAATTCACTTCCTTCTGTTTTGCTCAAGATGCCAAGAATTAAAAAAGAAATATTCCCATTTACAAATAGAGTTCAGGTATTGTTTGATTCATATCAAACAAGTGAAACTGAAAATAACAATAGTCAAGAATAACAAACAGTAATATGACACCAAACCCCAGTCACACAATACTCAGTCCCAGGTGCAAAATTAAGGTTTTTATTCTTACAAAATACCTCAAACACAGGTCAATCCAAATTCTTCCAACCCATAATCCTCCTTTTCCTCCTCCTGGGGAGCTAATTCACCGGATAAGATTTTTTATGTCAGACCTAAGTGTACTTCTGATAGCAGAGCATAGCCCAACAGAAGCATTTCCGGGGCAGAAGGAAGCCTCCTGAAGTAGGGAAAGCCTCACCCTGCAGCACACCCTGGCAGTACCCAAGGTCCCCGAAAGCTACTACGGTATGAGAGATTATAAACAGATTCTCCAAGTGTAAAATTGTCACTGGGAAGTTTTAAAAAAGTATTCATTTTTTGTTTGTATTTATCACTTTAAGAATAATTTTGGTAATCCCAAATGTAGCACAGACTTTATTGTAACTTAGTTGCTGGTTTGGGTGGATTTTAGTGATTCTTATAGGTAATAATTTTTTCATATTTCAAATTTTCTGCAATAATGCCAAAATTAAAACACAACCATAGCTTTCTCTCACATTGTGTTTAAATGGGTGAAAACTCCTAGAATTAGTAGGAGTCCCAATAAAGCCTCAAATCAGATGTGGCAATAATGTGTACCATACAATGTTTGAATAAGATACTGCAGTAAGAAATCAGTCAACTCTAAAGTATGGGACAAATAATAAGAATAAGTTGGGCCATCTTAAAATGAGGGCCAGTATACAGGACTGTATGATAAAATATGGGATGTTTAGTTACCCTATA
>JANRMT010062833.1:26569960-26670214 GCA_026402145.1 Polypterus bichir lapradei | reverse complement strand
GAGGAACATTGTGTCTTATGTATTGAATGACTGGGACAGGTTCAAGGTGTGGACTGATGACGGTACAGGAGATAATTATACTACACAGGAGCACTAGAAGAGTGAAATGCTTAAGTGTACCGAAATGGCCAAATATTTTACACCTTTGGACAACCGCCAATGCCTCTTAAACATCTTAGCTTCACAGGTGACGATTTCAGTAGTGGACACTTTGATGTTTAGAAATGTTTAAACTCTCAAAAGCTGGATGTGAAGTTATCAATGAAACTGGTTGTATACTTACAACGCTTGACAGATGCCGAATGTCTCTTCAACACAAGTCCTACAAATACTGTCGTAACTGAAACAAACCATGAAACTCAAACCGATTATGACAGCAGCAATCCAAGCTGTAAGATTTGAAACAAGATTACTGTTCACATGGCCAACTGTACGTTGCATGCTCAAGAGTAAGCTCAGCGCACAGCTACAGCTTGGTCATATTGCAACTGGAGGGCCGAACTGACAACGTGGCATACAAAGAGATCTTTAACAAATAATTATTGGTATATTTTCCCTCAGTTTAAAAAGGTTTAATTTTCTTCTTAATAAAAATTTTAAGGCAGTACTTCACCGCTGCGAAGCGCGGGTATTTTGCTAGTACCTAATTAAAACTTAAATATGGGTGAACAATTTTATTAGATTCTTCTTTCAAATTAAGATTTACAATGAACATTTGTCCATTTTGGTCTTCTGCAAATTTAATAAAGTCTCACAATAAAATCAAATTATCTATAGCCTTGGTCTCATTCTATTATTTCTTTTGTGACATTTTTCATGGTGTTTACTAAAGTATCATTAGTGTACGTAGTCTTGATAAAAACGAGCAATAGGTCAGTAGTCAGGAATGTTATTACTTTTCGGTTTTTTTTAGGAATGAGTATTAATTCCCTCTTTCTTTGTGTTATTATTCCCTTTTATTAATTGCCAGCAAATAATGTTTTTCATTTCTTAAAATGTAAGGAATTTTATATGAATTCCATTCAACCCTGGTCTTTTCAGTTTTATTCACATTTTAATAGCCTTTTCTATTTCATTCACAGTTATATATTTTACTAAACTTGTTTGTTGTTCTTCATTAACACTTCCTTTTATTTATTTCACCATTTACTGTAGTTCTAACTCCTCTTCCTCCTTGATTACATTTTTTATAGAAGTTGCTCACAATCACCATGCTACTTATCTGGCATGTCTTTCATTATCTTTCAAACTCTTTATTGTTCATTCCTTATTATTTTAATTTTAAGGAACAAACAACAACTTTTTTGCTTTCATCTATTTCTTTTAGTCTGTCAGTCATTTTATAATCCTCTTGGTCCGGGACATGGTCATGGGGGTCTGCTGGATCCTATCTCAGCTAGCATCGCAGGGCAAACACACACATCCACACACAAACCCCAACCACACACTAGGGTCAATTTAGGAAATGCCAATCCACCTAACCAGTATCTAACTTTTGGACTGTGGAAGGAAACCCACGCAGACACGGGGAGAACATGAAAGTTTCACGCAGGGAGGATCCAGGATGTAAACCCAGGGCTTCTTATGGCGAGGCAGTAGTGTTACCATTGCTCCACCTTCTATTTCTTTCACTCTACTTTTAATAACATTTTCGTCCACCTCCTATTGTCACATTTCATTTTGTCTATAATCTTATTAATTTGATGTTTCTCTTTTTTCTTCTTGCCATTTTCTTTTTTCTACTTTTGGAAAGAAGGACTGTGTCACTCCTTCATATGGTACAAATTAACCACTGAAAGTGCCCTGCTAAAAGGGTCTTCACTCTTTTTTACATATCATATTATCTTTTAACTTTCTCAGATACAACTTATAGAAAAATTATTTTTCTTTTTCCCCCATTTTTCTTTCTATTTGAAACACAATCATGTTGTCCAAAGATAAATAATGAGTTGCAAATGCCATATTTGTAGTTTCTGCTGTACTATACCTTTGAGAAATGATTTTTGCTTAGTCTATCTTCTGATCCTCCTAATGTCTTTTCTAGTCAGCAGTACATTACCCGCTGGTATCTCTTCTGTTTGTTTAATTTTATGCTCCAGGTTACTTATCAGTAGTTCAACACTATATTTATGGTGCGTAGGTGTCCCAAAAAGACTACTCCTGTGATTTTGCACTTTGCTCAGAATAGCAAGTTAACAGTTCTCTTGCTGTTTTATTCTGATGAATTCCCACTTTCCGCCTTACACTTAACTAGCTGTGTCCTTCCTTTTCCTTTAGATAGTCTCTTTTTAAATAAATAAATTTCACCAGTTCCAGCCTTTGGTTTAACAGTTTAGTTTAAAACAGTGGTTGGACTTTGTAATTCTTCTTCTTCTTTGACCTCCCCTTTTGATTTTCCGCTCCTTGCTGGTTATTCGTCACTCCATGCATTAAATGCTATTATTTTTCTCACCTTACTCATATCCTGGTGTTTTCTCATATGCTAACATTCAACAAAATTACTCATTCGAAAACAAATTATTGAGACCACATTTCTACAATGACATAAACTAGAAGTACTTTTGGATTGACTGTATAATAACTAAAATACTTATTATTGGATTCCTTTGGCTACAGGGAAATTAGGCAACAGAGCTACAAAGCTACAGTTCTTCTGAATCTTAACAGTCCTTATGGGCCAGACTTCTATAACACCTCACTTTCTTAATGGGGAAACTTTGACCCACTTAGTCCCACTCCTCTATGTCACACCTTATGTAATGCCACAAAGTAAGTCAAGAGCAAGTACAGTAATCCCTCCTCGATCGCGGGGGTTGCGTTCCAGACCTCCCCGCGATAGGTGAAAATCCGCGAAGTAGAAACCATATGTTTGTATGGTTATTTTTATATATTTTAAGCCCTTATAAACTCTCCCACACTGTTAACATTATTAGAGCCCTCTAGACATGAAATAACACCCTTTAGTCAAAAGTTTAAACTGTGCTCCATGACAAGACAGAGATGGCAGTTCTTTCTCACAATTAAAAGAATGCAAACATATCTTCTCTTCAAAGGAGCGCCGTCAGGAGCAGAGAATGTCAGAGAGAGAGAGGGAGATAACAAAAGCAAACAATCAAAAAATCAATACGTGCTTTTAAGTATGCCGATGCACCGTGATAAAGCAGCATTTTGTAGAGGAGCGTCCATATCCTCTGTGCAAACAGCCTCTGTGCAAACAGCCCCTCTGCTCACACCCCCTCCGTCAGGCGCAGAGAGAGTGAGAGAGAACGAGAAAAGCAAACAATCAAGCACCGCGCGGGAAGCATATCTTATATCATTGAGGAGTTTTAGTTAATATGTAATACATGCTCTGATTGGGTAGCTTCTAAGCCATCCGCCAATAG
Organism: Polypterus bichir lapradei; assembly: GCA_026402145.1. NCBI lineage: Eukaryota > Metazoa > Chordata > Cladistia > Polypteriformes > Polypteridae > Polypterus > Polypterus bichir. The sequence continues at coordinate 26,666,831 of JANRMT010062833.1, read as the reverse complement.
CACCCCTTGTATGAAATCAACTGGGCAAACAAACTGAGGAAGCACGTACCATAAATTAAAAGACCCATTGTCCGCAGAAATGCGCGAACCAGCGAAAAATTCGTGATATATATTTAGATATGCTTACATTTAAAATCCGCAATGGAGTGAAGCCGCGAAAGTCGAAGCGCGATATAGCGAGGGATTACTGTATAGGGCTTCCAAATCATGAGAACAATTAGACCCTAGTAAAAACAAGAAGGCCCCTTCTACTACAGTAGCTAATATGTTTTATTATTAAAAATATTTACGTCTGTATAGCCTGTTAAAGTCTTCTCAAAAATCAGACAAGACTTTAACTATATTGTTAGCTAAATTTACTGACTGCTAGATACCAAATCTTCAACTGCTGTAATAGCTTGGAAACTACATTTATGCTTTAAATCAATTATGTTTTCATGACAATTAAAAAATGAAGCCAGAAATTTTCTTCTGTTTTAGAAAACATCCACCTTCATAAGTGTGTTTCTTCCCTTCATTTGCTTATGTTTGTCTCTGTACTTCTGAGCTCTGCTGTTGAATTTCATGTAACCGAGCATCTCTTTGGCCTATGTATTAACCACTGGGATAATTGTATTTTGCCAACGACTTAGCAGTGTGGCCAGCTATAGAAAGTTTATAGTGGTGAAAAAAAGACTAAATTATGTTTTCCTTTTTGGAACTCAGAAACATGTTCTAGTAAGCTGACACACACAGGCAGCATGGTAAGTTGTCATATTACATATTACTGGCAAACTAAATACTCTAGGCTTCAGAGGTTTTCTAAGAACCCTTGCATTGTGATATGATATAAAATATATACAGTGTGCTGTTATCTGACATTTTCAAAGTCACTATGATGTTTTAGAGAGTTTATGTTGAAGCCTTTAAAGATATACTCCACGGAAAAATAAAATTTTTAATTTTTTTATATGTTACTTACTCCATGTACTTTGTACTGATTGTGGACAAACAGGGATAAAAAAAAAACATCTGACAGAATACAAGTCTACAATGACCAAAGTTAGACAACAGGAAAAAATATCAAAGCATCGAAGCAAAAATCTCACAGTACTTGTTGAGCATCATCCACTTGTCAAGTAATTCAATCATATGCTCACAACATCTCAAACTATTAAGTAAGTCTTTTCCCAAAACCTCTCCCATTAAGTGAAACAGAGCATGCTCAGACACAAATGGGTGTTTGAATTGTGGATTGCCTCCCGTTGTTAAATTTACAGTCATACATATATACAACGGGAGTAGCTCAGGATTTTTTAATATCAGGCTGTGAAACTCCACGTGTGAATTGGCCTTTGCTTGTTGAAGCATCTCAGGTATGAACAAGTCCAAGGCAAATTCTTTTCCTGATAATGTTTTTACTCACTTTCTTTAACTTTTAATTTGTAGTTTTACATGTCTGTCAGTGAACTTTGCACTGTTGATTCACACGAAATGCAATGTTAGCCAATGAACAAACTATTATTAGGCTGGATGTGTGACCAATGAATGGGGCAGGGGTGCAGATCTGCAATTCAAATGCTCGTGTGTGTTTCTGCGTGAGTTCTGTGTTACTTTATGAGGGCATTTTTCAAAAGTAATTTGTTTATCATTATTTTAGTAAGAATAAATGTGATTGAGACCTTGCGAAAATACAACTAGATTACCTGATATGTGAAAATGTGACAAAATTGTTTAACACTGGTCACCACAGTATTGTATTCTATGAAAAACGTATTTCCATTCTGCATGAAAACACTTGATTATTTTTTTCTTGGTCAATACTACAAACTACATGGGGTAAATAGCATATTTAAAAAATATCTATTTTTGGTTGGAGTATTGATGCAATATGCCATGCATATAGGCTACATAAAAAATGAGTAATTAAAGGTAGTTCTGTGGTAATAATAATACCTTTAACCTTCTCATTGTGATTTTGACTAGGTATGTATGTACAGTATATAAGCCAATGGGCTTTTGGAGGCCACCATGTGATTTCTTTGGCCACTTCTTTAGAATGAGCCCCAGTGTAACTTTCCTGCCTGTACTGTTCTGTGATTGTCCTAATAGTTTAGTTCGAAAGCTATCTGTAATGCACAAGACTCTCCAACGCCAGAGTTGTCAGAACGTGTTACACTTAAATAATATGTGCAAAATGCCTTTGTAGGTATAAAAAGAATGTCAGACTTACCTTTTTAGTTTGTAATTAATTTTTATTTCATATGCTGTTTCATATGGATGACAGGATCCTATTTTCACTGCCAAGAAACTGAGAAGTAAATTAAAGTACTAGCAGTAACTCATTTTGTGTACTACATATTCTATTTGGAAACATATCCAACCTTACACGTTCCTGTTTAGAGCTATTTATAGTGATACTGACTGATACAAGCTTCTGTATGTCTCTGCATAATAGCTCATTTTGATGGTTTTGTTTGTCATTAAATTTATCTTGGCTAATATGGCTTCATCCATTTCTGGTAAGTGTAAATTTATGGATATGAGAGACAGCAAGCCAAATAAAAAGTTGTGCCATAGTTGAGCATTAATTTGTTTTCTCATGTTATCACCTATATACATTAATGGTGTATTGCATTGTGGATTTTTGAGTTGTGGTGTTTCTTAGTGTGTTTTGATTTAGTTTTTTAATAGTGTTTATTATTTGTTTAATAATTTACACCATTTAATAATGTATTATTTTGATCCGTATATTTTGTACTCTTGACTTCACTTTGGTTCTTGTAACTCCATAATTTTCCTGTGCTGTACTTTGATCAAGTCTACAACTAGATGATATGGCCATTATTGAAACCCCTGGGATGTGCTCTTCCACCATCTCCATGTTTCATGCTGTATTAAAAATAGGTATAACACATGATTTGGAAAAGTTGGAGGATAAAACTAAGAAATAGTGTAGCTGTTGCTAATAACTATTGTCCATCCATTTTTCTAAAATGCTTATACAGTTTAGTGTTATGGAGGGCTAGTGCCTAATCTAGCACCCTTGGGCACCAGGCCATTGAAGAACACCCTTTCACAAAGATTTACATTTGGAATTACTGGAACAGTTTAGAGCTGCTTTTTAAATTATTCTGTTACCCTTAACTTGTGATAGATGGAAATATATATTAAAAAGTGCATCAAGATATTTTTTAACAACCACATTCCGGCAGCACTTACACTAAAACATTTGCACTTGGTTCTTCAAAAATATATTCCCACGCTCAGCACTGGAACAAAATGAGTTGGGGGCATTTGGTCTTTACTGGAAATTCATGTCTAATTTCACTTATTACTATTATAATTATTATACATGTGATTTAACATCATCTTTCAAAACACTTGAGAACACATTACAAAGAATGAAACAACATACCAAATATTATATATAATACAAAATTCATAAAACAACCTAAAAATACTATAGACATAACATAAAAAGTCTAAAACATAGGAAAAGCTTCAGTACCTAAAAAATATATCCACCCTCTTGGAAGTTTTTATAATTTAATATTAATCTGTAACATCTAATGGATTTATATCTAAATCTAATGTAATGGATTTTAATCCAGCTTTATCTAATTCTAATATATCTAAACCTAATTGACTTCATTCGGCTTGTTTGATACTTATCAACAATCTAATCTTAAAACACGTCTGCAAAGTGGTCTAAATTAATTACAAATAAAAAATAAATAATTTATCACATAAGTATTAGTCCTCTTTAATGTGCCACACCTAAACCTTTACTTGTGCATTTAATTGCTCACATAATTAGTTCAACTGAGATCACCTGTCTGTAGTCAAGGGGTTTCAAGTGATTTTAGTATAAATGTGTCTTATCTGCAAGGTCTAGCTTGCACTGAGTCAGTATGTTGGCCTAACCTACACAATGAAGAGCAAAATAACATTCCAAACTACTCCATGAAAAGGTGACTGAAAAGCACAAGTTTGTGGGGTGCTTCACCACTTGTAACTTTAAGGGAATGTGGTAAGAGAATGCCACTGTTAAAAAACACACACAATGAGTTTGGCAGAAGTCACATGGGAGACATTGAAGTCAGCCGGAAGAAGGTTATCATCTGATGAGACTAAAATTGATCTTTTGGCCATCAGGCTCGATACCATTCTTGGTGCAAGCCAAACACTGCACATTATAAAAAACACATGATGGTACACTGCAACAACCCAAAGCTACAAAGGAATAGCTTAAAACAATAACAGTAATGTCCAGAAGTAGTCAAGTCGGAGTCCAAATCTCAGTCCAATTGAGAATTTGTGGCTGAGCTTGAAAAAGACCATTCACTCAATCTGGCAGAGATTAAGTTGTTTTGCAAAGAAGAAATGAGGAAAAAAAACTATGGGGTCCAGATGTCCAAAGCTTATAGAGACCTGTGCACACAGACTCAAGGCTGTAATGGCTACCAAAGGTGCATCTGTCAGATATATTAGATTTTGTGATTTTTTATTTTTTATACTTCATTTTTACTACTTTGCAGAGTTCTGTTTTCACATTGACATTAAAGTGTCTTTTATGTTGATCAGTGTTAAAAAAGCCAAATTATATCCAGTATGAGTTTTGTATTAACAATAAAATGAAAATACAATATTTTTATATTCAGTAATTTTTATTAGTACTGTAAGTATACAAAAATGATACAATCAGTTCTGAAGCATCAGAAGAACAGAATGAATGAGAAGAGATGTAATCCTTTAGAAATATCCAACAATTTTACCTAATAAAGTAAGAATTGAAATTGGACAGTAACTAATAAAGTCATTAGGATCAGAAACATGGAATTAAAGGAATGGAGCAAGGGATGAGAGATATAATCCTTAAGAAAATAAAAAATAAATAAATAAGCCAGCACCAAATTATGGAGTTCTTTGTATATAATTAGCAGAATCTTGATCCAATATTTAACTGGCAGCCAATACAGTTTGTAAAGGATAGGGGAAATATTGTCATTAGCTTAGGTAAAGGCACTGGCATATTCTAAATCAGTCATTTACCAGCTTGTTAGGAATATGAAACAAAAGAGCCCTACAGTTATCTGTTCTTAAAATAACAAAAGAATGAATGAATATTTCAGTTGAGCCACAAGATAAACAGAAAAATAATTGAGAAACTTTGTGAGGATGATAATAAGAAACCCAAAATACAGAATAAATATGTGATTAAAAAAAGAGAACTGTCAAGAGTCACACTTGAACCTTATACCTGTTTATAAAATTTTATTGTTGAACCATCAATACAGATATTAACAATATCAGATTTTAATACAGTGGATATTTTTAGCCAATGAGGAAAAGGTAGTGGAGTGTCATCTAAGTTATAATATATTGAAAACAAATTAAAAAGAGGGAGGAAGTGCTTTAGGAGGTTTAGTAGAAATGTATTGTTTGGTATCATTTGGAAAACAATGAAAGCTGACACAATAATGATGCCTGATAGACCACAGAGAAAGAAGAACCACAATGAAAAACAAAGGACTTAATACTAACCCCTTAGGACCACCATGGGTAATAAGGGGAAGAATGTAATCTATAATTTTTCAAATGAATAAACCTGAATCTGTTAGTTAGATAAGGTTAAGATGATCAATAAGCAGTGCCTATAATTCCTAAAGAAAAGAGACTTTCGAGTAGGGGAGGGTGAGGAAAATTAAAATGGAGCAAACCTCTACAGGTTAGGGTTTCAGCAGGAGGCCAGTGACCCCACCTGGTAAAACAATCACCATTATGGAAAGCAAGACAAGAGACTAAAATTCTACTGGTGCACTGTGGATGATGGGTCATAAAAGTGGCAATTGTACAAGGTGAAAGGCCATTCTGGGAAGCCTTAGGCGTGAACCAGAAAACTCCTGAACCCAAAGAAAACCATCAGAACTACAAGATGCAATAGGTCTCAAAAACTGCACAAGTCATCAAGGAGATGCAGTGACACCAACGGGAATTCCTGATTCCTGACATCAGCAAATGCATATAGACTGGATCTGTAGATTGCAACACAGGTGTATAATATAATCTATTCTAGCAGAGATATGACCATCATACAGAAGGAGTGTTCATAGTCAATCAATTAGAGGCTAATAATGGCACATTTTTACTCCAGATTCATTAAAACAACCATTATTCAATGTAACACAACCATAAATGATGCAGAAGTAAAAAAAAAAAAATGCCTATTATGAAGCCCTACCGGCTTAGATCCACAGAACACCATGACACACAGAAGATAACAATGCGAAGGTGAGAAATGACAACAGTGGCTATGGAAGAGCTATGGTGTATGATGGACATGGTGTTATGAATGAAAATGGAGAGAGACTGGTAAACCTGTGCCTAACTAGTGGACTGCTAATAGGAGGAACCAGATTTAAGCAAAAGGATACTCTTAACTAGGTTTTTACCACATAGTCAGGATGTAAGTCAGATTAATCATGCCATTATTATCAATGATAAATGGAGGCGATCATTGCTGGAGACTTGGGTATATAGAGGAACATGTGAACAGCAACCACCTTCTAGTGGTTGAAAGCGATAGTGTTAGTAACGTTTGGACTAATTGTGCCCTAGTCTAACTCCAATATGGACAAGCCTTCCACTCATCCAGTCCATCATAAGGTTGATCTTCAGAGTAAAAGAGATCATTCCAGCCTTTGTTACCACCACACCCTATGACATGGGGTCCCTGTTATATACAATAGAAGTTATAATAAGTTTGACAGCAACAAGTATGTAGAAAAATAATAGTTCTAATGCTGGCAATAGGATTTGAAGGAGGAGTAGATGTTCTGGCATTGGTTTCTTGAGTGCACATCAGCCCAAACTTTTGGTTGAGAGCAGTTTTTTTAAAAGTGTATCATTTGCAGGTATTGTCCTGAATGGCTGGTTTCCACCCGCTCCTCAACTTCTTGTCATCCAACCAGACAGACTACTGGAGACTGGTGGTGAAGCTCCTCCTCTAGTTATACCTTCATCGACAGAGGTCTTACCTGTGGAGAGGGGACTTCTTTAGTCTGATTTAGGTTGTGCTCAGTGGAGGTGCTCCAGAAATCTTTTATAAAGTCAAAAGGCTTTATGGGCCTTAAATGTGTGCAGTCACTTCTATTATTGTGATTGTTTTTGCATTAGGCTCTTAGGTTTACCTTTTAAAGAAGGTTGTGTGCTTTCTGGTTTTAAGGGTTTCCTTATCTCATTGAGCTATATAGTGAATATGTTTAGCTGCAGGACCTGCTGACATGCATAATGTTTACCTTCCTATGCTTTTTGGACAAGATGTCTTATTTCTACAATGTCTTTCATTTCATGATTGTTCATTTTATCAGATAAGGCCCAGAGGCTGCACTCCAAAGAGGCCCTACTGAGAGAAAACTGACACTTTTACTGCAATTAAGAGTGTGTGGCATTTTGCCTTTTAGCAATGTCTTGTGTTATAAGGCATAGCAAAATGGCCAATGCCAGTCTGTCCTACACCTTTCATCTAGGCAAGGTTACATTCAGGAGAAGATATGTAAATAAATTATGCAAATTAAACTGAACTCCAGATCAACATGAAGAAGACGTAGCACATGCAACTTAATACTACAATGAACACCAAAACCATCGCTGATGGTGCTGAAACTGAATGAGCAGACAGCTTTATTTACTTGGGCGCAGTATTCAGCATCGAGGACTCTAACAAGAAGCACATTCAGAGCATTCTAGCTAAAGTAAGATTAGCATTCACAATTATCATTTAAGATCCACCTGGAAATTGAAGCAGCACAGCCACAAGACAAAACTCAGAATCTATAATACCAATGTCAAAGGGAGTGAATGTTGGAGTATAACCAATATTCAACAATGGGGCCAAGCCAGAATAGAAGATCTTACAAAGTCTACATTTATCATTCAAAAGATGCAGCCCAAATGTCTGAGAAGGCTAGGGCATGTGTTAAGGATACCAGAAATCAATCAATCAATCAATCAACATTTATTTATATAGCACGTTTTCATACAAAAAAATGTAGCTCAAAGTGCTTTACAAAATGAAGAATAGAAAAATAGAAGACACAATAAAAAATAAACATAAGTCAACATTAATTAACATAGAATAAGTAAGGTCCGATGGCCAGGGTGAAAAGAAAAAAACAAAAAAAAAACTCCAAGAGCTGGAGAAAAAAAAATAAAATCTGTAGGGATTCCTGACCAAGAGACCGCCCAGTCACCTCTGGGCAATCTACCTAACATAAATCAAACAGTCCTCTTTGTATTTAGGGTTTTCATGGAAGGACCTGATGATGATGGTCATGTAGACTTCTGGCTTTCAGTCCATCAATGTTGGTGCATCATGATGCTTTGAGTAGGTGGTGGTGGCGCAGGCCGCCGCCACCACAAAGAAACCGGAAAAAGAAACAGAAGAGAGAGTAGGGGTCAGTACGGATTTTGGAGCCACTATGAATAGTTATTATGATGAATTGAACATACAGAGTATCAGCATTAAGTTAAAGTGAAGTTATAAAAAGGCCATGTTAAAGTAATGTGTTTTCAGCAATGTTTTAAAGTGCTCTACTGTATTTACCTGGCGAATTCCTATTGGCAGGCTATTCCAGATTTTAGGTGCATAACAGCAGAAGGCCGCCTCACCACATCTTTTAAGTTTAGCTTTTGGAATTATAGGGAGACACTCATTTGAGGATCTAAGGTTACGATTTGGAATATAACGTGTCAGGCATTCCGATATATAAGATGGAGTGAGATTATTTAAGGCTTTATAAACCATAAGCAGTATTTTAAAGTCAATCCTGAAAGACACAGGTAACCAGTGTAGTGACATCAAAACTGGAGAAATGTGCTCGGATTTTCTTTTCCTAGTTAGGATTCTAGCAGCTGCATTCTGCACTCGTTGCAAGTGATTTATGTCTTTTTTGGGTAGTCCTGAGAGGAGTGCGTTACAGTAATCTAGTCTACTGAAAACAAAAGCGTGAATTAATTTCTCAGCATCTTTCAATGATATAAGAGGTCTAACTTTTGCTATGTTTCTTAAGTGAAAAAAATACTGTCCTAGTGGTCTGATGAATATGCGATTTAAAATTCAGATTACAGTCAACGGTTACCCCTAAGTTTTTTACTTCCGTCTTAACCTTTAATCCTAATGCATCAAGTTTATTTCTGATAACCTCATTGAATCCATTATTGCCAATTACTAAAATTTCAGTTTTCTCTTTATTTAGTTTGAGAAAATTACTATTCATCCATTCAGAAATACCAGTAAGACATTGTGTTAGTGTATCGAAAGAGTCGGAGTCATCAGGTGCTATTGATAAGTACAGCTGTGTGTCATCAGCATAGCTGTGGTAGCTCACGTGGTAACCTGAGATAATCTGACCTAACGGAAGCATATAGATTGAGAAAAGCAGCGGACCCAGAATAGAGCCTTGTGGAACACCATATCGGATATCATGTGTCTTTGAGATGTGATTACCACAACTCACAAAGAATTTTCTACCTGCCAGGTAGGATTCAAACCAATTTAAGACACTGCCAGAGAGGCCCACCCATTGACTAAGGCGATTTCTAAGAATGTTGTGATCAATGGTGTCAAATGCAGCACTCAGATCTAAGAGGATGAGAACAGATAAATGGCCTCTGTCTGCATTTACCCGCAAGTCATTTACTACTTTAACAAGTGCAGTTTCTGTGCTGTGATTTGTTCTGAAGCCTGACTGAAATTTATCAAGAATAGCATGTTTAATGAGGTGGTCATTTAATTGCAAAATGACTGCCTTCTCTAGAATTTTACTTAAGAAGGGCAGGTTAGAGATGGGTCTAAAATTTTCAAAGGCAGAGGGGTCAAGATTATTTTTCTTGAGCAGGGGTTTAACTACAGCAGTCTTAAAACAGTCTGGAAAGACCCCTGTATCTAATGACAAATTAACTATGTCCAGAATATTGTCAATTAGCACGCCTGATATTTCTTTGAAAAACCTTGTTGGTAATGGGTCAAGGACACAGGTGGAGGGTTTTAGTTGAGAGATTATACTATGTAATTCAGGTAAATCTATCCTGGTGAAGGCATTTAATTTGTTTATAATGGAGTACCGGGGCTTTGGAGGTTCTGCAGTGTTGGGGAGATATACTATGTTATCTCTAATATCATTAATTTTTTGATTGAAAAATACAGCAATGTTCTCACAGGTTTCACTGGAAGTATTCTGGGGGCATTCCTTTGTGTTACCTGGGTTTAACAGACGATCAATTGTAGAAAATAAGACTCTGGGATTACTAGCATTGTTATTTATAATATTAGAGAAATAGCAGCGGCTCTCAAGGCGGACTGTGTTATTGTATTCCGTTATTTTAGCCTTCAATATCTCATAATGGATAGTTAGTTTAGTTTCCCTCCATTTACGCTCAGCTCTACGACATGTTCTTCTTAAATCAGACACTCTTTGGGTCTTCCATGGAATAACAATACTAGAAGATTTTTTAACTGTCTTTTCAGGTGCAACTATGTCAACAGCAGCTCTTACTTTAGAATTAAAGTTTTCCGCTTTATTATTTACACTATCCTCGCTATTATAGTTGGCATTATAAACGGACTGATTGCTTAGAATGTTTGTAAGTTTTAAAGCTGCTGATGAGTCAAAGAAGCGTTTTTTAACAAAATGCTTCTCATGAGTGTTTTCTATCTTTATTTCTATATTAAATAGTAAAAGGAAATGGTCTGATAGACCAATATCAATGACCTGCTTTAAATCAACTTTAAGTCCTTTAGCAATCACTAAGTCTAACGTATGACCTGCTTTATGTGTAGGCTGATTAACGAGCTGTTTCAAATCAAAAGAGTCCAGGAGGTTCATGAATTCTTTTACTTTTTGGTCACACTGATTGTCGATATGAAAGTTAAAGTTGCCGACTATTAAGAGTGTGTCATAGTTTGTAATTAAAATTGACATTAAGTCAGAGAATTCCTCAAGGAAAGACGCATTATATTTAGGAGGTCTATACACGGATAATACTAGAACGTGAGAATCTCCATGAATAACAACGGCGAGATACTCAAAGGACTTAAATTTACCAAAACTAACATCTTTACATTTTAATCGGCTCGAGTAAATGTTTGCCAAGCTGCCCCCCTTTTTTCCCTGGCGGTCTGCACGAGTAAAACTGTAATCCGGAGGCGCAGATTCGATTAAAACTGCCGCGCCGTCTGAGCTAAGCCATGTTTCACTTAGTGCAATAAAATCAATCTTTCTATCACTAACAAGATCATTTATAAAAAATGTCTTGTTAGTTAAAGCTCTAACATTTAATAGTGCCATATTTAATGTTTCTGAAGGGCAGAGCTGAATTTTATGCGTGTTATTGGTATTCGGAACAAAAATTAAGTTATTTTTGTTAACGCCGCTCTGTGTGTATTTTTTATGTAATCTACAATCCGTTTTTATAGTTTTAATGCATTGTTGATCTGAAGTAGTAATTTCAATTAAATTATTGGTGTTTATGCCGCACTGCCTAGATTTTTTACGTGCATTAAGATTTGTTGTTAGATTATTAATGTTGTGCACTTTAACGGAAGACTGTGTTAAGCCATTATGTCCTATCAAAGCAGTAGCATTACGGAAGGGGTTAAAAGTAGAAGTAGACAGTCAAGATAGACGAATTACCTTAGCGATGTTTTCGGAGAGGACCCGGGCGCCAAATCTATTCGGACGCAGTCCATCCCGCTTGAAGAAGCGCGGCCTTTCCCAAAAAAGATCCCAGTTGTCTATAAACCCGATGTCTTGAGTCTCGCAGAAGCCTCTCAGCCAGTTGTTTAAACCCAGCAGACGACTGTAGTATTCATTCGGTCGTCTGACGAGAGGTAGTGGACCCGAGATGAAGATTTTTGCTGATGGGGTCCTCTCCTTCGTGTCTTTAACTAGTGCTGCGAAGTCAGCCTTGAGAACCTCCGACTCTCGGTGTGTTATGTCGTTTACGCTGGCGTGTAGAATAATGGATCCAATTGCCCTCTTGTGCTTCTCGTAAAAGGTCGGCGCCCGCCTCATCACATCTCGGACTCGAGCACCGGGAAAACAAGAAACAAAGGATTTTCGATTAGGGCATGTGATATTCAGGTTTCGTACAATCGAATCACCTACCACGATTACATCACCCGGGGTTGAAGTCAGACTGGGGACGTGGAGAGGGTCGAATCGGTTCTGGATTGGGATGCTCGCCTGTGCCGATGGAGGTGTTCTAGCCTTGAACCCCCGCCTGCAAAGCTGAAACCCGTCGAGGTCTTCATCAGCATTGTCGTTGCTCCTACGAGGCGCGGGGGTGAAGCTTACTTGCCCTTGGACTTGAGCGGCACGAGGTGGGATTGATGTTACGCCGACTTCAGTTGTTGAGTGTGGTTTGTCCAGCAGCCGAACCTTCAAGTCTCTGAGGTACCTTCGTCTGGACAGGAGTTTCTGAATCTGTTTGTCAAATGCCTGGAGTTCTTCGACAACGACGGCAACGCGATTCATCTCACTGTCGGCCATTGTCTGCTTCTACTTCCGCTTCCGCTTTGTCACCTAGGAAAGAAAGAGAGAAAGTTTTAGCAATGGCCATCACAAGAAGTACTCTCCTGATAGGCACTGCAGTGTCAGAGGCCAAAAGGCAGACCAAAAATAACTGGCAAAGAACTGTAGAGGGAGAGAATTGAAAGAGCTGGGAATGACCTGGGGTGAAGCAGAAACAAAATCAAAAGGTCATGCAAAGTTAGGTACTCTTGTATTGACACTATATTCTGATCAGAGTGAACTAGATAAGTGAGTTAAGATGCAAGCCAAACCAAATCAATTGTATGCACTTTAGCATGAGTGGAGAAGGTGATATGTTGTGTTAAACCATGAGAATTTAATACAGACCAAAATTCAGAAGCAAGAGGACAGTTATAAGAATCCACACAAATATTAAAATCACCAAAACACTTGCAAGTAAGGCACAAACTAAGCTGAAAAGTTGACAATTCAACAATAAACTTAATATGAAACTCAGGGGAATAATATATTTCAATATTTGTAAAACTCTGGGAGATTTTCAGATGAATAACAAGGTATTCAAACCAGAAAAAGAGTCAAAATTGATTAATTTCTCTCTTGATAAGCCCTGTGAATAACAGCAATCCCATTATACCTCTTATAATGTTAGACCTCTTATAACATTACAATATGCTGAAATATTAATTAATGTTTTTGTTTGAAGTCAACTAGAATACTGTAATGCACTCCTAACAGGACTACCTAAGAAAAACATTAATCGGTTGTAATTAGTGCAGAATGCACTACAATCAGGATACATTTCAATAAATGAACAATTTCATTTAATTGAACATAAAAAATAAGGCAAAAGACCATAATCATAGACAATCCTCAAGAAAACCTTGCTCACTAGTTTGCTCCTGTTTTCAATGGTACCACCTTACTAGCCCAGCACCCAGCTGCAAAATTTAAACTAATTACATAACGCAGTGCATCTTTGTGGTAGCATATACAGTGCTTTCAGAAAGTATTCAGACCGCTTCACTTCTTAGACATTTTCTTATGTTATGGCCTTGTGCTAAAATCGTTTATGTTAATTTTTCCTTCATCAAGCAACACTCAGTACCCCAGAATGACAAAAGTCAAAACAGGATTTTAGAAATTTTTGAAAATTTGTTATAAATAAAAATCACTTACATATTATATTGGCACAAGTATTCAGACCTTTTACTTTTGGCAAGGAGTCTTCTTCAGTTCGAAGCAACAGGATTTGCACTCCTAGATTTGAGGATTTTATTTTACCACTTGTCTCTACAGATCTTCTCAAACATTGTAAGGTGGATTGGAGACCTTTGATTGACCCCTAATTTCAGGACTTTCTATAGAAATTTGATTGGGTTCAAGATTTGGATATGGGTGGGCAACTCAAGAACATTCACAGATTCTACTATGCCTCAGGGTTGGAATGGTATTATACAGATGGTGAACAGTGCCTGGTTTCTCCAGATGTGCCACTTGGAATTGAGGTGAAACTATCTTCATTTCATCAGACCAAAGAATTTTGTTTCTCATAGTTCAAGAGTCCTTTAGGTGCCTTTCTACAAACTACGACTGAGTTTCAATGTTTTGTCTAGCCACTCTGGAAGTTTTTCCCGTCTCCACAGACTGGAGCTCTGGCAGAATGACAGTCAGGTTCTCTGTCACCTCTCTTGCATAGGCCCTTCTCCCTCAGTTGCTTATTTTAGCCAGTCAGACATCTCTAAGAATCACAGCTGCTCAAAAAAATATTTTTTGTAGCCTTCCCCACATCTGTGCCTTGACACAATCATGTCTCTAAGCTCTGCAGGCAATTCCTTTAACCTCAAGGCTTGTTTTTTGCTCTGATATACATTGTTAACTATGGAACCTTCTACAGACTTGCATGTGTCTTTCCTAATCATGTGTTTAAATTGACCATAGATGGACTCCAAAAAAGTTTTAGAAGTGTCTCAACAATGATCAGCAGAATAGGATCCACCTCAACCAGATTTCAAGTGACGTAGCAAAGGGTCTGAACATTTGAATCAATATTCCAGTTTTTCATTTTTAATAATTTTGTAAAAAATCCCTAAAACGCACTTTTCTATTTATTATTCTTGAGTGTTGTTTGATGAGGGAAAAAATGAATTTAAACAACTTTACCTTAAGGTTGCAACATAACAAAATATAAAGAAGTGAATTGGTCTAAATACCTTCTGATAGCATTGTAAACAAATACAAATGTCTCTACCAGAAACAGCAGGAAACTAAACCCTCCAGAAATTCTCACTCCCCTGACAAATGTTGTAACCAAAAAGGAAGCAGGGTATCTGGATTAAAAATCTGCAAAACCTGTGGATGTCTGCATATTTGTACATTTTGCCATGGAGCATTTCATTAGTTTTAATGTTGGCTGAATTAGTCACACATCTGGCATTCTACAGTCCACAGAATGTTAGAAACTTTAATGAGATTGAATTGAATTATGTAGGTAAAAAACACTCTGATTAGTGAAAACAAAAATCTACTGTTGGTGGAATTAAGAAAGAACAAGAAATAAGTTAAAGGCAAAAGTATTTTATCATTCAAAAAATATAAACAGCTACCCCTAACAGGAAAGACAAATATTATCTACAAACACTCATGCAAAATATCTGTTGGGATGTCTTAATCAACTAAAAGAGTCATTTCTTCCTACTAGACTATTTGGTTTGCAGATATATTGTATAACCTTACTCATCCGATTCATCTATTACCATTTAATGACCTACAGTACTTCATTTAAATCAGGCTTCAGACTGCCAAGGATCAGAGAGAGAGTTGCTACTTATGTAATATAATAACCCTCCAGTGACTCTCTGTGATATTCTGAATATTATAATGATAACAAAAAATATAAATTAAATACTCATGTTTTTAATATTGCATGCTGTGCCCTGCTCCTATCAGACTTACTTGATTAAAGTAAAAACTGAAATGTCTAGATGAAGTGTTTGATTACCAGCTAGAGAAACTTTTAATAAAGCCTATATAAAAACAGCCTTCACCATTTGTATTCTGTTAAAAGTGGTATTTAATCTGCTGTTAAGTTTATATATGGCTGTTTTTGTTACGTTTGACAAGTAAGAAAACAAAAGCACTTTTCAAAACAGATACGATAATGATTACTCAGGCATGCATTTGGCAGAGAAACCCTCCAGCTGGCAAAACTGATAGTCCAAAAGACAAATACAAAAGATAGCACACACACACATACTGTAAATTAAAGATCTCTTCATATTGTTTGTCATACTGTAAACATCAAGAACCTTCATTACATTCTTTTTAATTGGTAGTTATTCACATATTTTGACTTGGGAAAGAAACAGAAGAACTATAATTCTGAAATGTAATTGTTCACAAGAATTGGTCCAATAGGTCACAGTTATACCTTCTAATTTTAGTATCTGCAATTAATTCTTTAGGAGCTGACTTCACTGTCCTCAGACTGACTTTACTAAACTCTTCCTGTCAATCAAATCCCATTCATATGTGAATGGATGTTTGTTAGGTTCTTTTCAGAGTTCCCCTATTTTTCTCTTGCTCTCTTTTTATTCTATATAAACTTTTCACATTTTTATTTCTGCTGTTGATGCAGTGTAAATGTATTAGAATGTATGCTAGAGCAGAACTAGAGGATAGGTACAAAATGGTTGCATCCAAGTTTCACCGATAAAATGGGTCTACGTCAGACTGAAGGCTAGTATAGGCCAATGCTGAACTGCATGCAGATTATCATGAAGTTATTAAACACATGAAGTGCATTGTGAGGAAAGAAAACAGACCAGACTTTTTCTTAATGCAGGCAAAAACTATTGACCATTTATTAAATGTGCTTAAACTATATACAACTGTTGCCTGTTCCCTCATCACCCCGCCTCCTCCCAGACTGCAGTGCATGTGAATTATGCCTTTAGAGGCGCAGAGCTTCCAGCCACTACACACTACAATAACCACACAAAATATCATAGAGTCCTTTCTCATTATGCAGTGACACTGACACTACAATGAAAAGGGGGAGCACTAGATGCCTTTTTTCAGGTTGCTTTTTTTGGCTGTTGATCCTCTTCCTCTATCTAGTTCTGGGCCAGGAAAGATTGTCCTGCTCTTTTTCCAAGGATAAGGGGTGAGAGATGAGGAGGCAGTGTAGGATTAACCCTGCAGTTCCAGATCTCTGGTTCTAGCAACTAGTGTTTGGAATTTATCAAGTCTGGTTACCTGTTGCAGGTCATTGTCTCACAGACATGTATTTAGATAGATCAATAGATAGACTTTTAGCTTTATTTGTCCCTAGGGTGAAATTTGGCTTTAGTATCCTTAACCCTGCTTAGCCCTTCAATGAAACCCCTAAGGTAACATCCCCGTACCTTAACCTATGAGAGCAGAAAGATATAAGTTTTAACACCAAATCAATATTAAAAAGAGTTTAACTTATTTGCAAAAACACAAAAATTGAAATACAAATTTTAAAAATCTGAATGTAAAATACTGCGGTGGGCTGGCGCCCTGCCCAGGGTTTGTTTCCTGCCTTGCGCCCTGTGTTGTCTGGGATTGGCTCCAGCAGAGCCCCCGTGACCCTGTAGTTAGGATATACCGGGTTGGACAATGGATGGATGGATGGATGAATGTAAAATATAAGAAAAAAGTGTACACAATTGTTTAGATCTTCCTCTTCACTTTTATTCCACCCTGGACTTTCCCTTTTTAGATGGTGAAACATATACTGTACAATTCCATTTTTTATAATTACCAACCCATCAAACATATGATTAAAATATTCATATCTTTGCATTGTAATATTTAATCACTTCTGATAACATATATCTCAAGCAACCCACTTATTTTTGTTTAAACTGTATTACCAAGATTTAAAATCTTCCGATATTTCAAATTATAATATCTGAGTAATCAAACAGTTCACTATTTCTACAACCCTGCACAGGAAACTGAAAAACTACTACACTCAACCATTTTTTTGGTACACTTTACTGATCCCAGAGGGGAAATTTCTTTTCACGTGACCTTTGGAGGCTAAAAGAAGTTACAAGTTCGCTCTCTTCAAATCTTAAAGGGGGACTTCAAAATCCTCCCAAGGTTCAGAAATTAAGATTACCGTACAGAAAGTGACCAGAATTGTGCCACTGAAATCGGCAGTTTCTCTAAAGTGTCAATCTTATTTTTGCAAGAACATTTCTTTAATTTTGTATCTGTATGTCTCCAGTCCATATCTGGCCTGATCTGTATTTTAAGCCGAGCTTTCACCAATGGGCCAGGCCGGTTGTGTTTCCCAACACCTTAAAAGTAATGAAGAAGACATGTTTTCTGTGTTTATTACATTCAAATGTTTAGTGAATTTATGCTAGTACTATAGAAGATGAAATCGTGCCCTCCAACTATGTGTAAGACTTAGTAAAAAGTTAAATTTAACCAGTAAAAATTATTCAAAGAATTTCCTTGAGGCATGATCAAGTTATACTAATACAAGTCAATAAATGGAAAATCATGTAATAAAATTTTATTTCACTTGTCCAAAATCTATGAATGTCTATTATTACTAAACTGGGCAAGATTGGGCATGTTTTAACATAGATTAACCTTTTTTGGCATATAGTTTCTGTTTTTTTATGTAATTGAGGCTAAAACATCACAATGATGTCATGGGTGTGGTTACAGTTATCACCTCTTAGATTAGATTAGATAAACATTATTTGTCCCAAGAGGAAATTTAGATGCGTACAGAAGCAGAAGCATAAAAGGCAAATATACAGACTTACAGGACAAATAATACAATCAATCAACAGATAGATTAATTAACGTATATTGTACAGAACTTCCAAAATGAACATAAGCATTGAATTACCTGATAGCAGTAGGCAGAAAAAACCCTAGAGGTTCTTCTTAGCACATCATGAGCCTGTTGCTCCAAGACAGCACCTTCTAGAGGAAATGGAGGGAATTTTTCATGACGGCATCCAATTTTGCCACCATTCATTTTTCCACAACAGCTTCCAGCGTGTCCAGGGTTAGCCTTGTGATGGAGCAAGCTTTTCTGATAAGTTTCATCAGACATTGGACGTCAAGCTGCTTCCCCAGGAGACCACAGCATAGAACAATACACTGGCTATTATGGACTACATAAATACATATGTATATAAATAAATGTATATTATGTTATTTTCATATTTTCAGGGATCTCCAGGGCTCAACACAACTGCAGTAAACACATAGATTTTTTTGTTGTTTGACTTTTTTTCTGGGTTCAGCTTAGTTCTTTCCTAGAGGTATTTTGAAGAGCCAAATTATTTTCTGTAAAGTTGTCTAGTGCTCTGAACAACAGTAGACCTATTCTTGTAAACTCCTCAAAGGTTTTTGTTTTATTTTTTGATCTAAAACTTACCAACTAGGCAGCAGCAGCATTTTTGGTTTCCTATCTGTGGTGAGAATAGCCTACAGTGCTTATAAAAAGTATTTTGCCCCTTGTAGGTTTATGCATGTTATTATTGTATAACATTGCATCACAATGGATTTAATTTATCTTGTTTGATATGAATCAACAGAAACAATGACTCTTTAATGTCAATGTAAATACATCTCTGTACAATGGATTACATTAGCTACAATTAATTATATTAACACAAAATAATTTTTTTGCTTAGGTTTTCACCCCTTCAAGTCAGTAGATGTACAACCTTGAGTCTGTGTACACAGATTTCTATCAGCTTTGCACAACTGAACGATTACATTTTTCCCCATTCTTCAATGCAGAGCTTTTCAAGCTCCACAAGGTAGCATGCGGATTATGATTATAAGGATTATAAGGCCAGCCATAATTTCTCAATTGTATTGAGATCTGGACTCTGACTCAGTCACTCCAGGACATTGTTTTTAAGCCATTCTTGTTTTGCTTTAACTTTAGCTTGTGGTTGTTGTTTTGCTGGAAAACAAATCTTCTCCAGGTGCAGGGTCCTTGCAGACTGCATGAGGTTTTCCTCCTGGATTTCCCTGTATTTTGCTGCATTCATTTTACTTTCAACCCTCAGAAGCCTTCCAGTGCCTACTGCAGAGAAGCATCCCCACTGCATGATGCTGCTGGCACCGCTATGCTTCATGGTGTAAAATATGCAATGCTTGGTCTACATCAGACATGGCATGAGTCTGATGCCTAAAAAGCTCAATTTGCATCTGTGCATTTTATTTTAAAAGTGTGTTTCTCTTTGCCATTCTTCCATAAAGCAGTGAATGGTACAGCACCTGGGGAACAGATGTTGTCTACACAATCTCTCTAGACTTAGCCACTGTAACTTGTAACTTCATCAGAGTTATCACAGTTCTCATGGTGGCCTCCCTCATTATTCTTCTTCTTGCATGATCACTTTGTTTTTGTGGACAGCCTGCTCTTGGCAGATTTACAGCTGTTTCATGCTCTTTCTATTTTTAATGATTGATTTAACTTTACCCCCAAAATATTCAGTGACCTGGGTATTTTCTTGTATCCTCTGACTTGTGCTTTTCAGTCACCTTTTCATTGAATTGCTTTGTGGGTTCTTTTCCTTTTATTGTGTAGTTGTGTTGCCTTTATTGTGTATTGATTTGTAAAATTGATTGGCTGTATGTTAAATAGCAAGCTATTATACTGACTCACCAGATAAGGTCAGGGTAGGATTAGGGTGAGCATTGTGGTATAGTGGTTAAGTCTTTGAAATTTAAACTCTGAGGTTGTGCACTCAAATTCTGCTACTGACATTGTGTGAGTATGAGCAAGTCACTTCACCTGCCTGTGCTCCAGTTGTAAAAAAACAAAAAGGAATGTAACCAATTGTATCTCTCAAATGTTCTAAATTCCCTTAGATAAAAGTGTCAACTTAAAAAAAAAGGTGAGTTTATAGTATAATTAAGTAAAACCCCAGAACTACACACAGGTGAACTCCTTGTCATTTGAACTAATTATGTGATTTGTAAAATCGATTGGCTGCACTAGTGATGATTTAGGTGTGTCATGTTGACTACTTGATGAATACTTATGCAATTAATTATTTTGTGTTTTATATTTGTGATTAATTGAGAACACTTTGCTTTCACTTTGACTTTAAAGAATCCCTTTATTTTGATTATTGAAAAAAAAACAGATTCTATCCACTGTGCTACAATTTTGTACAATAAAACATAAAAACTTGAAAGAGGTGAATACATTTTTGGGTAATGTACCTGTCTAGATGGAAGGGTGTTATTATTTGAGTTGCATACATGTTTTGCATTTGATTGAAAGAATACTGATTTAGTTAACCTAAATGATATTTCTTAGTTACATCAGGAATAACCTGCTATAGTAAGGTAAATTTATTTTTGTGTTAAAGTACAACCAAGTAGAACAGCTTCAGTTTTTTTTAAGTCTGCGAATGGAAAGGCGATACTGAAGACTCAACACAACTCAAGAGGCAGGAATTTTAGGGTACCTGAATCCAACCAGAATTTAGGTATTACCTTTGACAGGCATTTAATATTTTTTTATGTTTTGCTTTTGCCACTTTAGAAATAATACAAATTTAAGACAGTTTGTTAATTTTATGGCATCTTGAAAATCTATGTTTTGCGATCTTTAATAACTATTTTAATATTCAAATTATTTTATTAGTTATCTAAAATGAATTCAAAACACAGCAGCTAGGGTCATAATTAGAATTTAGAATTTTAGTTCAGTTCAGGACCAATGTTAAACTTGTCCTTTTGAGATATAGGATTTTTGAAGATATGGCTTACACTCCACCCTAGCCTTACAGTATCCAAATATCTACAGTATAATCCAAAGTGTACACTGCAGTCTCGAAGGTGTTGGCCTCCAAGTATGAATAATATTACAGTTGGAGGCAGCAGCTCTACTTTTAGAGTGTCCAAACTGTGAATTGGTCTAGCCGCCAATGTTAGACAGACTCAACATCAGCACCTAATCAAACTCTGAATATTCATTATTCTAGAATGGAATACATCTAGGGTGGCACCGTGGCATAGTGGGTAGCGCTGTTGCCTCGCAATTAGGAGACCCGGGTTCGCTTCCTGGGTCCTCCCTGCATGATGCTGCTGGCTGAAATAAGTCACTGCCCCATTAAAGTAGAATTTGGGCATAATGATGCTATGCAATTTCAAAGTGTAATTGTACATATGTGTGTGTGTAATTCTTTATATACGTTTGAGTTTTTCTTTTGGTGTTTCAGCATTACGTTTTGTTGTTTTACTTTCGTGTTATATTGCATCATTTCTGTTATATTCATGATTAGTACAGTACATAATGCTCTTTATGAGAAAAAATAGAATGTATTTGAATAGATATACACAGAGGACAGGACAGTTTTAACAAGATCTCGCAGATGCCTAGCATGAATGACTGCCATTAGACAAGTTGTTGTGGGCAATAATCTCCAGTGAATCTTTGGATTTAATACATAGTATGTTAAATTAGCTACACATCTTTTGAAATCGCTGAGAAACATTTAGTTCTTCAGCAGGAGGAGTAATCACATTCCTAATATTAATGACCTTACCCACAAAAAAGCCAAGAAAATTTCATATAATTCATACAGTATGATGAATGCAGCTTAATGGGGGGTTTACAATATGATCAATTATATTAAACAGGACTCTTGGATTGTTTCTCTGTACTGATATCTGATTACAGCCCTTCTCTGCTTTTGGATTCCTAACTACATTATTATAATTAATCAGATTTTTAAGAATGCCATGATGAATATGTAAATGAAAAGTCCTTGATCTGAATCCTGCTTTTATTTCAGTTAATATTTAAGGGCCTTGTATGGTTGCTAAGCAAAGAGAAATTCCATTTAAACAGATTTGTTTTTGGCTTTCAGAAATGCAAGGTATATTCAGTGTGGTTCTTTTAAAACTAACAGTGAAATGCTTTAAGGCTTTCACCATTAACATTTGCCCACGAGTTATCATTACTAACAACTACATTTAATATTTCTCTTTTTTTGTTGTTCTTTTTTCACTAAGCACAGTCCACTTGAGTGAAAGTCAAGCTCTCTTATTCTGTAATGTGTTGTCTCTAAAGAGTTAAGGGTGTTGGTGTTAAAGCTTTTGTAATGTGCTAACATAATGTCAGCCTAATGTTAGCATATTCCAGCCTGGAGTAATTGCCTAATGTCAGGTTATTATCATCTTCTACTTTGATATTCAAACTTTTCAGTGCCTTGATCTCTTTAACGACAAATGACAGCAATTGGCCTCCCTACTTCTGTGGTCACAGTAATTGTGGATAGTAAGGTAATGTCAAGCTTTTCTATCAGCAGTTCTTGTATTGCACAGCCTCCCTTTGATGGCCACTACCATCCATTAAAGGCATCACATATTTTGACATTTATGCATGAATATATACCATATCTTGTTCTTTTTTGGGAATTATCATTCAATATGCAGTTTACTTCCATAACAAATTGAGAATAGAGGTTTTCATTTTAAAAACCCCATGTCCATTAAATACCAATACTGTGACATAGCTATATTATTTGTCATCGGTACTTTGAGCCTTTATTGCAAACATTTATTTGCAGATTCTCTGTGGTTTATAAACAGCCTTTTCATATATTTCCTAAAAACCAAAAAAGACAAGCTGACATACTGTACTTCACTTTGTGATTCGCCTTTTTTTGCTAATATTCTGCATATTCTTTATGTAGCACCGGCTATTGTGACATACAAGTCATTGACATGTCTGCTCTAGTGGCCTTTTGATTAAAGAATGAAGTATATTCATATCACATTATCCAAACTGAGGAACATCACCTTCAGCTTTACCATCAAAATAATCCTTATAGCCTGCTGAGATAAAAGCAATCTACTTTTTCAATTGCTCTGTCACTCTTCAAACTACTGTGCCTTTTGTAGAACTTCTTACATTTGTCAATGGGTCACAATACTTTGTCAAAAATGTGAGATTTAATGAAACCAGTATAAAACATCTTAAAAGATAAGAAATATCTAAGAGATAGTATGAATACACGACCCCTCCTTTAATTTTAAATAGGGATTACAATGTATATAAATCCATATGAACAGGACACGTTAAAAATTAATTTAAAAAGATCTCTAAATGGACAGCTGCTTCTGTTTATCTGCCCTATTCATGTTTCTATTTGCTTTTCACTAAAAAAGGTTTTATAATTTTGTAATTGGGGAAAACAAATGACATGAAGGTCTAATTTGTTTATACATGTATTTTTTTTCTTCCTTACATATCTTTTGGTGACAATAAATGATAATAATAAAAATCCCTGTTTAAAAATTTTGAAAGCTCACTTTACACCTACCTCTGTATGCTAAAGCTATAAAAAATAAACAGGGGCAATTTGTTTCCTTCTTTCCTGCTTTACTAAAACCCATTGTTTAAATGACATAAAAAGTAGGATGTCTATGCTCAGAATTTTGTATCCAATTTCAGCTTCTAGTCATGCATTTTTGTGTAAAGTTCAACAGTAAGGGGGTCCATTTCTTGAGAAAAGTAGCCATCTTATGAGATTGCAATAAAAGGCCCCCTTATGTTAATTAATATTGTGGATTTCTTTTTATTTTACACTTTGATTCTATAATTTTTGTAATACTTGCAAACTATTTCTTATGAACGACTGTGAAAATCATTTCAGTGTTTTTGTCTGGTATCTTCTGACTCACTAGTATAAGAAAACTCTCAAATATGATATACATTTGACTTGTCTTGATGTCTAGTTATGCAAGTTGTTGAGATTTTTGGGGTTCACCCTGTTTTTGACCAGGTAAACCCAAAACGAAGCCTCATTTCTGGCCATTTTTCAACTATATCTTGTACAGGACATTACACCCTTACGATAAAGAGTAAGCTGATAGGTGTCTTCACCAAAAATGATCAGTAGGGCTTTAAGATGTACATGCCACATCAATAGACCCCAGGGATTTACCCCTTAATGGGATATGAGGGGTCAAAGTTACTCCTTACTCGGAAAACTTTAAAAAAATGTGAACCAGTAGTATAGGTATGTGGGGTGTTGTTATGCTATTTTGACTTTGCTGATTATGAATATAATATTTCTAAAATTTGATTCTTTACCAGTGGTCCTTGCCCTTCAAGAGCCACTCCCAGAAGGTTAAAAATGACAAATTTCAAAAATAAGCCTGTGGCGTATTGTTTTAGACTATTTCAAGGTCAGTGATTATGAATATTGTGTTATTTTTGATTTTTGGCTCTTTGGGATCTAGCCCTCTGTGAATTTCTATCACAGGGTGAAAAAATGACAGACTGCTATTACAATTGAGAATATTTGGACTTGAAAGATTTAAATTGAAGCACACATTTTAATATTTTAAATATCTGATGCAACCATTTGTATTTATTACATACTGTACATTACCTGATAAGTTCATCATTACATTTCTTATGAAGACCCCAGGGCAGCTTAGTCTAATTAAGAGTTTTTATCTTTGGTAAAAATATCAATGACAACATTTAAGATTTCATGTCTACCAGGACGAACTCATTGTGTATTTCCTAATGAATGTACTAGTATTACAAAAGTTGAAATGTAATAAAAATAAAATAGTGAGCTTTTTTGGTTACCTTGACTATAAAAAAGAGTTTTTTTTCTCTGTATTTCAATATATAAATTACAAATTTTTACTGAAAAATTTTCCAAACCAAAATTTTAAAGCTATATTTTTAAGCTGACTCTGTTTTTTATCTACATGAATGCATTTGGTTAAATTTCAATAAGCACTTCCTTCATTCAGCAGCTCATGAAACTTAAGAAAGTAGTTAAGTAGGTAAGAAATTCCATTATCAAAATCTTTTACGTGCTTTTAGATAATTATATTTTGATTCTGTCCTAATGAAAATTTGTTTATGTTTTAGTGGTTATAAATCATGCACAGTTTACTTTAGTGTATTTGATATGCTTTTGTCTTGTAAGGATATTGTTTGAAAGCTTATATTTGTACTACTACTGTATGTACTCAAATAAGACAGAGCTATTAAGAAAACTGATGCTTTGAAAGTTTTCTAACCCTGCTGTCATAAAAATGTGTTCTCTCAACACTCTGGGTACTAGACCAGAGAGTTGTGAGACAACACTATTGCCATTTTTGTTTTTATTCTACATTTTGTAATCTTGCCTGCTGTGGTGAACTGAAAATGTTTAATGGTTTCTCAGACTGTATGGCTCCCTTTCAGTGGTACCTGCAAATTTTGCACAATATCATTGCTTCTCACACAAGTGAAATCTTTGTGTTGTTATGGTATTCAGTGCAGGTACTGAACATCACTCATTCATTTTAGAGAAGATACAAGAAAAGCTGAAAACATATGTTAAATCTGATAACTATTAATCTTTATAGTATTAAACATATGCATTAATCCATATTTAATATTTCTACGGGTCAAACACATGAGACAGATCTCCCTAGAACATATGTTGCAACTTGTTTTGTAGTTTGCATGAAAATATGACAGCCAGACAGTAGCAGATATTTGACAAAAAATGAATATATGCATAATATAGAAACATATAAACATATAGTTTCAGCAACACATATTGACAACCTCACTAAGAGAAATGGTTACAGATGATGAGATGACAAGAGACAAGATATTGACAAGCAGCCCTGAGACAAAACTTTTATTGGCATGGGAATTTAAAACTCACACACATGATAAACATACAATTTACATTTAGAGCTTAGGGCACCATTTGCTTGATATCTAAATTTAAGGTATTAATTAGTTGACAGCAAAATAAGTTTTCCTTTTCTGCATATCATTGAATATGTTGGTGCAGAATGCTAAACATTTTTTCAGCTATTTTCCCATAGGCTATATTTATACTCTTATTAATGTTTGCCTAAAGGATAATTATTTAAAAATTTTGTGAAATTAACATGGAATAGCCCAAAGAGATATTCTCTCTTCTGATACAGTGTCTAATGATCACTGTAATTAAATTGTAACTGGGGGCTTATTTAAGTCATTCTGTACTTATTTTAATAAAACATATGGGTATGGAAAAATACATGTTTATGAAACATAATTTTCTTAATATTGTTTGTGAAAATGATGAAAACACTGACAGTTTATACTTTCAAGGTTGATCTCACATATGTTTTATTGTAATGTTGCCTTTTTAAACTTTTGCTTTTTTTGTTGGAAAGAAAATTACTGTAATCAGTCAGTAAATATGACCATCTGAAAAAACATAAACGGTCATAGGATGAGATTATTGAAATTCATCAATAAATAGGTTTTTATAAAATCAATCACAAAGAAACGCTTTAGTATTAATGACACAAGCTTTTCGTATGGGGGCATTAAGTCCTACAAGCTCATCCATCCCATTCACCTACATGGTCTCAAATAATATCAAGTTTCCTAAAGTTCTGCTCACCACCACACTACCTGGCAATTTATTTCATGTGTCTATAGTTCTTTTTGCATGAAGAAACTTTCAAACATTTGTGCTAAATCTGCCTTTAACAGAATTCCAATCTTGTCCATTGTTTTTATTGAAGAATTTATTTTAAAATAATAGCTAGGATCCACTGTACTAATTCCCTTCATAATTTTAAACAATTTGATCATGTTACCACCTAATTTCTGTTTGCTCAAAATAAAAAGGTTTGACTCCTTCAGTCTCTCTTTATAGTTCATTTATCCTGCAATCAGCTTACTTGTTCTCCTCTGGACTCTTGCAATGCTACTTCTTTTTAGGATTTCAGAAAACAAATATTTACACAATATTCCAGTTATCTGCACATATTTTAACGCCGCAGTAGTGAGTCATATGACTTAAGTATAGCCTCCCTTGACTTGTACTTTACACATGGTGATATTTAACCCTAACATCCTTTTAGACTCCTCTCTCATAAGGTATATTTTCAGGTTTCAAGGCTCCCATTGTATAATCAAATCTAACAAATCTAGCCTGCCATAGCGGTTAAAGGATTAAAGGAAAGAGCTGGCAGCAACCTAACATGCATCTATTAGGGACATAGAAAGTAAACAAGTGGCTTAAGTAAACATATGCAGAAAGCTATTTTTATTCTTGTACTCTGTAATAAATTAATGATGAGTAATAGCAAATTGATGACCAGCTGACTTTATGTATTTTTGTGTTACTTTATAGTTTATGAATTCGAGCTAACTTGGTAATGTGCCTAATAATGTATAATACACAACTCATTTGGGACATTATATTGATATAACTCTTGATATTTTGATTTAGAGTTTAACTTTGAAACACAACAGTAACTTTCTTTTCTTATTTAGCAGTACAATTATGTATGAACTACTTTTCAACTTTTGACTTTAAAATATATGCTGATTATTTTGCACCAGAAATGTAGATTGGAGAAAGATGTGCAACATTTGAAGAAAAAAATTGTTCATTAATTTGTATCAAACAGAACTGAGTGCTCTTAAAGTCTACTGTTCTCTCAGATATTTCAAAACATGGCATTATAGATAATAATTAGAATTAAGAAGCATGACCATATCATTTCAGGTGACTTCTTTTTAAGTTGTGAGCTGATTTTTAAAATCATCTAAAGTCATGCAAGACTTAATGCCTGCACTGCCCACCCCCCATACTTATCTTACAGAATTCATTAAAATCTATCCCCCAGAGTGAACACTGCATCACAGGTGCAAGTCTCCTTAAAATTCTTAGTTTTTGTTCTAGGGAAGGTTATAATGATCTATCCAGCAAAGGAAGACATGACCCATTGCTCTCAGCATTTAAATTAAATCAATGCTGAATACACATTGTTTTAGTATAGCATACTCCTGTAAGAGATGTCATTGAAAGTTTTCTTTTTTTAACCTTCCTATTAGGTTTAAAAAATTACGTCTTTAAGGTATAGATCACATAGGCCCACAAAGTTTACATAAAGTCAAAAACAGGCAGGTATCACATTAAACAGCAAAACATTATTAAAGATTCTCAGACCAATCAGAATGATGAAATATGACAGCATATGGATATTTTACTTTAATTAACAAATATTTAATAAACAGATTTTCTTTCTCACTAACTGTAGCATATTGATAACACAGTTTAATTGATCTTATGGCAAAGATATTTTTGTATTGTTACAAAATTACTGCACTCATGATTTCACCTTTAAATTACTCCCCACATGATGCACACAATGTAATTGTGTGCTTTCTGCAGATATATATCTTGCACTGTGTACACATACTGCTGGTTATACTGTCTTCTTGAGCGGGGCAGACCTGGCATCCTTTTTGTTTATTGCCATTACATGTAGCTGCTGGATACATTTCTTTTTTATTTCTTGTGTGTCTAGAAACACAGACTTTTTTATCTTTTATCACAATGGCTGCAGCTGCTGGGGATCAAGGTGGCATGCATCTCTTCTGGACCTTTGGAGTGATAAGTGCTGTGCCAAGTTCTTCCCGGACAATCCAGCATTGATGCAATTTGCCTTTATTCCACTGCTGGAGAATCTTGTATATCAGTATATGTGCACTGTAAGAAGACATCTAAAATATAGAAAACATAATCACAGGCCAATAGGCAGTCATGCGGTGGCAGCTGTAACTTTGTCCAAGTTGTCAACCCCTCATTTAGTGGAACAGTAGTTAAGGATTATTTGTGGCTTCATGTTTAACTCAGACATGTGTCTTTGTGCATTTTGCTCAGTATAAGAACATTTTTACTTGTATATGTTATATATTAGCATAAGGTAGTGACTTAGGGGATCAGAGAAAATACTCATCACTAAACTGTGAGAATGGATTACATCACCACATCTCTGCAAAAAAGAAAACAGATATTACCCTACTCAACAAAAAAAATTCAAACTTCTTTTCACATGAGCCAGATGACCACATTCCACCCTCAACAATCCACAATGATCCAGGCAGATGTTTTTGTTTTTGGTATGGGTACCTTTCTCTGTACATTAAACTTCTTGTTGGCAAAATAATCCAAACTACATACTTTCCCCAACACATTAGGATGAAAACATTTTGAATGTAAGATCATGAACCTAAACAATGAAAAGTAAAACAATTTTGGGGAGAAAATTGACAGTGACCCATATTTTAAATAACTGAAGAACTGAAATGATTCAAGTTGACTTTACCCTTGTATACATGGGACTTTCAACAAACACTATTACATACCTAGGGTCTTTAGAGACCCAGCATATATTTTTATTTGATTAAGCTACAAATATTCGTAACTGTACAAATATTTACTGAAACATCTTCCCAGAACAGTTAACTTCTTTTTAAACTAATTTTTAATGCTTACTTACTTTTAAGGTTTAATCTTTATATATAGTCACACAGTCATAGTCTGCTATTCAGCACAATAATCCCAGACCACTGTTACATTTTTGTGATTATTGTGATGCCTTGCACATTCTGCATTGTTTAGTTGTTTTGCAGTCCAGAGAAACTGGACAAATGTGGCACCTTATGCATATTTGTCCACATTTATTTCTGTAAGAAGCTGTTTTAGCTGATGAAGTTTGTGCTGTTTTACTCTGAGAAGCTGCCTGTCCCCTTCAATCCCAACCTTCTCCTCCTTGTCTGATCTCTGCCCCTCTTCAATTCCACACCCAGAACATTCATAATCTGATGGCATCAGAAGTGTCAAGGTGCACTGCCTCAGCCTGTTAATTACTGTTTGTCTCTCTGCTGCGTGCCTCCCAGTTTATCTCTGACTCGTGATCTGCCATCAGTGACAGGACTTTTTCAAGGGTTTCCTATGCTGATATACATCAGAGACACTTCTTATTCTTATCTCTCTAAATTCATAAATACCTAAATAATAAGCAACATGATAGAAACACAGTTATAATAACATTTGTGTTTTTTTGCCCACTTTTGCTTCTCTAGGAAGCGATTTCAGGTGATGTGACATGCTGTTTCACTCTGTGCAGCTGCTTACCACCTTATTCTTCATTCTCCCTCTCTGAGCTCTACTCCGCTACAATGTCCTGCTCACAACATTAATAGTGTGATGGAATCAGAACTAAAACTCTGCACTGCTTCTCTTTCCGACTTGTAGTCTGCTGTCAATGAAAGTGTCTCATTTAAGGGCTTGCTGTTCTGATAAGCATTACAGCATTTCTTTTCTTATCTCTCACATCTCTAAAATCGTAAATGCCTACATAAAGAGTAACAATATAGAAAAACAGCTTTAATGAACATAAAGAGGTACAAAGAAATCCTGAAAAAACACATTTTGTTCAAGTGCTGTTTACAAATGTAGCACTTAAAATGTGCATATAAAAACTGACAGTTTACCACATCTGGGGTCATAACTGACTCTATACGTTTTAGCAAATAAATAAGGATAATAAAATAATTTAAACTATTTTGACATATTTTTGGAAGTTAGTTTTTAGAGATGAAATAAGTAAGGCATACTTGTGGAACTGACTCAACACTATTATATGACTAGCAATAGGAGGGTTAAATAATGTTGCCAATTACTATTATTATGAATTTTATCCATCCATCCATTTCCCAACCCACTGAATCCGAACACAGGGTCACAGGGGTCAGCTGGAGCCAATCCCAGCCAACAGAGGGCACAAGGCAGGAACCAATCCAGGGCAGGGGGCCAACCCACCGCAGGGCACACACACACCCACACACCAAGCCCACAATAGGGACAATTTATAATCGCCAGTCCACCTAACCTGCATGTCTCTGGACTGTGGGAGGAAACCGGAGCACCCAGAGGACACCCACGCAGACACAGGGAGAACATACAAACTCCACGCAGAGAGGACCCGGGAAGCCAGCCCAGGTCTTCTTACTGCGAGGCAGCAGCGCTACCACTGCACCACAGTGCCGCCCATTATGAATTTTACTAATTTTTAATTATATTCACAAATCTGTATTCTTTCCTATGAGGTGTCATCGGTAAAACCGTCTTCCAGTTATCAATGGTGGAATCTGTAGTTACCATCTGTGTGTTACATTCACTGCATTCTGAATGATGAGGCAAATAAGAGAAAATGAAGAGACAAAGGACCAAATTTTCTTATATGTTGCTGTATCATTTATATTTGTAACCAGCACTTAAAATCTGATAAGTACATAAAGTTTTCATGCTGCCTTAAGACTGATGATATACTGAGCCTTTTTGGCATCCTACTGATATGGGAATTCTCTTGTCTCAGAGTTATGTGTGAGAGTCCATGGATACAAATATGCAACAGCTTCTGCTCTTGATCAGTATACTCAATTTAACATACTGTAACAAAGATGAAATATTTTTTTTTTGACTAAGTATGTAAACTACAAGTTTAAAACCACAACCACTATATGTTCAAGCATTCCATAGCATGAATTTAGTCAAAGCATATACAATAAACATAAAATAACAAGATGTAGATACATGGTTACTAGGTAAGCACAAGTAAGCATAGATCATATGACAGGGTGCCTCAAGAGGAGCTGTAGTATTGTATGAGGAAGTCGGGGGAGGCAGAGAAGTACATAAAAGTTGTACAGAATATATACGAGGGAAGTGTGACACTGGTGAGGTCTGTGGTAGGAGTGACAAATGCATTCAAGGTGGAGGTGGGAATACATCAGGGATCGGCTCTGAGCACTTTCTTATTTGCAATGGTGATGGACAGGTTGACAAACAAGATAAGACAGGAGTCCCCGTGGACTATGATGCTTGCTGATGACACTGTGATCTGTAGCGATTGTAGTGAGTAGGTTGAGGAGATCCCTGGAGAGATGGAGATATGCTCTAGAGAGGAGAGGAATGAAGGTCAGTAGGAACAAGACAGCATACATGTGCTAAATGAGAGGGAGGTCAGTGGAATGGTGAGGATGCAAGAAGTAGAGTTGGTGAAGGTGGATGAGTTTAAATACTTGGGATCGACAGTACAGAGTAAAGGGGATTGTGAAAAAGAGAGTGCAGGTAGGGTGAAACGGATGGAGAAGAGTGTCACAAGTAATTTGTAACAAACTGGTATCAACAAGAGTGAAAAGGAAGGTCTACAGGACGGTAGTGAGACCAGCTATGTTTTATGGGTTGGAGACGGTGGCACTGACCAGAAAGCAGGAGACAGAGTTAAAGATGCTAAGATTTGCACTAGGTGTGATGAGGATGGATATGATTAGAAATGAGTACATTACAGGGTCAGCTCAAGTTGGATGGTTGGGAGACAAAGTCAGAAAGGTGAGATTGCGTTGGTTTAGACATGTGCAGAGGACAGATGCTGAGTATATTGGGAGAAGGATGTTAAGGATAGAGCTGTGAGGTAAGAGAAAAAGA
The DNA here is from genome assembly GCA_026402145.1 of Polypterus bichir lapradei. NCBI lineage: Eukaryota > Metazoa > Chordata > Cladistia > Polypteriformes > Polypteridae > Polypterus > Polypterus bichir. Next base: position 26,633,956 of record JANRMT010062833.1, on the reverse strand, counting down.
GGAAGGCTTAAGAGGAGGTTTATGGATGTGGTGAGTGAGGACATGCAGGTGCTGGGTGTAACACAGCAAGATGCAGAGGACAGAAAGATATGGAAAAAGATGATCTGTTGTGGCAACCCCTAATGGGAGCAGCTGAAAGTTGAAGAAGTTGAAACAGAGCAAGTTAATGTAAAATATATAAAATAGTTAAACTGTTAGCATATTGGCATAAGAAAGTTAACAAACTTAAGTTGGTGATTACAAAGGAATTCATCCATGAAAAATGTATAGCCAGTTTTGATGCTCTTGTTGTGTAGCGCTTATCAACAATCCTTTTATGTAGAAAAATTGAACTGTGAAAGTGAAAGAAACACAGTCCTTTGCTGGCCAACTAGCAGGAAGGAGGTTTACCCATTGTAGTATAGTATAATACTATAGTATACCATAGCCATGGAGGTGTATACCCAAACAAATGGAGCTAGTGTTGTGCAAAAATTAAATACATAGTAAACATGATTCAATTATTTAATGTATTGTTAAAAATGTTTACAGTAAAGTCAATTTAGTTATCATAGTCACATTTGTTCAATTTTCAATGATATGCTCAATTTCCTATCTAGTAAAATTATATATACAGATATTGACCATTGTGCAAATAAAGAAGTTAAAAATAAGACATTCAGTGTAGAGGTCAAGAACAAGTATTCAGCAGAGAGCATAATTTTGAATGTCTGAATTCAAACATAAACAATCTCTGCAGTATCAGAAAAATGTCTTCTTGAGACAGAGTGCTTGACATTGAGGCAAAATTGGGCACTTGTCCTGGCAATGGCATCTCTCAGTGTTGCTGTTTTCAGCAATGTGATGCATTTAAAACAGGACTTGCACATAAGGGAAAATACAAGAAAATGCTGAAACGTAATTGTTTCCCTTGAAAAGATTACATTGAGAAGATTTAAACAAAGTATGCTGCAAAATGTAATCAAAGTAGGCTGAAAATCTGTTACTGCTAGTTAACAGTCTGGTTGCCTCTGAAAGTATATCATTTAAAAAGAACTAAGTTTCTGAGAATGACCTTAATTTTTTTTTTATTTTTGAAGAGATTGTTTAGACCTTAACTTGAAGAGATTGTGTATCGTAGAAGCTTTGTCTGATTAGAATAGCATAAGCATCATCCCTGTGATTTAAAAATTTATGACATACTGTATCTTATCTCTCCTATGGCGCCTTACTGCTACTCATAATCCCTGGTCAGTGGTATGTCTCAAACTGACTTGTATAACAGAATAAAAATCTTAATAGTAAAAAGACCTAGATTTACTATCAGATCCCACTCCAGGGATAATTTGCTACAACTATAAATCTGTTCCCTGAACGTTACAGTATTTTAAAATCTTGTTTTCTAAACATTTGCTCTACAGAAACCTTAAAATGGCTAACATTTTAATGGACATGAAATGTTTTTTAATGATGAATAGCAAATTAATTTAAAAAATCTAGTTGCTTTTATATCCATCCCATAATTATATTTGTAATTTACAAAGCTTCTGGGCCATAATGATTATTTATGAGTGAATTTAGTAGCATTTCATCTGACCTAACTGTAGCTTGTGATAAAATAGTTTTGATAGGTGATTTTAATATTTATATAGAAGTTGAAAAAGACACTTTTAGTGATTTTTTTTAAAAACACTGAGCTATGAGAGCACCACTTCTCCTAATGATTTATTAACTAGTAAATGTGCTAATCACATGGCTAAGGGGCTGGAGCTAAAAGTAGTAGGCAGATATCTGATAATCTCTGGGCAAGTAACAGATCAGAACTCCTCTTAGTGCTAGTCACTAGTACAACAGAACCAAAGATGACTCTAAATTACTACTAAACGGAACATACCCACATAGAGATGACCACAAACTCCAGGAATCTGGAATAAGTCATCAAAGTACCAGAAGGTTTTTTTAAAGGAATTATCCTTTTCAAAAGGATTATTACTTAAGATCAAGGTAAATCCTAAAGAAAAAGAAAATCACAATAATAGGAAAGGTTTTAGTCTCACTTAATATCCTAAATAGTTCAATAAAGTTTAAGCTGCAACTTGATCAATCCAGCTTCCCTTCCTGATTTAAATGAAAGATGTTTTTCACAAAAGAATAATTAATATCACTGAATCTGTGAAAACAAATGAAATCCTACTAAACCTTAAATCTCAAAAATCAGGGTTAGGTTTCTATGCTTAGTAACTAAAAAAATGTTACTTTTTGCAGGAAAACCATTTATTCCTCCTGGTAAACCAATGACTTCATTGGATGACAAATAACATTTTCAAAGAATAAACAATTACACCTAAATGGTAACTTATTACATCAAAATATACAGTATATATAATACAAATCTATTTATAAAATACAGACAGTCCCCGGGTTACGTACCAGATAGGGACTGTAGGTTTGTACTTAAGTTGAATTTGTATGTAAGTCGGAACAGGTACATTATTTTAATAAATGCTATTGTTGACCGACAGTAACCAAGTGCTCTGCCAATGAATGATGGAGTTTCACCTCTCTCTGAACTTTTTATTATTTCTACTTTATTTTCAATGGTGATGGTTTTTCTCTTCTTTACTGTATCACCAGCACTTGCATCAGATTTGTGCTTCTGAGACATTCTTGAAGGGTAAAGACAAAAGGCTAAGAGGAGCTCTTCTGAACAGCACTGTCCACGCTATCGCAGCAGGAAGGCACCAGTCGTCAACACGTCTGGTGTATTGAACGAGAGACAACTTCCTGCTATGTGCATAACAGTACAAGCATGCTTGCTATTGAGAATGAATGGGGGTGGCGAGGGGGGGTTCATCACTCGCCCACCACACAGTCACCTCCACTACAGTATGCTGCCTGCAGCGTCTGCCCACCGAGAATGAATACGTTACGTCCAAAGGCGGGCAGTGAATTGCCCACCACTGCTCCCATTCAAACAGGCAGCCATCCAGCACACTACAGTGCTACCACCGCCACCCCATTCATCCTCAATGGCCTCCGTTCAGCCACAACCAGGTCACCGCTTGCAGCACTACCAGCTGCCCACCGAGAACGAACAGGGCAGCCGTGTGTGATGGGCGGGCAGTGAAACGCCCCCCTCCGCTCCATCCAACCTGCGTCCAGTCAGAAACAGTAGCTGTGGCGGCCTAGTGGGCGGGCAGCGATCCACCCCATCAATCCTCCTTCCTGCACACAACCGGTAGCTGTGGTCCCGGTGACTATGGACCACAGGTCATCGCTTGCCACCAGGAGCCGCCCGAGGGACACTACACTGCGCGAGCAGCGGAATCGCCCCCCTTCAGCCACCACTTGCAGCATCCCCAGGCCGAAGATGATGCAGCGGCAGTTGCTGAGGCGCATGCGTCGCAGCTGCGGCCCCATTCGTAAGTCGTAGGTTGGATGTCCATAACCTGGGGACTACCTGTAATTGCTTTCTGTTTATCAAAAGCTATACATACAGTACATTTCATAGTAAAATATTTAATTCCTGATTTGTATATAAAGAATCAAGAACAAGATTTGCTACCCCATTATACCACTTTCCAAAGTTAATGAGGATATTTTTGCATTTAATCCTCTTTAAAGGGCCAGTTTCTGTAGCCGAGGATCAGATCGCCAAGGTCCCCGCCTTCGGCCACCACCCAACTCACACAACTCACAACTCACAACTCAACTCGGTGGGGTATCCGCAGTGATGCGGTCTCTGCATCGGTCTGTCGTGGTGAAAAAAGAGCTGAGCTGTAAGGCAAAGCTCTCAATTTACCAGTCAATCTACGCTCCTCGAAAGAACGAGATCGCGAATACAAGCGGCTGAAATGAGTTTCCTCCGCAGGGTGTCTGGGCTTTCCCTTAAAAACAGGGTGAGAAGCTCAGTCATCCGGGAGGGGCGCAGAGTAGAGCCGCTACTCCTTCGCATCGAGAGGAGTCAGACGAGGTGGCTCGGGTATCTGATCAGGCCTCCTGGACGCCTCCCTGGTGAGGTGTTCCGGACACGTCTAACTGGGAGGAGGCCCCGGGGAAGACCCAGGACACGCTGGAGGGACTATGTCTCCCGGCTGGCCTGGGAACGCCTTAGGATTCTCCCGGAAGAGCTAGAAGAACTGGCCAGAGAGAGGGAAGTCTGGGCCTCTCTGCTCAAGCTGCTGCCCCCGCGTCCCAACTCCGGATAAGCGGAAGAGGATGGATGGATGGATGGATCCTCTTTAAAGATTTACAAACTTGCACACATAATATGTATGAAATGAACTTGAATCTTATCACACTTACTAGATCAGATAAGAAAACATTTTAAGCTTGACTAAAGGGAAAAGTATTCTTACCTAGGTACTACTTCAGTGCTATTGTAAGATGCGACTCTCTTGATATTTAACAGGAAAAAAATTCCCGTTCAACACAGTGCCAGTTTATGCATGTAACGACATGTGCATGCTGCTTTTCCCTATATATTCATAGGTGAAAATGAAATGGAAACAAACAACCCTGTTGGTTCTCTGTTTTGAGGATCAGTATGGATTAAGTTATGCCACCATTCGTTTCATACCAGGGTCTTTCAATGATGAAATCTACAAGTATCCACTGTTCAAGACATATATTACACATGCTGCTTTACAAAAGGCAAAAGACCTCAGCCATTCTTCACAGTTATTCAGGACCATTACCAGTCAAATATATTTTATCCAAAAGGTTACTCAACAGCCACCCATACTTAAAAAAAACATGAATTTTTATTATATGTTTATTGTCTTTACTTTTTTTTCTTTTTTATGACTAGTGCTATACTACTGGCATTGCTCTGTGGAAGACATGCAATTAAGAATCATTTTGTGCTCTGTTTATAAGATACTAAACAAATCAAAATATAAAAATGCAAGGTTTCTTTTTTTTTCAAAATTTGTATGTAGAATAATACACATGTTTATGTTTATTAAATTCTGAAAACTGATTTTTAGCACCATCATCAAAATGGTGAACTGCATTGGAATAGAAAAAACAGTTGTTCACTTTAAGTTCACTTAAGACTCTGAAACTCACCATCTGGGGCCTCATGTATAAAAAACAGTTGCCCATTTCCTCTCACACTTTGAGATGTATGAAAACTAAAGTTGCCATAATGCCAAACACATTTTCACGGTAGCTCACTACAGTCTGTACGCAGGTTTCTACTAAGTTTTGCAAAATGGAGGCACCCACCCGTCAGAGCAGTGTTACTGTTTACCTTTCTTTTTCATATTTGCATCGATTTATCAAATACATTGAAATTATTTGCATATCGTTCACAGATTTATTGTAATTCACTTGATTGTAATAAATCTGTACAAATATAATGGTTCATGGAATGGCCAAACTATTCCAACTACCATAGTTGCTTTAGCATTGTTAGAATACATTGCAAATGGAAGAATTACAAAAGAGTATTTTTTTTATAGAGTATGATGATAACTGGCTTCTAAGTCAATTTCAATTCCCAAGAACTATTTCTTGAAGCTGGGTGCTGAACTGGCTCCGGTTTTACAAAGGCAGACTTTGAGGAATTGTACTGTACCTGCTCCTTTGCAAGTTCTGTCCACTCTTGGGTTTTTAGCCACAGGAGCTTTTTAACATGAACTTGTTGACTGATTAGGTATTTCTCAGTCATCACTGAGTTGCGCCATGCCAGCTGTATAGGATGGTGTTATCCGCTTGTTTTCCGGATACATAAAATTTCCTTAAACTGTAGTTAAACTTGAAACATCAAAGCATGTAGCTAAAGTGGTTAACTGCATGCACATTGTTATTGCAACAGGCACTCACCAAAACAATAAGCTGGCATTACATCATATATAACTGGAGAACCTTTAAAAATGGCAGTTCTGACAGTCACAGGTGTTGTTTCCAACTAGTGTGGCAAAAGGCAGGCATTTCTTTTAAAGATAGCAAGTAGACCTCAAATAGGCATTTAAAGAGAAGAGAACCGATCTGTTGTGTCACTCGGCACCAATGCTACACTATAAAGGCACCTTCAAAGAATGAATTTGCTTATGTAAATTGAATGCTTTTCTACTCTGTTAGTATGCTGCTCCATATGCACAGACAGTGTTTCATGGCTTGCCCATACCTAAACAGGTGTGCCATGATGACCTTGACCCACCAAATGATCAGCCAAATCTTGCAGCATTACAAGCTTCATTTGAATGTAATTAGCAGATGCAAAAATGGGTAATCAGATGCAGAATTTATTTTTTAACTAATTCATTTAAATTATGGTCAATATAACATAGTACAGCCCTTATATTCTGTTGTTCATTTGCCAAATCTCTTACAGCATCCACTATTACATTTTGTGACTCCAGAACAGTGTCTGTCAGCACACAGATGGTTGCCCAGTGATTTCCGAGGCAGAGTTGTCTGTCCAGCCAGTGTCTGAAGATGTGCTGGGCACAGCAGCACCATCATCGCATGGAATCGCGTCATCGGCATGGGGGTCAGCATTTGTAACATTGATTGAAACAGAATAAACAAAATGTGGGCTGCGACTTGCCTTTTCATGTCGACTTTGATATGTGACTACTTCTCATTTATTTGAGGAACTGTGTGACTTTCTGAACTTGAACTTTCAAGTGGCTCTGCCACATAGTATCACTCTACAACTTTCTTCTTTTGCTTATACCACTGCTTAAGCCAACAAATAGTACATTTTTCATTCCCTCCATTTCGCATTCACTGAAATTCTTCTTTTTTCCAAGTGATTTTTCCATTGTCTTTTAACAAAACAGAACAGAAGGTGATGTTATATTGATTTGCATATTAAAATATGCAAAATTATGGGAAGGGTCAGGGAGGGTCTGTAGGAACGTTAAATTTCACGTTCATTGGGATTTGTAAAGGGGAAGTGTGAGGAACATGGCATACGCACAGTTTTATGCATCTGGGTTTTTTGAGTGTAGGCACATTTCTGTTTTTGTTCATACGCTATGTTTTAATGTGAATTCTACCCATGGTGTTATACATGAGGCCCCAGTCTTCAATTCTTATATAATCTCAATAATCCCAATGCTGTATATGACTTTTAGAAATGAATATATGCTCATTCTATATGAAAGAAATATGGAAATTAAAGGTGCCTTGAAATAATCTTTTAGTTAACATTTCTGTATTTGAGTACTTTTATAACTATTTTCTGTACAGACAAACATAAAAATGTTGATATTGTTTTACCATTTATACTGCAGGAGTGTAGAATTGTCAAATGGTGTAGCAGCATGATTCAATGAAATTTTTAGATTGATTATGCTTCTTACAAGAAGGCAATTAAAGTATGATTTGAAGAAATCAGTTCACAGAAAGTATTCCTCTTCCTGAGACGGAATGAAAGGTCAAATGTATTTTAGATGATAAGTTTATACTATAACAGAAACTGAGATATGTTATTTATAACAATATGTTAAACCAGTTTCAACCATTTATTCAGAAGGTCTGAAAGTTGGTCAAAGAACAGGGTGAACAATGTTGTCCAATTTCAAAATTACAGGAGCCAATCATTTTATCTCTGCAAGAAGAAAACATTTTGTTTTATTTGTATTTAACGGTTACAAGCACTCAAACACTTGCATTGTGGAAAGTGACTGATCTGCAAATTTGTTCTTTTATTCTACAGATAATTTTTCTTGTACATCTACACTGTGACATATCTGAAGTCCCTGAACTGTGGCTGGAGGGCAGTTGATTATTTTATTATTTTTTTAAAACCTATTGTTTTTAATCTATAGTTAAGGCTGGTTCAAGCCTTCATACTTTCATATTGATGGCTTGTCTGATATGTTATTCCATTTTCATCATAATGTTTTTTTTATTTTATTACAGTATTTTTGCCTGACATTTTGACACACTGGCAGCATTTTCACAGAACACATGAGTCTCAGAACACCGATCAACACTGTAGTCTAATTTGTGTGGATGGCGAGTATTTTTTTTTTAATTTAAAGATTTTTTTTTTTTTTTTTTTAGATACATTAATAATATGCATATTTCCATATCCTTAGTAATTCCAGAATCTAAAAAATGTTTTATCAACTGATTATTTAAGTGACAGAATATTATATTCATTTTACACTTTTAAAAAACAACTTAAAAAGGAAATGAAAATAATAAACATCCTTTTAGTAACTTCTTTCAGGTGGTGATTAGTTTCACACAGACATTCTGTGATTTTCCTTCTGACACTGCCAGCTGGCTTCAGGATTTATTCATTTTGCACAAAGTTTAGAGTGTCATTTGGACAGAAGGAGTGAAAGAGCACAAGTTTCTTCACAGGAATGATTACAGTTATTAAGCAAAAAGCAGGCGCCTGTACTGTTAAGTTCCTATTTCTTACTTCATGATCATTTATATGTACACTTCAATAAATGTTATGTTTTGACAAGTTATGTTGATAAGAAAATACCAAGGCAGAAAAAAAACATGTGAATATTGAAAAAGAGGAAATGACTAATGTAAAAAAATATATATTGTGATAAATACAAGCTCTGGTTTAAAACTGCCATTGTATCATTAATATTTAAACAGTTTATTATTTCAAACATTTAAATCAAACAGCAAAATAACATATTTACTGACATTTATGCCAGTCTCTGACAAATGACAGGTTATCAGAATGCATGAAGTTTAATTGGCATAACTGGCACATGCAGGAGGCACTTGGGGCGAATCTACAGTATGCAAAAGCAAACTAGCTATCATTTAGAAAGCATGCCTGAGATGATCACCTTAGTAAGTATTTGCAAAAGAAACAGAGTTGCCTTTAATGTCAATGTGATAAAACAGATTTAGGCAATCTACTGGATGTGCACGTTCTCATTTACTGAGGGAACTCCAAAATGACTCAGAGAAAGTAAAAAAGAAGCTTGTACTGATTTGTATGTAATGTATTTATTTTCAACTACCATATTACTATTGTAAGGCTACAGCCTTCAATTAAAATGTTCTGTTATTTTATTTTGTTTTACTTTTTCTAATTTCTAACAAGCCTTTATTGAAAGATATTGAGAATTTGTGTTTTATACATAACTGTTTCCTCAATGAAGTAAATCATCTATGCATCCCACAAATGATCACGTCAAGCAAAAAAGTAAGAAATAACCATCTTTCAGCCAAGAAAAAACATTTTTAAATTCTGCTTTGTAAGTTATAGCATGAATGTCAGTGAATTCATCAGATATATTGCTGACTACATTAGAAACACATTTGACGTTTGTGTGATTAATTTAATCTTGTATGTGATAGTTTGGCAGGCAACATGGCACACATCTGTATGGTAGAGACATCAGCACAGCTGCAATTTAAGAGGGCAACTTTTGCAAGGAAGCATCCAAACATTAACATTCTTCTTTTGTAATGGCTCACAAACAAAATCAATATATCTTTTGGGGTGCGTTTCTAGTTATGATTCTTAGTTTGTTTTGCTGAATAATTAATGAATAATTGAGATACTTCTTGTGAAACAGACCAATATGAGTTTATTGACTATTTTTTTGTCAATTCCGCTTAAAACAAGATATTTGATTTTGCTCAAAACAAATTCTATCAGATAGTACAACTCAGTCAGTCCTTACTTATCATAATAAGCTGGTTTTAATATAAATGTTATGAGTGGGTTAGGAAATTAACAGATTGAGGTTAAGAGCAGAAATTTGCAAAAAGGATGCAGCACCTGCTTGGTTAGTCATAAGTGTGAGATTAAGAAAAACTGTACAACTCTTTACAAAGCATATTATCCGGGAGTTGTACCATAACATCCCATTTATTGTGGAAATAAAGCAATGAATTATTTTTCTAGGCTTAGAATACATAAATAAAACAGAAAACCCCTGACAAAAACTGTTAGATTTAAATGTCCTTATTAACTTCCGTATTAGTAAAATCAACAGCCAAGCATGGTCCAGCACACATGAATATTTTCAGAAAAATAGCATACACCTAAAAAACATTTGTAAAGTGAACAATTCATAATAACAATAAAAAATAGCATATTTTGTATAGTAAACATTATATAGGGTAATATATAGTCAAAAATGTCAAGTGATTACACTGACAGCCCACAATAAAAACTAGTAGAAACTAGAAAAAAATAATAATAAGGTCAATAAAATAATAATAGCAACAAGAAAATGAAGGCTGACATAGAAGATGTGGGGGCACTAATGTGTAGTTCATGGTAAATGCCACATGTCATATTTTTGTGCATTCCGTTGCATTCTCCCTGTTTCAGATGAAGAAGAATTGTTGATTTCATGGAAAAATAGACTTCTGATTTTTAACAGAAAAGCATATTTTGATGAATATGTTTTTAGCATTATTAGAAAGATATGTGTCAATGTGTCTGTGTGTTTGTATGTTGGAGTAATTTGTATCAAATTTCTTATGAAATTGTTTTTGACAAGTTGAACTCAGTCTTAAGAACTGATTAAGTTCTGGGTAAAGTATTCCACTTCAGACTTTTAAAGTTTGGAGTTTTGAAAGCCAATGTCAACCACGGTAAAAAAAGTGTTCAGAGAATGACAATTTTTGTTATATGCTTTTCAGACTTTTTAAAGAAGGGCTGGTGAAATTTGAACTGTGTTTAATCTATTTAGCTGTAATTTATTTATTTTCCTCCCTTGTTGGTTTTTCTATCATATAATAACAGCCCTTAACTCTTAGTTGTTCTTTTATTTTTATTAAAAAAGGAAATCCTGAGACAAGACTTTTTCAGAGAGATAATTTCAAGTCCCGCGAGATAGGACTTTGTGCTAAGAGATTTTATTAAGTCCCGCCCTTCTCTCAACCGTTTACAACCATGCCCATGGTCCACTCACCTCTCATTCATGTGAATGCTATTGTCAGACACAGTTCTCTTATAAATTTTTACGTTTTCCTCTTTTTAATACAAGACATACAATCTATTCTATTCCTAGAGAAGGCAGTCATTATGCAGCTAAATGACCACCTCAATAAACATGCTAATCTTGATAAGTTTCAGTCGGGTTTCTGTACAAATCACAGTACAGAAACTGCACTCGTTAAAGTAGTAAATGACTTGTGGGTAAATGCAGACGGAGGCCATTTATCTGTTCTCATCCTCCTAGATCTGAGTGCCCCATTTGATACCATTGATCACAATATTCTTAGAAATCATCTTAGTCAATGGATGGGCCTCTCTGGCAGTGTCTTAAATTGGTTTGAATCCTACCTGGCAGGTAGAAAATTCTTTGTTAGCTGTGGTAATTATACCTCAAAGACACATGATATTCTATATGGTGTTCCACAAGGCTCTATCCTGGGCCCGCTGCTCATTTTGATTTACATGCTTCCGTTAGGTCAGATTAACTTGGGGCATAATGTGAGCTACAACAGCTATGCTGATGACACACAGCTGTATTTATCAATAGCACCTGATGACCCCGACTCTCTTGGTTCTCTGACATAATGTCTTGTGTTTCTGAATGGATGAGTAGTAATTTTCTCAAACTAAATAAGGAGAAAACAGAAATTTTAGTGATTGCAAAAATGGATATAATGAGGTTATTAAGATAACCATGATACATTAGGATTAAAAGTCAAGACGGAGATAAAGAACGTAGGGGTAACTATTGACTCTGACCTGAATTTTAAATCACACATTAATCAGATTACGTTTTTGTTTTCAGTCGACTGGATTACTGTAAAGCACTCCTCTCAGGACTACCCAAAAAAGACATCAATCAATTGCAACTAGTGCAGAATGCAGCTGCTAGAAGCTTAACTAGGAAAAGAAAATCCAAGCACATTTCTCCAGTTTTGATGTCACTTCATTGGTTACCTGTGTCATTTAGAATTGACTTTAAAATACTACTTATGGTGTACAAAGCCTTAAATAATCTTGCTCCATTTTATATTTTGGAATGTCTTACACCTTACACTTCAAATCATAACCTTAGATCTTCAAATGAGTGTCTGCTTAGAATTCCAATAGCTAAACTTAAAAGAAGTGGTGAGGCGGCCTTCTGCTGTTATGCACATAAAATCTGGAATAACTTGCCAATAGGAATTTGCCAGGCTAATACAGTGGAGCACTTTAAAACACTGCTTAAAACATATTACTTTAACATGGCTTTCTGATAGCTTCATCTTAGTTTAATCCTGATGCTCTGTATATTCAATTAATTATCATTATTATTCATGGTAGATTCAAAATCCATACTAACCTCTACTTTCTCTACTGTTCTTTTTCCAGTTTTCTGTGGTGGCAATCTGCAGCACCACCACCTAATCAAAGCACTGTGATGTCCCTACATTGAAGGATTAAAGGCCAGCAACTCCACATGACCGGCATCATCAAGTTCTTCCATGTGAACCCTGAAAACAATGAGGAATGATTGAGGTCATTTATGTTAGGTAGACATAAACACTACAGGCAAAATTTCCGATTCTACAATAATCTGTTAATATTCGCATCATTCAATGCTTAAAACGTAGATTTACACGATTCAGAACCATACTCTATGAGAATGTGTGGTCCCACAACAATTAAAGCTACTACAAGTTTAATTTCAAAGAAATCACAATTCGATCAGGTTTATATTTATGCTCTCAGAGAAGCGATGCAACATAAAATCGAAGGAGTTAAATGATCGGACATATTCAAAAGTCTACAGCCAATAATGGATACAAATCTATACATCCAAAAGTAATGCATTTTACTCTAAATCTATGTGAAAAACACAAAGAATTTTTCTTGCTCACATATCATGCTCACATATCAAGATCATGCTCACATATATAATCACATATATAATAAACAAACATGTGACGAATTAAAAACGGGGTTTGCCTCACATGCATTTATTGGTTACTTTGCAAAATGAATTATTAACTGATATGCTGATGTAGATCAGTTTACAATCTGTTTAAATTGCACATACGCTTCCCCATACACAAGCAGCAGATCCGGGAATTGACTAGCGTGTAGGGCCTGCACAGGGGTTGGCAAGTGAAGCGAGCTGGGGGCAGAGCCCCCTAGTTTTTATAAAGAGACACATTATCAGAGCTACTCACTGTAGTGGTAAAAGTAATTAGCATCTCTGGACACTGGGGAACCTGAATAAAATCACAGACATTACCACAAGGTGGAAGAGATAGATAAAGGAATGTTTCGTTTTTTCCACCTTTTAATTACGAGAACTTGAAGTACAGAAGCTAATGCATGAGCTACTCAAGAATTGTGGATATAAGGCAATTTAAAGTTTCAAGGACTGTTGCCAAAACTTTACGTATCTGAGCAGGTAATGATCACTGTTTTGTTTTCATTAGGTCTCTAGTGATCTGAAACCAATATCTGAAACATTGTTTGTTTTGGTGGGGTGGGAGGGGGGTAATTAATAAAGCTTATTTCATAATCACTGTCTTTCCAAAACAAAATAAGGACTTATTACAATGTGCATCATACAGACCAATTTCACTTCTGAATAATGACGTTAAAATACTCTCTAAAATCTTAGCCAGAAGGATGGAGAAAGTACTCCCCTCGGTAATATCACAAGACCAAACTGGATTTATTAGGGGCCGGCACTTATCTTCCAATCTTCGACGCCTGTTTAATGTAATATACTCACCAACTAAATCAAACACTCCAGAAATATTATTATCATTGGATGCAGAAAAAGCATTTGACATGATTGAATGGAAATACCTTTTTACTATATTGGAGAAGTTTGGGTTTGGCCCAAACATCTGTGCATGGATTAAATTACTGTATACTAACCCAGAAGCTTCAGTTTGCATCAACAACATATGCTCAGACTACTTTAAACTAGAACGTGGCACTAGACAAGGATGCCCCTTGTCACCGCTGCTGTTTGCGATTGCCATTGAACCACTGGCAATACATTGTCGAAATACTGATCAGATAAAGGGGATTAGCAGAGAAGGACTGGAACAGAAAATCTCATTATATGCAGATGACATGGTACTGTATATATCAGACCCAGAAAATTCTGTACCTGCAGTCTTAGCAGCACTCACAGAATCTCAAAAGATCTCTGGTCTCAGAATTAATCTGAATAAAAGTGTACTCTTTCCAGTGAACTCTCAAGCATATAATATTAGATTAGATACCCTACCTTTTATCATTGCAGAACAGTTTAAATACCTAGGGGTAAACATCACAAGTAAACATAAAGCTCTATATCAACAAAATTTCGCCGTTTGCATGGAAAAAATTAAACAAGACTTGCATAGATGGTCAACCCTTCATCTCACACTAGCTGGAAGAATTAACACTGTTAAGATGAATATTCTTCCTAAACTCCTTTTTTTATTTCAAAACATCCCAATATACATTAATAAATCATTTTTTAGGCAATTAGATTCGACAATAACCTAATTTATTTGGAATTCAAAACATCCACGCATCAAAAGAGCGACCTTACAAAGACAAAAGGCAGAAGGCGGCATGGCTCTACCTAACTTCCAGTTTTATTACTGGGCAGCAAATATACAGGCGATAAGAACGTGGACACAAATAGAAGAACATACACAGGCTTGGTCCGCAATAGAATTAAATTCCTGCAGTACTTCTTTGTATTCCTTGCTCTGTGCTCCAATAAACACACGTTATCGGCAATACACTAATAACCCAATTGTGCTCCACTCACTTAGAATCTGGAACCAATGTAGAAAGCATTTTAAGACGGAGAAGCTTCTATCTGTGGCACCCCTGCAAGAGAACCACCTCTTTCAACCTTCACAAACATATGCAGTTTTTAATATTTGGAAAAAATTTGGAATTAACTTGCTTAGAGATCTTTATATAGACAACGTCTTTGCATCCTATGAACAATTACATTCCAAATTTAACATTCCAGCTACACATTTCTTTCACTATCTTCAAATCAGAAACTTTGTTAAACAAAACCTTCCAGATTTTCCTCATCTTGCACCCTCATCCATGCTGGAAAAAATATTGCTCAATCTCAAGGACTTAGACTCCATCTCTGCAATATATAAAATCATTTTACAATCCCTCCCTTTCAAAGATCCAAGAAGACACTGGGAAAAAGATCTTTCAATTAATATATCAGAAAGGGAGTGGAAAGTAGCAATGCAGAGAATTCACTCAAGCTCCATATGCGCAAAGCATACAATTATACAACTCAAAATTATATATCGAGCACATCTGTCTCGACTAAAACTCTCCAAAATGTTCCCAGGGCATGATCCAACCTGCGAACATTGCAACCAAGTCCCAGCCTCACTAGGTCACATGTTCTGGTCCTGCACCAAATTAACATTATTCTGGACAAACATTTTTAATTACCTTTCAGACAGCCTTGGACTCACAATCCCTCCAAACCCATTAACAGCTGTGTTTGGTGTTCTTCCAGATGGGTTTAAAGCGGAGGAAGACAAACAAATTGTGATTGCATTCACTACACTTTTGGCACGTAGACTTATTCTCATAAACTGGAAGAACCCAAACTCTCCTCTTTTAAGTCAGTGGGAAACCGATGTGTTTTATTATTTGAAGTTGGAAAAAATCAAATACTCAGTTAGAGGATCCGTACAGACTTTTTTCAAAACATGGCAGGATCTAATCAGTAATATTTTAAAATAAGTTCATAAGGCACAGAGAATTTATTAATTTAGGTATGTTTACAAGCCTTAAATTTAACGCCGTTTGGCTTGCTCTCTCTCTCAGGGGTGGGGATCGATCTGTTCTTAATTTTTCTCTTTGTAAAAACTTGATTGCTTTGTATGGATTGTAATAAAATTAATAAAAAATAAATAAATAAATAAAGCTTATTTCATTTAATAAATTTCCATAGTTAAAAGTAAATCTCCAAAAGTGAAAAAGAAAAACTTAAAGCATTGCTTTAATGCTGTAAAACTGGGTTGAAGATACTGGCATGCATTCCAATTATAATATCTATTAATGTCTACAGGCAATTATAAAATTTGACAAAATGTCAAACCATGTATATGAAATGGTTACGGAAGAATCTGTTTGTCCTACCTATACAAGCTGTCAAATCAATATTTGCAATTCATTTCCCAAATCATTTAACAATCTCTACTTGTCTTCCTCAGCCCTTGATCCTATCCTATGCTGTGCTGCACTGTGCTCTTCTGTGAGTTGCAGGGAAGTGGTCTGACATTCAGCCAGTCAGGGTAGTTGGCTCTAGCTTTTGAAAAGATGACAGGCATAAGATCCTTACTTTTTAAAAAAAAGTAAATACACACTGACTAACAGTGTCATCAACAGTATTGCTTTAAATAACCATGTAATAAATGCAGCTAAGTCAAGTTCAAGTTCAAATATGTTGTCCTTATTTATTGTTTACAGCAAAATTTTTCATTGCACGTATGACAACATGTCACCACTGTCACCACAATCAGCAGGCATTACTAGCCAAATATGGGCCATGCCTTGAAAACACTGGATTTCTATTTTCCTTGCTAATACTTTAGAGTTAAAACTAAATCAAGTACCCCTGATCAATATCCCCATACATGTTTTAAATTACATCAAGCAGAAAAAATTGAATAAAAGGTAATTGTAAGAACTGTAAACTTTCCATGGGGTGTTTGAAATAGTATACATTCATTTTTTAATCCCCTATTTAATGTTATCATAGTCAGTATTACATACATTTACAGCTGAAGCAACTTGAGAACCTATAACAATATTTTTTGTGACATTAGACTGCCACAATACGGCTTCAACACTGAGGCATTGTATTTTCTCCATCCACTAGGTGAGCAATAGACAGTTATCTGAAAAAAAATGTTGCATGTGCATATTGTGAGTGACCGGAGATTGTATGTTCCTTAAAACAATGGAAACCCACAGTTAAAGCTGATGAAAAAAGATTTACTCAAACAGCTTCAGCAGCCACGGCTCACCACCCTGAGAGAACAAATGAACATAGCACTCAGTTTCTCAAGGCAGCTCCAGGATACAAATGAACTTACATAATACTTGCTTGTCAATCTTATGACCCACTAGGCATCAACACTATAACTACTTCTTGCAAGACACTTGCAGGCGGCCTCTGAAGCAAAAGGCAGAACTGAAGTCTGTATGAGCACAGTTGGAGTATTAATTTACAGACCTCCTGGGCCAAATTCTTTATTTACAACCGAATTTAGCAACCTTCCAATTGACATAGTTATAAATTATGATCTTGTAGTGTGGATTGGTGACTTTAATATTCATACTGATGTGAAAGTAGTAACCTTTAGCAAATGTTTTAAACACGCACTAAACTCGATATGGTTTGGTAAATTGTTAAAGGTCAATCATACTTTAATTTTAATTATCATTTATGGTGTTCAGTTTCAAAATATAATAATTACCTTTGTAAATTAACACAGGTCTGATTACTATTTAATTACAGTACATTTGACTTATTCATGAACTTGCCAGCACAATCATAGGTTACAGCTTAAACAATGTGACACCAAGATCTCAACTCTAAATCAAAATTTATGGATATTATGAGAGACTCAAACTTAATTCTGAAGAACTACTGTATATAAATCAGTTAACATATGAGTAGTATCTCTGAAAACTGTTTTACATATAGTAATTCTTCTCAAAAAACACAAGTAATTATGAAAAATGGTTACTCATCTTTCTTTAAAGATGCACACATGTACAAAAATGCTGAAAACTAGTGCATACTCTAAATCGCTGTTTCTCAATCAATGGGTTGTGACCTACTTTTAGGTTGTGGTTGCCGTCACTGGGTGTGCAAATGAATCGTGGTGTGTCCACTAAGCAATCAACAGCACTGTGCGATATTTCGCTCGTCTTATGATGGGCGAGTTTCCCCTCGGCTCTTACATTCACATTCATTTCAACATGGGGGACCCCCTTTGCTTGTGGGTCATCAAAACCATGAAGGTTAATAAATGCAGCTTTAAATGGAAAACAATGAAATTAAAGGTCTTCTAAAAGCATGATTTAACAGTGTTTAACACTGTAATTTTTTTTTTCTTGTGGCATTTCTGAATGAAACAGAAACAACCTTTTGGGAAGAATTGCTGTTTTGACAACATATAAAATGTGCAATGGTCAAGTCTCTGTAAACATTAGAACCACAAATTGACTGAATTTCTTAAATGATAAAGTAAGAAATGTACAAGCTCACATTGCAAAGGCATTTTGGAAACTAGTACCCAATCACTTAGTAAATTACACATAATAATAACATAATAGGAACTTATTTTATTAAAATGAAACATATATCTTTTCCCTTACACCCAAATTTGGCTAAGTTAATAAAATGCTGAATTGCTGCTCTGTTATGACCAGTTAGAAACAATTGAAATCTAAATCCTAATGTTAAAAAATAATTAAACCCTAAGGTTAAAAATTTGAATCCCAGATTTTTAATCTATCTACTAATCTATTAAGGTTAACCCTATCCCAAACTTAAACCCTAATCTTTAAAATAAATGTATGGAATACCTAATTTTAAAAACTAATTAAAGTTTAAATCCCAAGGTTAAAAAATAATTAACCCTAAGCCTAAAGTTAAAAAAATTAAACCATAACATTAACAAATAATTTAACCCTAAGGTAATTCAACTCTAAGCCTAACACCGGTATGAGTGTATAGAGAATAATCTAGTGGGACAGAAGTCCATAACAGGACATTATAGAGAAGGGAAGTGAATTGAGCTCCATGATAACAAAATACATAAGGAAGCCAGTTATAAGAGGAAACAAACATGGAGTCTAGAGAGAACAAATAGATATTGAATAAAGAAGGGGAGAAGAAAGGAGGGATACAGGAAAGGGTGAAAAAAATGATGTGTGGGGTGCAGAGTGCATTCACTTGGCAGAGTATGAGTGGAAACAAAACAGCAAAAATAGCTATTGACTTAAAAGCTAAAAATTCCTAATACTCTAATAATGACAGACTGTCGTATGGAGAAGCCAAATGCAGGTCCAAATATTATTAGTAATTACTGTATAAACTAGTCTCCAGTACTTGACAGAGTAGAAGTTTCACAGCTTAAGTCTATTCTTATTCATTACCATTTACCTGAAAATTTTTAGTTTGGCCTTAGCACTGGTCTGATAAATTAAAACGTCCTTGACTAGTGTTGACATACTAAGATCTTTGAATAGGGCAGTCATCTTGTTAGACTCAAGTGCAGTCTTTGTCTTTGGACAATTGACTGCTCTGTTCTGCTACACAGGGTTGAACATTCTGTTAGGTTCTCAGGCACCATTCATTTGTGGTTTCGTTCATAGTTTACATATCCGGATATACTGAAATAAATTTGATATGATAATACTGCATCATTATGTTATGAAGTTGGATATGGTGTCCCTTGCGGTGAGTACTTGGATGGAAAAGTGATACAGAAGGAGTAAGCATAATGGTGGCATAATATTGTAGTGGTTAACATTGATACTTTGCAGTTCCAGCATCCTGAGTTCAAATCCTGCACCTAGCCATTGTTTGTGTAGATTTTACGTTTTTCCCATTTCTTTGTTTCCTACAAGTACTCTGGTTTTCCCCTCACATACCCAGGTTAAGTTAATTGATGACGCTCTATTGGCAATATTCATGACTGGAGTCTGTAATGAACTGGATTGCTCTCCAGCATAGTTTTCTTCCTTGCACCCAGTTATGTTGGGTTAGACTTAAGTCCCTACTACCTTGAATTGGAATAAGTGGTGTGATAGCAGGTGGGGTTGAATGGGATCCCTGAATGGGGTGGAAGGAGCTTCACATGCTCGGAGGAACCATGGAATGTGACCAGCTATCAGGGCTATGGACTTTCCTAAACAGCATCTTTTTATTAGCTCTCCAATGTGTGTAACCATCAGGGTAGCCAGGGCATTTTTGTCTTGTTGGAGAGATCTGTTGGGTGCTGTGGGTGCTGCCAGTGTAGCTGCCAAGAACAGGGATCCCCGCTTTTTGGGGCTTCCATCTGACCTGGAAGTGCTTCCTGTATGCAATGTTGTGGCACAAGAAGTACTCCCAAGTCCACTATAAAGGTAGCTGCCTCTCTGCACCCAGGGAGTTGAAATAGGGAGGAATGGCAGAATGGAAAGAATCAGACAAAAGAATCATGTCTTGTATTGTGCTGTTTTGGAAGAAGAGACCTTCATTAAATAAAAAATAAGTTTATTTGAACCCAGGACTGTTGTAGTGAAATTATGTCTGGAGTTTGGGACTCCACCCCTTACAAGCCACTGTGAGTATGATGATGAAGCCTAACTTTTAGCTTGATTCTATTAGCATACAACTCGGTCATTATCTTTGCCATCAGTGTTATATCAAACACAATTCAAAAAACTAAATTTGCCACTTAGAAATATTGTATATTATGCATTGTGCAAGCATGAAAGTCAGAGAAAGGAATCCAACCATTTTTCTAGTATACTGAGTACTTCAGTAAGTTATTTACAAGTTCTTCAAACTATTGTTTGTAGCATTAAGTTAATTAAAAAAGTTGTTTTGAGTATTTTTGGTAGAGCAAGTAAGTATGACCATACTGCATCTGTCCCTAAGTGTTTACACTGATTTCCAGTTTGTTTTAAGGCTGATTTTAAAATTAACATTCTAATATAAAGTATACAGTTTAAAGGGCTTTGGCCTAGTTTATATAACAGAACTTATAAGTGCATACATTATAAAACTACTTTGGGAGTTCAAGCCATTTTCACAGGGGCAAAACTGTGGAATAATCTACTTGTTTATGTAAGGAGTACCCCAGAAGTTAAAATCCAGGCTGAAAACACAGCTCTATTTGCTAATCATTTGTTCCAAAATGAAAACTTGGCAGTCATTACAGACTGTTCCTGACCTTCCTTTATTTTGCGTCTCTGTAACTTTATAACTTTGTTTGTCATGAGGTGCCACTGCTACATTGCCGGGCGTCATTGGAAAGTGACACCAGATGTACTGTAATAAAAAAAAGGATTCTGTTCACCTTGCACTTATGCTATTACAGAGACCAGTTGGTCTAGGTCATTAGAACTATAACTTTGTCTGTTATAACTCACTGCTGAGTCCCCAGAGACTTATTTTCTCCTCTGTCATCAACTGGCCATTCCTCAATTAAAATGTTAATGGATTTTATATTGTCCTGATTTGTTTAAGTTAATCACTAAGAATAATTCTCTTTTACTGTGTGTTTAGCATAATTTGAATGTTTATGTATATACATTAGTTGAATAATTTACATTTAGTGCATTATAATTGCAAATATGTGTATGCATATTGAGTTGCACTGACTTTTATTTCCTACAATATGTAGATGTAGAGAGCAGGCTTTGTATACACGCCAGTCCTTCTCTCAATGGTAATGAGATGTCTCTGAACGTGCAGTACAAGGATATTTATAAGCACGTAAGCACTATAGCCACACTGGAATATAATACCAAGGTTAAAATGAACATTACAGCAACATAAAAGCAGTGGTCAATATCCATAAATGTTTGTGAAAATGGAGACACTGATATAGGAAACAAAAGCAGGCCAGAGCTCATATCCTGTGTCCTCTCAATGTGAAATGTGTATGTTCTCCCTGCATCTGCATGGGTTTCCTCCAGGTGCTCCAGTTTCCTCCTAAGGTTAGGTGGACTGGCAATGCTAAATTGGCCCTAGTGTGTGGGTATGTTTGTGCGTTCACTCTGTGATGGACTAGTGGCCTGCCTAGGGATTGTTCCTGCCTTGGATTTTATACTTGGTAGGATAGACTCCAGCTTCCCTGCAAACCCTGCTCAGGATAAAGCAGGTTCAGAAAATGGATGCATGGACGATCGCACACCCAAGAGTCTGGGAAATGTTTTCAAAAAATCTGTTTCAAAGGAAGGTGTAAGTAATGTATCCATCATGTCCACATATATTTTGCCTTCACATTAGGAAATAATCGTAATCACCATTCCAATATCATGCCAGGTACTAGTGATGTAAACTTATTAACAGTGGCCTTTAAAACAGGGAGATCTCCCAGGCTTCTACAGAACCAATGTTGTATTTCTTTCTTTCCTAAAGAAAATAAGCCACAGTACTAAAGATGAATTGATGCCACTGCAATACACATAGTGTAATTGTCTCACTCAACACCAGATAGGTCTGTGAAGGCTATATTTAGGTGTGGGAGGGAGGAATTGCAATAAACAATCCATGAATGGATTTGTATGATTGTTCCTCTGTGGTTTGTAAAATTGCCATCCACTGTTGATCTTTCCAGCTCTTTTCTACTCTTAACAGTCCTGTTTGAAACATTATATGCTGGTTTGGGGAATACTTGATAATGGCATACTGCGAGGACTTTCTTTGACAAGTACTCAAAACTTCTAAAGCATTCCTTTAGAAGTGTAAGCATGTTTTTCTTCAGCAGACCTGAAAGGAATTCTTCTTCTAGAGTATTACTTCATAGTACATGAATCTTTATATTGTAGAAGTAAAGATGGACCGAACTCTTTAAACATTGAATCATTTTGTAGTTCTTCCTCTCTTTATCTCTATCTGTAGGCACTGGAGCTTTCCTTTCTTTGCTTCTTGTGTCTAAAAATAAATATGCTATCTCTCTCTTTAAACTCAAGTTAGCACTTCCTTGGAGACATGTGAACCTTACCAACTGTCCAATTGATGCAGATCTAGCTGTATGTTTGTTTTATTTTCCCACATAACAAAATATAGAATTATTTTTGTTGTCTTCAGTTAAAGAAAAAGTTGTTTTTATTTCTTTAAATACAGAATAAGCAACATCTTCACAGTAATAACATCTAAAACATACTGTAGAAACACTTGTATAAATGTTTGCAAATGCACTTATGAAAAACTAGCCCAATTTTTGGGATCGGCCTTAATTTTTAATAAATGATTATTGTTACCCTAACTAGAGGTCTTTTATGTTAAACCAAAATGCTTCAGGAAAGCACTGTAACTGTTGTAGGTGCCAGGGTGGATGGACTGGCATCCTAACCAGGAGTGAGGATGGTTCCATGCTCAAATGGGAGGCCATAGTTGAAGGACATGGATGGTTGGGCATTCTTGCTGGGTTGGTCAATGGTGCCTTTCCTGGCACGGAAGCCATAATACATGAGCAAGGGGGACATTGTCTATTTAGATCAATTCATTCCCCAGTATAACAGATAGCATCATCCATTAAGTGGATCTTGCAGGTGCTCACTTGTAGGGTGACATTGGTGTCTTAAGGGCTGCCAAAAAAAGAAGTTTTTTAAAGGAGGTTACGCCTGACCCTGGAATTGCTTCCTAGATGGAATATGGTGCACTGGATGTACTCTCAGGTCAGGAATAAAAGAACCCACTCAACCTCATCCAGGTGAGTCAAAGTTGGGAGGTGGATGGAGACACTCACCTGGAGAGGCAGAAGGAGAAGAAACAACATTATATTATCTGTGGTTGTCAAATTTTGATCTTGCTTGCTTGTGAAGGTACTGTGTTTAATAAATTCTTTTTTTGAACCTGGGACAGTGTTGGATGTCTTGGTGTCTGAGTTTTGGAACTCAGTGGCACCCCCTACAAGTTTTGCTATTTAGAGAAAGATCATCCTGTGCTGAAATCTTTACATTATATTTTGGAGCCTAAGTGTCTTCAATCAATTCCTTATCTTGCTCTGGAGAGATCACCCAGTTTAACTTCCTGTCTGTATATTTAATAGAATTCAAGCTTATTTTAATACTAAGATAAACTACACTTGCGGGCATCATACCTTTGCATCAGAATTCATTTAATAATAAGTTAAATGTTGACAAGGACGTGCATTTTAATGCAAGATTGGGGCTTAGGTACCTATGCATTTTTGATATTGAAAGTGTGTTGTATAAAAATATGTCTCTAGATCATTTAGACATAGTTATTCCAATTTTAACAATAAGAAATAAAAAGATGTATTTGCATTTGTTATCTGCATACCACATATTACAGATTGCAAACCTAACTACAATAAGCATGCATCCATTTATGTGGCATTTCCAGTGAAAAGACAGCAAAGCAGTATACCTAAACTAATCATATGTAACACCTCTCTGAAATCTGTTCATGGTAATCGTTTTCCCTATCAATTTATTGGTTACTATAGGATGCAATGAGAAGTCAAGCAAAATAACACCTTTTATTGGCTAACTGAACCAATTACAATGTGCAATTGAGGCCTCTTCTTCAGGAAGGTTACTATAGGAGCTGCTTTAGGATTGTATTCATGGTAAAAACCTCCAAACAGTATATAAAAACAATCAACAGTTTTCTACAATGAGGAACGGTAATGTACACAATTCTGCAGCTCTGGACATATAATGGAAAAAGAATTGGTAGCATGATTATTTACGTCTCATTGTGATACAACTTTCTTAGTGTGTTACTTTGTCACACTTATATCACTGTATGGAACACTGTTAATGCTCCAGTGTTAGCTGAACACTAAAATCTTACAAAGATGTACTTATATAGAGTACAATCACTTAGAATATGCATAGTTTAAGTAGATGAATTGCAGTGTGCAAACAGAAGCCATGCTACCTCTTACTTGGGGCAAGCATTACATGAAGACTTCTGCTTTTCTGCATAGGCGCTGAATGAGCAACACTAAAATGCCTATTTCATAAAGCAGTTTAAGGTAATTGTATGTCATGAACCAATTCTCCACCCTGCCACAGGCCTTAAGCACTAGCTACTTAAGAGCACTGAGGCAGAAGCATATCGTTTCAAAGATAAACAAATAATACCAATAATACCCTGCTTTGTAAACACTGTTAAAATTATGCTATCGGCAATCACACTCTTCACTGTCACTGAAAATAAGCCAATTGCTATTGGCAGTGAGAGACTTATATTTATACATTTTCTTTGAAAAGTATCTGTTTTTTTTCTTGAATAGTTTTTATATTTGTCGATGGAAGTTGTTTCTCTTCCCTAATGGATGGACTGTACCTACTCAAGCATTTAGCCCTGTCCAGTCTGTGAAGATCTTATAGATATCTGTCTTCTCGATGCAAGTGAAAAGCTGTCTGCCATCTGTGTTCCTGCTTGCACTGAATAAGCTCATGCCTTCTGGTGCATGACGTCAACGCAGCACAGAGAAAAAAAGAAAGAGACAAATATATGTGACATTGAGTGTAAATTTATGGTACTTGTAAAAGTTTGCTTTTTTCCATTTTTACTCTTTCAGTCACTATCACGCCAAACCCCCGATCTGAACCTAACTAACAGCGCCAGCATAAATTTACACCCCATCTAACGCTTTTCATTTTCAAATAATATTGCATTATTGTGACGATGTTTTCTGATTTGTACTATTCAGGTCATAAAATGATTTCTTCAAAATGTCACATATATTTGTCTCTTTCTTTTTTGCCAGGTGCTGCGTTGACATTGTGCACCAGAAGGCGTGAGCTTTGGTAATTCTAGTGTTAATAAAACAGTATCATGATTTTAAAATGGGGACCCAACAAAATTTTGGCCTTCAGACTTTTGGCAGTCCAAAGAGTTAAATATCTCAAACTTGGTAAAGGTTTGCACCTTGACTTAATTTTTGTTTAACAATATTTTTTAATGTTTCTAAACTATGAGTAATAAAAAAAAATATATGATTTATCCTTTTAAATAACATTTTTATTATTTTGTCAAAACCTTGGGATGCTGCTGATTTTCTCTGACCATGAGTGGAACTGATGGCTGGGGATATTTATACCTGGAAGAGACGTGGTAGCAATGAATGCATAGTTCCATATATTGATCCATTTTATTTGATATAAATCTTTTCACAGACAGTTCACTCTGCATCACTGTACTCATAAACAAAAATGTACTTATTATGTAAGCAGTAACAACTTTCCTTTCCATTTAGCAAACAAGTCAAGTTAGTTTGTGCATCTCCATCGGGATTAAATGAGAGTTCAAGGACTATCAGATAACGGCACTACCTGCTTTACAACCAGGATAAAGTCATTGAAAGATGAAAGACCCCTCTAACCTTTAAATCGTTCAGCCCTTACAAATTTGTATGGGTTATTAGTTCAGGGCCAATGATGCTGCAAGCTTCTTGTAAAAGAACAGCACCTAATTATTGAACTATCAAATACTGTAAATCCCTGTCTGGCAAATCCACTAATCATAGCTAATAAATATGCTACATATTATGATGCCATATATTTTTTTCTGTTGCTCATTATATTAAAGCAAGGGTTCCCAAGTTTAGTCCTGGAGAGGCACAGTGACTGCAGATTTTTGTTCCAGCCCAGTTGTTTAATTAGAAATTCATAACTGAATAATAATGGAATTTGTAATCAAATTTTATGGCCTGTTATCTAATGACAGGTCACCCTTATATTGTAGATTTTTCCCTTCCAAGGACATAATCTAAATAGTCAGTTGTTATTAGTACTTAGCTGTTTTTCTCTGCCATTGCTTTTCAAATATTCTATTTAAATGAAAACTTCATGAAAAAATACACACCGCAGTAAATGGAACAAGTTTATAAGGTGAACTACTGGCTCCTTTGTTCTTTGCACATCATTGGTAACTGAGAGCTGAATAAGAAAACAAGAAGCATTTAAAAATAGAGAATTCAGCACTTTAAGAATAAAATAAATGATTAAGGGTTAACAATTAAGTGAGTTAACCAAAAAGAAGCACAAAATGCTGTTTGACTCATAACTGTTTCAGCAGTAATAATTAGATTTGAATTAACAAACCTGGGTCGAGCAAAAACCTGCAGCCACTGAGGCTCGCCAGGACTAAACTTGGGAAGGTGTGTCTTAATATATACTGAAAAAGAACAAAGCTGTCATTAAAAGGAGGTGAAACTTCCTGCCAGATGTATGTTTCAAAATCAATAGAAAAGAGATATTAACCTAATATTCCTATAGGTGTAGCTATAAATGAAAACTTTGCAAAATAAGTGTAATATTAACATATACTATATACTTAGACTAGCTTTGCTCACCACCTCCTCCCATCACACACCCCAGGGGCGCACTTCATTCCGTCCACTTTGTGTCTCTTCTGCTTGCGTTGTCAAAGGGGGGTTTGAATGCATGCTGAGGAAATGCAGTCTGATCAGCTTGTTGCACTGTGCGTTGATCATTTAAAAGCCTGTACAGCAGATGTCCTTTTATCTCACTGCCTTCTCTAGCGGGAAGTCAAATTGTCTTCCGAGAAGATCATGTATTGTCTCCTTCCAAGCCTTCTAAGATTTTTTTTTATAATAGAGAGAAATACATATAACACCCATTAGGAATATTCACTAACAGAATTAACTCATCTAATAAAAGGTTAATCAGGTAGTATAAACAAAATAGTTTTTCTTACTGTAATTATTATCTTTTTTTATAAATAAAGGTAATACAATGATAAGTTCTGGGTCATTTGATTAATAAGTAGTTATTTGCTTTTGAGAGGTGCTTCATTTAATAAATTTTAATTGTATGATTCTTCTATCTGAATGGAATAATCCACAAGTTAGTCTGACATCTCAGTGTTCAGATACTACTGATGATTTCTCCCACACATGGTACAGGATTACATCCTTGTATAATGAAACAATGTCTTCAAAATTCATTCAAAGTGTGTTGGTTTTATCAAGAAAATATCCCAAAATCTTCAAACAACCTAATACAGTTCAGGGTCGTGGTTGGCAAGAGTCTAACCCACTAGTGAGTCTTGCTCACTAATGAACATAAAACATAAGCAAGAGGTAACTATTTATAGCATTTATCTTTTCTTATACAGAAAATTATGGATGTTTTGGGGGAGACTCTGGAGAGCTGTAGACTTTGCAGCCATGTGGGTGCACACCTCAGGTAGGCAGCCTCTGTACAATGGAGTCTACGAAGAAATAAGAAGATACCTTATGTAAGAAAGCTGCAATGTTAAAGCTCCCATGATGAGATATTTAAAGTATGCTAAACAGAGCTACAGAGCGAGCGAGAGGCGCAACAAATGGATGGTCAGACACACATGTGTGCATGAGAGACTGGACTGTCTTATCAGGTAAAGTTCCATGTCAGTGGACATGGCATGCCGCCAGCGTTATTGCACAAGCCCTCAATTGAAGGTAGGAGAGAGGAAAAGCAGGGATTGGTTACAGAAATTATAGGGGCCATATAATGGGAACCGTGGAAAACCTATACAGGGTCTTTCTGACAAGATCAGTAGTTTAGAAAGGAACATCCATGAGGAGGTCACAGTTTTAAAATGAAGGTCCTTGAACTTGTTTTTTGCAGGGGCAGTTTCAATACACAGTTTTGGGAGAAGTCATTTTCTTGTCCTTGAGCATTTAAAATAAAGGAGAAGAAAGGAATTTATAAATAAATTTCTTTTTCCATTGATTGTTTGGAAGTTTCATAAAGACTGTTTTCTTTTTTTGATGACACAATTGAGCATTTTTTGCCTTATTTTTCTGAGCACTGTAAATAAAGAAATCATATTTTTTATTTGCATTTTTTTCTTCTGAGTTTGTGACTCATTTCTCTTCGTCACTGGTTGGTCATTGTCTACGATCTACTGGGTGCCCCATTGGGAAGAGTTGTCCATTGACAGTGGACACGAAGCATCACACCCATACTCACACTCACACTGTTCCAGTTTTGAATCACTAATTAGTCTAACATGCCAGTCTCTGGCATACAGGAGGAAAGTCTGAGGAAACCTATGCAGACAAAGGGATGTTCACAAAAAAGACAATATAAAGTTTATCTCGAACAGAAAACATAATGGTGACCCTACTTTTCAGTTAAGTATCGCCTCATTTTACTTGCTCTGTTTTTATTAGTAAAAAAGAATACTTCCATCTTGTACCATTCATTCTAGTGCAGCTTTAAATTGTTCAATACCATATAATATATATATTTTTTTGCCATTGCTAATGTTTAACATTAGTAGTACAAACTTATACAGGTGGAACATATTAAAATGCAGTACTGTCTCATATTAAAAAATTGCTTAAAGTAGTGTACAGTTCCTTGTTTTAATCTAAGAAGCATATGTAACGCTAAAAGAATAATGTTTATATTCAAAACAGCCACCATCAGGAGGACCTCTTTAGGTCAAGTGAAAAAGAGTGTGACAAAAAGAAGTATCATGTCATGTCTTCTCAATTATGTCTTTGATACTAATTTCCATCCATCCATCCATTATCCAACCTGCTATATCCTAACTACAGGGTCACGGGGGTCTGCTGGAGCCAATCCCAGCCAACACAGGGCGCAAGGCAGGAAACAAACCCCGGGCAGGGCGCCAGCCCACCGCAGTTATACTAATTTCATATCCCCTTTTTTGCATTTCTCATGATAGACTGTGGATTGTTGAAAAGTTAAAATTACCTTCTGTAAATTAAGCTTAATAAGATTATATTTATGTGTGTATGTAGTATGAGAAAGGCAGTAAGAAAAAAAAGCCTGCATACTGTCTGATTCTCCATGTTGACTGTAATAATAATAGTAGTCCTAGATGACCAGACCAAAAGTGATTAGACAGAACTTTATAGTTTTAGCTATTTAATTCAAATGAAATACAGGTTAATTTAGGAATTATCTTCTTGCATAGCCTGCATGTTACCTATTTTATTACAGTCCAACCAAACATGAAAGTATAATCCCAGTAGGTGTGTGCCTGCCATGGTTGGGACCTCTACAGCTGATCTTCATTTACTGTATGTGGCTGAACAATATGTGATTGATTAAAATGAAACCATATTGTAACACCCAATGCTAGTCACTTCTCAAGCTTTATAGATTCCTCTGAATCAGAACTGTCCAGCAGACCTTCTGAAATATATGAAGTGATGTTGTAAAGTACTACCTGTTGGACCAGCCTATAAACGTTTCCATGTGTTTGTTTGTTGATTTGCAGAAGCAAAATTCTGACAATTTTGTCACCTTTACTACTGCCTATGGTGAGCTGAATTTTATATGTGAAGGCTAACTGAGGTCTTCTGTCCACAAGGTGTTTCTTTAAGGGAACCAGAGTAACACAAGGCACACTGGAATGAGCCTAATGAAAGGATAATTAAAGACTGAGACATGTAGTCTTTCTTCACAGAAAACATCATTAACCTCCAGAATGTACTGCAATGAAATCAACTGGAAGTGAAAAATGTAAACTTTTTGATGGTTTATGTGTATCCCCAAAGAGAAGTCATTAATATACTGCAAAGTACAACTGACTCTTTCTTTGCCCTTGTGGGTCAAATGGCTTCTTCTTGTTTGAGATTTGTATGTGGTGAAGATATAATATCAATATTTTAAGTGTTTTAATGCTTATTTGTATCATATTCATGCAAATGTATTAATTGCACTTTAGCCTATTTTATAGAATGCCTCAAAACCAGCTCAATTAAAGCAAAAGAAAAAAAAACATAATTTCAATTAAGAAACATTACTTTGTTTTTTGTAATTTCACTCAAAATTCGCTAAATCATAGTTTGTCTTGCGTCTCACATTCTGTTGCATTCAGTTCCTCTCACAGACTTCAGTACTTCTTTCCAATTTAGAAAATTTTTAAATTATACCAGCTACAAGGTCAGACCTTTCCAGGTCATCTAAAAAGCATTACTCAACCCATGTAGAGCCATTAATGTGACATTTCAGAATGTATTGTCTTTTGTGAGCCACTTTTAATTAATGTGAAACACAATCATTGTTCAAATCCCATTGACTTCTTAATTTGTTCATTCTTTCACTTTTTTCTTCTTACATTTATATTACTCCCTGTCATTGGTTGGCTTTGTGCTTTAACTAATGGAACTAAAGTAAAATATATGAGTGAGAATAGCTGTCACCTTTAAATGCGGGCTAAAGTAGTTATAACCCTTTCTGACATATTTACATTAAGTATTGAGTGATATACTTGAATAAAATTAAGGGAGTCTGTAGTCAGGGATTTTTGATGCCTGACTTACTTTTGTAAATTTGTGTATGTATTGGATCAAAAAATGAGAATTTGTCATAAAGGAAGATACAGGTATGGTTGTGTCATGTGAAAATCAGGGTGATGAACCATATTATTTTAGAGATATCAGAAATGTGAAGAAATGTTATTAATCCATCCAATCCATTTGCTCAGGCTGTTTAAACCAATACTAGCTGTGTTGGTAGCTAAAATCTATTCCTGCAACTTTAGGTGCAAGGTAAAAACCTATTCTGGCTGAGACACCACTCAGTTGTGGGGTTCAGTCATGCACATGCACACTCGCTCACAGAAGAGGCCCTTTAGAGCCACCCCCTAATCTGCATATTTTGGAGATTTGGAAAGAAATCGAAGCAGCCGGAGAAAATGTTCACAGAAAGGGGGAGAAACTTGACCCCCTTGAATCGCCATGTAGAAACATCCAGAATACCTGAAGAAAACATATACTAACATACGGAGTACATGTTACCTCAACAAACACTGTGGTTGGACTGAGGTTTGAATGAGGAGCTATTTTATTTTGAGTTATTTTATTGCCACCTACTTTTTAAAACATATTGATTACATCTTGCCTGAAGAAGGGGCCTGAGTTGCCTCGAAAGATTGTATATTGTAATCTTTTTAGTTAGCCAATAAAAGGTGTCATTTTGCTTGA
Organism: Polypterus bichir lapradei; assembly: GCA_026402145.1. NCBI lineage: Eukaryota > Metazoa > Chordata > Cladistia > Polypteriformes > Polypteridae > Polypterus > Polypterus bichir. The sequence continues at coordinate 26,602,390 of JANRMT010062833.1, read as the reverse complement.
ATTTTCAAAACATATTTATAAATTTAAAGAAATATTTTCTCTTAAATGCTGATCTTTAGAATCTGAATTTTAAACATGTATGCTTTCGGTTGATATTATTAAAAAGAACATGATACGTAAAATAGTACATCAGCTATTCTGAAAAATATAGTTAAAACTTACAGCTGACTTTTATGACATTATGAAGAAACATGTGAATCCTACGTGTATCTGCTATTTAAGATAGGGTTTTGAATTTTAGCACTGTATAGTCCATGGCCATTGTTTCATCTACATCATGGCATGTCTGGTGAGTATGTTCCGAGAGGGTGAGTGGTAGCCAGTTCTTCTCTTGGTTATTGGCCCTGATTAGTTGCTGTATCAGACACAGTGAAGTAGATGTTTATGTCATCAGCTGAGCTCAGAACTCAAAATATCTGGGATTAGTGATAAGTGAAACAAGGACGTTTCGATTCACATTCAGTTTCATTGAATTGTCACTAAAATTAATTTCATAAGTGATTTTGCAATTGTGAAATGTGAAACTCACTAAAGAGTTTTGGACAATTTTTAAAGGCTTATCTTTAGGGTGGAACACAAGGAATTCTACTCGATAAAGCCTCTGTTACACTTCCGGTCTACCAGCTTGCTTTTTTTTTTTTTGTAACTGCGTGAAGCATGTTATGATTCTTATTGATATCACTGCAGAGGAGAGCAGGGTATTTTTTAGAAAAGAAATATGCTGCATATTTTCCACATGAAGACAAAGCAGAGTTTCACTGGAATCGAAAAGCAATTTGTTTTGCAATTTTTTTATACCTGCAAATTTAATTTCTGTATTACTACATAGCACAGTCTTAATTCTGAACAGCAGGCACAGTAACAAGAACTAAACTATGATACACATTTTTCTACATTTTTTTTTGCATTTCACACAAAACTCTACAACACAATGACAGACACTTCCTTCTTACAGCTTAATAGCAAATTAAAACTGTGTAAAGACAATTGAAATAAAACCGTGAAGAAATCAAAAATGTAGTCGAGTGGCACAATGCACTTATCACCACTCACCAAGCTAGGACCGAAAACCTTAATTACTTTGCTTGAAAAAGACCCTTTAATAATTCCTTAAAATGTATAAATCATTAAAAAATATTAATAATTCCTTTTCAGCTTCATTGCCTGGTTTAGTGATCTGACAAACCAACATTTAAAAAAGTACCAGCAAATTACTAAATACGCAGCTAAAATTATTGGGGCTGACATTGATGATGTGTTAAGTGTGTGTCAGAAAACCCACACAAATTGCTTCAGGAATTCTTTTCTCGCCAGTGCCGCAAGTCTTTTAATAAGGAATATCATAAGTAATGATAAATAATTTCCAGAAGTATAGAGTTTTATTCAAGTATAATGTATCTACTGTATTTAAGTTAAATGTTCTATCAGACTGCTAGTAGCTTCAACAAAAATGTTTTTTAGATGAGGTAAGAATTTTAGAATTTATTGTGTGTTTTTAATCTATCTTGTCTCTATTTGTTTGCTGTATTTTATATATGTCTTTTGTAAACATGACTAAGTAAAAACCCTAAAACTTGAAACTTTATGAAAAACAATCCACTATCAACAGTAAATGAACCAAGACTGATGCAGTGCCATTATCACTAAAAAGTTTCTTTATTATATTAATTAAATTGCATTTAACCAGAAAGTTTCAAAACAGCAAAATAAACAGAAAAAAGCAAAGAGTATCTACAGCATATGCTTTTCAATTTAAGTTTAATTAAATCACAGAATTATATTTCTGAAATTTTAAAAAAAGCAAAAATGCAGGTGTCAGATTTAAAAATATGTGTTACAGCTGATTGATTATAGCTTCAGTATTAGGTGGGTTCAATAATGGATGAAGAATAAAAAAAATATATTCACGTACATTTTAACCATAGGAAATATTTAAATCCAGTAACTGATTTATTTGTTTAAAATGCTTTATTTTTTTAATATTAATTTATGCAAAATGAGGTGCCACCCTGGGTATAAGGGTACTTTACAGATTAAATAATGTTGAAATCAATGTTATTATATTTCACTTTGAAATTGAAATTAGAAAATAAGATTAAAAACAATTATTTATTACAGAAATACATAGTGTGACAGATAGGGGGTGCTGTCATCCCTTTGAACCCTCGGACCAGATGCCAGACACCAAATAAAAGTCCAATAATTGGTTTTATTATAATAATAATGTGCACAAAGCACCCTACACTCCACAATACTCATACAATAATCAATACTACAATAATCACACATCCTCCACTCCCAGACACATTGTTCCCTTCCTCCCAACTCAGCTCAACCCTGGGATCTCCCACAGTCCTTTTTAAAGTCCTTGATCCAGAAGTGTTTCTCTCTCTGTCCATGTGACTGGTAACACTTCGGGGTCAGATAAAAACTCCTTTTCTTCAACCCGGAAGTACATCATTTCCTCTATTCACGTGACTGGGACAAACGTCCGGGCTGTATGGTAAATAGTCCTTGGTTCTCCCTGCAGCGTCCTCTGGCGGCCCCCATTGTATCCAGCAGGGCTGTGAATAAACACTCCAATGACCACGATGCCCTGCTGGAATTCGGGGCACCTCTATGCTACAGGGAGGGCTCCATCTGGCAGCCTGGGGATATTGACCGGAATGAATGGCCGGCCATATACCACAATAGATATGATAGAATGTCAAGAGAATCCATTTCCTGAAACTTGGAGGGGATGACACTGTAATTTCTTGTGATGTACACCTAGTTTATTTACTGAGGTCATGTAAAATTGTTGTTTCCTCCATGTCTTTATGGATTTGCACATTGTGCCCATCTTCATGTATTTTTTTCCCCTCTGAATACTGTAGATTCTTCCCAAATATTTTTTTTTTTATTTGATGACTTTATTAATCCCAGAGGAGAAATTGTCTTTTCACATGACCTTTGGTTATGTATGTAAATTCATTTGCAGCTCTAAACTAACTTAGCATGAGCCTATGAGTGTGTCTTGCAGGAACTTTACTTCCCAGCAGGGCTTTTGCATCAGGCAGGATACGCTCATCTCCTCACAAAATCTATAATTGAAAAAGTGCATTTGGAGAATGAAAGGATATACAAATTGACAGAACAGAAATGCAAGCCTTGTGTAGTTTGTCCAATGTAGTCTATGCCATGTACAAAGTTGTAACTGAAAGAATATAAAACTATTTTTGATAATTCCTCTCTAGCATTAGTCTTTACTATTACCTATTACTGTTCGATAAGTTCATTATACTGTATATACATTTCTTTTAAAATGACCTCCCTACAGATATGATTATAAGCAGTAAACATTTCTGTTCTTTTATTTGACTTCTGCTTTACTCAAAAGGTTTTGGACTGCCAACCTTTTTATAAATGAACAATAAAATAAAAGCATATTCCAATAAAGATATATCTAAAATGCCAGATTTATTTTTCTTTTCTTTCAGCCAAACAAAGAGAATAAGCAGCATTGTAAAAGGCAGAAAATATATAATTGTACAATGTGATTGTCCTTCAGAATTATGTAAAAAAAGCAGACCCAATCAGACATCTCTTGAATGAAAGTGGCAATTACCTCCTGGGACATGTTGTACCACATTTTATAGATTGCATCTCCGAGGTCTGAAACACTGATTGTTTCAGACAAACATTCTTAAAGGTTGACTTCCATCACATACCTTGATCAGATTTGTATCTAGTAATTGACCTCTCCACAGGAAAAAATAAGATTATTAAGTTCCTTTTTTTCACTCAGTGGCTACAATTATATATTGTTTTGCTTACAGTCAACAACATTGTCTTCTGCTGATAGAACTAAAACACGCAAGGATCAATATTCTTATAATGATTATATTTACTATAAATAATTTGGCATTTTATCAAAGACACTTTTATATTATTGGATATAGCCATTCTGTGGAAAATAATATAGTAATAGGTTATATCTCAATTGGGTTATATAAATGAGATAGAGTGTACTAATGGATGAAACCATGGACCATAATGAAAAAGTATTTAAGCACTGTTTAATAAAATAAAATCATTTAGAAAGAATGAAAAAGGTACTGTCATAATTAGCATAAATAAACTATTTTTCTCATTAGGGTGGTATGCTTTACTGGCCTACCTGTAAATGCCTTGAAATCTATGAACTTATCACAATGTGCTTCCCTTCTCCCTCTAAATCCTGTCACCATACTTGATTTTCAGCCAGGCAGTGCTTGTCACAACTCATAGCTACATCATATCGGGCAAAAGGTCAATTCTAATCTCAGTCTTATTTAAAAGGTGAGGGCAGACAGAATTTCGTCCGGTCCACTTGGAAATAAATGTTTTGACTAGGCCCACAATACTCTTGCAGGACACATTTGCTAATACATAAAGAGTGGATAAGATATGCAACAAACCCAGTTTAGATCCCTCAGTATTCTTCTGATTCCCAGGTATTTGGTAAATGCTGTCTTGATATACGTAGTGTATAAAATTGGACTATTTAATACATACAGATCATGGTTTAAAATTGCTCAAGACAGGCCCAACCTTGCATCAAACAGCATGCTGACACAATATTTATTTTATTGTTAAAATCACTCTATCCTCTGTCTGGGCCTGCAATGACCCAGGTTTTCTCTACTGACCTACACATTCAAGCAAACCCTTCCAGTCTGACAAATATCTACCAGTATCAGGTTTTTCTGTTTATTGGTAAGTTAGGGGAAAAGAGATTTAATGAAAAGGTCAATTTGATGCGTGGGCACTGTATAATCTGTATGTCCATAGCTGCATTTGGTTAGGAAGAATCAACATATAAAGAAAAGCAAAATTGTTCTAAGGCTAATCAATGTCCTGTAGCAACACAAGAACTTAGAAGGAATACGTACATCAATAAATAAATTAATAAATATCAAACACTGAAGAAAACAGTCCTTAACCTGTATATTTTTGTATTATATGCGCCAAGGTTAGGGTTTTTAAGTTTAGGTTAAGGGATGGTAATGCACTATATAAACTGAAGATGTAAAAGGTGCTATGTACTGTATAATCATTAAAAAGGGTCATATACCATAAGTGAACCTTTTTAACATTAGGGCTAAGATTTTCAATTAAAGTTCCAAATTAAAAACTTGTTAAGGTTAGCAAAAGATATAATAAGGTACTCCATAATTTAAAAATGAAACTGCAAAAAAAAAAGTTAAGGTTAGGGTTTAAAATATTTACTAATCGTCCATTAATATCTTCCAAAGAAGAATAAAGATTGTTACAAGGATTACCAAACAGACCAATTTCATTCCTGAATTTGCAGCCCAAATAGTAAAAATAGAAGTTTTGCTGTGATATTTCCACCCTTATCTTAAATCTTTGTGGTTTCAATTTTTAATTCTGACGTCTTTTTGCATTCGAAATAAATATGGTTACCGTACATACATTTTTAAAGGAGTATAACAAGGGTTTATTAAAATTTATAAGCATACTTTGAAAAAGCTATAAAGATTTTAGGAGGATATTAATTTTCACAATATTAATTGTCCTGGATAATGTAAACAGATAACCATCTGTTAATATACAGTATACAGTGGAACCTCAGGTCACGAACATCTCGAACCACGTACAAATCGGGTTACGACCAAAAAGTTCGGCAAACTTTTGCATCTGTTCATGACCACACACTCGGGTGACGAGCAAGCCAGTTTCCCTTCCGGTTCGTACGCACCAACGATTTCCGCATGTGTTTAGTCTCTCCCTGTGCATTCGCTGTGAACTCTTTGTGCTCTATTTTGTTTCCCTTCCGGTTAGTACGTGCCGGTGATTTATGCACGTGTTCAGTCTCTCCCTGTAAAGTACATTGTTCTTGGTCAGATGTGCATCGCGCAGAGGGACTTTGTTGTATAGTGGGTCCACAGCTCATGCCAAGAGGCCAGTTTTAAATAAATAATCGCCGCGTTTGCAGCTTAGCGAGGAGGCGTCGTGGTTGATTGCTACAGCTGCCACGTCTTCTTCATAAATAGAAGCGCAAGGCGGCTAAAGGGAGGAAAAAAAAGAAGAAAGATGGAGGTTGCAGAGTGAGGAAGTAAGCAGGAAGCAGTGTGGAAAGAACCGGTGTGAGCAAGCGAGCACTTGCAGGCAGGCAGGCAGCTGGGCAGTGAGCCCAAGCACTTCACTTCTCTTTTTATGGGATTAGTTATTTATTTAAGGATTCTGAAAGCGCTGCACTTTATTTAACCAGAGGAAGGATGGCTGGCCGCGTAAGGCAGTTAAAGAATGCACCGTGCTTGTTTTTAAAGAGACTGCTTCGAGCACTGTTTAGACCTCATTGTATTAAATGAAGACTTTTTTCCATTAGACTTTAACCTCCACTTCACTTCTGTTTTTACGGGATTAGTTATTTATTGAAGGATTCTGAAAGCACTGCACTTTATTTAACCAGAGGAAGGACGACTGGCCATGTAAGGCAGTTAAAAAACGCACCAGGCTTGTTTTTAAAGAGACTGCTTCGAGCATTGTTTTGACGGCGTTGTATTAAATGAAGACTTTTTTCTATTGGATTTTCCTCCACTTCACTTCTTTTTTTTAGGATTAGTTATTTATTGAAGGATTCTGAAAGCACTGCACTTTGTTTAATTTGGACATTGTTTTTGATTGTTGTTTTGTTGATTTTAATAAAAGCACTTGGTGACAGGTTTATGGGCTCCCGGAAGCGAGATGGGAGCATGCAGTGAACCCGCATCGTCACAGACTTTACCTCAAAACTGTAACCTCCTCTCCACCCAGTTCCTCCTCACTTCTTTCATGCCAGAACTCGACTCATGCAAGGTTAGTTTATGGTTAGTTTTTGTATTGCGGATTTTTCAAATGTTCATTTTTCGGTTTGTAGCGTGAATTGTTGCAGTGTTACTTTTCTTGGTTGTTTATTAAATTACGGATTTTTCAAATGTTCATTTTTTTCCCTGTGCTTAAAACTAATTAAAAAAAAGTGTTTACAGTGAGCGGTTCGTAAGGCTATAGCGTGAATTCTTGCAATGTTACTTTTCTCTGTTCAAGGTTTTCTCAGTGTTATTCAGTATGTTAACATTTAGTTTACTATTACACTGTGCATTCTATGGTATAATTAACTATTTTTGTGCTTAAAAATCTTTAAAAAATATATATATACACACAGTTTGTATGGTTTGGAACGGATTAATTGTATTTACATACAATCCTATGGGGGGAAATTACTTTGGGTCACAACCAAATCGGAGTACGACCAGAGTTTTGGAATGAATTACAGTTGTAATTATTTTATCATTTTATAGGAAAATAAGTTTATGGTGGATTTGCATATTGAATCTCATTGTACCATACGATAACAATAAAGCAATTCAATTCAATAGAAGAGAGCGTATTTACAGATGATAACGACTGGCTTCTAATTCGATTTAGATTTCCAAAAGTTATCTTCTTTTGATATCATTTTCAAGGTGAAATGCATTAAAGTATGTACAGTATATTACATTATACAGATACATTTTTCACTTCATTTAAGTAATGTATCCTGTTAATAATTAAACATGTGGGCAAGGTGGCGCAGTGGTAGCAATGAGCTGGCATCCCATCCAGGGATTAGTCCTGCCTCGCACTGTATGCTTGCTGGGGCTGGTAAGACCCTGGATGGATAGATGGATGACATGATTAAACATGTATTATGAAGATATTTCAATGTTCCTTAAAAGTTTTGAAGAATCGGCATTCTAAGCTTACAGATGGTCTGACATTTATTAAAGAGCTTATTGTTTGGCTATTGGTTACGTGAAGGAAGAAAAGGAACAACAGGAATAAGGGGTTAGTGAGTTTGAAAGAGACAGTACTGCTGCAATAAATTATTTTACTGAGGGTCGTGCACGGGGCAGCAAGCATCTTGCGGGAGGCAGAAACAATCTATGGAAGTGGCACCAGCTCGTCACTACCACATTGCCAACGTGCCTCAATGTTTTATACATGCTTTAATTTCTATCATGATGAAAATATCAAATACAACATCTTAATATTTAAATTGTTCAGAGAGCTATAACATCATGAATTTAATGTATTCTGTGTCCTGTCAGTGTAAGAGCCCATTTAAGAAGCACGTAGTGATTCACACACATAGAGTACAAAGAAGAGCACATAGAATATGAAGCATTTAACGTGTTACTTTAGTTACGATGGGATTTGAGAAGCTCTAGTAAATTTAACATTGATTTTAAGATGAAGTTTATGACTACTTTAATGACAAAATAAACTACGAGATTAAAGTGGACGTTTCAACCTTTTTTTCACTGTGCCCCTATTTTTTTTTCTTTTCTCTGTACCCTATACACTTCTGTATGACATTCAGATGGTGGTCTACAACTCGCCTTTTCACTGCGACTTTGATATCTGTCCACTTTTTTTTATTTCGGGCACTGAACGATTTTCTTAACTTGAACTTTCGAGTTTCTCCACCATGCTGCATCACTTGATCAACTTCCTTTTGATGTTTATACAATTGCTTAAGCCAATAAATAATATGTTTTTCCTTGCCTCCACTTCGCATTTGCTGAAATTCTTTTTTTCACGTGGTTTTGCCATTGTCTTTTAACCAAACACTGAATGGGGAAGATGATATTTATACTGATTTGCATATTAAAATATCCATAATTCTGGGAGAAGTCAGGGTGGAACGGCAGGTATGTGTTGTTACTTTTCACGCTGACCGGCATTTATAATAATAATTCTTTGCATTTATATATCGCTTTTCTCACTACTCAAAGCGCTCATCAATTGCAAGTTAAGGGCCTTGCTCAAGGGCCCAACAGAGCAGAGTCCCTTTTGGCATTTACGAACCAGCAACCTTCCTATTACCAGTACAGATCCCTAGCCTCAGAGCCACCACTCCACCTATATGGAGCTCCAATTTATGGAGCTGAAGTGCGTGTAAGTTGGCTTATGCACAGTTTTGTCCATCTGAAATTTTTTGTACGTACCCACATTTCCACTTTTGCCTGTACGCCATGTTTAGTGTGATTTCTATGCATGGCATTATGCATGAGACCCCAGGTCTTTACATTAGACCTCTGAGTGTTATATGTTAATAACGGGGATTTTATTTATGAATGTAACGAAAACTCAACATTAGTTGTAGGAAAGAAAAGGATCCCTGAAAACAAAATACATGCAAGAAGAAAAGGGAGTTATAAGAAGAGTCCCTTTTTGAGAGAAAAAAGGTACAATTCAGGTAAATTCCAAATTACAGTAAAGCTGGTAAAGAGTAATAAATTCTAAAACTAGACTGAAAGAAAAAAATTAAATAGACAAGTTTTATTGAAGTCAGTGTTTGAGGAAGCTTACATGAAATAGACAAGATACATAAATCCCCCAGTTCTTGAATAAAAGATATGGAAAGTAAAATGGTAAACATTAGAACAGTATGATTAACTGAGAGTACAGTGTAACACAAGGCAACAAAGCAATCTTATAGTAGGTTAAAAGAATGAATGAGGCATTAATTTACAACAGGTCACTGAATATCTCCTGGATGAAGTCTTGTTTACTTAATTGGTTTTATTGATCAGTTTTGTATGTCAGGCCATGCCATTTGTTAAATTAGGTGCAAGGGCAATGGGGAACAGTTGAATGAGGTCCAGTTGCTAATTTATAAGTAACATTAGAACAAGCTAAGCTCCAATAGTCAAAAGAGCCTGGGTTCTAACATAATTGATAGCTGTTATTTATTAAACATTACAAAATCTAAATGCAATATACAGGTCAATAAGATGCTCTATCAGACGGTTGTGGCGAATGCCCTCTTCTACGCGGTGGTGTGCTGGGAAGGCAGCATAAAGAAGAAGGACGCCTCATGCCTGGACAAACATGTGAGGAAGGCAGGCTCTATTGTAGGCATGGAGCTGGACAGTTTGACATCTGTGGCAGAGCGACAGGCGCTGAGCAGACTCCTGTCAATCATGGAGAATCCAGAGGCGCAGCTTCAGCGACAGACTGCTGTCACTGTCCTGCTCCACTGATAGACTGAGGAGATCGTTCCTCCCCCACACTATGCGACTCTTCAATTCCACCCAGAGGGGTAAACGTTAACATTATACAATGATATTGTCTGTTATACCTGGATTTTTATCACTCTTTAATTTAATATTGTTTTTATCAGTATGCTGCTGCTGGAGTATGAATTTCCCCTTGGGATTAATAAAGTATCTATCTATCTATCTATCTATCTATCTATCTATCTATCTATCTAGGTATAGCTACATGAATATGGAATCATAAAATACAAAGCAATACCACAAAGCAGGTTTTAGAAAAAATCATGAGCTAATATAAATTATATATATATAACCAAACTTTATAAAATTACACAAATGATCCACTATATAGCCAACGGTTTGTAGACGCCTGACCATCACACCAATAGGAGCTTCTTGGACATCCCATTCGAAAGCCATGGGCATTAATATGGAGATTGCCTTCCAGCAACCACACTTCTGGGAAGGCTTTTTACAAGATATTGGAGTGTGTCTGTGGGATTTTTGCCCAGTCAACCAAAAGAGTATGTGTGAGGACAGGTACTGAGGTTAGATGTGAAGACCTCACAATCAGTGTTCCATTGTATCACAAAGATGTTTAATAGGGTGCAGCTCAAGGCTTTGTGCAAGCCACTCAGGTTCCTCCACACAAAGCTCATCAAACTATAAAATTTTATGGACCTGGCTTTGTGCATAGGGACACATTCATGCTGGAAACGGAAAAGGGCCTAACAAAATTGTTGCCACAAAGTTAGAAGCATACAGTTGTCTAAAATGGCTTTTTTGCTGTAGCATTAACACTGACCCTTCACTGGAACCAAGCCCAAACCCTGTTAAACAGCCCCAGACCATTATCCTTCCTCCATCAAAATTTACAGTAGGGACAATGCAATGAAGAAGGTATTGTTCATCTTTTATCTGCCAAATCTGATTCATTCATCAGACTGCCAGATAGTGAAACATGATAAATTGCTACATATAATAACTTTTCCACTGTTCTAGAGTCAGAAACATAGCTTAATTTACACTAATAGACACATGTATACAGCTGCTTTGCTATGTAATCCCACTTCCTAAAGCTCCCAACATACAATTCTTTAAATTGGGAAAATTAAATTTAAAGTCTTTAAATTGGGAAGAAAAATATTATATATATTTTAATATATTTTTATATATTATATATATTTTATATATAATACAAGCTATAATACAATACAGATTTTGCTTTGGGTGGAGATGCAAATATTTTTTCAATAATGTTATGAATGGAGGCATCACTACTTATTTGTGAAAAAAGTAAGAAAATATTATATATGTTAGATCTAATGCAACATAATTGATTATGCAAATTGTGAGGTGAGTGTGTGTTATATTTTTTCATATTCCCATGAGAAATGACAAATAATGCTCATAGTTCTTCGAGTTAGACTACAAACTGTAAGGAGATAGAAATATCTTCTAAATATGTTATTATTTGAAGGCAGATAACAACACCCATCACATACCAGGCCAGTGTGGAGTCACCAGTATACCTAATTTTATGTCTTTGGATTATGGGAGGAACATTAAGCTCCTAGAAAAGCCATACACAAACAGTGAAAATTGTTTGTTTGGCTTGAGACACCGACTCAAACACCTGATAGGTGGGAATCAAACCTGGGTTCTTTGATCCTGGTAGAATTTTCCTCTTAACCCATACTGAGCATTTGAATAACTCCTGATAGACACCATCTACACGAACAAAGTTTAATATATACATGGATCAGCTGATGTGAGGGTCTCCTGTAATTTCCATGTGAAAAGACAATCGCATAAAGTAACTGAGACATGAAAAGCATAATGAAACGTGAAATAAATACATCTTAGAGTATTTATTATCTTTCATTTACAAGTATAAGTAACTTAATTTGCAAACATTTGTGCCACCAAAATTATAGTTCATTTATTATCTGGGTAAGGCATTTCAACAGAAGACATTGGCTTGGGGTAAGGGGGGATAGTGGTAGAATTATACATACACAAAACAAATCAAAAGATCAACCTAGGAACATCTACAGAAATTACTGAGTGTTACCGAGAAAAAAGTAAAATGATAGTAATAATAATAAAAGAAAACTGGATGGTCACAGATATACTGTATACTGTAACATCTGCACAGTTAAGGAGGTGGGGGGGTGTTGTTTTTTTACATTATTTGAAAATAATGACACTGGTTTTATTTCTGTGAAAGCATTTACCATCAATTTGCTTCTACTTTTGTACTTTACATTGTTCACTTTCTTGTCGAGCACATTAAAGGGACAAGTTATATTGAGATGTGTATCCAGATTAACAGCTTTAATAATACATTCCAAGAAAATGAATTTATGTTTCATTTGTCATTTGAACAACCAGTGATGCATTTGGTGTCTATATTACCAATTTAGTATCATTAAACCACTGGATTACACAATGTACACATTCACCAAATACCTCACCAAACAGAATACTGTAAATGAGAGTACATATGCATCCCTTCAGCTTGTTATTTCATTATATAACTTAAAAGATTCACTAATCACTATTACTGTTTTTCATTGTCTTCAAAATACAGTAATCCCTCCTCCATCGCGGGGGTTGCGTTCCAGACCCCCCCGCGATAGGTAAAAATCCGCGAAGTAGAAACCATATGTTTGTATGGTTATTTTTATATATTTTAAGCCCTTATAAACTCTCCCGCACTGTTTATAAATATTCCCCGCAGCGTTATACAGCATAATCCCTTTGTATTCTCTTAGATATTAGGTAAGATTCATTGAAATTATGTATATAAACACACACTGTTTATATACAGTAAAACCTAAATATTATTTTAAAGATATTGAGTGTCTCCGATATCACATATGTTACAGCCATTACGATAGACAGGTCACCAGCAATAAATACGTACATTGCAAGAAAAATAGTATACAGTAAATGTATTAATTATTTATGGTTACTCACCAACAATGACACGATGACTTGTCCGATAACAATGAGTTTAATTTTACTGCACAACAAAGGAGAGCGTTACAGCCCTTGTAAAGGAGCCACTTCAGGCGATTGTGTAGCACTGCCGTTGTTCTTCTTCTGGCAGTCTTCAATCCAAATCCCTAAAGCAGATTCCATCCAGACTACTGCCTTATTACATCCACTTACAACTCGTTTTGCACCCTGGTTAAAAGGACGCTGCAGCCGTAGATCTTATATTCCTTTCCTACTTTTTAAATAAAAAGAATCGTAGCCTTCAACAAATCCAAAACGTTTACCTTTTCGGCAATCGTTAACATCTTCTTCTTGCGCTTGGGCACGGCACCTGAAGCAGTAGCAGATTGTTTTGGAGCCATAATGAAGGGCTTGACTATGCACAAAGATAAACACTAAAGAGCACAACTCTTTACACAGCGAAGCACGTTGATGCTGAATGAGCGAGATGAGACTTCCTGGTTAACACTGCATAGCTCCTGCGTGCTCTGATTGGTTAGCTTCTCAGTCAGGAGAACTTAACTGCGTGCTCTGATTGGTTAGCTTCTCAGCCATCCGCCAATAGCGTCCCTTGTATGAAATCAACTGGGCAAACCAACTGAGGAAGCATATACAGGAAGTAAAAAGACACATTGTCCGCAGAACCCGCGAAGCAGCGAAAAATCTGCGTTATATATTTAGTTATGCTTTCATATAAAATCCGCGATACAGTGAAGCCGCGAAAGTCGAAGCGCGATATAGCGAGGGATTACTGTATTGTAACTTCAGAGTCTGAGACATCTACCAAACTCTTTCAAACAGTAACAAAAATAAAATTATAAAAGTAATGTCAGTCAGTCAGTCAGTCATTTTCCAACCCGCTATATCCTAACACAGGGTCACGGGGGTCTGCTGGAGCCAATCCCATCCAGCATAGGACACAAGGCAGGAACAAAGCCGGGCAGGGCGCCAGCCCACCGCAGTGTAAAAGTAATAAGAAAATTAAATCAAAACCAATTTTTAATCCTTTTCCTTTTTTATATTTTCTTTCAGTGTTGCAAAAATATCCATCTAATATGCAGAATGGAATGGATTAATATAGAAAAACAAACTCAAAATTAATACAGATTTTGTTTGGTTTTTCAAGTTCTTACAGCCTGTACTTTCTTAAATAATAAACATGTTATGGTTTTGCTAATATCAGAAATTTTTGATTTGTATGGTAAGTATCATGACAAATCAAATAAATGAATAGAAGCTCTCCAACACAACATTTACATTAGACCAGATCACAGTTATTGAATTGCTGCTACCTTTTAGTGTGAAGAACTCACTTTACTCAAGAGGACGCTTCAAGTCCTTTGAAGTAAAGAAAACTCCACTGATCAATAACCATCAAGTAACATAACAACTAGATGATATATTGAAAGGTCTATACAAAGAAAATTTATATGGCATTCTCTACTGAACATTTTGGGTACTATGATAATACATATTTTTATATTTCGAGAAATGTTAGATTCACAGTCTTTTTAGGGAGTATATCATTAGGTACCTTTTTGTGATATTTATTTTGAAGTTATCATAAATTATGATTACTGCATACTCTATGTATACTGTATGAATATAAATGTATACATACTATATATATCCATCCATCCATCCATTATCCAACCCTCTATATCCTAACTACGGGGTCTGCTGGAGCCAATCCCAGCCAACACAGGGCACAAGGCAGGAAACAAACCCTGGGCAGGGAGCCAGCCCACCGCAGGGCACACACACACACCCCAAGCACACACTAGGGACAATTTAGGATCGCCAATACACCTAACCTGCATGTCTTTGGACTGTGGGAGGAAAGCGGAGCACCCGGAGGAAACCCATGCAGACACAGGGAGAACATGCAAACTCCACGCAGGGTGGACCCGGGTCTCTTAACTGCGAGGCAGCAGCACTACCCACTGTGCCACCGTGCCACCCTACTATATATATATATATATATATTTATAAAATTTCTATTTATATATACAGTATATGAGTACATGTATATGTTTAATATTTGCTTTTCTGGGTTCTTTGTTGTTCAACAGGGCTTCTTTTCACACTTAAGCACAGTATTATTGCCAGGTAGTCACCAGCAGAACCATTACAACTTGTTATGATTCTGGAAACTTTCTGTACTTACATTTTTTCCTGGGATTTTGTATTTGTTTTATTAGTTTTACTTTTATTTTATGATGTATTTAATACTATTTTTATAGCTCAACAGAGCATAAATAATTTGTCCATAGACTTTTCTATAAGTTTTTACTGGAAAGTGAACTGAAAGTAAATTTCAAATACCATTTAGTACTAGGATGTTCTACCGTGTTAGCCATTATGAATGTAGTGAAAAGTCAAGCAAAATGACACCTTTTATTGGCTAACTAAAAAGATTACAACTTGCAAGCTTTCGAGGCAAATCAGTACCCTTCTTCAGGCAAGAAGAAGGGGCCTGAGAATGGGCCTGAGTTGCCTTGAAAGCTTGCAAATTGTAATCTTTTTAGTTAGCCAATAAAAGGTGTCATTTTGCTTGACTTTTCACTAAATACCATTTAGGATGTTTAAGTCTGTTTGGTACAAGGGTTGCAGTGAATGTTCTTAGTATAAAAGAGAGTAGCATCTAAGAGCATTATTTGTACATGGTAAAGCCTTCCCAACAGATTCACTTCAGCATTCACACTGACACTCAGTTAAGAGAGATATACAAACATAAACCAAATTGAATTGTACTGACTTGAACATACATTTTTAACTGCTGCTATAATCCATCTAGACAATTTGTTTTGCCTGTTGGCTTACTAATTGTACTTTTGAGTTCTACTGGATAAGTACCTATGCAGTAGACAACACTATGGGAAAAACGCAATAGTAGGGCTCTCAAACTTTGGTTCTTTTTGGAGACAGTTATTTATCTCAATAACAATCAAACTTCAGTGTCAGACTGAGATAATTCAACCAAAGTTGCAAGGGTGTCTTTGCCAGTGAAGATTCAGTCGTCTAAAGAAGTCAGTGTTCTAGTGTCAGAACCAAGCATTCAAAACAGAAATAGACATTGCTTAGGTTGTCTTTTATAACACACAAGATGGCCAGCACCTATTAGCTGAATAGGGAAATGAACAGAAAAACAAGATAGATTAACCATTTAGCTGGAATAGTTGAATGAAGAGAATTTAGGCAGCTGCTGTCTCTTTAGCTGAACAGACAACTGGATAGAAGTGACACAGTCACTTAAGAGTGGGCTGGCTGAGCTCGCTGTGGTGCTAATGGATGAGCTGATAATTGCTTTGTGGAATCTCTGGGGCTTAAACTCCCCAGTTTGTGGATTTGCCTGTTTGGGTGGTCTTCATCATCCCAAGGCAAAACTTGTGCTTGAGTCTGACTACAAATGATGTGGCAAGATAACTACAAGTGAGGTCTGGGGCAGAGTGCAAGAAATGTATGGGTCAGGAAATGAAACATGATCATTAAACTTTACTGTCCTTCCATCCATCCATTATCCAACCCACTATATCTAAACTACAGGGTCACAGGGGTCTGCTGGAGCCAATCCCAGCCAACACAGGGCACAAGGCAGGAAACAAACCCTGGGCAGGGCGCCAGCCCACTTTATTACTTCATAAACTCTGTAAGGATTTAAATGTGTTAAAATGTTTTGTTTTTTTTTGATCCTCTGTGCTAAAAAATATTCTAATTGTTTTCCCATTTCCACAAATGCAGACTTGAATTGATTTTGTTCTCACCTCACATGTGACAGATAGCTTTATCTGTTAGCAAACACTTGTTTTGACCGCAAGTGTTGTTTATTTAAAGATGACTTCTCTGAATCAATGGAGTTATGGTGCTAAATGATACTTTAATACTAAATTATTAAGTAAGCAGTATATGAGCAGCTTTCAGTTAAACTCAAGGGATATGTTTCATGTAATGCTGGCAGTGCGGATAACCAAACTGTTGCATAATTTGTTTGAAAAGGGCTAAAGTATTTTTCTATAAATTTAAAGTTCCACAGTACAAGGTAATTACGACAGTTCTGAACCAAATCATGTATAATAAATTTATTCCAATCTA
This sequence comes from Polypterus bichir lapradei, assembly GCA_026402145.1. NCBI lineage: Eukaryota > Metazoa > Chordata > Cladistia > Polypteriformes > Polypteridae > Polypterus > Polypterus bichir. Next base: position 26,585,228 of record JANRMT010062833.1, on the reverse strand, counting down.
AATTGCAAAACAACAGAACTACCAAAACTGCACCATCAGTCACCCCACAATTTTTTAATGCTTTCGGCATTTGTTTATTCATCTGTCTAAATCACTTATCAAGATCAAGGTTGCAGGGAAGCTGGAGCCTATCCCAGTCATGTGTAAATAGCTATTTAATAAGTCTAATACCTAGCACACTGATAAAAATGAATCATGGGAATGACGATTTGTTGGAAGTGTTATTGTAAACCTTTTAAGTGATGTCACTTTCTAACTCATTCAAACCAGATCAGGGTTGCAAGGAAGTTGAAGCCTGTTCCAGCTAGCAAAGGGTGCAAGGCAGGAACAAGCCCTGGACAGGTGCCAGTCCATCGTGGGACAAACACTCTCACACACATTCACACCCCAAACACACATTAGTGCCAATTTAGCATCACCAATTCACTTAACCTACATGTCTTTGGACTGTGGGAGGAAACTGGAGCACCTGGAGAAACCCCACACAGACACAGAGGTAACATGCATACTCCATGCAGGGAGGACCCAGGGAGCAAACTCGCAGTCCCCTTACTGCAAGGCAGCAGTGCTACCACTATGCCATCTTATCACCCAAAGTTTTAATGTCACTGCTAATTTAAAATTTGATGTGTTACTTCCATTAAGATGTTAAAGCCAGAATATGCAGTTAGCAATGACTTCTGAGCTAACAAGAATTTTTGTGTTTTTTGCCGTCGTCTCAAATTTTAAATTTACACTAGTACAATATTTGACACTACTCATCACTGAAAATGAACTTTATTTGAACTAAATAAGACACACAGATAATGACATTCCACAAATGTTAAATGGTCTGTAAGCGGGAGTTCCATTTTATTATTTTACTCACAAACGTGATATTATTTTTGACCCAAGGTCAGTTCCATTACAAAGGTTTATAGTATATATAAATTTTCAAACTATGATCACAGGCAAGTTTAATAATATGCTTAGGGTGACCAAGTCTGTCAGAGGTAGGTATACAGAAAAGCTTGTGTTTAAGGTCTAGAGCCTTAACCTTAATACAACCCTGTTTAGGATCATTACTACGTCTCTTAAGATGTGATGTTGATAAAAACCCCATAGACACAATATAAAGAAATACTTTGTGAGTCGCATTATCACTTGTTTAAGATTCCTTTGTGAAAACAAAACATATGAAGTCAGATACAAGGCCCTGTTTAAAGCAAATGTCATGTAAGTATTTATTGTCAGGTAAACATCAGTCCATTCTAGAAGCACGACAACAACAACAACTGTGATGTAGCTCACAGTGCTTTACATGATAAGGAAAGAGAAAAAAGACAAAATAAATAAGAAAATAGAATTAGGGAACACTAATTAACATAGACTGTGGTGGGCTGCCACCCTGCCCGGGGTTTGTTCCTGCCTTGCGCCCAGTGTTGGCTAGGATTGGCTCAAGCAGACCCTCGTGACCCTGTGTTAGGATATAGAGGGTTGGACAATGACTGACTGACTAATTAACATAGAATAAAAGTAAGGTCCAATGGGCAAGTGACAGTATTGATGGCATCTTTTTGAAGATAGTGTTTTTAATGATATTTTAATCATTTAATCATGGTCATCTTTTAATGAGAGATTTATTTCAAAACCTCACTGGGGTACTAGGGTGTTTTACCATGTTAGTCATTATGGATGTAGTGAGAAGTGAAGCAAAATGACACCTTTTATTGGCTAACTAGAAAGATTACAGTTTGTAAGCCTTTCAGACAACTCAGGCTTACAATCTATTTTCTCTCTATATTCAAGATATTCTAAATGACCTGAACAAATCTCTGTTCTTAGATGATGAAAACAATGACCACTGGCTCATTTTCTAAATTAATCATATTCCCAGATTGTAACGGCTGGTTCATAACAGCAACTGGTATTCCTTTTGTGATTGTCTTTATGTCAGAAGACTGTAATTAATAATGGGGTTGTTATCTCTTCTCAAACTGATGTAACTCAGAGGATGAATCTGATAATTATCTATCTTTGGTTCTTTTATATAATGTCTCTTATGATGCAGTGTAATTGTATGCATATTGCCTAGCAGGGACCTGGTAGCTGTAACTTACCATCATTACCAATTTGTACGTTTTTGTAAATGTTATTTTCCTGATGATAATTAAGTTCTTTATGTTCATGTGCCAGAAAACCATTGTTAGTAATGTGACTGCTGTGTCTTCACCAGTAGACACGGAGACAGACTTATCTTCGTTGCTTTACTAACATGATATTAAATAATATAATTGGCAATTCTAAGAGGACAAAAAGGGTGAAATTGTAAAGTGCATATTCTATGATTTATCTTTTCTATGTAACAAAGACTTTCCAAGGTGGAGATGATGAGAAATCATATATGTTTTTTTTTTAAGGTGTCACGCATGCATGTTGGTGGGCCTCCTTGCAGGTTCATTCGAGGTATGAAATAACCCACTGAGACAAGAGGGGCTACCGCTGATAACACTGTCATCTTCTTTTCCCACAGTGCCGAGAAGTCGTTCAGTGAAGGTGGTTAACTCTGCCGCTTCCAGACCAGCCATCATAAAATCCCAGATGTCCAGAAAGGAGGAGCATTACTGGCAAGAGCATCCCACTGGGCGGAATTCCACTAGATCGACTGCAACCCTTGTTCAATTTTGAGATCAAGCGAGTGTTATTTTAATTTGTTTCTGTTTATTTTGCTCTCTCTGGACAATAAAAGGTTGGCACCCCAAAATTTCCTCACTGAATCCTGAGCTGTCATTCCCTCACCCTACTACAAAGTATATAACTCTTTCATTAACTGTATTATCATTATTAGTAGTTCTTAAAAAAAGTATATGCTGTGAGACTATTCTATTTTTTTTTTATTTTGATTTAGGTCAAATGATAAAATGTAGTTATATAACTGTGTTCTGCAAATTATCCTAATCTTTATATAAAACGTTCAGCACTTAATGATTATATTAACTAAAATCCTGACAATGCCCCTTGTAATTTGAAAAGAAACTGCCCCTGATAGCTTTGAATGTATTAAACATACACACAAATCTCAAACCAAATGCCATGCACTAGTACGTGTTCCACAAGTGCAGCCAGTTTAAGCAATGACTTTTTCTAGATAAAACTATAAAGCAGCTTGTGGAAAAGATAGTAAGGAAAAAGCAATGCAGGCTTTTATAAAGCTAGTTTGGTCATGGTAGGTCAGTTAGCTGTAACTGATTCCAGTCTTAGCACAAGGCCTATGGCAAGTAACTGCATCAGTGTTCATCAAGGACAGAGGACTGCAACAAGAAGGAGGTTCTAATCCTGCTTATGCAGAATTAAAACTAATGGTACTGAAACCACACACAAGAAGGATCAATTTTCAATCTCTATCTGCTAATCCCTTGGTAAGAAAATGAATATCACAGTCATTAAACTTTGGCCCATGTTTCATCACTTCGTAACATCACCAGCTCTGGTCTATGTAGATACCAGAATGAATTTCGTAGATGCCAGGTATTGCTATGGCTTGAAAAGTCTCACAAACTGATTATCATTTATTAATAACTAAATGTTATTTCATTATTTATTTATTTATTTTTTTTGCTTTTTTAATGATTTTTATCTGTGGTGGGCTGGCGCCCTGCCCAGGGTTTGTTTCCTGCCTTGCGCTCTGTGTTGGCTGGGATTGGCTCCAGCAGACCCCTGTGACCCTGTAGTTAGGATATTGTGGGTTGGATAATGGATGGATGGATGATTTTTATGTATTAAGGTAGAATTGGCAATGGATAATGAAAATAGTAACTTAGGTATAATTAAATATATTTAATTGTACCATGGCTCTTTCAGTGTAGTCTGGGAATTACCTGTTCTTGTGTTCATTTCCTAAAAATTTCTTTCTCATATACAACCGTAATCATTCTCAGGTTAAAAATCACAGAATATTGACATGTTCTTTCATACATAAACGAATGACCTGGCAATTTTCCAGCTTTAAAGAACTCCCACTTGCCAATCCAAGGTTCATTAGCAGGCAGTCTTTAAATTCCATAAATTGTCCAAATGAATAAGATAATTCCAAGGCTTTGTATTGATCCATTAAATTCCCATTAATTATACCAGGTCTTAACTTGGAATATTGTGTGCTTGTCTTTCTGGGGAAACTTGACTGAGTTATATTCACTAGGGTTCTTAAAATGTCAAGTTACCAGTTAATTCCTGGCACAGCCTACATTTGTAAATGGGGCAGACTAACTCATTGTTCATTTGAGAGATTCCTGTCAGTCAAAAAGGAGCTGTAAATGCCAACTGATTTCCATTTGTAACACCCTGCGGCTAAGTTTAATCTGATTAAAGGACATCCTGTAATATTTGGAAGATAGCTGATCACACAGATCAGCAAGGATGGGCACAGTGAGCTGCTTTTTATTTTTAATGGGGAAGGCCCAATTATCTTTGATGGAGTAAGGGGCTGCTTCTAAATCTCAAAGTCTGAGCATCAGTTAGTATTAATAAATATGGTTGACTGACGTCTAGTAATTAATGGCACTCAATTCAGTATTGATGAATGTGGTTAGCTAGAAACCGGTCTTTATCACTGAATTTTGTTTACTAAGAAGTTTCTGATATTAAAGACTGAAAACACTGAATCATACCTTTGATATCAGCTGAATCAACTGATAATCTTATTTAAAACTTTCAGCGTGTCACTATCAGGCATTCTTAAAAAAAATGACTGCAATGAAAAGGCACTGGCATGCCTTCACCTTAAAACTGCAGAGTAGATAATTTTATCAGTTGAGTGTTTTGTTGCTATATACTGCTAAAAAAATAAGGGAAAAACTAATTTTCACAGTCTAACATCAAGTCAGTTAAGCTTCACAGATATCAGTCTGTCAACTTAGGAAGCATAAGCGATTGTGAATCATCTTTGCCTGTTTTAGTGCAAATGAAAGTGACAACAGGTGCACTGGAGAGGCAACAGCAAGATAACCTCAAATAGGGAATGGTTTTGCAGGTGGTGGCCACAGAAAATTGATCTCTCCTTGTCTTTTCTGTATGATACTCTAGTTTTGTGTTTTAATAGTGTCCTTTTCACTATCTGTCCAGTTAGGAAGCATAAGAAATTATGAATCATCATGAACTGCTTTGGTGTAAATGAAAGAAGCAACAAGTGCACTGAAGAGGCCAGCAGAAAAACAACCCCCAAAAAGGAAATGGTTTTGCAGGTGGTGGTCACCTGCAGCCGATTCAGTTTGCACAGATAGTCCAGCTCCTCCAGAGTGGCATATCTATACATGCTGTCGCAAAAAGGTTTGCTGTGTTGTCCAGCACAGTCTCAAGACCATGGAGGAGACACCAGGAGACAGGGTCTTTACAGGCATCAATCCAGCTGAAGGATCAGTATCTACTCCTTTCTGTGAGGAGGAATAGGAGGAGCACTGTTAGAACCCTACAAAATGACCTTCAGCTGGCTACTGATATGCATGTTTCTCACCAAACTGTCAGAAACAAACCTCATGAGGGTGGCATAATGACCCAAAATCCTCTAGTGGGACCTGTGCTCACAGCCCATCACTGTTCAGCTCTATTGTGTTCACCAGAGAATACTAAAAGTAGCAGCTCTGCCATTGGTGCACTGTTCTCTTCACATATAAGAGCAGGTTCACACTGAGCACATATGACAGACGTGAAAGAATCTGGAGATGGCATAGTGAATGTTATGCAGCCTGTAGCATCATCCAGCATGACCGGTTTGGGGAGGCATATCCTTGGGGGGGGTCACACAGACCTCTACCTTCTAGGCAACAGTACCCTGACTATTGTTACGTACCAGGATGAAATCCTCAGTGCCATTCTCAGACTTTAAGCTGGTGTAGTAGGCCCTGGATTCCTCCTGGTGTAGGACAATGCCCTGCCTCATGTGGCCAGAGTATGTAGGCAGCTTGTGGATGACAAAGGCACTGATGCCATTGACTAGCCTGCATGTCTCCCAGCTCTCCTTGTGTAACAGCATGCCTCCTGGTGTCTCCTCCATGCTCTGGAGACTGTGCTTGGAGATACAGCAAACCTTCTTATGACAGCACGTATGGATGTACCATCCTGGAGGGGATGGACTACCTGCGCAACATGAATCGGCTGCAGATGACCACCACCTGCAAAACCATTTCCTTTTTGGGGGTTGTCTTGCTGCTGGCCTCTTCAGATGTTGTTTCTTTCATTTGCACCAAAGCAGGTCATGATGATTCACAATTTCTTATGCTTCCTAACTGGACAGATTGATATCCCTGTAGCTTAACTGACTTGGTGTTAAACTGTGATGATTAGGTGTTCCCTTAATTTTTTTTTGAGTTGTGCAGTGTAATGTTTCTCTGAACTGTATGCAGGATATACAGTGTATTTGTTCTTCTGTTTCTGTCACTGTTTTTTAAATAATTAAATAAGAGGGGGAGCATGGGTGTGAATTCCAATATGCCAACAACTACATACATAAATAAAACCGGCCTGCACTTCGATTCATTATTAACTATTTCCTTAAATGAAAAAAAAGATTGCATGTGTCAGTCATTTTAGATCAAACTGCTGACAGCGAGTTTTTTTTTCTGGGCTGTGCATGCCTATTATGCTTAAGGTTTTCCCAAATGGCTAGTTAGTCTCCAGCTGCAGCACAGACTTTGATCTTCTGCCCATATGTCACAACATTTGGATTCGTATGTATCTCCCGATGGTTTTTACAAGCAAACTGCCCTCTGAATTGTAAACAGTCCAAAATTCAACTCAAGTGTACATTTTGCAGGATACAAGTTAGTGCTTGGTTGAGTAAAATAGAAAAAGAGTAATTCAGCCAGGCTGGGGTTAATCATGTTTCACCCATTATCGACATTCATTTCCATCTCCTTCTCAATGCAAAGAATGACAGATAGTATGAAGAAGACACATGTTGAAACCTGGATAACATATACAGTAAATTATATTTCATGATCTGATTTTTTATAGCATAATATTGGGCTAAGAGTTTGAGAAATATTTATGTTTAACATAATAAGTGGTAATGCATTATGTAAAACAAAATAATTTAAAATACAGCATTCGCTGTATTAATTTTGATCTATAATGGATTAGTGGATGATATACCTAAACAGTTCATATTTCATTATTACATGAGATCTCAAGTTGTATTTCCTGCTGCATTATAATTAGTTAAACCATGTTTCTATTTAGACAAGATACCTGTAAATAATTATAACTGAAGGAGATTTAAGAGTCTTTTTTTCTGATATATTGACCAATTATTTCTTGAGATCTCTAAGTGCCTATCTAATCTTGAAGGTTCTGTTACTGATAATGACAAGTTGACAGTTACCACATACAAACAATTAGTAGACAGCTGTACACACTGCATGGGGTGATGATTGTGGGTAACTGTACTGAAAGACATTAACAACAGAAATGAAAGTCTCAGAAGCATCTTGGCACTGTGGCAAATACTACTGAGACAGATAACAGGTTTATATCATTATTGCCTTAGTGTTAATGTCTTCATGCATGTATTGAGAATACTGTTTCTCTGCTAATTTTTTTCTGGTAGGCTACCTAAACATAACACTTTTCAGATTTTTCTGTTTAAGGTAAATCATCATTTTCATCATCCTAATCAAACTCGAGTGTGTTTTCATTTGCAGATAAATTGCATCTGAGTTGCTTCACAGATATCCTTTCTTCTAGGCAGTTACTTAAAACACTTGCTTAACTTGATCCATCACTAAGAACTGTGAGGCATTTAAGACAGAAAACACTGAATCATACCTTTGTGATCAACTGAAACAGGAGATAATCATATTTACAACTATCTCAGAAGGATCTGTTTCAAACTAAATTACTGCTTTTCTGCCCTGGGCATTCTTTAACTTGGTCAAAGCTTTGCTTTGTGTCCCCATGTGCATGGTTTTCTTCATTTTTCACTCTGAGCTACATTGCTGCTGGAAATATCACTATTTGGCGATGTTCTGGGAAAACCTCAACTACAGAAAGCACTAAAGACAGTTTTATTGTCTAATGAGTGTCTAATGATTCAAAAGAAAAACATTTCCTCATGCTACTCTTGCAGAATGACTGAGAGCAAACTAGAGCAAAACAGTATAACAAGGCTATAGGCTTTGAAAACTCTGGAAAACAGCATAGCAAAAATGTACTGAAAATTTTTACAAACACTCAGCTGTAATGCTAAACAGAGACAGACCTACAAAAAAGATACATCAGTCATACTGGAAAATCCCAGCTATTATATCCAAACCAGATGCGAGTGTATTATTGGGCACACTCATGCATACACCCATATCTACCCAATACTGATCCCATTAGAACAATTTTGTTGAGAACAGGCCATTCAACCCAACAAAGCTTGCCAGTCCAGTTCACTTAATTTCTCCAAAATAACATTAAGTTGGGCCCCTACTCTCTGCCACACCACTTGCCAGTTTATTCCATTGTCCTGTGGTTCACTTAAGAGGAGAAAATTAATATCTAAATTTAGATTTATATCTAAATCTTTGTAATGTAGTATAAGTCCCTGCAGAAAAAAAAATTCACACATGGAGAAACCGGGTTCCTAAAATGGTGAACCTGCTGCACTAACCGTTATGCTACCAAGCGACACATACTCAGTTTTGATGATCCATACTTTGCTGGGTGGAACCTTTTCGTCTTCATTCCAAATTCCTTGCTATAACACTCATGCTAAAGTCCTTTGGACTTAACTCACAGCCCTCACCCTCAATCCGCTTCTCCTGTTTCAAGGTGGCCTGATGTTCAGATCCTCTTCCTTTTATCCTGAGGCACAGTTCACAAAACGTTCCTTTCATTTTAGTCCCAGCCCCTGCAGCCACCAATTTGAATTTCTTCTTCACACCCAATGCAGAAACCAAGATATGCTATATTAGCATAAGTCAAATTTTGCTGTGACTTCATACAGTTCTAGACTATTAGTGAAATGTAATCTCTCCTCTCTCTAAATTCTAATATGCTTGTAGTAGCGTATAGATGGCTTTTGTAATGACATCAATTTTTAAGTTAAATACAAGTTAAGATAACCAGTCAGTAATACATATTTTTATAGAATGAACATAAGATAGTAAGAAGCTTTAAGAGATGATGCACGAAACTCTTTTTCTCATAAAGATAACTGGTAACTAAATGGTAGGTAATTAAATGAGCTTGATGAATTAAACGGCCTAGTTCTCTAAGGGTCCACTAGTGTTCTTAAGTGTAATTGACTATGCCATGAAAAAATGCTGTTAGGTCAGTTTTATTGAGAATTCAGAAGACCTACATTAGGTTTCTCTTCTAAAGACTAAAGAGGTTTAATTGTATGAGCCTGTCAACGGTAGAACATGCAATTTATCTACAGCATACATTTGCTTACTGTTCTGTGCTCATCCTGTAGAGAGGCCATGTATTTTTTATAGCGTGGTGGCAAGAACTGCTATGAAGTACCCCAGATTTAGTGTCACTAGTGCACTGTTCACTCATCTTATCCCTCCTTGATTTATAGATAGCAGTTTGTACAATATAACCTAAAATTTATTTGACTTTTCAGTTGCTTGTTGTTTAGACAATGAGAATGATGTATCAATATAAACCCCCCAATCCTTTCCAGAAGATGTATTTGTAATTAATGTTCTTTGTGCCTGTGTGTTGCACTTGTCTACATTAAACTGCATTTTCCAAGTTGTATGGTTGATTGTTTAACCTTTCCAGCTGACAGATTTCGAGTAACAAGCCAAAGCCTGAAAGCCTTGTGATGCTGAACACAAGTGCAGTGTTTTCTAAAAAAGCTAAAAGACAACACAGGATTTACAGTTTTTTACATAATTAGAAAGTGAAATAAGACCTTTAGAATGTTTTCTATTGCCTGTTTACAACCGTGAGTAGGTTTTCATTTCAATAGGAAAATAACCTTGAGCTTATGATGATGATTAAGTAACATTCCTATGTTTTGATAAACTGAAAAGTGTCACGATGCCTTCTGCTGAAAACAAGCCAGATACTTTTTTTGGAAGTGGGGAGGTTGGTTGTCTTTTTGTTGGACTTTTTTTTTCTAAAAGAATTCTTTAGTTGCAATCTTATTGCAAAAATAGAGCTTTACTGACACTTTTGCTCAGGTGCAAAAATGGACATTTGCAAGGAGACTTTATCTGCTAGTAACTGAAATTGGGCACTATCACAGAACTTATTGATTACTCCTGCTAAGCTGTCGTAGCTTTTCCAAAGAGGTTTGTCTCTGGTAAGACATTTTTTTCTTTTCATTATTCGGTAATGAATATATAATCTGTAAATAAGGAAGTGGAGCATCTGGGAACTGTCATCTGGGATTGAATGAAGACTGCATGGACCCACGTAGGATGTGTAATATTTATAATGCTTATATTTTCTCCTCTTTGTTTTGATTCAAATAAATATAATTTAATTAAAACATTAAATCAGTGTCTTTGCCTGATTGTTACTAGCAAGCCAATAGCTAGATTGATCATTTCCATTCAGCTGCCATCCCTTAAGAGCTCAAGGGAATACCTTTGAGAAGTCCTCTATTAGTGGTAAAATTGGTTGAAGTAAAGAAGTGAAAGTAAAGACAACCCAAGTCAGTGAAGCAGCCTGCTGACAGAAGTCCCTGGGGTTGAATATGCGAGGTACAATGCAGACAGTGAGGCAGGTTAGAGGCTGCAGGTAACAGTTGTGTAGCTGATTTTGACATTTCTTCCTATCCTCCATTAAGGAAAGAGCAGAGCTGGCAGAAATACTCTAGTTCTTTACTCAAGTGAAAGCACAAATACCCACTGGAAAAGATATTCTGGTAAAAGTTGAAGTACCATTCAGTAAAAAGTACTCAAGTAAAAGTATAAAAGTACTCCATGTTACATTTACTTAAAGTATAAAAGTAAAAGTAGTTCCCTTAATGGGCATTTCTAATGCTTGCTTAAAACTGTATTCCCTTATATGCATTACTGTGAACACCAACTCTACAAATAAGCAAAATGCATTGAAATGATTGTGGCAGCAATACCATACATTTAATTATCTGTGCGCAAACTTTGCAAATGCTAGCATTCTAAATCATCTCTAAATGAATCAATTATAAATAAGGGACAAGGGCAGCTTTCAAAAACAGTGCTACAAACACCTCTTAAAACTGCCTTATAGAACGTTCTAGTTAATCTCAGCAGAAGCTGGTTCTTGAAATTCTTTGCATGAAGGCATACTCTTTTAGGGCTAAAGATCAGTCTTGCACTACTAAAAAGTCTCTTGCATGCTGTGGAGGCAGGCACAAGTGAGTTATGCTTCAGTGACAATTTGCACACTTGTCTGTTTAACTCTTGTCACTTGATTGTGTGTGCTTAACCTTTTCATTAATAGCTTTCCCTAGATGACCACAGCACATGCAGCCACAATGTCACTGATCACAGCAGGCAAAGGCTTTGCGAAATAATGCAACACTTTTTTTTTAGTGGCATAAATAACTTTCCATACAGTACAACTGACTAGCTAGGTTTAAAACAAATGTAACTATGCTTAAATTATAAGTTACTGTATATACTCACATACAAGTCTGATCATAAAATCAGACCCAACTTATACGGCCATTCAAAAATGCGACACTTAATTTTGTTTTTTTTACATCTCCTTGCTTCGTCCAATCTCGCACAGTTTCTCAGACGCATCAAATTATGTTGCAGCAGAGCAGTTACCAATTTCTTTTGCTACTTCAACATCGTTTAATTTAAAACCAGCTTCATATTTTCTTCAGATCGAACGTTCCATCGTAAATAAGGGATGTTCTTCTGATAAAGGTGTATGAGGGTGTGAGATACAAAAAACACAAATCAGTGCAAAAGTTGCTTCAGAATAATTTGGGTATTACCGTATGGTCACGTAGGCACAATAGAGAGAGAGAGAGGTTAGGAGCATACGCTGATACAGTGCATTGCCACACTCACAAAGAAAAAAAAGGCAGTGTGCTCCACGGTTACTCTCTCAGGTTGGCGTTAGCATATCATAATCCCTTGTACCAATAGTGTGAGTTTTCCACATTCGACTTATACAACCGAAATTATAAAATACCAGAAATTATACTGTAAAAGCAAGTCCCAACTTATCCGCGAGTATATATGGTAGATGGATCACTTACTGCTACCTGTTTTTTCAGGTTAGAAGGAAAATTCTTGAACAGCAGCAGCTTGTGACTGTTAGGCTGGTATAAAAGGTACTGCATTCACTCAGATTTGTTTTTCAATATTTCATAACATTTCTTTTAACTCATTTAGGGCTAATTTTTATTTTTTCCTTTGGTCTCAGGGCTGGATACTTTATCCAAAATACCTCAGTTTTCTACAAAAACAACAGTTTCACACCTAAATCAACATAAAATGTTTATGCATGAAAAATGTCACTCTGTTTTTTGTTCCATGAGCCACTACAGTATGTAAATTCACATAATTATTACATTCTTATTACATACCTGTTTGTCTCATCACTCATAAGCTGAAAGGCACTTTCCAGAAAAAAACATCTTGAAGTAATCAAGTGCCCGGTAATCTGTAGTGTTCACTAGCCTACCATGTTGTTTGGTGAAGTCCAGTTTCCGGCTTGCCTCCCACTGATCTATGTCTGTGTAGTCCTCCCAAGTAAACATTGCCGTTGCCACATCTGCTACACGAACATGCGCAGTACTACAAACCAGGAACTCGGGAGCCGATCAGCTGATGAAGATGCCTGTCATTCATTTTTCGATTTCCAGATCATTTGCATCCAAATTGGAATTTAATAAGTCAGAGTCTGATTCAGCTATAAAACTCAATAAATAAATAAATAATACTAACAGAATATTTTGCTTTGTTCATTCACTTCACTCTTTCACCTGATGTCAGTGCAATTCTAGACTTGTTATTCTACACTACTCATGCACACATAGGGATTCAACATCATGTCAATGAGTCTAACATTCCTTCTACCAAAGTGGGCCTACCTATAATGTAACAGTGAGTTTTATTGACATTGACAGCTTTTTTTCGCCCTCTGCCCCTGGATGTCGTCCACCTTGTGTCACCCCTTGTGTCGACAAAAGTCGACATCAACCTAAAGGAGTTAATTACATTGATGGATGGGAAACACCATACAATGCATGTGTTCCTTCTATAAAACATTTGCTGGTTCAGCGTTGCTTGAAGCATACATAGTGCTGCCTTGTGAAACTAGTGCAGCACTGCGGCCACTCCACAGCTGAACTGGGTAATCAATTTTCTAGTCTTGAACTTTTTTAATCTGAGGACCTAAAATTAGCAAATCGGTACCACACTGAGACCCAACAAGATGAATATTATTACAATAACAGCAGAGTTATAAAGAAACAACTGGCAATGGCCACATAGTAACAATAAAAAAGTAAGTTTTTGTTTCCATTCAAGCCTATTTTTCACATGAATGTTAATAGAATAGAAAAGTGGGAAACAAACATGTTAATAAAACAATATCCCATTTAACTGTTTTCAAAACCTGCTTATCCTGATCAGGGTTGCGGGGAAGCTAGACACTGTTGTGCATGAAAATAACAGAAGATATAAGCAATTACATAAATACTCAAACTAGCCTGTCTTGCACCAACAATCATAACACAGTTAGCATTCACTGAAGCTCCTGACCTGCATCTGCATGATTTAATGCATTGTGCTGCTGCCTCTTGAATGGCTGACTAGATAATTGCATAGATACTATATGTGGTAAAACACTACAGCCACATTCAGGTATGGCATGTTTGGCATTTCCAATTAGACATTAAAGTTAATTTAGTTTAGTTAATTGTTCAGTTGTGCCGTGAGACACTGGGTGCTGTGCAGCCTCGTCCATGGTTTTGCTAGGGTGGTGACAATGTCATTAGGCACATTTACTGTTTGGTGTGTAGTGAGGACTGAAAATGACATCTCCTTAACAACTTGCTTAATTGCAATTCTTCTCACCTCCTTCTAACACACTATGACAGCCCACCATTTAGTATATCCATCCATCTATTAACTCAAGCTGCTTGTTCAAGGCAGGATCACGGTGTGGATGAAGTCTGTCTCAGTATGGTATAGTGGGTCTCTGGCTCAGAAAAAGGTGGCCATTTAAATAAATAAATAAATAATTGGCCGGCTCAATCTCCGTGGGTGTGCATGCTCGTGCAGCTGCAGGAGGTTTATATTGTAATTGGGAAGAGACGCACCTGCATGTGAGGTTGTGGTCTGTCTCAATTGCTTCATCAGCTTCCTGCAGTGCACGGTTGAGACGTGATGCCCACAGAGGCATATAAGGAAGAGGCAGCACAAGAAAAAGGGGAAAATCAAAAGGGTCAGAAATGAAAAGCTAAGAGATGAAGATTAAAAGAAGATTAAAGGATCGACAGAAGAAGGCAGAAAGAAGATGGGAGAGAGCCACTGCATGCAGACAAGAGAGAGGGGGAGAGAGAGTAGGCAGATAGTCAGGAGGAAGTCCTACAAGGAAGCGTGCAGCCAACTGTCAACACTCCCGCTAAGTGACCTGGGAGCTGGAGAGTGATGTGCTGCTCAGTTGGAGTGATTCACCACATAAGGCAAAGATAGGCTGTGCAGTTGCAGGGGAAAGGGAGATTCAGTGAGGTGTCCTGCAGGTGGAGCCATGGACCGCTGGGACATGAGCCTGGCAGCAGGAGTCAGAGACAAGGGGATGGTGTCCTGCCGGGAGCCAGAGATGCTACAGGGGCTTCAGCCTAGGAACAAGGAAGGTAGGCTGAACTGCTGGTTAGGCTCCATCCTTGGCTACAAGGACCCGGTTAGGGTTAATCCAAGGAGATGTCAGCTTTTAAAGGTTTGCACCAGCTTTCAAACAAGTAATTTTAACCTTGCTTTTGTTGGATTATTTATTTATTATTTGAACTTTGTGCATTGTGTCCTCATAATAATACTTTACATTTATATAGGGCTTTTGTCACTATTCAAAGTGCTCTCCACACAGGGAGGACACAGGAAGTGAATCAACAATCTCCTTACAGCAAATCAGCAGCACTACAACTGTGCCACCAGCTAGTCTCATGCCTCAGATGTGTTATCAGTAGTGGTGGGTGTGGTATAGCAGGTCCGCTGCTTGAAAGAGGCCAGTTTATGATAAATAATCTACTGGCCAGCTTCTTCTTCGTGGGCGCGCTCATGCAGCTGTGGAGAGTTGATTAGGTAATCGGGATGACACGCACCTACAGTGGTGTGAAAAACTATTT
>JANRMT010062833.1:26531093-26569560 GCA_026402145.1 Polypterus bichir lapradei | reverse complement strand
TTTTTTTTCTCCCTAAATAATAAAAACCATCATTTAAAAACTGCATTTTGTGTTTACTTGTGTTATATTTGACTAATGGTTAAATGTGTTTGATGATCAGAAACATTTTGTGTGACAAACATGCAAAAGAATAAGAAATCAGGAAGGGGGCAAATAGTTTTTCACACCACTGTACATGTGAATGTGCCATCTTACCCAATTGCTTCATTGACTTCCTGCAGTGTGTGATTGAGATGCTGCACCCACAGAGCTTTAAGAGTGAGCCAGCACAGGATTGGAGGAAAAAGAGAGAGGAAAGAAGGTAAAAACAGAAGAGAATGGGTTTCAGAGGTTAAAAGGTTCTGAAGAACAGTCTCGGGCTGGACAAGTCAGCCACCCAGAGTGGGAAGGTAGTGCAATGAGGGGTCCCACAAAGGTTTTGCCGCTCTAGGGGCTGGTTCACCCCACTGATCATTGGTGTGAAGTGGGGTGAGAATGGCGGATGAACTCCTGTGGGATCTGAGGTACGACTGTGGGTGCATGAAAGATGACGGGAGGAGTGCCAACTCCGGACGGTCTGGTTGGAGTTGTTCTGAGGCAGCCAAGACAGGGGTCGGTGAAGAGGACCATGTCTGCTGGGTGTCCGCCGGCTGCGTGAGTTATGGGTGAACCGTGGAGACGAAGAAGGAGGTGGGCTGGGATCATCCTGCACTAAAGGAACATTAAGGGTCAAATAACTATTTTTAACCTCTGGTTTTAAAGGGATTCTACAGTTTTTACAGATTATTTATTAACTTTTACGAAGCACTGAACTTTCTTTTTAGACACTATTTGGTTTGGTTTTTGAACACTGTTTTGGATTTGTTTTTTATTAAAAGCATTCTTGCACTTTTCACCTTCCCCCTTGCTTCATGTATGATTTGTCCCCATCTGCCAGCTCATTCGGTTACTTTATCGATGGTGTCGGGTCCAAGAGACTCTTACATAAGAAGAGGGAGCCTGGCATTGTCTCAGTGGGTTTAAGAGGGTCCCCGGAAGGACACAGTAGTGTGGAGCTAACCCACACTGTCACACCTAGCAAGCATAGTGCTCAATCCCTGGACAGGTCGCCTGTTCATCACAGGGCAAAACATACTCACACCAGGGGTCAAATTAGCATTGCCAATCCACTTAACTTGCATGTCTTTAAACTGTGGGAAGAAACCAGAGCACCCAAAGGAAACCCACACAACCACTGGGAGAATACGCACACATGAGGCTCCTGGAGCCAATTATTATAATTCAAAACAATGATATTGTTGCCAGTGAAAATGCTTAATGTAAGGTTTAATAAAGATGACAGAAAGAAATTTTTGGGGTGCAGCGTGAGATATAATAATTTTGAAAGGATAGTATGAAAGGTTACTTAACTTACTAACTTGACTCGTCTCGGTTAAGAAATGAAGCCACTTAAAAATTAGTTAATCAATGCATCTTATATACTTTACCTTCTCTTAAAAAAAACGTTTTTTAAATGTTTTTCAAATGAGTTCTACCTTTAATAATTTTTTAAAATGAGGTTGCAAATATTTTTATATTCTCGGTTTCCAATTAACCAAAAAAAAATAAATCTAGTTTATTCTCAAATAATGTAGTTGTATTTTATGTGGCTGATAAACCTTGCTGAAAATTTTGGCTAACAGTCCAGAATGAAATGTTTAACTTCACCAAATGACATTGCATCTACTGCTTGATTCAACCTTTTCCTATTTTCTAGAGTTTTCACAGTTCTCAGTGGTCTAATAAACACACCCTTCACATACCAGTAGACATTTAAAATAAAATAGTGTGACGAGGATAATTCTTTCTCACCAATGCACATTAAAATTAATGTAAAATCTTCTTTGTGCCTCTGTTTTCAGATTTAGATTAAATGTATGCCATAACAAGAACATGCAATGAAGCACCAGGTACTTAGTTGTTCATGGCCACTGAAATTGCACTATGTATGTACTCCTACCCAATTCACTCGCCCTTCATAACATCTCGAAAACCTTCAGATCTTTGCACCACATCTGTTATTTTCATTTTGACATTCAATCCGCGCCATGGTCTCTTCATTTCACCAGCTTGTCTGTCATTTCCCCTTTACTCACACTTTCTTATATGTGTCTTTGCTGTCAGTCTGTCTTTGTCTGTCAGACTGCTTAATAGATTGGGAGATGGCAGGTGTGGAATACTTATCATATCATGCCAAAGAAACAAAACCACTCTGTGATGAGTTAATGGTTTTGTTTCACATTCTGTCACAATAAATAGTATGCTAAATCTATTTGAATTTATTTTGTAACGCATGTAGCAATAAAATACATTGCATATTTCATTCTAGCAGTTGGCGTGTTACAAAAATTCATAGTAATATAATGCATTGCTGAAAATGTTTGTTTTGGAATGTCAGAGACATAGCAACTGAATGAACACACACACACACACACACACACACACTCACACACATACACACAGACACTTACACTTACAAGCTGTGCTACCCGTCCAAGACAGGTTGATATTTAAGTAATCAGCTTAGACCTTAGCATTAACATTTGCAGTCCATCATATAATGTACATGTCTAGGTGTATATGCCATTTGGTATGTGATTCATAAATACAGTGTTTATGTTTGTGATATTTATTTTTTTTTTTTGTTTTTTGGAACAAAGTTTTTCTTGATTCCTGAACTTCCTGTACTTATGTCAGGGGTGTGTTCTTTCTCCTACTCTGTTCAGTGTTTCAATGGACTGGGTGTTGGGCAAAGTCGTGTGGTCCAGAGGCTGCGGGGCATCTGTTGGCATTGAAAGATTCACTGATCTTGACTTTGCTGACAATGCTGTGATCTTCACAGAGTCAATGGAAGCTCTGATTGGGGATCTCAAAAGACTGAGAGAGGAATCTGAGTGTCTGGGCTGGCGAGTGTCCTGGATAAAAACCAAGATCCAGGCCTTTAATGACCTGTTAGGCACAGCCATCTGTCTGTGGAGAGAGTGTTGACCTTACTTCAGCAATTTCATTTATGTCTCTCTGGTCACTTTTCCTATGAAGTCAGTAGACGGATTGGGGAAGCATGGTGGGTTCATGAGGTCGTTGGAAAGGGGTGTGTGGCACTCCTAATATTTATGCAAAAGGATGAAGGTCCAAGTCATTAGAGTCCTGTTGCTTCCTGTTTCGCAATATGGTTGTGAGACATGGACACAATTCAGTGACCTGAAATGAAGACTGGACTCCTTCGGTACTGTGTCTCTTCGGAGAATACTTGGGTACCGCTGGTTTAACTTTGTGTTGAATGAGCGGTTGCTCACGGGGTCCCAAATGAGGCACATTACCTGCATTGTAAGGGAGCTTCAGTTATGGCACTACGGCCATGTGGTGTGTTTCCCAGAGGGTGATCCGGCTCGCAGGATCCTCATTGTTGGGGACCAGAGTGGCTGGACCAGGCCAAGGGGATGCCCACATAACACCTGGCTGCAGCAGATAGAGGGTCATTTCCAGAGGGTGGAACTGGACTGCACGTCTGCCTGGGGGGTTGTCAAGCAGGATCTCAAGCTGCTTCGTCGTGTGGTGGGTGCAAACCTGACCTGGCTGTACTTAGAACTTTATATGATTTATCATGACTTTAGCTGCCAGAGCGTTTTCAAAAGAAATCTCACAGTCTAGAAGCTCGTTTTTAAAAATATTTAGTGAAAATGAAAACAAATAATCCACACAAGAATAAAGGAAAAAATAGTTACACACGTAGAATAAAAGGCAAAAAAAAGGGAAAAATGTATCTTCTGTAATCTTAGCTTTTCTTGAGAAACTTTAGTTATTTCTGTACTTAAAAGTTCTTTACTTCTTCTTTCTGTACTTAAAGGTTCCTAATTTCTTCTTCTGTACACCTTAAGCGTACGGTATAGTACTTAAATAAGCAAATTTTCTTTACGTGTTACTTCACACATTCTAAGAGCCCGTAGGCCATCAAGCACGGTTACATGCACAAGCACGATCACGAGCATGAACACGGTTAAAAACCATATGCCTCTATACCTTACACATGGCAAGGCTGGTCACTAACTGAATTATAATGTTAACTCAAAGCTGTTAGAAATGGCAAGAATATACCAATACAATTCTACGTACTTACGGGGGTTATAGGAACCTTCCATAGATATGCATTGTCATCTAGTAACATATTCATGAATCTTATAGAACTAAGAAAATGGCTCTTACAATGACTTTCCAATGATTCTGAAGGTTTTAAATTTTAATCAAGCTCTCGTTTGAAGATTTAAACTCTCTGTGTATTGTCCAGGTTGTTTTGTATCTCTTGAATGTGACTACCCGGTTGTATTTCTAATTGAATTTGAAATTCTAGATGTTCAGTTTTGCCCTTTGGAGACCTCATTATTAAAGATGGTTAAAAGAATGTTTGGGCTCTAAAAAGTATTAAATGCATAAGAGAGGAATTAAAAGGTATAATAAGCTACAATGTGAATATAACCCCCTCCCTAATCATTACCATTATTTAACAAATAAAGGTAGCAGTGTTACTTTAAAAACAAACCAAATTCCAAAAGACTACCTTAGTGATTAACACATTTTGAAAAGCCTTCTGCCACAATGCAGCCCTCTTCATTAAATCCTTAGTAAAAAGTAAGGTCTATAATCAATGGCCAATCCCTAAATAAGAAATCTTGTCAGGCCGCCTACATTTTGTTCAAGCATGATTCCATTTTATGTTCTTTAACATAGTGAGTTCAAGGGACATATACAATAAAAAACATGTCCCTTATTCCCTGCCTGGTAGTGCTAGTCTTCAGTTTATTTTGTTTGCCAGTTATTCAGCACCACAGCACCACCGCAGCTGATGTTTAGCATTTGGAAGCACTGCTAGAAAGTTATTAGTAATCTCTAGTGTATACAAAAAGTTAAATCCATTTTCTATCCTTTCACTTCCTGATACACTGTTTTGATCACTTGGTAAGCAAAAAAATGAGGAGTTTTTGGAGGGTAAGAAAAATAATCAGGAGATGAAATGAACAAAAGGTGCTATGAAAGATGAAAGAAAAAAGCAAGAAATCAGATACTAGAAACATCAATATGTACACCAAAAAACTAAGGACAAAAGTCAATGCTGATAGGGTAAAAAAGGGTTATACAGTAATGACTAAGTAGTGAGATATCAGATGTATGTTATGTATTTATGTAATTCGTGGTACTCAAATGTGGCACTTGGTGCCACTGCCCACCTGCCAAGTTGTTTTGCCTGCCTAAGGTAAAGTCATCACTGATGGACGATCGCAGGAATCATTGGTTAGAGGGGTTCTTTCATCAGATTGGCTGGCCCAGTGCTGTCTCAGCTGTGGAATGGCCAATAGGGGGAGGCAGTCTTCAGGACTTTCAAAAAATCCAAATTATATTATGTGATATCATCTACTGTTGAATTATGCTCTGTACTTGTAATATTTCTATTGCACTATTATATTGTATTGAGGATTACTTGTATTTTGTTCTGTGTATTGTATTGTATTGTATTTAACCTCTTTTTTTGACACCCACTGCATACCCAACCTACTTGGAAAGGGGTCTCTTTTTGAACTGCCTTTCCCAAGGTTTCTTCCTTTTTATTCCCTACAAGGGATTTTTTGGAATTATTTCTTGTCTTCTTAGAGAGTCACGGCTCTCTCAAAAAGCAGGGCCTGTTAAAGCCCATTGCGCCACTTTTTGTATGATTTTGGGCTATATAAAAATAAATTGTATTGTATTGTATTGTAATGTATAGCTGATACATCTAATATAGCTTATGAGCATCAAGGGAGTATCAGGCCCAGAACTCAACTACCCACCTTTACTGTTGTAAAGAGTTGAAGAGTCTAATGACTCTGGGGACAAAAGATCTCTTGTATCTGTCTGTATTGCAGTTCTGTGGTATCAGCCTACCACTAAACAAACTCCACTGCTTAATTATGGTGATGTATAGTGGGTAATGTTCATTTCCCATAATAGATAGAGCCTGCATAGTGTCCTCCTTTCTTCCACTGTCACTAGAGAGCCCATTTCCATTCCATCCACAGATCCTGCTCGCCTTACCAGCTTGTCAATACAATCAGCAATCCCCCCCCCCGGGAGCTATCCCCCCAGAACATCAGACCATGGAAGAGAGTACTGGCAACCACAGACTGATAATATCTGCAGGAGTTTCTTGTATATGTTAATGGAGCCCAGCCTCCTCAGAAAATAGAGGTGGCTTTGCCCTTTCTGAACAGAGCCTTTCTGTTTTCTGACCAGCCCTGCCTGTCATACAAACTGCACTTCAAGGTATTTATAGGTCTTGACCCACTCCACATCAGCCCCTTAATGGAGACTGGTCTCAGTGGTGGTCTAAACCTACAGTAGTCCACAACAACCTCCTTGGAAGTGTTCAAATGCAGTTGGTGTGACCAACACCATCCCACTGAGCCATTCACCAGAATACTGTACTCCTCCTCCTGTCCACCCCTGACACATCCTCCAACAGCAGTGTTATCTGAGGACTTCTGTATATGGCATGTCCCTGAGTTGTAGCTAAATTCTGGTATGCTCTGAGTAAAGAGGAAAGGAGAAAGAACTTACCCCTGTGGAGCTCCTGTGCTACTGATTACAATTTGTGATGTGCAGTTCCCCAGTCTGACAAACTGAGATCTACCAGTGAGGTAATCTGTAATCCAATTCACCAGAGTCCACTCCCATCCTGGAAAAATTGTGGCCCTTACTGACTTAAATATACCTTCTAAAGTGATCAGTAAGCCATCCCCCATTCCACTTTCTGCAAGAAATGCCATAAATAAGATTTTTGGACTGGTAACTGGCAAGTTGTGTAATATCACATTTTTCAGAGGGAGATCAGATATGATCATATTGTTGGTTACATTTTTACAAGTGAAACAGTGGCTTTGGATTTGTGAAGTGAGCTACTGAAAAATACTTTGAAAAAATTAGACAGCTGATGATAGAAGATCATAGGTGGATTAGGAACAAAGCCTTCTATGAAAAGATCTGTCTGTAAAATGGTGAAATGTAGTTATGGATTTCATTTCTCATGCTCCTCTTTAGAGGAATGTTGCAAGGATTACCATGATTGAGGACAGTGTCAACAATTTCTGAAAGGTGTTGATGAAAAAAGTCCTTGTTCTTAATACATCATTATGGAAGTCACCATCATTGCTGCAGAGACACTACAGTCTGAAGAGCTCTGAAAACTAGAAGCTTCAGCCATCCGAGAAAACAAGGTCTCAAGTTAGCTAACTGACAGGAGACAAAGAGAACAAATAAGATGAGAATGCTCTACATGGAGTGAAGTCATCAGTAAGGTCTCACAGGGGTCTATCCTTCAGTAGTTACTTTTTCTGGTTTATATTAACATTGACATTGATTCTAGTATAGTTAGTAATCTGGTGAAATTTGCAAAGGACACTAAATTTGGAGGAATGGCAGACAATGAGGAGGCTGGAAAAAAAAATTCAAAAATACCTGGGGAGCTAAATGATTTCGCATAATAATATTCATATCACCAAGCTATTATTATAATGTTTGTTGACGTGACAAACATATTACACCTCTTAAGTAATGAATACGTTATATAGTCTATATTTTAGTTCCCTTTTAATAAGAGCAATGCTACATATTTGCTCTGAAGAACTTTTTTGGTTTTTCGTTTATATTGGCTAATGGATGTCACTTACCAAGAAACCGGCCAACACATCAGAAATATCTTAGCCAAGCTTCACTCAATCATGTCCACTGTGCTGGAAGCAATTAGGTGACTGAGGAAGCGCTACAGCATTTTCATATGGTGCGGGTATACATAAAAAAAAAAAACATGTGTAATCGGATCAATTTAATGTATTTGTATTACAATAAGTGCATCTAGTGAGAATGAAGCTGCTTGCTTTTGTTAACTTTAAGCTGTTACTTTCCATTAGCACACATCATAAGTGATACCAAGATGAGACTGACAAAACATCATGTCTCTGTGGCCTGTGTCAACCTGATGTGTTTATTTTTAATCAAAGTAGTTTTGGAAGACGTAATGGTACTGTATGTGGTGGCCTGCTTCTTGATAAGATAACTGGCTGAAATTCTCAGTTTTCATATGTTCTACACTATTTATTGAACAGCAATCATGTCATTACATGTACCAGGTGAAAGTGGATACCTGCTTGGACCCCCAGAACGCAGAGGAAAGGTGCTATAAAGGCACAAACAATTTTGCATGCTCAGTTACAGATGCCCTTGAATGCAAGTAGTGGGGTCTTGACTCCTCAGGAGGGAGAACACTCTACTAGCCAATACATATCTGCTGCATCATGATCTGTGAGATTAATGAACGCACATTTAAAAGATGACTGTAATTTATTAAAAGTAAATTGCTTAGAGAAGTGTAATTGCTGGATTTTATAAAACTGATTTTCATTTTTAGAGTATGCATTTTCTTATTTTTTGGCATATGCATATTTTCACGATTAAATCGCATAGTTTTATAAATGAGGTCACAGGACATCCTTCAGTACACTTGGAAAATGCAGTTTAATACAGAAAAGTGCAAAGTGCTATGTGTGGGCAAAAGGAACATCTCTATATATATAAAATCCAACGTCAGTCTGTCTGCTTTTCATAAGAGAACTACTTAATGGATTTAGATCGGGTAATTTTCTATAATTTACTTGAACAATCCGGTTGATTTTGTGACTTCTCTCATCGCATGAAGTATCATAGTTTGCTTGCAGGAGCGATTTATTTGCGATATTCCAAGATGGAGGCTACGGGCCGAGGGGAGGGGGAAGTGTGACATCAGGAGTGGGGTGCAGGGCGGGGCAACCATTCGAATCAGTCTACTTCTCGTGACATGTTGGAGCGTAACTTGCCTCCTCTTAGATAGTGATGCTTGTACAGTCAACTCGGTGGAGGCGGGACACTTTTTCGTGGGACACCCTGTATATTGATTTTTAAAGTTTGTCCTGTTTCACTACTACGTGTGCGGAGCCGTGGGGGACAGCTAGTCAGTTATAAATACAAGATTGGAGACATTGCCCTAAAGAAAAAACAACCTTTACCATTTACATTGATACATCATCTAGAAGCAAATAAAAAGGCAAATGAACTGTTAGGTTATATTATAAAACTGTTTCATATACTGTAAATCAAGGGACATTATGCTTAGACTATATGATGCACTAGTGAGACTGCAACTGGGTATTGTGCACAGTTCTGATTATACTATAACGAAAATATAGCAGCACTTGAAGCTGTATAGAGGAAAGCAACCAGGTGCATCCCAAGATTTAAGGCCATGTTGTATTTTGACAAACTCAAAGAACTAAACCTGTTTAGTCTGGAGCAGAGAAGGCTGCATGAGAACTTAATCTAGCTCTTCAAAATCATCAAAGGCATTCATAAAATAGATCAAGAAGTATTTTTTCCACTGAAGAGTGAATTGACGACACTGCTAGAAATTAAGGGAAGTGCATTAAGACTGAAGCCAGGAAGCACTTCTTTATGGCAAATAGTTGTGGGAATCTGGAACTGACTACTGAGACATGTAGTTGAAGCAGAAACCCTGACAACCTTAACAGTCTTTAAGAAGTATCTGGATGAGATATTGGGACAGCTCAGCTTTTAGGTAAACAAACAAGCCTCATGGAAAAGAATGGTCTGCTCTTGTTTGTCAAAGCTCTTAAGTTCTGAAAAGGAGCATAGTTTTGTGATAGCCATGAATAATTCTCATTCTCAGGTGCTGCCGCGAGTGGCAGCCTTTCCAGCAGCTCCGTGTATGACTTTATTTTTCTACCTTTTTCTCTATTTTACTGATCACTCCTATCACTTTCTTTTATGTGGACTTGTTCCCTGGACACTTTTTACTACTTTTTACTACTTGGACATGTGACTTTCCCCTTGGGATTAATAAAGTATCTATCTATCTATCTATCTATCTATCTATCTATCTATCTATCTATCTATCTATCTATCTAGAAGGATCTGTAGATAAGGAATGTGTGTGAATAAATGTTTCAAGTCCTGGAAAACTGACAGAGAGAGACCAACATCAGGGAAGCGTACTTTGACTGTAAATCTAAGAGAGGTGTGTAAACTGCTAAAACATTTCAGAAATTACTGCAGCATCTGTAGTAGGAGGTAGCAACAGAACAATCATCAATATATTTTTTGTATAGGTCAGGTACAAAGCCTAAGCAGGAATGGTCTCATTAAGTTGTCAAGAACAGATGAAATACAGTAAGGGTAGTTGATTTCATGGATTTTGAGAGGAAGATAAAACAGACATCTGTGTGTTTTCATCAATGAGACAGATAGAATTTGAATTTTGTTTTTTTTTTTTTTTTTTTAATATTGAAACAAGTGATAAATATAACATCTTAGCTGTTATCATTTGTGGGGTCCTTGTGCGTGAGGATAGGTAGATAATGGTATTACAAATATGTTTCAAAGCTTTCACGGAATAAAAGTTACTCTGCCAGGCCATTATTGCACCATTTATTCTACTAATCTTATAAATAACATCTCATATTGTGGCATCCAAAATTCCTGCAGTCTACCATTAATGAGGTTGGACTGTTTTTTGTTGGGATGCGAGTTTACTGGAAATTTGGTTAGAACATTTGTTCATGAAGTAATCAAAAGGTGCAAAACATCCAGCTGGCAGGCCCAGAAACTCTGCTTGGGTTTAATAAAGTTAATGGTGTTAAAGACAGGATCACTCTCTTATAGTATTGGTCTCGCTTGAAAAATGTGCTGTGAGGCAAATCCTGTGGAAAAAGCAATTAAGATCAATGTGGACTTGGGAATTAGCCAGGTTTTTTTGGCACAGGTACAAAATTTCAGGCTCTTGCTAAGCAGTGATCGTTCATCCTTTGAAAGAGTAAGGTCAGAGGGTATAGTGTCTACAAGATTATTGTTAGAAAGAGTAGGAAACTGTGGAAATAGCTTATTCACCCTCAAAAGAGATTTCATTTACAGCCTTTCCTGGAATGATAGTGCCTGAAGGTTTATCACTGTTTACTGTCGGTGCAAGCATTTCATGGCATTTGTGGTCACTTACATAAAGCATCTTATGGATACTATTTAACAGACCAATTTATGTTTCAATTAGCTACCACATAGTAATTAAAATACTTCTGTTACTTGAAAAAAAGAATATTATTTGAGATATCAAACTGTGCCTGTAGTGTAGAAAAGTTGTAGTGTGTACACAGTTTATTTCTAAAATAAGCATTGCTCCTTATAAGACAACAGAATTTAACTGTGTCAACTGTTGCATGTGTGCATATGCCCTCACATAGAAATTCCTGAAGTATGAAAGTTAATAGTCAACCTAGGACTGTCAATTAAAAATTGGTATTGATGAATAGCAAACTAAAGTATTATTTTATTTGACAACTACATAGGATTTAGATATGTAGACTTAACCATGTGCCTTTGTATGCTGGCTTGTGCAGGAAATGTGTTTTAATACTGCATACCATTTATTGCTATTTGAACTGAATGTTAAATGTACTGTTGGTTATAAAGTAGCTAAAATGGCTCTAGGGCCATGCTATGGATATATTCATAATGCCTCTTATTTTTAATTTTTCATGTTGGCTAGGTTATGATAAATGGTCTGACTGCACAAATAAAAGAAACACACATTATATGCTTGGCTCCAATTTGAATGTCTTCGTCCCTCAAGTATGTTTTCTCATAGTTTTATGGCTGAAATTGAGGAAAAAGTACAGGAAGGTTGTTGCAGGTATAAGACAGTTTTGTAGCACTCATCATCTTCACGTAGATTTTTTGATACAGTGCAGTCTAGTCTTTATGTTTCAGGAAGGCTTCTTCCCCTCAAATCTAAAATAGGTTTAATTGGTCTACCTCATGAGTCTCCATAGGTTGTGTTGTGATACCCAATTTCTCAACAGCTGGCATAACCTCCATGAACCTGGACAACAATAGTCATGAGTGGGATGGCTAGGATGTACACACACAGTCACTGGCCTTATTAGGTACACTTTTTCAACTGCTTGTTAATGCAAATATCTAATCAGCCAATCAAAAGGCAGCAACACAATACATTTAGGCATGTAGAGACTGTCAACACAACCTGCTAAAGTTAAAATCAAGCATCAGAATGGGGAAGAAAGGTAATTTTTCTTTAAGGTGACTTTGAACATGGCATGGTTGTTGGTGCCAGATGGGCTAGTCTGAGTATTTCAGAAACTGCTGATCTACTGGGATTTTCATGGACAACAATTTTTGGGGTTTGTAGACAATGATCCTAAACAAGGGAAAATATCCAGTGAGCGGCAGTTCTCTTGGCGAAATGGTTGATGCCAGAGTTCAGAGGAGAATGACCAGAATGGTTTGAGCTGATAGAAGGGCAACAGTATCTCAAATAACCACTCGTTACAACCAAGGTATGCATAAGAGCTTCGCTGAATGCACAACATATCGGAAATTGAAGCGGATGAGCTACAGCAGCAGGAGACCACAACAGGTGTCACTCCTGTCAGATAAAAAGAGGCAACTGAGGCTATAGTTCCCACAGACTCAACAAAATTGAACAATAGAAAATTGGAAAAATGTTGCTTGGTCTGAGGAATCTTGATTTTGGCTGTGACATAAGGATCAGGGTCAGAATTTGGCATCGACCACATGAAAGAATGGATCCGTTCTGCCTTTTATCAACAGTTCAGGCTGATGGTGGTGATGTAATGGTGTGGGAGATATTTCCTTGGCACACTTTGGGCCCCTTAGTACCAAATGCCACAGTCTTCCTGAGTATTGTTACTGATCATGTCCACCGCTGTATGACTTTATATCAGTTTGACAATTAGGCTACCAAACCTCTTCCACTTATGAGAGTCTATGAAAAATAATGCAGAGACCAAAAAGATATATTTTGTATTTTTAGTACTCCGGCATCATACTACATGAAAAACAGTACTGAGTATATACAAATGTGCATATTTAAAACTAAGAATAAATGCAAGAAATTAATCAAATATATATGTAATCCAATGTTTCACCTGGGGGGGCTTAATGATACAATAATACGGTATTTTCCATGAAATCAGACTAGGACAATCAAAAGAGTCATAGCTTAACTGTAAGAGATATGAACCTATTTAAAATCTAGTATATCCTGTCTGGAAAAGTTTTGCTATTATCAGAAATCAGCAATTTTGTTTAAATTTCCTCAATCAACTTTGCAAAGGTTGCTGAGCGCTGCACAATTATCTTGCTCTTTCAACCACAGAGGTCAGGAAGACACATATTAATGAAGACAATTGTATATTGGCGGGTTCCTTTTTATCTTATTTGAATAGTTTACAAATCAACCAGGCATCTGCATTTATACTGCAGAATAGGCAGATTATACAGCATATTAAAGGCTATAAAAACTAACTGCCAGTATTTCTAACAAAAGAATGTAAAGTTGAAGTCATTCATTAAACCCTTGGTAGCCTGCAGATGTTTTTGTCATGTGTGACTAAATTGCTTTACTTTCTGCAGTTTCATCTATTCACGAATTTCATCCATTTTATCTTATCCTGCCTTTCCTGAAAAGTGGAAATTTTAAAAATGGCATATCAATTTTATCATATTACTATGGCCAGTAATAAAATAACATAATCTAATGCTTTTTCTAGGATAATGGAAAACAGATTTGTTTGCAAAACAAGATATCATATAATCACCTAGCAAGTGGATAAAATGACCAGCAGTGTGGTCCTATTAATTATTTGCCTTATGTTTTAATTCAATAAATAATTTTAAAGACAAAGTCTTTAGCCCCTAAAAAACTCTAGAGACTGTAATTAAAAATGCCAAAAAAGTAAGTAAATATTTTGAACTATTAAAGAAAAAGGCAACGAGTCAACTTACAACTTGGTCCTTTTGTAAAGCTACTAAGCAGATGTCCACCAAAAATATTGCAAAAAACATTCAGAAATATCACCATACAAACCTAAATATTTTTTATTAACTTTTCTACACAAGGGTACATTATACTGATGTGGACCAAGAGTAATATCACTATGGCATACTGGATGGCTAGACTACACATGCTTTCTGTCAGTTTCAATATTAACAATTCCTAAAACATCTCACAATATGTGTGCATGCTTCCTCTTCTATATTAAACTGAATGATAAAGCATATCATATAACACTGAGTAGTTTATTTTCTATAACTATGCTACACAAAATTAAGCAACTGCTCATATAGCATAGAACTTTACAATTAAGTTATGGCACAAAGATTTTTTTTTCCACTGCACTTTGAAAATTTCCTTCATGAATTTATTAATTTTCTAATCAACCCATTCTAACACAGGATCACAGATAGATAGTAACCCATTGTAATAGTGTTAGATGTAAGCCAGGAACAAACTCTGAAGAGACCCGCATACTCCATAAGGGTACATTAAAAGAAATACCAGACTCATACTGAACTATCTCATAGTCCTCAGTCATTTCAAAATTCACTTCTTTAAGGATGTTCAAGTAAACTAGAATAGTCATAGATTGTAACACATACACATGTGCAAATTCCACACAAGTAATTCTTGTTTTAGGATTTGAGTCTAGGACTCTATAACACTATTCCACTGTTCTGACGTAGATATTTAAGCTATATTACATATAAATTACTAAAGTTATTAAAAAATGTTAACACATCATAACCTTCCACCTTTCAAACTTGGCCACACTCTAATAGCACTTGGAGAAGATAACAGCTGGAGCCCAGACAGTACCTGATGTGGATTGCATGCTGATTGATTCTTTAGTGCAAGTTAAGCATGACATTAATATATGTATTGTGACTAGGGAATCCATTCCCGGGCTCCCGTTCATTCCTGCATTCCCAGGAATGAAACTGCTGTAATTCCCGGGAAACCGGGAATGACCAAGCTTGCATATATAGCGTGTAAAAGTGTAAAAATCGATCAAGAAATAACAGAGTTATAGTTGAAAATAATTACTGTAGATCCCGGAATATAAGCCGACTCGGTATATAAGCCGACCCCCTTTTCTACCTACTAAATTACATGTATTTGCCGATGACCGGTATTTAACCCGACCCCCTTCTCCAAGCAAAATGTTCTAAATTTCCTTAAAAGTGTCTCTTCAGGTATATTTATCATGTTTATCGGCAAGAATTTGAGACTGTTGGCATTTTTGATGGAAACCAGGAAGTGATTGCGGAGAAGTTTGGAAAATTAAACCTTTGTGTTGAAACTATATGCGCAAATACAGTACATCGGTGGGTGGATTTCCGGAGACTCGTCATAAATTTGATTAACTTAAATACGCAATACAATGGACCCTTGACTTATGAACTTAATCCGTTTGCGAGGCTGGTTGTAACTCATAGTCTTGACTTACAACCAACTTTTTTCCCATAAGAAATAATGAAAATACCCATAATGCATTCCGAACCTCCCACTGCAACACTTACTTAACCTTTTCATAATAAAAAAGGGTTGTATAATGTGCATAATTTACCAAAACACCAATAATTTTTCTAATGTACTAACCAAAAAGTTATAAAAAGTGCCTAGCCTACCAGAAGTAGGGTAGATTAAGCTAGGAGCATGACGGCGCACATGGTCGCAGCGGCTCAGGGCTCTCTTTTTCAGTGCACTTTTTTGTTGTTTTTGTACTTTTTTTTTTTTGCTTGTTTGTGCACGATCGGTTTGGCGAACATCCGCTACACCTGTCAGAACCTTATAGACATCGGTGTCCATAGCCAAACATCTGTTTCAAGTGTTTTTCATCACACGCACAACATCCCAGACAACATAGCAAGACCAGCGGGCTCTCCGTGGATTGTTGTTGGGTCTAGAAGACAACGCAGACGGAGGAGGGAAAGAAAACAGAAGCGGGGCTACAGATCCGGCGTTATGCTAAGGCTAAAGAAACAACCATACAAGCCCTATACAGAACTTTTTTTTTGCAACTTCTTTGCATCTTTTTGCACCATTTGTTTATTTGTTTATTTACTTGTTGTGTTCTACACATATGTCTGCACTGAAGGAGCTGCTTTTAATCTCATTGTACATGTGTATAGTGACAATAAAAGGCATTCTATTCTATTCTATTCTAGAAACAACAATTTCATACTGTACTCACCATTTAATTTGACATCTTTGGGCTGCAGGAAGGGAGGAGGAGGAGAATGAAACGGAAGGTGGTTATTGTTTAGAAGGAGCCTCCTTATGCAAATCTTTTCTTTGTAAAATTGTCGAGATGGTGGATTTCGACATGCTGTACATATTAGCGAGATCGGTCACACAAACAGCACTCTCATATTTCCACACAATTTCCATCTTCGTTTCGATTGTGATCGCTTTCTTTACCTTCGTTACCTTCTCTTCCTTCCTTAGCAATTATGTGTCTTGCTTGCATGGTCTTAGTGAATTATATATATAGGTAAATCACTGCAATGACCGAAATTACATCCACAAACACATGTATCTGGGCTCCGACTGACGCTTACTAACGCTCTCGGTTGTTTGTTTACAATCATGCAAGTGGATACACGTGACCGCATTCGGGTCGTAACGCAAGATGTTGGTCGTAAATCAAAACAAAAATTTTTATTTTAAACTTCCCGATAATTTATTATAAATTTTATTAATAAAATCAACAACTAAAACACTTTTTTGAATAAATTCTTTATTTAATTTAAAGTACCGGCATGCAAAGTTACTTCTTCATCTGAAAGATGGCGCTGTGGTTTCATCATTAATTGCTTCCGTATTCATTGGCAAAACCGGCATTGCACTGGAAATCTTGAATCTGAAACGATACTTGTTGTATAAGCCAACCCCCAAACTCCAAGCCAAAAATCTAGGATGAAATTTTCGGTTTATATTCCGGAATCTACAGTAAGTGGCATGGTATTTTGGCCCACGGTGTAGTGTGTTGCCGATTAATTCAGTCAACAACAGACCAGCAGCAGTCAGTCTCCTGGCTCCCTCTAAGACTGAGCACAGTGGACTGGGAGGAATCTGCACACTGCAGCTCACGAATGTCGGAATGGGGCAGACTTCATTGACGTCTGTCAGACAACAGCTTTGAACAGCAACTTGAATTTGTAATGCGTCAGTCTGTTGCATCTGCATTATCTATGCCAAAAAACTTGCCATCACAGAATGATGACAAGAAACTGGATGCATCAGTAAAAGCTGAAATTGTGGTGTTTCAGAGCAACGGCAAGCGCGGGCATTGTTTAGAACAAGTCTATCAGTATCTGATGACTGTGCCACCTACTTCAGTGGAGGCACAGCGTGCTTTCTCAGCAGCTGGCTTACTCTGCACGAATGTGCGCTCTCACCTGGACGGCTGCATACTGAACACGTTGTGCTTTTTACACTATTATTACCGCAACTAATGAGATAAATGTACTTATATGACAGCATGAACTGCTTGTAGATAAGGTTAGTCTTTTATTGGTGTCAACATATTGCAGTAGTTTTATTAAAAATAAGTGTCGGTCATTCTAAAACCGTTCACATGTGAGATGTCCGTGCACTGTGTCATCCATGGGCGCCCGGGATTCCCACGAATGACATGCGGGATTCCCGAATTCCAAGGAATGGATAAACCCATCCAGGAATGTATTCCCTAATTGTGAAAGTTTTTTGTTGATGTGGTCATTTTGCCATTATTGAAGTTCTGAGGAGGCATTTTAAATGAAACCTGCTTTCCACAGTGCATTTCCCAGTACTGAATCTAATCCATGCCTGTACCTAATACTCCCCACTAGACACACATTATTTAGATGCAATTAACAGAGCAAAAACAAATAAAAACTTAAGTAATTATAAAAGTAAAACGTTAGGTATTTAAAGCCATGACAAAAAAACACATATTTCTACCTATTAGTATAAATTACACAATATTGTGCTTTTAAGAATGTGGAATTATATAAGAGAAAAAAAACAGCTAATTAAACAATGAGATTCATTAATACAACCCCAATTCCAATGAAGTTGGGACATTGTGTAAAATGTAAATAAAAACAGAATACAATGATTTGCAAATGCTTTTCAACCTATATTCATTTGAATACACTATGAAGACAAGATATCTAATGTTTAAACTGATAAATGTTATTGTTGTTTTGCAAATCTTCACTCATTTTAAATTTGATGCCTGCAACATGTTCCAAAAAAGCTGGGACAGGGGCAGCAAAAGACTGGGAAAGTTGAGAAATGTTCAAAAAACACCTGTTTTGAACATTCCAGAGGTGAACAGGTTAGTTGGAAACAGGTGTTTGTCATGATGGGGTATAAAAAGAGCATCCCCAAAAGGCTCAGTCATTCATAAGCAAGGATGGGGCGAGGTTCACCACTTTGTGAACAACTGCATGGGCAAATAGTCCAGTAGTTTAAGAACAACGTACAATTACAAGGAATCTAGGGATTTCATCATCTACTGTCCATAATATCATCAAAAGATTCAGAGAATCTGGAGAAATCTCTGCACGTAAGCAGCAAGGCCGAATACCAACACTAGATGCCCGTGTCCTTCGATCCCTCAGGCGGCACTGCATTAAAAACCGACAATCATTCTGTAAAGGATATTACCACATGGGCTCAGGAATACTTCAGAAAACCATTGTCAGTTAACATAGTTTGTCGCTACATCTACAAGTGCAAGTTAAAATTCTACCATGCAAAGTGAAAGCCATATATCAACAACACCCAGAAACGCCGCCGGCTTCTCTGGGCCCGAGCTCATCTGAGATGGAATGACGCAAAGTGGAAAAGTGTGCTGTGGTCTGACGAGTCCACATTTCAAATTGTTTTTGGAAATCATGGACATCGTGTCCTCCAGGCCAAAGAGGAAAAGGACCATCCAGATTGTTATCAGCGCAAAGTTCAAAAGCCAGCATCTGTGATGGTATTGGGGTGTGTTAGTGCCCATTGCATGAGTAACTTGCACATCTGTGAAGGCACCATTAATGCTAAAAGGTAGATACAGGTTTTGGAGCAACATATGCTGCCATCCAAGCGACGTCTTTTTCAGGGACGTCCTTGCTTATTTCAGCAGGACAATGTGAAGCCACATTCTGCATGTGTTACAACAGCGTGGCTTCATAGTAAAAGAGTGCGGGTACTAGACTGGCCTGCCTGCAGTCCAGACCTGTCTCCCATTGAAAATGTGTGGTGCATTATGAAGTGCAAAATACGACAACGGAGACCCTGGACTGTTGAGCAACTGAAGTTGTACATCAAGCAAGAATGGGAAAGAATTCCACCTACACAGCTTCAACAATTAGTGTCCTCAGTTCCCAAACACTTATTGAGTGTTGTTAAAAGGAAAGGTGATATACCACAGTGGTAAACATGCCCCTGTTCCAGCTTTTTTGGAACGTGTTGCAGGCATGAAATTCAAAATGAGTGAAGATTTGCAAAACAACAATAACATTTATCAGTTTAAACATTAGATATCTTGTCTTCATAGTGTATTCAATTGAATATAGGTTGAAAAGCATTTGCAAATCATTGTATTCTGTTTTTATTTACATTTTACACAATGTCCCAACTTCATTGGAATTGGGGTTGTAGATAAAATTACTGCTTCATTATGAAACTGGTTGGAATAAAAACCTGAAACAACAGCGGTTTCCAGGGCTGAACCTCAGAACAACGGCTTTCATTTTCAGATTGAAGGTTACCTCAATTTCAAAAATCTGTTCATTTTCTATAACATCTTTGACAGGTTCATAGTCAGCTGTAGCAAATCATTGAATTAAGGAGCACAAAATAGCATTACATAAGTTGCCAGACCACCAATGACCAGTTTACACCCATGTTTTGGACTTTTAAGTATATTCTGTGTCCTGACAGAACTTTTGGTAACACAATCTGACATTCTCAAACCGGCTTAATCCAGTTCAGAGTCATGGTGGACTAGAGACTCTCCCAGGTTCCAGTACATCGCAGGGCCCGCTCACACACACACATGCGGCAAATTTAGAGTTGCTAGTTAGCCTAACGTGCAGATCTTTTGTATGTGGGAAGAAAATCCATGCAGACATGGGAAGAATGTGCAAAATTCAAACTGACAACGACCAAGAACTGGATTTGAAACCAGGGTGCTGGATCTGGAAGGCAGTACTGCCAACTAACTGCATCTCCTTTCTATTAATATAAATCAATTGATTACTCTTCTTAAAAACGTGTTTTACTGTTTTAATGTTTTGTAATTTTAAGAGAATGATTGAGTTTTATTGTGTCTTAAAGCTTACAGATTTTTTTTAAATTATCAGAAATAACCTTCGAGTGAAATTTTGGACTAGTCATAACTACTTAATTTATATAACTTAAAACCTTCACCTATTTATATTTAACTATGTTTTTATCATAATTCTCCAGTTTGAACATTCAACAAAGTTTTTTTTTACATTGATGTGTTTGTGTAAGAGGTGGGACCAATTTTGTTTCAACAGACATTCACAGTTATTGAGTGTAATAAGATTTTCTTATCAGACATTAAGGCTGACTGGTAAAAGGTGTGTTGGTATAACTGTTAGGATGTAGGTCACCTAATATTGTGACCTACATGAATCCAGTAATGGAAATTTCTCCCTGTGCAGCAAACTGCTTTGTGTCATTTCAGCTTGAAATGTCATCTTTGATGACAGAACGAGGCTAACTTCTGAAAATTAAGAACAACTCACCTTTCTAAAGGTCAATCTGAACAAATTCAACCAGAAGTTTAAAGAAAACTAGTTTGAAAAGGTTAAAGTACAGAAGGCAAGGAGGCTGCATTTGAATTTGTTTTACACTTCCTTGATAGAAAAGTAATAATCTATTCAGTCCATTAATAAAAATGTCAAATTGAAATTTGTTCATTTTTAGATGTAAACATTAAGTCTGTTACAGCAATTTTTATATATGATAATCAATGTAAGTACTCCAAATATATACTATTACTTTGTGTGTGGTAAATACACTCAGTTATGTTAAACACACTGCTCACTTTAACCTGGTTATTGCATGCAGAAAAAATAAATTATTTTAAATATGATATGTTCATACATTTAAGTCTGTCATTCATTCTGTCTGTCATTTAAGTCTGTTAAGGAAGCAAGGAAGAGCAAGGAAGAAAGAAGGCTCAGAAGATGAGAGAGAAAATCATTATTAATAAACAGGCTGTGGTCAAAAGCTGGAAAAACAAAAAATACAGAGTACCCAATATGCAAAACAAATACCAAAAATCAAGTTCAAATTAATATATAAGAATCCTAACTCTGTGAACAGACATTTATATCTAGCTAGGTTTTTAGTCATAAGTCCAAAATTATGAACACTGTTGTCAGTATACTGTAACTTAACATAGACAGGGAAGAATGACACAACCTGTGACCGGGAAAAAGCATAGTGACCGTAAACACAATGAAACCCTCCACAAAATGGTGGTAACAAACAGGGAACAGAATGCTGCTTTAATAATATGATAAAAACAAAATAGTGTCAAAGAGGACACAAAATGCTGCTGCTGCTAGAATATTAATAAAAAGTAAATTAAATAGAAGAAAGACAAAATATGTACCAATTGCAATCTGAACCTTCTAAAATCTGAGAACTACAATATAAATCCAAGCCTAAAGCACAAACTCTGTAAATACCCAAGGGGCTTGTCAGAGTGATGAATATAAATAAGGAGGCACATCAGAAAAACAAATCTAGGAGCTATTTAGGTTCATAAACTAGATATTGTACAAGGTAAACAATTTTTGACTTATTGCCTTTGATATCCAGAATTTTTTTAATTTCAAATTCTGACTCTCCATCTACTTGAATAGATGAAGAACAAAATAAAATTAGAATAAAGGCTGAAATGAATAGGTTTCAACTAACAAATGATAGGATAGATATATTTTTAAAACGAGAAGCAAATGCCAATTTATGTGTCACTTGATCAATATGCCTCAAAAAGGTGTAAGGACCAATATACTTTGGAGAAAATGTGAGAGATACCACCTTGAGGTGAACATCCTGTATTGAGAGCTACACCTTCTGCTTAACCTGACACTCTGGGGTAGCTTTACACTCACAAACAATGAATCAGTAAATCAGTTAACTGCTAGAGGTTTAAACTTACAGTTTAGGTTAGGAAATTTAAACATATTACAAATGAGCCAATAAACATCTGATAGGTTAAAACCTAGAGATGTTCTGCAGCAATTAAAGTAAATTATGCCATGCAAGTTGAAACAATTTGCACCGGTGTCCCAACGTCTGTGGATTACTTAAAAACCCCTCTGTCTGTCTTAAAGCAGAGTTGGATTTAAAATGAAGTCTCTGACAAATTACTGCTTAACTTTTCACCTTTTAAGGCCATTCATTGTATTTCAGCTAATTAAATTTGAAGAAAATCTGGACAAAAACTTTGACTGGTGTTGTATATTCTAGTGTTTTGTATGATTTTTCTTTTTTGGTAAAGCTAAAAGTATACACTTTAAAAAAAAATCTTGCCATGATGAAAAGAATAGTTAGCTGTATTAAATATTCCAACTTTTTAAACAGCTGACATGCTGTGGTTAAAGTGCAGCCTTAAATGTTGTCTCTTCGACCGCACCTCATCTGTGGGAGGAGGATTTGTTATTGACCAATTCTCAATGTGCTACATTAATAAAATAATACATTAATCAATTGGTGCCAATATTAATTTCTGCACTTTTGACAACAGAGATTACAAACACATCCAATTTCACTGATTTGTTTTGTAAATATATGTTTGAATTTTGCAGGGGGATATGAAAAATAGATTCTTTTATATTCTAGACTAATTCCAGCCCAAATGAATCCTCATGCAAATATCTGCATTAAATAATACATAAAACAAGCTTTGAAGTATTCTGGCCATATGCACAAAGAAATACCTTAATAAATTGTAAGTTTAAAAACATACAGTCCTTAAAACCAGAGCATAAAGAAAAACAATATATCTTACATTTACAATAGCAATTCTCATATACTGTAGCATCTAAATTATGGGAGCAAATGGAAGGCTAAATGATTGATGGAAATACAATAGACAACAGGGATTGGACAGTTCATTCATTAATTGGTTTATGTTCTAAATTATTAATGGCTTGTTTGAGCATGCATTGTTTCACTTACAATACCATGCTGAAGTTGACCATCTTTTTCAGTATTGTGTTTCCACGTGAGTATTTTTCAATTAAACATACAGTAATAAATAATGTATACATTTATTACTGCATTGTCACTGTTGACCATATAAAAGTCATTACAAGTCAGTACAAATTTTTCAGACATCAGGTACAAAATCTAAATATTTTTTGTTGGGTTATTTCATGTACAGCATAAGGGCAGATTAGCAAAGGGAGCTAAATCACAGAGACTGGTAAAGCACCACACATACAGCACCATACATACTAGACGTTATTCTTTCCATATGGCATAACCACCTTTTGTACAATTTTCCTTCTTTTATAAGATACTGTACAGAGACTTAATGCTATAGCATCCACGAAAATTATATGGTCATTGGACTTTTTCACACATTTCTGTGTTTTGGTTTAACTGCATGAATGTAATGCATTATCAAAAGAAAAATATATATAATGTCAAAGTAGTACTAAGGTGTTGTACCGTGTTAGCCATTATAAATGTAGTGAGAAGTCAAGCAAAATGACACCTTCTATTGTCTAATTAAAAAGATCACAATGTCAAAGTAAAACCAAATCCACAGATTTTTCAAAATAATGAATAAACTCAGAAAAGAAAATTAAATGATTATAACTAAATAATAGAAAAAGCAACAAGAAAGCTGTTCTGGTTCACCAAACTACTATGTTAAAAACATTTTTTCACATTTATTATAAATTCATTCACAGGATGTAAAACATTGGATGTTCACAGTTTCATACAATATGTTAAAGTCTCTATTTTCTTCAGCATACTTGTAAAAGTTATAATTAAACTTGTGATCTATTGCTTGTGAAGATAGTTTTTGAATTTCATTTTAATGTTTTTGTGATGTCATTTAACTGTGGATCTGTATATCAAATTACAAGTTTACATTAAATACATTAAGTACATCTTTGATTTCTTTCTTAGTTTTTTTTTTAAATATTACTCTTGGGGCAGCTTTGGTGTCTCAGTCGCTAGTGCTAGTGAATCACGTTTCAAGTGGCCAGTGTTTGAATTCTGGCTGAGGTGCAGCATGTGTGACGATTCCACATTCTTATTGCAAGAGATTTTCTCAAGCAACACAAAAACGTGAGGACAGATTAAGTGGCTGCTTTAAATTGATCCATTATAGAAGAGCAGTGATGTGCAGTGAGGTTCATGGCTGGTGAGGCACTGACTCCTTCAGAGTCAGATTTACAAATATATTAACCCAGAAGAGTAGCTTATTCACTATTCATTTGGCAACATGCACATTGACTATTGGTTATGTTTCATATCTCAGCAGCATTCTTTACACACACATAGGTAAGGTACATATTTAGCTAAGAAAGAACGTTACATTTATAGCGACAAAAGAGACAGCGTAAAGAGCACATTTGCTCTGCACCCTCCATGTGTTTTAAATTTGACATTGTAATTCTACAATTCATACTCATTCAATACAAATGAAAGTATAGAGTGGAGTATAAAAATGGATTCCAATTTTGACCTTCATTGAAATATT
Organism: Polypterus bichir lapradei; assembly: GCA_026402145.1. Lineage (NCBI taxonomy): Eukaryota > Metazoa > Chordata > Cladistia > Polypteriformes > Polypteridae > Polypterus > Polypterus bichir. The sequence continues at coordinate 26,544,853 of JANRMT010062833.1, read as the reverse complement.
TACTTGTTTTTAATAGTTTTTTTGATGCTTTAATCAATTTTAATATGGACTGTTTAACAAAAGAATAACAAGAAAACCAAAAGAATATTTTATTTGTGGTCAGAATTTAGTTTTTAATTATTGGATTTTTTTTTTCTTAGTCTGATTCCATTTTTTATAACATTGAAAACCTTTTATGGTCTTACCTTCATTTGTAAATGAAGTCCATGCACCTATCCTTCTCCACGAAAATCTCTTGTCACTTTCTTATAAAAGTCCACCTTATTTTCCTTAAATCTTAACCCTTAAATTGCCACATACTCTGAGGTTAATGCACCCCTGGATGGCAGATACTTTTTTGCTGCACTTTTTAAGTAAACTTCACAATTCACAAAGAAAATGTGAAATTTTAATGGAACACGTATTTTTTCATGCAGAGAGCATCACAATTACTGCTACACTGATCATTTTACACACTGCCAATGAACTGTAAACACTATTAAAAAAACAATTGGGACAATATGTACAAGGTGCAATTGACGCCATTGATGAAATTGAGCAAATCACCGAGCTAACTGTGCTTGAACTGGCTGCACGCAAGCACACAGAGGTAACTGCTGATGCTTGCAGGCCAGTCTAGTGCTGAATCCCAGGGACAGTGAGGCTGCAGTTCTGGTGGGGCCGGCAGTGGTCATGAGCTGGTTGCTCTGCCTCACCTGCCTCCCCTGACCGCACGTCCCTGTAGAAGAGTGTATCCTGGGATGGGCTGATGAACTATCGATACTTGGTTCACACTTTATACAAGTGTTGCAAGGAAAGACGACTTCTTCATTCAATCTCAAACTACACCAGAATTTTACACAAATGCATACATGGAAAATGAATGAATGAGGTGGGAAAAGGATCTAACAATTAACATCTCAGAAAAGAAGTAGAAGTCAGCCATACTCAGAATACACTACAGCTCTATATGTGCAAAGCACATAATAATTCAACTTAAAATCTTTCATTGATCACACTTATCTCACTTAAAATTGTCCAAAATGCATCCAGGACAAGATCCAACATGCGAGTGCTGTTCTAGCTCCAGCATCACTGGGTCACATGCATTGGAGGTGCACCAAATTAACATAATTTTGGACCAAACTCTTTAAGTACTTATCAGAAAGGTGGGCTTAAAGTGGAGAAGGACAAATTGATTGTAATAGTCTAGACTACACTACTAGCAAATAGTCTTATCTTGCTTAACTAGATGAATCACAACCCACTGTTTTTAAGTCAGTGGGGAACTGACATTCTATAGTATTTCAAATTGGAAAAAATCAAATTCTCACTTACACTTTAAAACATTGCAAGACTCTTTTTAAAATTTTTATTTATTTATTTATTTTCTACGCACTTGGATCTCCTCTCTCTCTTTTGGGCATTTTTATTTTGTTAGGCTTTTGAGGCTATTTGTTGTATAAGGTGTAAGTTGTGCAAATTTTATTTTCTTGATTGTGTACTACTGTATATTACTTTCTTCAATTAAAATTAAATAAAACCATTTAGAAAAATAAAGTGAATGGATGGATGGATAATCATTCCACAAACCATAACTAGGTCATTTCCTGACAACACATGCAACAATTATTGATATAATAATAGAACTTTACATTTTGATATAACTTTACATTTTCATACTGCTTAAACATTCTTTCTCATAATGCTTAAATGACTTACCATTGCCAGAGTGTTAATCTCTAGCATACCAACACATTAATTCCAAATTTGCTGTATGCCTTTTGGATGACAGATGAAAAATTGAGCACCACAGATAACCAATGTAGACCCTGGGAGAATGTGTCTTGGGTCTGGATTCAGATGCTGAATGGTTGAGGAATCAGCACTAAATGTTAACCAATCATGCTAGCCATTTGCTGAAATTACTGACAAACAATAATATGCGAGAAACCATTCAGACACAGGGAACTGGAACTAGTGCTTCCAATAAACCTTCTGTTATTGATTTAGAGTGTAAAACATTTAATGAAGATAAGAGAGCATGGAGACTACACACCAATGGCATTCGATTCAATAACTGAACAGGTGCTCAAGTGTAGTTAAACTAGAAAGATTATTGCTGTGCTATTTGTGCTTTTACTAAAGTGGTGGTGAAAATTTATTTTATTTTATGCTTCTCTCACTCATGTTCAAAATTCTCCCATATTAAAATCTATAATATGTGTTTATGTTGTAAAAAAATGGTATCTGTAAGTTATTAAGTGGAGTTATCTGGTACCAAAAATAAATAAATAAATAAATACATACATACATACATATATACATAAATTAATAATGCATTATGCCTTTTAGAAGGATGATGCCACTTCAGCAAACTGACTCAACAGGACTGTGAGGCAACATATAATATCATAAAGACTTTATAAAATTAAAAAAAGGTTGTATTCTCTAATAGAAACGCTAGAAGGGCTCAAAAGAATGAAGAAAGTAAATTAAGGTAAACCTTAAACCATTTTTTACCTGACAGGAGAAGGTCAGCTTACGCACAACTGTTTGCAATAATAAATTTCTTTTTAAAGCTGGTGTTCAGCTTTTCAGTTGTACGGGATAGAATCACTGCAAAGAACTAGCAATGCAGTATTAATCTTCTTTATAGCTTTATACTTATTAATTGCTTTCATTATAGAAAAGAACATTTTGTTTTTATGGTTACTCCCTGCTTGACTCTAATGCTAAAATATAATTGACTTTGCCAATTGACCTCATTTACTAGGGCATATTTCCAGTAAATATTCTTTTCTTTTTTTATTTTGCTCTCTTATTAAACATTGCAAAAATGCTCCCGTTATCATCTGCCTAAGATTCAACACCTTTATATACTGTATATACCAAACAAATTAAATAAATTAAGGCATTCATTTTTTTCATTAATAATAGAGATGTCTATGACATCTCCCACTGAACTGCTATTCTTACTCTTTTCAATACCTGCAAAAAAGGACATGTTTAATAATAATAATATACCAAATTTAATATTTTCTTCATTTTAAAACATTTCTTCTGTAGGCTTTTAGCTGTTTATTTTATAATATATCGTTAAAATATAGGACCATGTGAAAGGGTTGTTCACATTCCTTGTATTTGAATTTGTATTTTCTGAATATGTGTAAAAATGTTTTCAGATATTAACTGAAACTGTAATCAGATGCAGTTATGTAAAGCATTTAGATACAAGAGTAGAAAGCTGGTTTAAAACTGAAAATTTAATTTAAATATTCTTCTAGAAGTGTTTAAGAATACACTTTGCAAAGGTATGTATTTTTTTTTTTTACCAAATTCTAGCAAAGCCTATACAAATGCTGAAGCTGTTTTGAAGACAAGTGAAACATTTACAGTATTCATGTGTTTTGTGATTATGCACTTTAATTTATACATCTCTCAATTCATCATGTCCTTATTTAATAATAATACTACAGTCTTTACTTTTTGAGTAATACAAATAACACCGAAGCTAACATCCAGTAAAAAGTGAATTTAAACAGTCAGTAAGTCAGTAAGTTTCATATTCTATCCTCCATTTCTGTAACTATATCTCTTAGTACCTGAAGGCTGTGGTTTTATTTGCACAATGATTGTCCTTATTAAAGTAAGTTTCAGAGGACTGACAACTCACCTTGACTTAAACCAAAAATCTATAATCTTGTATTAGAGTGATCCCAGTCAGGAGACTTAAGTATTACTGTAGACCCATCTATACATTGTGGACAGACTCCTATGAGCTTTCAGGTACATCAAGCTCCACCTGAAGAAGTTGTGAGTGTCCCTCACCAAGGGGCTTGCTAGATTGTGGCACAGACAAAATTTCCCACCTGTGGTTAACAAAGTTGGACAGTTAAACTTAAAGCTGGGAAGAGAATTGGAATAAGGTTCAACTCATAGGAGACAGGGAGGCAAGATACATGTCAGAGAAGTTCTGTAGTTCCCCTAGCATAAACATTAGCAGTTGCTGCATTAGAGACATTGATTACAGGGCTAACGTCTTTCCTGCCTTTTTACTTGGTTAGAAACATTTGGTCTACTTCCACCATGGTGAAATTTTCAGGCAAGCAAATTCACCAGGCATATCACAGCAGTTCAGCTATACTGTACTGTATACATCAGTTTCACTATCCATGTCACTGTGTGATGAGTAATTCATATTGTCTAAAACTGGCTTCACAGCTTCTTGTTTGCACGTTATTGTGTTTTGTTTGAAGACTCTGCCCCACTCATGAATATTGATGAGATACCTTTGGGTGGTAAAACATATTGAATTTTTTTTTAGCATAATGTTAATTTATCTGCTAGATGGCTGCAGAATACTGTCCCCTACGTTATTTGGGTTATTGTATCATAACAGCTATATCCCGAGAGACGATAAGGATTAACTGTTTTTAAATAGAATTCCAAGCCCTTGAGAGTAGCATGGGGTTGAAGTTTTCTGTCTAGCAATAATTAAATGTCTAGATTAGTGGTGTAAAGTAAGTGATAAATAAGGTGAAACATACAGGTAGTACAAATAGATCAAATGAAAACTGTAGGTATTTACCATTTGTGGTGTTTTGCCTACATTGCCACCTCTGTAGTATCACCTACTAAATGTTTTTTTTCACCACTTTTGGTGACTCTGGATCCTGGATTTTTCTTCATGTAACTATAGACTCAACACAACTTTAAAATCCTTGCACGGGGAAATTTCAGAAATGTTCTGTTGTTGGCTTTGGAGACACCAGGGGCCTCATGTATAAATGGTGCGTACGTACAAAAATGTTGCATACGAATGTTTCCAAGTTCAAATCGTGATGTATAAAACCTAAACTTGGTGTAAAGCCATGCACATTTTCACGTTAGCTCCAACCCTGGAGTACGCAAGTTCTGCAGACTGGCGGCATCCAGCGTCAAAGCAGTGCTTTTGTTCCAGTGTGGTTTCCCTTTCTTTTTTAGATCCACATCTCTGATGCGGCTTTATAAATACACTGAAATTAACCACACACTGTTTATTAGTCTAATACATCTGATTGTAATTAACCTGTAACAAAATAATGGTCCACAGAATGGTCAAACTATTCTAAATACCATAGCTGCTTTAGCGTTGTTACTGTCACTGCACCTTTTTCTTCTTCTTCTTTCAGCTGCTCCCATTAGGGGTTGCCACAGTGGATCATCTTTTTCCATATTACTCTCACTGCACCACTTGGAGTATTTATATCACTGTATCTGAGTGGGGAATCACAGCTCTACAGCAGCTGACTGGAAAAAGAATTATCGGTATACAGCATCTAGCACACACTGCCCCAGCCATGCTGTCTATTGAATTGCTCTCATAAGGCAAACGCTTCAGAACCTTTCCTCGCGGTTCAGAAACAGTTTCATCCCAAGAACTATAAATGCACTCAACCAGTCCATCAATTGCTCCTTGTAGAACGCTTTGTACTTATAAGTTCAATTACCTCACTGTAAACTTGCGATACAGTTATAATATTGCACAATCTGAGCCACTTTATAAAGCTTGTATTTACATATGATGACAATATAATTTTTAAGATGAAATGCAGCAAAATATGTTTATTATATTATACAGATAAAACTTTAACTTCATTTAAATAATCTTTATTGTTAATAATTAAACATGTGAGGACACGGTGCCACAGTGTTAGCGAGCAGCTGGCGTTCCGTTCACAGATTGTTCCTGCCTTGTGCTGTATTCTTGCTGGGGCTGACGCAACAAGGGAAGGACAGATGGATGGAATAATTAAACATGTACTACAAAGATATTTCAATGTTCCTTAAAAGTTTTGAAGAATCGGCGTTCTAAGCTTACAGATGGCTTAACGTCTATTACAGAGCTGATTGTGTTTTGATTGGTTACTTGGAGAAAGAAAAGGAAGGTCAGGAATTGGAGGTTAGTACGTTTGAAAGAGACAGTATTGTTGCAATAAACTATTTCATCGAAGGTTGCGCACAGCAAGCATCTTACGTGAGGCATGAACAATCACTGCGCCACCGTGTTCTCATGTTTAATAACATGCTTTAACTCCTATCATCATGAAAATGATATCAAGTACACATCTCAGTATTTTAATTATTCAGAGAGCTGTAATATCACGAATGTAATGGATTCTGTGTCCTGTCAGAGGAAGAGAAAGCCTGTTTAAGAAGCATATAGTGATTCACACACAGAGCACATAGAAGATCAAATATGAAACAAAGCATTTAACGTGCTACTTTAGTTATGATGGGATTTGAGAAACTAGTAAATTAAACGATTTTAAGGTGAAGTTTATGATGTTCTACTTTCATGACAAAATAAATTATGTGATTAAAGTGGAAATTTAGAGATTAAAGTTGACATTTCAAGCTTTTTTCCCACCGTATGCCTATTTTTTTTCTCTGTACCCTAATAAGCTTTCATATGACACCCAGATGGTGGGTTACGACTCGCCTTTTCACGGCGACTTTGATATCTGACAACTTCTTTTTTATTTCGGGCACAGTGCGACTTTGTGAACTTGAGCTTTCGAGTTTCTCCAACACTCTATGTCACTCAATCAAGTTCCTTTTGTTGTTTATACCACTGTTTAAACCAACAAATAGTATCATTTTTCCTTGCCTGCACTTGGTATTCGCTGAAATTCTTCTATTTCCCCTTGTGCTTTTGTCATTGCCTTTTCACAGAACGCTGAGCTTAAGGGCTATTTATATTGATTTATATATTCAAAGACGTGTAATTCTGGGAGGAGTTGGGGTGGGACAGCAGGCGCGTGCACATGCGTTACTTTTTATGCTGACCGGAATTTATGTAGCGGAAGAACGTGGAAGCTATAAATATCATGCCCTGTAGCCTATTCATAGCCTAATGGTTTGACAAAATATGGTGCTATTGTTTAATGGTACGTGAAGACTATGCAGGTGGTCAAATTCAGAGGAAACAAGCTTTTAGGGACTAGCAGAATTTTTTTGCCCATTTATGCATCTGGATTTTTTTGTGCGTAAGCACATTTCCGCTTTTGTCCATAGGCTATGCCATGTTATAGTGTGAATTCTACACACGGCATTATGCATGAAGCCCCAGCTTACTGATTTTTCTAACATCTCCTGGTGTCTCTGTACCACTGAGCTTTAAGTTACCCCTAAAAACCTGTACGTCCAAGGTTACACATTAATTGCTTGTTTACTTAACTGGAAATAATGATGCTGTTCACTCTCACTTGAAAATGTGCAACAAGAAGGTCTTCTTGCCAGACCTCCTCTGTGTCTGTCTCTTCTGCTGAGGAGGTAAGCTTATTCCTTCCATATGAAGTACAAACTCTTGAATGCTGCCCAGTGCCTAATAGGTTTTATAACTTCCCTTAAGCTTTATGGTACCTTCTTCGTAGAGGAGATCAGGTGCTCATGAAACTTGTGGTCACTCAGGTTGTTGTGAGAGCCAAGATGTTGATAGGTTCACCCTTGTCAAAATGGTGTGAGATGAGGGACAGTCAAATCACAATCCAACTATCATGAGGGTGCTAACAGAAAAACTGTTAAATTCATCTGGATTACAGGAACTATCCTGTATACTCAAGCCTGGAGCTGATGGTTCTAGAGAGCCAAGAGTTACCCAGTCAGTCCAAACAGTTGTTTCTATGGAACATGACTACAGTACCATCTTTGTGTTTTGTGTATGACATGAGATATGAGATTTCAAAATTCCTTCCTTTATATCAGGATTTGGTACTTTTTTCTGATTTTCTATTGCCACCAATAATTCCTTAATTGCTACTGAATGTCAATCATACATTTTGAACACACACCAATTGTCATTCTCTTATCACATATTTCTTGCAGTTACCTTTTTTATGAGCACTTGCTACACTAAATAAAAACAATTCATAAAATAAATGCAACTTTAAAGCCGTCTGTGTAGGGTTTCAAACAAACTGTCAAATTTAAGGATGTTAAGATCCAGACAAATAAGAACTCAGTTCAAAGTACAAATAACATATACTGATATTAATCAGCCAAATAGGTCTATTGCAAATGTGGTCTGGCTAAAGCTCTTGTACAATGAGGCATATGCAGTGAACTGCATATTTTAAGAAAAACATCTAAAGCAGGAAGACGACAGCTGGTATCATTACAAGCGAATGACCTGTCTGTGATTATGCATCAGTCTGATAAAAATATGAGGCACATTTATAATAGTCTAATCTGGCCATTTTTTTGATTGATGTTTCCAGGTCTGCTTATACAAAGATTCATACATGTTGCACATCTTTCAACTAAAAATAACCCTGGGTTTCACTATTTCTGTTATCTTCAGCTTATTACTGTGAAATTAGAGATATCTGGCTGCTGTGCCTACATTATGCTTGTTTATTTCTCATAACCATTTCATACACAGCAGAGTATAAATGGCTAAACTGAAGTAGATGTGATTTAATAATAACATTGTGCATTAGGTCAATAGCTGCTTATCAGATAGATTGACAGTATGCGAAGATGAGTGCTGGACACACATCCTTTATTTCAATAAACACAGACACTAGAGAGATATATCCTTTCACCCAAGTGCTTCACCCTCAATATTGGTATATCTGACACTTGAACCTGGGGCATCCATGTGGCTGCAATGAATGATTCCATCCCTGCCAATTTAATATCAGTAACCTCTTTATCTTTTAAATTAAAGCTATTTGATTATCAGTTTTTCCCCCTTTTGTTCTGTAATCAGGACAACATTGCATTACATGGTTGACTTTTTGAGGTAATTTAGAAATATTTTAATCATTTAATGCTAATTTTTATTGCAATGTTTTACTGAATTAAATGTATCCATATTATAATAATTAACGAAAAATAAACACAGGTGCAAAATAAAATGTTCTAGACAAGCAGATACTTCACAATTTTCTATTTGATACTAAGAAAATAACTAGATTATTGAAAATAAGTAAATGAGCATAGCAAAATCATAAGCGTGATCAAAAAAGTGCATTCATTTTATATATGTTTTTGTTTTTCTATACCATAAGTTCATTCATATAACAATTCAAAATACAATTTTTAAATTGACTCTTACCCTTGAAAGTTTAATAATTTATTTATCCTGTTTACTTACTGACACAGTTGCCACCCAAGTTAAAACATTCTTATTAACTCTAACCTGCTAGTTAAATGGAGATTTATTTTATATAGTGCTTGACAGTTGGTTCCTTGCTCCCATCCAGTTTTTTGTAGTTTTGTAGTATCCTGTTTGTACTAGCTTATTATGTATTTTTTCAACTAGCTAAGACTGCTTCCTGTTTTGTTTCTATTCATTTTTCTTATAAATGTTCTTGTAACCAACAAATACATTTCTCTGCCTGATTGTTTCCTTCTCTGTGTATGGAGCATCTTATTAATACAGTAGCAATACTGTACTTATGTTTAACTTAAACTGGAATGCCTTGATGGCGCAGAGATTAGGGACACTGCCTTGCTGCTCCAGGTATCTAAGTCCGAGTTCCAGCACCAGTACTGTCTTTCTGGAGTTTGTAAATTCTCGAGGAGTTATTCTGACAACTCTAGTATCCTCTTCTATCCCAAAGTTGTTCAATTAAATGAAATTGGTGTCTTTTAATTTTGTCATTTTAAGTGGTTTTAGGTGTGGATGTGACATGTGCCATATGTGGATTTGAGTATGAAAATATGGCATATTTTCAAATTTGGCATATTCCAAAAATACATGGAAATGCATATGCCCCCAAAAATATCTGATTTATAAAATCTGGTGTACACACATTTGTAAGCAATTTACCTTTATAAATCATAATCATCTTGTAAATGTGAGTATGCCTCAAAAAACACCCAGTTGCCAACCTGAAACAACCATACATGGACTATGTTAAACAAAATCAAGCAAAATGACTAACTAAAAAGATTACAACATGCAAGCTTTTGAGCTTTAATATGTTTGTCACATCAGCATGTATTATAGTAACAACTCAGTGATATGGGCTTCTATGTGTGTGTGTGTCGTCATTTAGCTATTTGGCTGCATTTCTCTACACTTGTTTAAGGGTGTCATTATTTCACACTTTCTCCAAAATTCCTCATAGGGATGAGTCAGAGTTGCTGATATATGCTTACACTCCCCCATCAAGGTCTCTTTTGTAAATCCTGACTTTTGCTTGGAAAGTTGCATATGCACATTTCATATTATAAATTTCAACCCAGGACTGGTTCCTGTCTTGCCGCTAATGTTGTTGGGATTGTTTCAGCAACCATGTGGACTTATAATAGAGAAAAAAAAAAACTGTTCTGGAGCCAAAATCCTCATTGTTTCATCAGAATTATGATACAGACTTGTTCAATGCTGATGTCAGTAGTGGAAGGGCATCCAGCACATTCTTTGTGCTTAACACTTGTCCGTCCAGTTTTGAACTTTTCAATTCATTCTTAAACAATCTGCCACAGTGAAACAATGTCTCCATATTGTGCAAAAAGCCTTCTATGGATTTTGGTCCCTTGTAAACCTTTAGCTCACTGCTTGTTGCCCTTCTTGGGTGCAAACAGAGATCAGAGCAGCCATGTTTAATTTTAGAAATAAACAAAAGAAACTATATATTGAAGATCAAAACTTTACCACTGTGACCACAGACATGCCGTATTTCCGTAAGTGCATGGGGAAAGCTGTACAGCCAACTTAAACAAAATGCTCACAATAGTGTGGTTAATTATTAACTTACCCTCATATTATTACAGATTTATATGGAGTCTGGTTTAATAAAATAAATAAGCAATATGCGTCTCACGTTTATTAAAATGTGATGACAGGCTGCAAAGAAAATTGAAAATAAAGCTACCTTCAAACGTTATTGATCATGAGAAAGCTACAGCATTTGAAAATGAGCTTGTATTTCTGCCCTGTCTAGCCTTTTAACCTTATTTTGATACAGCAGCTGTGAGCAATATAATTGCAGGGTCCATTTGTTAATCTAGGTAGAAGAGAAATTTGCAAATCAAAATTGTCAGCCAAGATTATTAGGTTAAGTGATATAAAATGCTGGAAAGAAAGCCACCTGCTCATCATTTTCAGACATGCCACATTTGATCTAAGATCACTGTAACCAGCATCGAGAAGCACTTACTATGGAAATGATGAGGGCAGCTGTGGCCTGCCAATTAAGTGTCCATTGGGGTGTCTTTGTTATTATTTAAAATGCTGTGTAACACATTCTGCCTTCAACCATATCAGTCCTTGGCCATGAACTTAAAACCATTGCTGATGTCTCCTGGTTTCTTTATAAATGATTACCTGGGAAACATTCAAATACCATTGAACAAAATCTTAACACTAAAATGGCTCTTGTAATGAGAATGAAATCTCACTTAGGCTTCCCCACTTTCTACAAGTACATTACTCTAAAGGGACAGTTTGTTCTTATAACAGATTGCAAAAAGAAAAGAAGATGTGTCATATTAACAGTGAAATAACAACTTCTTGCAAGTGCTGTACTTAAAAAAATGTAGTGAGTGATTTTATGTTTATTTTAATTTTTTACAGCATTATGGGTTTAAAGGTTAATTTGCTTGCTATCGTGATGAATTAGGACACAAAGAAATAGTCTTATTGCACTAGATAAGTCCATAAACCCGTCCTCTAGACAAAGACGTTTTTCACCAGAACATCCAAATGACTCAACATGTTTTTGTACTTTGAGAAATGTTTGTTGGCATGAGGAATCTGTAATTTTTAGTCCATATTTTATAATTAGAAAATGAAACTGTGCCAATGTAATCAAATGCTCTATAACACCAATTGTATTATGGCTTTAATATCAAAATCTTGAAACTCTAGTCATTCAATGGTGCAAACCTACACAAAACTGTGCGTATTAATACATTCATGACAGGCTAATATATGTTGATACTATAAATATGTTAAAAATTGTATAGAGTTTATGACCACACTCACACAGGCAGCTTCCATTTACTTAAATGGGGAGTGCTTGCCTTTCTCTCATGATGAACTCTCCTGTTTTTATGTAGGTTTAGACCTACTGCCTGCAAAAGGGCCGAGCAAAGGTTAATTCTAGCACTACACAGTTACAAGTGGTACCCAAATGCCCCAATACTCATGGACAGATAAAAAATTGCTAGTAGAGTAAAATATTCAAAGATGCACAGAAATAGCTAGAAGTTAAACTTAAAAATCTATATTTTTGTCTTTGCCATTGATGTTTTTATGTCAAATCCCAATTGTTATACAGCAACTGGAGCAACTTTGACTCCAGTGTCCCAACATTTACAAAGACCACTATGAATGGTTTCAGAATGCATATTACAATCTTTGTATATCTGAGCCATGTGTTCTTATAACCTCGCCAAAAACTGTGTACTGACAGTTATGATTTTCACATGTGACCTTCCATAAAAGTGCAGTTCTGCTGGAAATGCAGCAGCTTATTAGTTTGGTTTTGAAAGTGCTTACTGTTTCTGCTAAGTCAACACTGATCTGGCCCCCTCTCTTGTAAAGAAAGATTAAAAATGCTGAAGTGTTCAAATATATCACATAAAAAGCAGACCTAAGCAAGGAATTCATTATCCAGTATATGTGCCAACATTCATTCTGCACACTTAAGTTATAAGATGCAGAGGAGTAACACATTATCCACTTCCAAAATAAAGAAGCACCTAAATGTTTTACTTTTGCTAAACAATTTTGCTTTGAAGTTTAACTGTTAAGGTGCATGTTGACTTCCCATTAATGACTATTTTCATTAGTATTTGTTGACCATTAAATTTTATCATTAACCAGCTTTGATAAATAATGTAGTAAAGAAGCTGAATCTGTGAGAATCTGCTGGATAGTCCTTTCTATTCTAAATGTCTTAAGTACTCTTTTTTCATAAAAAGGAAGAAGCTTCTTAAAAACTGTATGTTAAACAAACTGTTGCTTGCACTTCGAAACAAATTAATCCCAACAAGGAAATAGGTTGTAGGTAGTCTCTTTTGAAGTAATCTAAACCATTTCAGATCTCTGAAAATGATCATTAAGCTTTTTAAAAGTATTGTAGCAATGTGCCAGTGGATTCGTCCTGTTTACTTTGCTCTTTTAGGTAGCTTGCTATCATTAGATGGATGAACGCTGTTGCTGTAGTATATCTATACTAATAAAAGGCAAAGCCCTCACTGACTCACTCACTCACTCACTCACTCACTCACTCACTGACTGACTCATCACTAATTCTCCAACTTCCCGTGTAGGTAGAAGGCTGAAATTTGGCAGGCTCATTCCTTACAGCTTACTTACAAAAGTTAAGCAGGTTTCATTTCGAAATTCTACACGTAACAGTCATAACGGTCGATAACGGTCGACAACGTCCGCCATGTTGAACTTTCTTATTTATGGCACCATCTTCACGAAATTTGGTAGGCGGCTTCCCTGCACTAACCAAAACCGATGTATGTACTTATTTCGATGGTATGACGCCATTGTCGGCCGCCATATTGAACTTTTCAACGTCACTAATTTTCCAACTTCCCGTGTAGGTAGAAGGCTGACCCCATCTTCACGAAATTTGGTAGGTGGCTTCCCTGCGCTAACCAAAATCGATGTACGTACTTATTTTGGTGGTATGACGCCACAGTCGGCCGCCATATTGAATTTTCCAAACATCACTAATTCTCCAACTTCCCGTGTAGGTAGAAGGCTGAAATTTGGCAGGCTCATTCCTTACAGCTTACTTACAAAAGTTAAGCAGGTTTCATTTCGG
>JANRMT010062833.1:26484534-26530993 GCA_026402145.1 Polypterus bichir lapradei | reverse complement strand
CATCTTCACGAAATTTGGTAGGCGGCTTCCCTGCGCTAACCGAAACCAATGTACATACTTATTTCTGTGGTATGACGCCACTGTCAGCCGCCATATTGAACTTTCCAAGGTCACTAATTCTCCAACTTCCCATGTAGGTAAAAGGCTGAAATTTGGCAGGCTCATTCCTTACAGCTTACTTACAAAAGTTAAGCAGGTTTCATTTTGAAATTCTACCGCTAACGGTCATAACGGTTGACAATGTTCGCCATGTTTAACTTTCTTATTTATGGCCCCATCTTCACGAAATTTGGTAGGTGGCTTCCCTGCGCTAACCAAAACCGATGTACGTACTTATTTCAGTGGTATGATGCCACTGTCGGCCGCCATATTGAAGTTTCCAACGTCACTAATTCTCCAACTTCCCGTGTAGGTAGAAGGCTGAAATTTGGCAGGCTCATTCCTTACAGCTTACTTACAAAAGTTAAGCAGGTTTCATTTCAAAATTCTACGCGTAACGGTCATAACGGTCAACAACGTCCGCCATGTTGAACTTTCTTATTCATAGGTAGAAGGCTGAAATTTGGTACTTATTTCGGTGATATGATGCCACTGTCGGCTGCTATATTGAACTTTTCAACGGTCTTTGTTACTTATGGGTCCATCTTCAAGAAATTTGGTACGCGGGTTCCCAACGCTAACTGAATCCTACTTACGTACATATATACGTCCATAGCCTGCAGCTCGGTCACCGTGTGAGGCGGCGTTGGGTCCCCCATCCCAATGCCTCCCACGTTGTTGGCTGCCTGCCTATATAAGGCAGTCTGTCGCTCCAGTCTCTACATTCCCTTCCTTGCTTTGCCACGGTATTCAGGTCTCCCTGCTGATAACTACAGCCTTTTTATTTAATCCACGGCTTCTCCGCTGTTTTATTGTTCATTTATTACGATTATAGTTATTGTATAGGTATTTTAGACTTACTTTACATTGTTCAGGTACCCATTTCCTTTATCATTCCAACCGTACCCCCATTAACATGTCTATCGAGGTGATCACCATCGATCAAAGAACTGTCACTTACCAAGTGGTTTCCATGCCCGGAGATGGCACCTGCCTTTTCCATTCTCTTTGTTACATATTGCACAGCCATATCAGGCTCACTATTGATATCCGGAGGAACATTGTGTCTTATGTATTGAATGACTGGGACAGGTTCAAGGTGTGGACTGATGATGGTACAGGAGATAATTATACTACACAGGAGCACTAGAAGAGTGAAATGCTTAAGTGTACCGAAATGGCCAAATATTTTACACCTTTGGACAACCGCCAATGCCTCTTAAACATCTTAGATTCACAGGTGACGATTTCAGTAGTGGACACTTTGATGTTTAGAAATGTTTAAACTCTCAAAAGCTGGATGTGAAGTTATCAATGAAACTGGTTGTATACTTACAACGCTTGACAGATGCCGAATGTCTCTTCAACACAAGTCCTACAAATACTGTCGTAACTGAAACAAACCATGAAACTCAAACCGATTATGACAGCAGCAATCCAAGCTGTGAGATTTGAAACAAGATTACTGTTCACATGGCCAACTGTACGTTGCATGCTCAAGAGTAAGCTCAGCACACAGCTACAGCTTGGTCATATTGCAAGTGGAGGGCCTAACTGACAACGTGGCATAGAAAGAGATCCTTAACAAATAATTATTGGTATATTTTCCCTCAGTTTAAAAAGGTTTAATTTTCTTCTTAATAAAAATTTTAAGGCAGTACTTCACCGCTGCAAAGCGCGGGTATTTTGCTAGTGGAATTCGTATGTGACTTTGCAGGCTTTCCATTTTTGTAGGCCACCCTGTAGCTAGCTCTGAAACTTGTCAGTAACATTATAATATATATCTCGTGAGATCCCCAACCCTAAAAAAACTGTGCTATGAACTAAACACTGTTAAAACAGGCAGGAGTTGGCTGTTTGCTGTCTGGTTAACTGCACGTTTGCTGGCTCATTGCAATAACATGTCTCTCACCCAATGCTTGATGCAGGGAAATTTAAAACTGGCCCCTGACCTGGCCTTGCGCTCACTTTCTGTCTTCTCTCTGTGGAAAGTTATCTGTTCCTTTAATTTGAAGAAGGGAGTTTATTCAGGATAATGTCAGTAACGCTTCTTCCTTGCTGTGTTTTTGAGTGCTGAAGTGACAGGTCCCGTTTGAAAATTCTTACGATTGTTCCTGTTTTCACAACAATAAAGCTGATTTTATATATATATTTTTCATTTTCCAATTTAATAAATGCAACTCGATTTTCATAACCTCAGTTAGCTGTTGGAAAATTTTCCAATTGTGGTAATGTATTTGGCCGTTCATTTGTAATTTCAGGCTACATTCTCATTCTGTATTGAATATACACTTTTCACTATTTCAGAAAATGTATATGACCTTTTATTTATCGGTTGTATTTATGTGAAAAGACTGTAGTACAGCAGGTCTCTTTGAGATAGGCCATATCACAGGACATTTGGAGACAACATAATAACTGACAATAGCTATTTTAATTTTAAAATTCACTTATTCAGGGTAGGTGAAAAGGCTACAGGAGCAAATGGCTGCATTGGTGGTATTGAGGCACACAACAGCTGGGAACATAGCAGGCAGTTTGATGTGACTGAGAAGGCCTGTCACTCACTTAAACTCTCACGTGCTGGCATGCTGACATCCCGGAGTTACTTAGTGACATCCTGATGAAGGATGTCTGTTTGACCACATGTGTCATAGCAAAATAATCAACTGATACTGGAGGCCCCTAAGCCAGGTGTGCAGAGAAGCCATGATATAGGAAACCTGGAAAAAGAGTAAAGGAGAACACAACTTCAGTAAGCTGCCTGAAGTTGATCGGTATGTGTGCACGTGTGTGTGTGTGTGTGTGTGTGCCTGTAGCCACGCACCCATGCATGAACTTGATGTCTGATTAATAGAAAGGTTTCTGCCTAGATCAAAGGCTGCAGGGATGGAAGGTCACAAGCAGTGTCACTGACTGGATTATGTCACATTGCCGTTAATGATTGGCCAGACTCATTGTCCTAGCATATAAAATCTAGGGATATCCGGCAGCGGTTGTCTTTTGACCATCTGGTGTAGGTGAAAGAAATGTTGTCATTCCTGTATATAAAGTTATGTTTTTTCACTGATTTTTGTGGTTTTTTTTTGTGCTTATGCTTATTCATCGCTTTGGTGTTGATGTTTTTTCTGTTCTCTTGATTTTTGTCCAGTGAGAAGGAGAAATAGATAGATAGATAGATAGATAGATAGATAGATAGATAGATAGATACTTTATTAATCCCAAGGGGAAATTCACATACTCCAGCAACATACTGATAAAAAACAATATTAAATTATAATAAAAATGAGTGATAAAAATAGTGATAAAAATGCAGGTAAAACAGACAATAACTTTGTATAATGTTAACGTTTACCCCCCAGGTGGAATTGAAGAGTCTCATAGTGTGGGGGAGGAATGATCTCCTCAGTCTGTCAGTGGAGCAATACTATTTTACCATTTAAATCTGTTAGGTGAGAGAATACTTTCTTTCTCTTTAATTCGTGATTCAGGAGGGGCCTGGGTCTGCTAAAATCCACCACCAGCTCCTTGGTTTTGCTGGTGTTCAGGTGTAAGTGGTTTGAGTCGCACCATTTAACAAAGTACTTGATTAGGTTTCTATACTCCTCCTCCTGCCCACTCCTGATGCAGCCCACGATAGCAGTGTCATCAGCGAACTTTTGCATGTGGCAGGACTCCGAGTTGTATTGGAAGTCCGATGTATATAGGTTGAACAGAACCAGAGAAAGTACAGTCCCCTGCGGCACTCCTGTGTTGCTGACCACAATGTCAGACCTGCAGTTCCAAAGACGCACATCCTGAGGTCTGTCTGTAAGATAGTCCACGATCCATGCCACCAAGTATGAATCTACTCCCATCTCTGTCAGCTTGTCCCTAAGGAGCAGAGTTTGGATGGTGTTGAAGGTACTAGAGAAGTCCAGAAACATAATTCTTACAGCACCACTGCCTCTGTCCAAGTGGGAGAGGGATCAGTGTAGCATATAGAAGATGGCATCCTTCGCTCCCACCTTCTCCTGGTATGCGAAATGCAGAGGGTCGAGGGCGTGGCGGACCTGTGGCCTCAGTTGGTGAAGCAGCAGCCGCTCCATGGTCTTCATCACATGTGACGTCAGAGCAACGGGCCGGAAATCATTCAGCTCATTAGGATGTGATACCTTTGGGACTGGGGTGATGCAAGATGTTTTCTAAAGCCTCGGCACTCTCCCCTGTTTCAGGCTCAGGTTGAAGATGCACTGTAGAGGACTCCCCAGCTCCAGCGCACAAGCCTTCAGCAGTTGTGGCAATACTCCATCTGGACCCACTGCTTTGCTGGCACGAACTCTCCTCAGCTCTCTGCACACCTGGGCTGCTGTAAATGTGGGTGGGGATGTCTCTTCTATGCTGGTATCAGCAGAAGGATGGGTGGAGGGTGCAGTACTCTGAGATGAGAGTGGGTAAGGGTGGGTAAACCTGTTAAAGAAATTGTTCATTTGGTTTGCTCTCTCCATGTCTCTCTTGATGGTGGCACCCCACTTCGAGCTGCAGCCAGTGATGTTCTTCATCCCATCCCACACTTCCTTCATGCAGTTATTCTGCAACTTCTGCTCCAGCTTTCTCCTGTACTGCTCCTTCGCTGCCCTGAGCTGGACTCGGAGTTCCTTCTGCACGCGCTTGAGCACATGCTGATCACCGCCTTTAAAAGCCCTTTTCTTCTGGTTCAAAAGGCCCTTGATGTCACTTGTAATCCATGGATTGTTGTTAGCATAGCAGCGTACTGTTCTTACTGGAACTACAATGTCCATACAGAAGTTGATGTAGCCAGTAGTACAGTCAACAACCTCCTCAATGTTCTCATTATGTGACCCCTGCAGGATATCCTAGTCCGTAGTTCCAAAGCAGTCCTCTCAGAGCCTGCTCTGCCTCAGGGGACCACTTCCTGAATGAGCGTGTGGTTGTAGGTAGCTCCCTCACTCTTGGTTTTAGTGAGGCTGAAGCAGGACCAAGTTATGATCTGCTTTCCCAAGCACAGGCAGCGGGGTGGCGCTGTATGCGTCTTTAACGTTTGCATACTGTAGATCAGTTGTCTGATTATTTGTCTTTGTTTTTTTATTACCTTTATTCTGAGCCATTGTAAGTACTGTACATATTCATCTTCACTTATTTTTGTTTATTGCTGTTGTCACACACGTGTGCATGGGAGGCAGCTAAAGGGCTTGAGTGAAGGCAGTTCTGAGGCATGCTGGGATGTGGCAGAGTGCACTGACTCTTTTTCTCCCTTCCATGTAGACCATTCCCGGGAGATTCCACCTGGCTCTCTTGACGTCACTTCCGGGACTGAACCAATGGAAATAGACCTTACCAGCTCCAGCCCCTCTGATGTCACGTCCGGGCTTGATCCAATGATTGCTGAACACGTGCCCGATCCGTATGACCTCACTTCCTGTCTCCCCCTTTAAAAGCTTGCCCTTTTTCCCTTTTCCCTCAGCCTTGTTTTGGACTCAGGTGTATGCACTTCAGTGATCTGTATTTCTATAAAAGAACGACTTTGCAGCCAGGATACCAGATTATATGAGTGGCTGCCCCAAACCTTTATCTGAGTATGTCTCATTCTTGTGACACTGTCTATATATTAATTGTGTCATTGCAGAGGACTGCAATTAGTTTGAAGTGCATGACATTAGGTTTTGTAGTCTTATTGGCAGTATAATAAAGACTTGTCTTCTTCTGAATATTTTCTTTGGTTCTATGCCTCCAATTTACACTACTGATCTGTTTGGTTACTTACAGTCACCCAGAGTATGAGCATGTGCAGAGGTGATAGTGCACAGGACATCACTCTTTGCAAGACATCCAAGACAGATCAATCCTCAGAATTTACATAAAGTGTGAAATTATTTTATCCCTGTGGAAAATTGTTTTTAAATGCCCACCTTCATTGATTCATTACCTGAACCCACTTGTTCCATTATATGTTTGCAGAAATCTTTACCTTATACCAAAATTTCAAGACAGAAACCAGCCTAGATATGACTCAAAACTAACAATGGCAACATTGTTTTATTAATCTACACTTACTTACAGGAGGCCATGTTAAAAATGCAAAACATCTTAAAACGCACAATATCATAATGTGATAACAAGCTCGCGTACCCAGACAATAAGTGAGTCAGGAATTTAATCCAAATCCTTAAAGATATGAGTTGAGATCTCTAATTACTGTTTCGGTGTACCATCCCACTTTGTCATAGTGCCATCTCTCAAAATACACCTTTTAACTACTGGTAAACATTCATTACACAGCTCATTGGTTTTGCATTTGCTACAAATGGTACAGTAAATATGTTCTTCTCTATCAATGTTTTTTTAATCAGTTGATCTACATAGTCATCTTTTCTGTATTTCAGTTTTCAGGCAGTCCATTGTTTTTCTTTCATATTTCTCCTAAATTCGTTTTTGTAACTGATTCAACATGATCACATTTAATGAAAATAATTACAGAATGATAATTTATCTTTATTTATGTAAAAAAAAAACAGCACTATTTGGGACAAGGCAAATAATTATTTTAGACACATTTATTCCATTTTCTAGTATAGTTAATGTCAATGTAAATTTTACAAAGCATCCTGCAAACAAAATGATAGACATCGAAGTAAAGGCAAATGATAATGATCATGCCCAGGAAAGTGTATCCATTTGGACTTGTACCCAATGCTTTTCAAAAAGGCTTCAAGTCTCCTGAAATCTGTAAGTGAAAATCTGATTTTAGGGAAGAGATTGATGAATGAATTTAAAAATATAGAAAGCCTAATATAACAGGATGCCAGTTCTCTACAAAGGTAACACAGAACTACTTCATAATATGTCACTGTGCCTTTTGTGTCCCAGGTTTTATTACGAGCTACATATTGTTTTTTGAGTATTCATATTACCTTTCCCCTTGGTGAACTTATTAATGCTTATAAGTGTTATGAATTAATGCTTGTCTAATTAATGTTTCTGGGGTTGATAATTATTTCCATGAGAAAAGTGTATATTTTGATGTAGTTGCAGGACTGTAAAATTTGATAGAATTTCTCACCAAATTGCTAGGATGTTCCTATAGCTTAAATGTTTAAAATAAGACTAAGCAATCATTACAGATTCCCAAACCAATCTCAAGAGGTTAATAATTGGTGTGTTCATTTAAAACAAGGCTGAAGTGTTAGACCAGTCATGAAAAACACAAAACAGAAAAACCAGCAACACAGACACCCACTGCCCACCTTCTTTTCCATACCAGTAACCAGCCTTGTTTTTCAGACTTACTGGGCAAGTTTTCTACTGGGATAATGTTTTAGGAGAGATGCTTTTACTTCAGGAACAAAATGAAAAATGTATTTTTCCCAAAGACTCAGAAATACATTTGATAAAAGACAAACTTTTTAGAGTATGAAAATTAGTTTATATAACTGCAGTGTGTACAGTAATGTGATTATATTCAGAATGGAACTGATAAAGCTGTTAACCAAGAAAATCCTACTGAATATCCAGAGCCAAAACACTAAGATGAAAACTGTGTTGAGACAAACAAGCAAAGTGTCTAAACTTTTGGTAAGCATTAGCTTACTGGTTTAATCTGTATATTGATGTAAAATGCACATTAGGTCACGTCTGGTATACTGCAGTAGATTTGGCCTCCGTAAAGCATCAGGAAATTTCAGAGAAGTGGTGCCAAGGCACAAACCTAAGTTGAATCTTTAGGTTTAAATGAGACTAAAAATAAAAGTAACACTTTTTTGTTTTCTAAAGTAAATTGCATTATTAAGATATTCCTTTATTACCTTTTTTTGCTCATTTTATTGGTACAATGTAAAATACACAATTGTAGACATTTTAGCTGTGGTGGAATGAGAGCAAGAAAAATGCTTCAATATAAATAATGCTCTTTTCCCTGGCAACTGAATCTGGGTTTCTGAACTACAGACTTGATTACTCAAGGTTTGCCTCTATGTCAGTGATGGAAAACCAGCAACTCAGAAAGGCATCATTTTGGTTTTACCCAGCAGAATACTTTAATTGAATAATGAATCACAAATTTGATGACGCACATGGAAAATTATGGGACAATGAAATGCAAAGTGTAAAACAGGAAATACTACTAAGCAAAGCATCACGACAATGTTGAAAAAACTACTAAGTAATATATATATGAATTGGAGACACCAACTGCTTTTAAAAGTATATGGGTGACATATTCAGACAAATTAGCCATGATATAGTAAAATAATTTTAACTAAATGTTCTCTGTAAAATTTTACTATGTTCTCTTATTTGTGGTTGTGCTTATTTATGCACAGTTTGTATGGAAATGTCATTACATCCAAGGTCTGTTGGCTCAGTGTTTCTAAGACCCAAGTGAGATAAGCACAGCACAGAATATTAACAAAAGAACTTATTACATGTATTGATATACTTTGTGAATATGGTCATGTCATTTCCGTTACGTTCTTTTGTAGTAGTAGCAGCAGTTGTTATTTTGTCAAATATACAGAGTACAGTGAATTTCCAAACTGCAAGTAATGCACTCTCTGGCTCTATGATAAAAAAGAATGTATTAAATTACATTTCTTCATTAGTTTTTGAAAGATCTGCTATTACAAAAATAAACTACTTAGTATTCTTAATATAATTTGATTAAAATCAAACAAGGATGGCATGAGGAAAACCATTTTACAATTCAAAAGATAAGTACAGGAATAACACATTAAAATAAAAACTGATCCTGATTTATTTTTAAATACATAAAATTTAAAGTAATAGCTGCATTATTATCATCTATACTAATAAAAGGCAAAGCCCTCACTGACTGACTGACTGACTGACTCACTGACTGACTGACTGATCACTAATTCTCCAGCTTCCCGTGTAGGTAGAAGGCTGAAATTTGGCAGGCTCATTCCTTACAGCTTACTAACAAAAGTTAGGCAGGTTTCATTTCAAAATTCTACGCGTAACGGTCATAACTGGAACCTACTTACGTACATATACTCGGCCATAGCTTGCAGCTCGGTCGCCGTGTGAGGCGGAGTTGCATCCCTCATCATCATGTCTCCCACGTAATTGAGCGCCTGCCCATATAAGGCCGTCCGTCAGCAGCTATCCAATAGACACGCTGCCGCGAAATATTTGCGGGTGAAGGACTGTGCTTATCCAAACGAAGATGAGATGGTCACGGATAGATTAGTGTTTGGGTGCCGGGTCTGAGCTAACATTAAATAAAGCCGTGGACATTGCGAGATCGCACGAGATAGCACAAGTATAGCTGAGAAGCTGCGATGCATGTACTCTGAGCGGCTCACGTGAACTGACTTTGTAGGACTGGGAAAGGTAAACCCGTGCATGCAGTGTGTGATGTCTCAGATAAAGAGGAAGACGAGCTGTTTATTGATGCAGTAAGAAATGAACAACCCTCTGAATCTGAACAAGCCTTTGTAGACATATCAATAGGAAAGCAAGGTGTAAAGCTTAAGTTTAAATTAAGTTAATAGACACGCTACCGCTAAATATTCACAGGCAAATCCACAACTTAATACCAGGAATGCCTGTTAAACATCTTAGATTCACGAGTACCGATTTGGGTAGTGAACACTTTGATGAATGAAACCTGTTATCTTTACAACTGTTGACAAACATGGAATATGACTTGAACACAACACATCCTCCAAATACGAACCTGATTGAAAGAAATAATGATAATCAAATCCTTGATGATGGCAACACTCATAACAGTGACAAAACAATTACATTGACAATCATGTTACGTTATTTTTTAAATGTTTCCTTTTCTTTTTCATAACTTCTTTAACACACTACTTCTCCGCTGCGAAGCGCGGGTATTTTGCTAGTATATCATAAAGTTAATGCAATTTTTTTTCACACTTTTGGAAGACGTTACACAAAAATGAGAAATCAAAACTAATCTGCTTTGGAAATTGAATTAATTGCAGCTTTTAACAGATACAAGGTTCTTTTATTTATTTTTTTCAGATACTATGATTTTAATTTGTAAAATAAAAATCATTTTACACTTGAGAAAATCTCAAAATAGTTGTGCTTTATATTAAACCTGTCCTGAAGTAGCAGAGCTGAGACCTAAGACAGAGTAAGTTGATGAATTTGTTTTTATACCAAACAGAATTATCATTGCATGACTAATTCAGTCCTATAACTCCTGGATGCACTTAAGTAACAGATAAGACACTGTCAACAAAAGATAACAAAAAGCTTTAAATAACTTCAAACTGGTTACTAACCTACAGTGTCTTCAGTGTGACTTTTATGTAGATCTTGGGCCTTTGAATCATTAATGACATCAGGCTGACTTTACAAGAGTACCATTTTTTTAAGCAATCTGCATTATGCTTCATGCTCTTTTTATTTTGAACACAAAGCCCATCACCCTTTGTTTATTTCATGCTTTCAAAATTTAGAAACTAATAAGCATGCGATAATGAAATCTATTGTGGTACTTGTGCTCATTCTCTCATGTCACCCTCTATGCTTACCCAGGTAATCTTTCTAGAGATTTGTATCCTCTTTACTCATGCATCTCTGTAAATCATATTATGAAACCTTTGCATGTATTCTGATATCAGATAAAGACATCTGACATTTCACTATGCCTTTTTTCTGGCTGTCAATCTTTCACAAAGTCTAATAAGCTTATATAAGCTAGGGCTTTTTGTATATCCTGCTCTGGATCATTTGTGAGCTTTTTTTTCCTCTTCATAAACAAAGCTTAAATACTTATTTGCTATATTAGAAAAAAATACCACAGACTAATGCTCCTTTTGTATGTTTTCCATTAAAAGTGCAGATAATAAGAAGGGAATAAGTTTGAATTTTGGCAATTCTAAATTTGCTTTTTTAAGAGAATTTGTCTGTTTGCTCTAAGATAGCCTATTGTCCTGCCTTGTGCACAGGGTAGTCGCTCCACTACCTGGAATTTGATTAAGGAATTAAGTAAATGGCTATATTGATGAACGGTTCAGAGTCAGTCATCTACTATTAATCATAATAAGAGCATTGTCCAACAAAATTTGCATACCTCAGTCAAAATTAACAGGAAATGTCAGTAACTAATTCCTAAGTGAATTTGAAATGTTCCGCTTGCTACTGCAGTGCCACAGAGCAATCTGTTTCCTAACACATGTAATTTTAGTCCATTATTTAAAACTCACAACACTGCATTATGCCATTTTCAGGGCTGTTACTGTGTTTCTTGTGGCTGAAAAAGAATCAATAGCAGACATTTCCAGGTGTTTAAGAAAATCTGTATGAAGACAAATCTTTTGACATATTCTTAGTCTTTAAGTTTCATGAATTATAGTCTGGGAGTTAAGATGATCATTTGGAATTTTTAGTTTTATCTTCATTGTTTTATTAACTAGACGATGCAGACTGCAGTTTGTAGGACCCAAGAACTCTGATATTGATGAGAGCAACACTTTAGCATCACAACAAACAGTCCTTTCTTCTTTTCAGTTTAACCTTTACCTCAGACCATGAATATAACACCAGACCGTGTCACTTCCTGAAATTCTCTGATGGTTTTGCACTAACGGGGTGCATTGACAGAGTATAGGAGGCAGGTGGAAGACTTTGTCTTTTGATGAAAAAAAGTTGTCTACAACTTAATAACGGGAAAACCCAAGGAAATGTCCATTGACTTTTGCCACGCCAATGAACGTCTGCGCCAGGTTACTATTCATGGAGTGAATGTGGAGGTGGTGCACCTCTACAAGTACCGTATATACTTGCAGATAAGTTCTCCCGTGGATAAGTCGGGACTTGATTTTACCGTATAATGTCTGGCCTTTTTTTTCTATGTATTGTGCCTATGTGACCACACAGTAAAACCCGAACTATTCCGAAGCAACGTTTGCACTGATTTGTGTTTTTTGTATGTCACACCCTCATACACCTTTATCATAAGAGCATCCCTTATCTACGATGGAGCGTTCGATCAGAAGAAAATATGAAGCTGGTTTTAAACTAAATGTTGTTGAAGTAGCGAAAGAAATTGGTAACTGTGCTGCTGCAACAAAATTCTATGTGTCTGAGAAACTGGTGTGAAACTGAAGGAGTCGCATTTTTGAAGGGGCGTATAAGTCAGGGTCTGATTTTATGTTCGATTTTTCGGTTTTCAGAACCTGACTTATACATGAATATATACAGTATTTGGGAATCCATATCAATGAAAAGTTGGTTTGGTCTAGTAACACAGAGAAACTACATAGGAAAATGCAGAGCAGACTGTATTTTTATTGGAAACTGCATTCCTTTAATGTAAGTAGTGATGCGCTGTACATTTTCTAAAACTCAGTGATTGTAGTGTGATTGTAATGTGCTCAGCTGGTAACATTACTTCAAAAAAGGCCTACCAAATCAGCAAGCTGATTAAGAAGGCAAGCTCAGTTATGAAACACACTCTCGACTCGCCAGATTGGTAGTGGTGATGAGAATAAAGACAAAACTGACTGCCTTTATGAACAATGCTGCACATCCTCTCTCTGACACAATAGCTTTGAGTACTTTCAGCCAACTAATTATTCAACAGGAATTTGTCAAGAAACACTCCCTCATAAAAAGTGGCAGCACGCTTTTACAACGCCTCATGGCGACTGTGACAGATTTTGCCAAGTAATGAGCCAACATTAAGCTTGCCCTATTTCTGCTGTGGTATATGTGATTAGTGTTTTCTTTTTAATGTTGTCACACACGTGCGAGTAGGAGGAAGCTGTATGGACCAAGTGAGGGTAATTCCACACCAGACCAGGGGGTGACAGGGTGCGCTAAACCTTCTGTTATCTCTGCACACCAAACAAGGGAAAACCTGTCTGACTCATCCCTGAAGACGTCACTTCTGGTTCTGGCGCCTAGAAGAATGTCACTTATGGTTCTGGCACCCAAAAGAATGTCACTTCCGGTTACAACATCAGAAGAATGTCACTTCCGGTTCCCATACATCACTTGGCATTTTAAAGTCGCCATCTTAACAACCATTCTTCATTCTTGATTGGACTCCCTCTAAGACACAACTGTCTTGTTTTCAAAACCCATTGTAGCCAGGGATAATATACGGATGGCTGCCCTAAACCTTTTGAAGTGTGTCAAGTCTGATCATTTCACAATGTGTACTTCTGTTTCATAAGTTAATTAAAAAAGCCAAGTATTATTTAATTTTTTATTACTGCATGTTTTATGTGTACCATCTGAATTATTTCCTGAAATTCAAGCATATTTTGCCATTTGAATTTAACCATCATCAAATGGTCAGTGTTTGCACCATTCACATTATTACAATGACAACTAACGTTTAAATAATGGCTTACTTGATTTTTTTAATATTAATATGCTTGTGAAGGCAGCAAAATCAGCCATGTGTATTACATTTTGCTTCCAATGCTTTTCACACCTATGGTAGTAAAAACTAATAGGATAGCATAAAATGGCAGAATAACAGAAGGTTGGCAGTTCATTTCCTGCACCATTATTGACAGTAACTCCACCTTAAATTATGTGTTTTATGAAAGGGGCCATGGTCATTTTGTGGCAAGGGATACGTTTAAGGGAGATTTCCATGCAGAAGGACAACTACTGCAGAAAGCACAGAAGAGGCTTTAAAGAGAACATTAAGCACTATAATGAAGAAGTCTGGGAAGCTCCTAAAGCAACTTGAATTTAAAAAAGGTTTTGTAATAAAAGTCTTTTCTCAAAAACTGGAATTCTTTTTTCTCAGGTTGGCTAAGATTGCCACCACATTCACATTTTCTCCACAAAATCCACAAGGGCCCTGTGGCGGGCTGGCACCCTGCCTGGGTTTTGTTTCCTGCCTTGCGCCCTGTGTTGGCTGGGATTGGCTCCAGCAGACCCCCGTGACCCTGTAGTTAGGATATAGCGGGTTGGATAATAGATGGATGGAAATCCACAAGGTAATAAAATAAAATAAGTCAGGAAATATTTTATTGAATTAAGTATTGCTAGTCATAAAAAGCCCTGCAGATAAAGAATCCTTTGCCATGTGTTGGGGAAGTAGAAGTATTAACAAGAATGAATTTTATTTATTTTTCTTTTTGGCTTTAAACTGTAAAGTTTTATAGAACTTAATTTTTTTAATTATTTTTTCTATTGAACTTTTGTATCAGTTGAAACTAGTCTAAACCACACAAAGAGAAAGTGCTTGCTGCTTAAGGCAGACAAGTTAATGTGAAGCACCAAATAAAGGATTAAAATAGTAATTTTTGAACTTTACACACTTACAACATGGCTTTTGAACTATTGAGCAACCATTGTGTGTGCAAGTAGTATAAATGTTGTCTGATTGGATACCTTTGTGTATGCTGATAAAGTCTGCCAAAATGACACTGAAGATAGAATAAGACTAAGGTTCAAGATTCAAGCAAACCCATGCCATAAGCCAGACACTGCAAGAATGCAAGAACTGGGAACCATGTGTCACTGACACAAACAAGGCTAACTATCCAGTTTGTACGGTGCAATTATCACACTTATTTGCTTTGATTCTGTTTCAGGAATATTAAGAATGTTAAATCTTAACATCTTAAATCCACTCACATCTACAGTTATTCCCAGTTTCAGATAAAAAATAACCACGTCAGATCTTGGGTGTGGGTTTGTATCATGATAATGACTGAGAAAAAAAAAAAGAAAAAAAAAAAACATTAACTTTTACAAGTACTATAAATTTACATGGGCAGTTACAGACACAAATCAAATGTATGTTTTTATTGTATAATAGTAACAATAAGAGCAGCTCACTACTCAAAACAGTAAATTTACCGGGTAGCATGTTTCGAACTCACGACCTCTGGATTATAAATCAGCAGATTCTACCGCTACACCACGGAAACTGTCATATTGTACTTACACCTTTTGTGAAAGTGTTTATTTGATATCTGGCCATCAGCATTCACACATTATACAGTTCATGTCTACATTTTGTTATTTATTACTAAAACATGAAACACATTTCTGTTTTAACGATGTGTTTACAAAGATTGTTGTAGACACAAAACACACATCAAATTATTTCTCCTTACAATTCTGGGTAGCTCACTACCAGATAATCGATCAAGGCAGGAACTGGGAGACCTTCTTACCCATTCTGAGGCGGTGGGGGAGATGGTATTAGCAGGCTGCTTGGGCTTATTGACACATTTACAAGACAAAAGACGCTGAATGGAGACGTGCGAGTGGATTTAAGGTGGGCCGGATTTACGAGTTTTCTTGTAAACTCTGGTAATTCTAGTGTTAACTGAGGTGTGGACAAAATAATACAAGGAGGATTAAGAAATCAAATACCTGAAAAAGGTCACTTCAGTGTTTGTAGGAATTGTGGCAAATTGCACTGCTCAATGCTATTAATAAAATTCTAGTGCAAATAATATTTGCTGCAATAGTTGAAATTATTGAACCAAGATTGAAGAAGGTGGAAGCAGGATTCTGCCTGTCAAATTGTGACTACTGACAACATCAACCTGTGGAGGATTATTATTGGCCAATCAATAGAGGGGCAGGCACCACTCTACCTACTGTACATAATGGGCATGCCTTAAATAGTTTAAAGTAATGTGTTCTCCGGCAAATCCTCGAAGCTACTGGAATTCCCACAAAAAAATCAATGGTATTATTCATGAATTATGCAGGAGAGACTCATGAACAGTAAATCAGCAAGGCAAAATTTCAAATGATATTCCAGTAAACTCTGGTCTAAAACAAGCATATCACCCTTCTCTCTTTTACTATGCAACATTGCTATAGAAAGGGTCATGAAGTTACATGGGTCATGAGTAATCATGAAATAAATAATTTTAATTTCCTGACTCACAAGGACTATGCTTGTAATATACGTTTATTATTGCAGTCTTACTCAAATACCCAACATCAAATCAAGGAACTAGCTGGAACAACACAGCTAGGGCTAAAATCAATATACGCAAGACAAATTCAATATACATGGGGAAAAAATGCCAATAAAAATAAACAACTGGATGAAGTTGATGATGTCTGCTACCTAGCAAGCAACATTCCTAGAAATGGGGGGTATTTACTGAGATAGCCAACATGATATTATTAAAGCCAGACACGCTTTTTGACATACTTACAAAGTTTGGAGTTCATTTCATATTACAATAAAAACAAATGTGCACATATTGAACATAAATGTTAGAACTGTTCTATAGCTACAAGACATGGAATACATCTGGCATATCATTAACAAACTTGCTCTCAAAAATGATTGTAAAAATATCTACACTAGGAAAATAAAAATACTAATTAAGAGCTATGGAAATAGAGCAATCAAACACCTATTTAGAACAACTTAAAGCCCAAAAACTGGAATTTGATTTGTCACATTTTGAGAAAAAGAGAGAGAAAAAGTGGCCAGGATGTCAGTAGAGTGGAATGCATAAAACAGCATAGTGCTGGATGTCCACAGTCAACTTGGAGAAAGTCAACACTTAACAAAACCAGTCAGTGAGTGCAGAGAATTGGGAGAATCTGATACCTAGCATGTGTAGAACATCTGAGAATGTAAGATTCTCTGAGAACGTAAAGTTAGATATATTAAAGTTTTCCATACTTAGCTGATAGCAACGTGCTCACCACTGCCTAATGCACGT
Source organism: Polypterus bichir lapradei (assembly GCA_026402145.1). NCBI lineage: Eukaryota > Metazoa > Chordata > Cladistia > Polypteriformes > Polypteridae > Polypterus > Polypterus bichir. Next base: position 26,514,227 of record JANRMT010062833.1, on the reverse strand, counting down.
TAGTGTAGGAGAGGCTTGTCCTAAGTTGTAACAAATATGGACCAAGAACAAAAGTAGGGTGAGAAACACTCTGAACTGGCTTGTCTCCATAAATGTGGAATGTTCAATCATTTTTAAATAAGTTCTTATGTGTATTTCGGGGTGTTGTTGTTTATTCGTTATGAAAAAATGAGAAATGAGAAAATTTATTGTTTTTTATATTTTTTTCTGGAACTTCTGTAAAGTTTTAATTTCCCCTTGAGGACAAATAAAGTATATCTACCTATCTATATGTCTATCTGAAGGTCTCTTTCCCAGTGTTGCCAAAGTTTGTCTAATTATGAGCACAATAACATTAAACTCTAGAAAAACTACTAATATTCTTCTAATTACAAGTTAAAAAGAGTAGAGTATTGTTTATTTATATATTCCACAAATATAGCTAATTTAGAAGACATTGTTTTATAAAATTCCACTGGACAGTCAATGGGCTTATGGCTTTTCTAATATATCATGTTATATATGATATTATTATGGGGAACACTTTCTCAATTCTATTTTCTAGAGCTTTTGGCATTCTTTGGAAAGACAGTAATCAATGCTTGACATGAAGTCAGGCCTAGACTTTAATGTACTTCTAGATTCCTCAAATATAGCTAATTTATCAGTCTTTTATAAAATTCCACTCCATAGTCAATAGACCAACAGCTTTCCTTATTTATCGAAAAAGTGTTATTGTGGATTTCTGTCTCAGTATACTGGAATGTATATAGGGACTTATAATACAATATTTGATAAATATATTTATTCTGTTTTTTGTGTGTCTGTGTGTTTATTGAACTCAAATTTTATTAGCCTTTTCTCAATGCTTATAATCAGAGGGGCATTAACTAACGATTAATTTCTCTTCTTATCCTCTAGTTTAAAAATTAAATTGTTTGTGGTATGATTTCAATAAATCCCAATGTTTTCCCACAGGTATATCTGGAGCTGAATTGATCACCATGAAAACAGAAATTAATTTAATGAGGGGTCCATTAATCACCAATTGTGAATTCTATCAGTAGAGTAACTCAAGCTCCAAAATAAGGGGACTTTGGTCTGAGATAATGATCACATCTGATTTGTAAGATTTAACAGGATTCCTTTATTGTTATCACTAAGGAAATTATTACTTCATTAATAGCGATATTGTACTGTTCAGAAGAAGGAGTAGTGCATTGAATAAGGGTAGTGAAATATTAATGGTTCCAAAAGATTATGATCTTTCATGAAATGCAAAATTATGCAGGAGTTTCAGATTATAAAATGGGAGTGGTATTGACTGATCTAATACAGGGTCTAATGCACAATTAAAATCTTCTGCCATGATAAAATCATTAGGACTCATATTAAGAATTGATGCAAGAATGTTATTATTAAACTAAATTAAATTAAATTATTTATTATACCATTCCATAAATATGTGGTAACGAAAGCTATTTTAGTTTTCATTTTGATTTACCTATCACCAGGTAAATGTAGTGGTCCACTATTATCTCAGTGGCAGCAAAAGTATTTGCTCTGTGGATCAGGATTCCAACTACATTCTATATGTGGAGTGAAATACTAGCCAAATCCAATCTTTTTTCAACTGAAAGGGATCTCTTGTAATGAAATAAGCCTCTTGAAAAGATATGATATCTGGTCTGAGCAAACTGAGATGTGAAAACATTACCCTTTTTTCTTTTAAGCTAATGATTTTTGGTCTTTACCATTCCAACTTACTAACATACAGTAAGCATACAATGAATTTTATGTGATCTTTGGTTTGCAAAATTCATTGTCCTATATAGGAAAAGGGAGCTAACTTTCAGTAAAGTTCTACATATCCAAATGTTGAGCTATTCTAACCATAGTAATACTTTGCTGCCTGGATTATTACAGTTGCAGTATGGGCGTTGACTAAGACTTGCTCTCTCTCTCTCCTTTCCTCTGTTACACTATAAAATTTACAGTAGTCATCAAATTTTAAGAAACAAACATTATGTATACTTAAAATATGTTATGAATATAAAAAAAGGAAGCATAAATGCTGGGCAGCTGGAGTATCAATGATTTGTATAGATTGTGCAAGGCACAAGGGCCTATGATCTTGGGGGGCACACTCTGGGCCATATAGATTTTAAAAACATTTTTAATAACTTAACTAAAACATCAGTTTCACAGTTTTAATGCAGTGGCTTCAACAGTCAATGTCTTGTTACCATCAACTCTGACCTTGATGGCTGATGACGAATTGTATGCAGCTACCAACCTTCTCATTAAAAACTATAGCACCAACATTTCATGCAGTTTTGCACTCAATTGTCATTTCGTGCATGTTTTCAATTCATCCTGTCAACCAAGGAAACTGTTTTCAAAGTAGTTGAACTGTTGCTGATAGATCACTGTGCACCATTGTCTAGTTTCAGTGATGTTTGCATGGCTTACATGTTACTGCTGACTATACCAGTGAATGTTGCTGCGAGTGAACGATCATTCACCATGTTAAAACCCATCAAAAACTACCTCAGAATCACCACGTTGCAAGACAGATGTAATGGCTTGGCTGTACTCTCAATTGAAAACAAGCTTGCCAGACAACTTGACGTGCCAAACTTTGTTGAGACTTTTGCGTAACAGAACGCACACATGCGAGTATTTTAACATACTAGTGATATTAGAAGTAATATGATTTGTGACTTGTCAGTCAGTTCCACTTTTGTAAGCTTTAACAGTTTAACAAATCTGTAATCTGTTTTATTGTGTACTTTAATATGGCATACTGGGAGTTTCATCCTTGACATCACTGATTCCTTTCAGTAAGCTTTTTTAAAGACTATTTTATCCAGACTTTACTATCGAACTTATTTTCTATTACTTATTATTTGTTCTTTAATAAAAAGTAACTTGTTTTCATCTTTCTATGCTTTGTCTTAATATCTAGAGTGATTGAAGTAATAAGGTAGATTTCTAAGAGCACCTGAAGCAGCTAGAGATTTTGCCATTTAGCTCTACGCTGCGGGGTTTTAAGGCTGAGAGCGAGGGCGCCGCTCAAAAGTGAGCATGACCATTTTATCATGTCCATTTTCTCAGAACTTGTGTAAAACAGGTTGATTGTGTAGTAATATCAATAGCAGTAATTGCAAATTGAAATTGCTTCATTTTATAGCACAGAACAGTTTCTATTTTGTAGCTCACATTATATTTTAATCATCTTCTTCCACAAAGTTGTCCTGGAAAAGTAAGCGGGTCCACATTTTACATAGATTTATGTACTAGTACTACTACCCACACCTCCCACATTCTACTCCCACAATTTATTTTATTTTTGCTAATTGACAGTGGCTGTAATAAAGCAATTTAAAAAGTTATTACAAATTTCATTTAGAGAGCTGTTTTGTTTGTAACCAGTGTGTGATAGTGACACGGTCATGGACGCCGTTGCCCAGCTGGCTCCTAGGATCTAGCTGTGAATAAATTACTAAGAGTTACGCTAGACAGGAGGGGCCTACGTCAATGCACTGTACAGGGGCCTTCAGCAGACTGACTATGCCACTGTGCTAGGCAGTACTCAAAATAAAATTAACATTACTATGTCAAGAAGCATCTTCCTGACATCAAAAAAATCTATCTTTCAACTTATGAAAAGAATAAAAAAGATAAAAAAAGTTTTAGGTGATGCCCCCCCCCAACCCTACACTAAACAGTGAAGGTGAAGCTGCAGTGGTCTTTAACAAATAGCATTTCAGTTATATACATCACAAAAAGTGTGTAATGCTGGCATAGTTTTAATTTACCGATTGTGTATCTGTTTATAATTCAAGTTGCATGCCTAAGATATGTATATCCAAACTGATAACATTCTCTTTACTTAATTTGTTATGCATTCTGCAGTATCAGAGTAAGCATTATTTTCCAAATAGTAAGACATATGGCCAGCTCTGGCATTTTTGCTACCCTAGGTGAATCTGTAAATGGCACCCCAGTATACCTCCGACCCTGTTGGCCCTTTTTATGACATAATAGTTTCATAAATGTACAATTGTTGCTATTTTAGCCATTGATATAGTATTGTCTATAAACTGTTTAAATCAATTATGAATTATGAACTGATTTCTTTACTCACATTCTTAAATGCATTTTATGTGGACTATCGATGTATATTTGTTTTAATGAAGTTCAAAATTCTTGCTGAATGAAGCCAAAGAAAAGTACCAGTTTACTGCAGATTTTATGCAAGTGAATGTTAGAATTCTAGAACAGAGCATAATTTACTTACTCTGTGTAAACAGAAAAAAAATAATATATATTGCACTCATCTGGCTCCATACAGACAATGTGGAACCAGACATCTAATAGATACTGAACTCTCTACAATAGATGAACATCCTGTATGTTCCAAGGCTTCAAAGGTACAGCGATCCAAGGGCTGAGGAGCATTGCAAGGTTCAGGAGGTCTGCCATTTTCAGATGTAGCCTGCATGAGTTGGACCTTTGAGTGGACAACAGGAGCTGGATGGCAAATCTGACACATTCTGTGCTATCGCAAAGCTGCAATAACTTGTGCAACTGAAGAACGGCCCAGTGCAGTGTGCAAATGCAAGGTGAGGCGTGACTTGCCCAGGTGTTTAGAAGTATATTTCTAGTTTGGGGTAGCGTGGCACATGGCTTCTAACAGCAGAGAGAGGTTTAGCCACCTTCCTGTTGTGGTGTTAAACAATAAAGGTGGTTTGCTGTTTTGGGGTCCAACCTTCACATCCTGATTGAATTTTCTGTGTATGCTTGTCTCTTCCATTTCTAGGCTTGTTACAGTATAAAGGGTTAAGTTATATAGTGTATTGAGTCAGAACATTTGTAAGCCAAGGTCCATATTGTTTAAAAAATGCCACCCTTCAAATTGTGTCACCCTAGATGACTACTTAGTTTGCCTAAATGGCAGAGCTGGCCCTGGTAATATATGCTGTGAAAACAAGAATGTCAGGAAAACATAATGAAACCAAAAATGGATACATTTGAACAGTGGTGCTGGAGGATATTTCTGTATACGCCATTGATGCAAGAGTGACAAATTAGTCAAATTCAGAAAATATTAAATCTAGCTGTACAGTAGTATCAGCTTTAGCTAGGCTGCAGCTAAGTTATATTGGTCACCTAAGGAGAAAAATCTTGTAAGGTAATAAAAGACTAAAGGTAAAAGGCAAAGAGGGAAGGAGAATGAAACTGGGTGAATACATTAGAAATATTGACATTTATAAATACCTACCAAGCTATTGTCTACCAGCAAAAAAACATCTACTACTGTATGCTACAGTACTGTATACTGAGACTACTACAGAATCATGACAGAGACATTGCAATTACACATAAGTATTAATTAACTATTCTGAAAGTACTTTCTGGCACCATCATTGTTGGACTGCATGTTTCTGATTCTCATTTGTCTTATATACAGAAGGCATAAATGTTTTATTTTATCTCAGAAATTGAGCAGTTAAATGCTATTATTACATGTCAAAGTGGTTATTTTCTAAATTTTCTCTTAATGTTTTCACAGTTATCTTTTGTTACCTTTTCTTGATTTTTTAGGTAACAATGCACATACAGTATATATTTATTTCTGCTTATTTCTATGAAGTGGCACCACCACATCTGGTCCCAAAGTTTGACTCCAGGCCTTCTCTGTATCATCTGCATGCCTTCCCATGTTTACATGGAGATACTCCCACAGTCCAAATTAGTATCTGTTTGCTTTGCACCATTCCATGGCACCTGGGTGACCTGAACCCTCAGTGTTAGTACTCAATGTATTGTTTTATTCATGCCTGGTATGGTTACATTCACTGTTGGCTCCTTTCTTCCTTATCATTTACCACAAAGTCTTTTTTTTCTTTCATAATTTCTAATGTTTAGCCACCTTTATCTTCTTCTGTTGAGGATTTCTAAGCTAAAACCCTTTTCACACTATTATAAGAATTTCTGCTTATCTCTACTCCTTATAGATAAATCTTTCTCCCTTCAGTTCTGTTATCAGACTGGCTCTTATGTTCTCTTTAAGAATCCCAGATACTTTAAAACAACAGAACATTAGTCAATGGCTACCTAAATTTTTGGCAATTCCACATTCAGTACTCATCCACTAAGTGCTTATCTGCTAAACTGTCATATATATTTTGTTAGATATTAGGTTTTAAAAGAAGATAGTGGTAAGGTGGATATTCTATTACTGAGAATGTAATGGGGTCATTAATCTGCACTTACTGTTCCTAAAAAATGCCAGCTATATTATAATATGCTATTAATATACATTTGATTGCAATAAAAAACAAAGCCTTTTCAAAGAATTAATGATTTCCCCTAATTACAACTGTATCTACCATACTTATATATATATACATTTTTCTAATATGTTTAATATGGATCTCATAGAAAATGTAAGAGCTGCTCATCTGGAATCTGCAATTGCAGCATTAAAGTTGCAATTATCGACAAATGCAAATACTGTTTTAGTACTAAATGGAGGCAAAACATAAAAGGCTGCTGTTAAAAGCTTGTAATATTCTAGCAGTTAGAAATCAATGTAGCAGATATAAAAAATATTGGGGACAAGGAAACAAAATCCAAGTTCTGTAAATAGCCAAAGACCTCCTGTATAGTATGCCCAGTACACAATGCTTGCAATTGTATGTAATGTTAAATATTTCTCTTCTACAGAACCTCTTACACTGTGTGGCCACTTGGGGTGCTATTAAGCAGAGCCATCATCCAGGAAGGCCCAGATTGCATAAAAAAAAAATGCATTCAGGAAACAAATGATAAGGTTAGGATATAATGCAAGAAGACAATAATATAAATGTACAAAACAAAATAATAAACACTGGGCTTCCCTATGTGACAATACAAACTCCTACTACCTTCCAAGCCCTCTTACAGAATTACATTGACCTCCACTTCCTTCCTGCTAGATGGTTTTTGTCCTGTCTTCACTCTATTCCCACTTCAGTCTCGGAGAAAATTCAGGTTCATTCTTGTTCATTCTCAACTCCTCACAAGTAATGATACCACTCACCTTCTGTGCCACCTATTGGCAGCAGACTTTCCTGCCAGCCTAGTTTATACAATCCTTGCAAGAGACTGAACCTCCTGACAAAGTGATGGACTGAAATATTATTACAGTGAAATCCCAGCCAACCATCCATTTTGGAGGGCCAGATAGTGTTCTCTCCAGCAAACTGACTGAGACATGCAATCCGCCAGATTGTACTTTTTCCTCCTGCTCTCCTTTATAACATACATCAATTAATGCTCTCTAGGTGATTCTTTTTAAGCAGATAGGTAGAGCTGAAGGCCTTGCTGAAATGCAGTGACAGTGTTTAAAGCTTTAATATCTTTACATCTGTACGTATTTCTTGAACAAATAATTTGCCTATATTTTCACTTTATATCATAGACTATTAGTTGGTAAGCAATGTCATTGTGCTTCAAGTGGTAATTAGCATTTACATAGACATTTTGATTAAATGCATAAAAATAAATACTATTTAATTATTATGAGAAAGTGTGCTACAATTTAAATAAATGCATGCAATTTAAAGAGAATGTAAAGTATGATTCTGCTGGACTATTTGTATATTCCATACTTAGATAATCATTGTGGTATGTGGCGCATTTGACATTGTGACTGCAATCACAATTATTTAACTTAACAGTACATTTAAAAAAATGACAGCTCATAGGAAAGCATAGTTAGATGTCACCTTAATACAGCCCTTTTTTGATAGATTATTTTATTCAAAGGACTGTGGTCTTTGCATTGCACATTAAATATTCAGCAATAATTTCAAAGCATCACAAGAAAGACTTTCTTAATAAAACCATTAATTTTATATATTCCAATGCAAGCAGATGCTATGCTACATACACACAAATAATAACCACATTAAAGGATAAATTTATATTTAGCATTGTATTTAATAACCAAGTGTTTTGATAAGCATTCCCAGTGGTAGTTCTCCGCATCAAGACAAACATCAAGGAATTATAAATGTACAAAAATAAAGTTCCTTTAATTAACAGAAATAAAATAAGGGGGTGTGATAACAAGGAGAACAAAAAGTACATATTTAATAGAAATTCAACAGCTATTCGGTCTACAGATTCAGGTTTTCAACCCCTTAGTATTTTGCCCACTTGCCCACCCCATAATGCCACCTATCAGAAGTACCTGGTGAGAATAGTTGCATATTTAAAAAATTAATTTTTATATAAAAAAACCTGCCAAATTGTTTGCCTGCCTATGGTAAAGTCATCCCTGATGGAGGATCGCAGGAATCATGGGAAAGAGGGGTCCTTTCATCGGATTGGCTGGCCCAGCACTGTTTCAGCCATGGAATGGCAAAATGAGGTAGGCAGCTTGATGGATGAGGTCTCCAGGACTCTAAAAATATCCAAATCTTATTATGTGATATCATCTACTGTTAAATTCTGCTCCGTACTTCTAAAATTTTTATTTTTATGCTGTATTGAGGATTTGTTCTGTTCTATGTATTGTATTGTATTGTATTGACCCCCTTCTTTTGACACCCACTGCACACCCAACCTACCTGGAAAGGGGTCTCTCTTTGAACTGCCTTTCCCAAGGTTTCTTCCATTTTTCCCTACAAGGTTTTTTTTGGGAGTTTTTCCTTGTCTTCTTAGGGAGTCAAGGCTGGGGGGCTGTCAATTGGCAGGGCATGTTAAAGCCCATTGCGGCACTTCCTGTGTGATTTTGGGCTATACAAAAATAAACTGTATTGTATTGTATTGTATTGTATATAAGCATGCTTCAAGCTGTACTAAGGATCAGCCACTTTATAAAAGGAAGTCATGCATTTTAAAACATCCATCTATCTCCCAAACCCACTTTACCTTATCCTATCCTAAGGTCATGAGAAAGTTAAAGTGCAAGGGAGGAACCATCCCTGAATGTCATCAGCCCATTGGCAGGACAATTTATCATCACCCATTCAGCCTAACCTGTACGTCTTTGAATTGTGAGTAGAAACCAGAGCACCAGGAAAAAATCTATGCATTCATGGTAGCCTGGGGGGACGTGAACCCCAGGTTCCTTGTTGCCACCGTAACATTGTTGTTTATTATGCCTCTGTAGGGTGTTGCCTTCTGTATTGCCTTCTGGTTGGACATGTACAGTAAGTAAGAATGTCACTGTACTTTGTACACATGACCATATTCTTACAGCTACCAAGAGCACTCCCTTTTTCAACTTGTGTTTCTCTCTCTTTCTCTCTGTCCTACTCTCTCCACAAAACTCTTCTCCTACAAGATGATATTTCATTGTCAGCTCTCCTCCAAAAACAACTAGCATTTTTCCATGAGGTGAGCCCCTGTTGAGATCACTTGCAGCCAAGCCTTCTGAAATTAGGGGAAGCTTCAGTATTACTTATGGGACGATAAGGTAGAACTTCCTCTATTAACTCCTGGTGTTTATGTACTATGTAAACCTTAGTTACCTTAAAAGTGACTTTCAAAAAGCCTGGCTATCATATTTTTTGTTTGATCATTTAAATAAATTCATTTTGTAAAAATAATATTGATTCTTAAACAGTACAGTTAACACATCTTCTATAATAATAAAAGGCAAAGCCCTCACTCACTCACTGACTGACTGACTGACTGACTGACTGACTGACTCATCACTAATTCTCCAACTTCCCATGTAGGTAGAAAGCTGAAATTTGGCAGGCTTATTCCTTACAGCTCACTTACAAAAGTTAAGCAGGTTTCATTTCGAAATTCTACACGTAACGGTTATAACGGTCAATAACGGTCGACAACGTCCGCCATGTTGAACTTTCTCATTTATGGCCCTATCTTCACGAAATTTGGTAGGCGGCTTCCCTGCACTAACCGAAACAGATGTATGTACTTATTTCGATGGTATGACGCCACTGTCGGCCGCCATATTGAACTTTCCAACGTCACCAATTTTCAAACTTCCCGTGTAGGTAGAAGGCTGACCCCATCTTCACGAAATTTGGTAGGTGACTTCCCTGCGCTAACCGAAACCAATGTACGTACTTATTTCGATGGTATGACGCCACTGTCGGCCGCCATATTGAATTTTCCAAACTCACTAATTCTCCAACTTCCCGTGTAGGTAGAAGGCTGAAATTTGGTAGGCCCATTCCTTACAGCTTACTTACAAAAGTTAAGCAGGTTTCATTTCGAAATTCTACGCGTAACTGTCATAACGATCAACAACGTCCGCCATATTGAACTTTCTTATTTATGGCCCCATCTTCTCGAAATTTGGTAGGCGGCTTCCCTGCACTAACCGAAACCAATGTACGTACTTATTTCAGTGGTATGATGCCACTGTCAGCCGCCATATTGAATTTTCCAACATCACTAATTCTCCAACTTCCCGTATAGGTAGAAGGCTGAAATTTGGCAGGCTCATTCCTTACAGCTTACTTACAAAAGTTAAGCAGGTTTCATTTCGAAATTCTACGCATAACGGTCATAACGTTCAACAATGTCCGCCATGTTGAACTTTCTTATTTATGGCCCCATCTTCTCGAAATTTGGTAGGCGGCTTCCCTGCACTAACCGAAACCAATGTACGTACTTATTTCAGTGGTATGATGCCACTGTCGGTCGCTATATTGAACTTTTCAACAGTCTTTGTTACTTATGGGCCCATCTTCAAGAAATTTGGTACACGGGTTCCCAACGCTAACTGAATCCTACTTACGTACATATATACGTCCATAGCCTGCAGCTTGGTCACCATGTGAGGCGGCGTTGGGTCCCCCATCCCAACGCCTCCCACGTTGTTGGCTGCCTGCCTATATAAGGCTGTCCATCGCTCCAGTCTCTACATTCCCTTCCTTGCTTCGCCACGGGATTCACGTCTCCCTGCTGATAACTACAGCCTTTTTGTTTAATCCACGGCTTCTCCGCTGTTTTATTGTTTGTTTATTACAATTATAGTTATTGTATAGGTATTTTACACTTACTTTACGTTACTCAGGTACCCATTTCCTTCATCATTCCAACCCCCATTACCATGTCTATCGAGGTGATCACTATCGATCAAAGAACTGTCACTTACCGAGTGGTTTCCTTGCCCGGAGATGGCACCTACCTTTTCCATTCTCTGTGTTACATATTGCACGGCCATATCAGGCTCACTGTTGATATCCGGAAGAACATTGTGTCTTATTTATTGAATGACTGGGACAGGTTCAAGGTGTGGACTGATGACGGTACAGGAGATAATTATACTACACAGGAGCACTAGAAGAGTGAAATGCTTAAGCCCTTCACCTATGGTTCTGCATGTGAGTTGATGGCTGCCGCTGAATTGTTCGGTTGGTGCTTTCAAGTGTACCGAAATGGCCAAATATTTTACACCTTTCGACAACCGCCAATGCCTCTTAAACATCTTACATTCACAGGTGACGATTTCAGTAGTGGACACTTTGATGTTTATGAATGTTTAAACTCTCAAAAGCTGCATGTGAAGTTATCGATGAAACCGGTTGTAAGCTTACAACGCTTGACAGATGCCGAATGTCACTTCAACACAAGTCCTGCAAATACTGTCGTAATTGAAACAAACCATGAAACTGAAATCGATTATGACAGCAGCAATCCAGGCTGTGAGATTTGAAACAAGATTACTGTTCACATGGCCAACTCTAAGTTGCATGCTCAAGAGTAAGCTCAGCGCACAGTTTGGTCATGTTACAACCGGATGGCCGAACTCACAATGTGGTATACAAAGAGATCTTTAACAAATAATTATTGGCATATTTTACCTCAGTTTAAAAAGGTTAAATTTTCTTCTTAATAAAAATTTTAATGCAGTACTTCGCCGCTGCGAAGCGCGGGTATTTTGCTAGTTACTAATAAAAGGCAAAGCCCTCACTGACTGACTGACTGACTGACTCACTCACTCACTCACTCACTCACTCATCACTAATTCTCCAACTTCCCGTGTAGGTAGAAGGCTGATATTTGGCAGGCTTATTCCTTACAATTTACTTACAAGAGTTAAGCAGGTTTCATTTCGAAATTCTACATGTAACGGTAATAATGGTCGACAACGTCCGCCATGTTGAACATTCTTATTTATGGCCCCATCTTCACAAAATTTGGTAGGCGGCTTCCCTGCGCTAACCGAAACCGATGTACGTACTTATTTCGGTGGTATGATGCCACTGTCGGCCGCCATATTGAACTTTCCAACGTCACTAATTCTCCAACTTCCCGTGTAGGTAGAAGGCTGACCCCATCTTCACGAAATTTGGTAGGCAGCTTTCCTGAGCTAACCAAAACCGATGTACGTACTTATTTTGGTGGTATGACGCCACTGTCGGCCGCCATATTGAACTTTCCAACATCACTAATTCTTCAACTTCCCAAGTAGATAGAAGGCTGAAATTTGGCAGGCTCATTCTTTACAGCTTACTTACAAAAGTTAAGCAGGTTTCATTTCGAAATTCTACGCATATTGAACTTTCCAACGGTATTTGTTACTTATGGACCCATCCTCAAGAAATATGGTATGTGGGTTCCCAACGCTAACTGAATCCTACTTACGTACATATATATGTCCATAGCTTGCAGCTCGGTCACCGTGTGAGGCGGCGTTGGGTCCCCCATCCCAACGCCTCCCACGTTGTTGGCTGCCTGCCTATATAAGGCAGTCCGTCGCTCCGGTCTCTACATTCCCTTCTTTGCTTTGCCACGGGATTCATGTCTCCCTGCTGATAACTACAGCCTTTTTATTTAATCCATGGCTTCTCCGCTGTTTTATTGTTCGTTTATTATGATTGTAGTTATTGTGTAGGTATTTTAGACTTACTTTACATTGTTCAGGTTCCCATTTCCTTTATCGTTCCAACCGTACCCCATTAACATGTCTATTGAGGTGATCACCATCGATCAAAGAACTGTCACTTTCCGAGTGGTTTCCATGCCTGGACATGGCACCTACCTTTTCCATTCTCTTTGTTACATATTGCACGGCCATATCAGGCTCACTCTTGATATCCCGAGGAACATTGTGTCTTATGTATTGAATGACTGGGACGGGTTCAAGGTGTGGACTGATGACGGTACAGGAGATAATTATACTACACAGGAGCACTATAAAAGTGAAATGCTTAAGCCCTTCACCTATGGTTCTGCATGTGAGTTGATGGCTGCCGCTGAATTGTTCAGTTGTCTCTTTCAAGTGTACCGAAATGGCCAAATATTTTACACCTTTCTCTTAAACATCTTAGATTCACAGGTGACGATTTCAGTAGTGGACACGTTGATGTTTATGAATGTTTAAACTCTCAAAAGCTGGATGTGATTTTATCGATGAAACCGGTTGTGTGCTTACAATGCTTGACAGATGCCGAATGTCACTTCAACACAAGTCCTGCAAATACTGTTGTAATTGAAACAAACCATGAAACTCAAACCGATTATGACAGCAGCAATCCAAGCTGTGAGATTTGAGACAAGATTACTTTTCACATGGCCAACTGTACGTTGCATGCTCAAGAGTAAGCTCAGTGCACAGCTTGGTCATATTATAACCAATAATTATTGTTATATTTTCCCTCAGTTTAAAAAGGTGTAATTTTCTTCTTAATAAAAATTTTAAGTCAGTACTTCGCCGCTGCGAAGTGCGGGTATTTTGCTAGTCTATCAATAAAGTATTAAACCTGCTTAATCCAGTTCAGGGTCATACAATGACTAATCTGGCACTTTTAGAAATAACACAGCCCTGAATGTGGTATCAGTCAATTGCAGGGCACATAACACACACACCTACGCAGGCAAATCATAGTTGTTAAATCACCAAATGCTTACCTATACACAGGCAATGGCAGAGTGCAAACTGTAAACAGGAAATTTCACAAAGTATACTTACATAATTATAACAATATACAGTAGAACCTCAGTTCACGACCATAATTCGTTCCAAAACTCTGGTCGTAAATCGATTTGGTCGTGAACCGAAGCAATTTCCCCCATAGGATTGTATGTAAATACAATTAATCCGTTCCAGACAATACAAACTGTATGTAAATATATATTTTTTTAAGCTTTTAAGCACAGATATAGTTAATTAAACCATAGAATGCACAGCGTAATAGTAAACTAAATGTAAAAACATTGAATAACACTGAGAAAACCTTGAACAACAGAGAAAACTAATACTGCAATAGTTCGCGCTATAGCGCTACCAACCACTGGCTAAAAGCACTTTTTTTAATGAGTTTTAAGCACAAGGAAAAAAATGAACATTTGAAAAAATCCGTAATTTAATAAACCACCAAGAAAAATAACATTGCAACAATGCATGCTACGAACCGATCGCTGGAAACAGAAGTGAAAACAAAATCAAGCCCAGTGCATTCTTTAACTGCCTTCCTACTTTAATGCGTCCAGCTTTCTCTCACGCTGCCTGTGTGTCTGCATCTCTCTTTCGCGCTGCCTCTGTGTGTGTGTGTCGCGCTCTCTCTCGCACTGCCTGTGTGTGTGCGCGTCTCTCTTGCGCTGCCTGTGTGTGTGTTGCACTCTCTCTCGCGCTGCCCATGTGTGTGCGCATCTCTCTTGCGCTGCCTGCGTGTGTGCGTCTGTCTCTCTCGCGCAGCTTGTGTGTGTGCGCGTCTCTCTCGCGCTGCCTGTGTGTGTGCGCATGCTGCCTCTGTGTGTGCGTCTGTCTCTCTCGCGCTGCCTGTGTGTGTGTGTCGCACTCTCGCTCTCTCTCTCTTGCTTGCTGCACAGGGAGAGACTGAACATGTACAAACCGAAAGGGAAACTGGCTTGTTCGTATACTGAGTGTGTGGTCGTGAACCGAGGCAAAAGTTTGGCAAACTTTTTGGTCGTAAACCAAGTTGTACATGTACCGAGACGTTCGTGAACCGAGGTTCCACTGTACATGGTGAGAATGAACAGAAGTGAAGTGATAAACAGAACAGTAATTGATTATCAGATGTGATAGTATTCAAGGACCTAATCTTTGTATGATTTATTCTGTTGCTATGCATTGCTTTTTCTTCATATTCTTCATCTTCTCCCACTTCAGTGTGGGGTTGATTTGCTTGATCAACCTTGTCCACAGAGCTCAGCCTTGCCGCTCCTTGCCAGTCGAGACCTTTTCCTTCAGATATTCTTTAACTTTATCCATCCACCTTCACATTGGCCTTCCTCACTTTCTCTGTCTCTGTACTTCCATTCCCATTACTCTTTTGCTCTCATATTTATTGTCTCTTCTCATCACATGTCCATACCACTTCCACCTACCTTCCTGTACTTTTTTACATATCTCTCCCACTTTTATCAAACTTCTGACTTTCTAATTTTTTATTCTGCTCTTTTAGGAACTCCACACATATTTCTCTACCTTGTAATTTTTGCCATATCTAACATCTTCTCCTGCACTCCCTTACCTGCCCATGTCTCAGCTTCATACATTATTGCTGGTCTCACCAATGTCTTAAAAACCTTACATTTAACCATCTTTGATCAAACAATACTCCTGATACTTTCTTCCAATTGTACCATCTGAACTGCACTCTATGGGTTATCTCTGCATCTAATTTTCTATTTTGGGTTTATCACTCATCCTAGATATTTAAATGTATCCTCTCTTTTCAACAGCTTTCTCTGCAGGCTAACTTCAGAATCCTGATCATTATTAAACCTCAAATATTCTGCCTTCTTCCTATTTATCTTCAATCCTCTATTATCCAAGGCCCTTCACCATTATTCCAACCTATTCTCCACTTCCTCATTTCTTGTGCTACACAACACAATGTCATCAGCAAAAAATATCCACCAGTGGGATTGTTCTTTTATCCCATGATTCATCATGTCCATAACCAGATAATAGAGGTGACATTGCACTTTTATCATAAGCCTTCTCCAAATCAATAAAAGTCATTTGCAAACCTTTCTGTTGTTTCTCAAGCTGTCTCAATGCACAGACTACAAAAAAACAAGTTGCTCTTTTCCTATGGTGGTCTCTAAACCTGCTCTCTATAATTCTTTCCCAAATTTTCATTGTGTGTGACATCAGCTTTATTTCTGTATAGTTTCCACAATCCTGAATATCACTCTATCCCTTATAAATAGGTATAATCAAACTGTTCCTCCGCTCTTCTGTTATTCTCTCCTGTTTAGATCCCTCAACAGATCTACTCCCTATTCTCCCAAACTCTTCCACACTCCTGCTGGTATTTCATCCAGTCCTGTTGCCTTACCATTTTTCATTCTTTTCAGTGCCACTTTTATTTCCTCCCTTATTAGTCTTGATACTAGCCCTTCATTTAGTACTCCATCCCAAAATACTATCCATGGACCTACTTCATTCAAAAGCATTTCCATCTATTCTTGATCCTATCATTCTCACTCAAAACCACACCTTGCTCATCTTTCATCTGCTTTATCTGACTAAAATCCTTCCCAGCCTTGTTCCTATCCTATGCTATCCAAAAAAACATTCACTCTTCCTTTTTTGTCTCCAATGTTTCATTCACCTTTTCCAAAGCTTGTACCTTGTCTCTTGCCACTGCTCTGTTTGCCTTCTTTTTTGCCTTTCTATACACTTCTCTGTCTTCCTTCCTAATTGGTACCATGTATTTTTGCCTCCCTCTTAGCCTTTATCATATCCTGCACTTCAGTGTTCCACCGCCATTTCTCTTTGTCCCCAGATGGACTCCTTCTTGTTGCCCTATCCAATGCCTCTTCACCTACTCTAAATACAGCTTTGCTATTCTTCACCCACCATTCCTCCACACTCGTAAATGACTGCAGTTCATTTAAAACATTCTCCTTAAGTCCTTCTACTTTTAATTTCCACCACTTGATCCTTGGTGCTGCTTGCTCTGATTTTCTCCTGCTGATCCTGATCTCCCATTCCATCACCACCACTTTATGCAGCACTCTGGGCAACACTTTGCCCATTTATGATCTCACAATGTTTTATCTCCTTCAAATATTATCAAGTACACATTATAAAGTTTGTTTGGTTTTCCTTTCCTCCACTACTGTACGTCACAAGCTCACTTACTTTTCAGTAAATGTGTTAACTATTATCAAATCAGATGCCATGGCAAAATCCATCCTACCACTTCTCTCTACCCTCCATGTACTGTTTATCATCTCTCTGCTCTTTCCCACATGCCCATTTAGATCACCCCCACAATCACTTTTTTCTCTTTTGTACTGCTTTAAGGTTTACATTCATTTGTGCCCAGAAAATTTCTATCTCCTCTGCCTCACAACCCACTTGAGCATTTGCGCAAATGACATCAATTACAGTCTCACCCCACCTGTTCACATTTGGCATTTTTAGTTCTTTGGATACTACTCCACATACACCATTTGCACCTCAGTACAACAACTTGAAAGCTTCCTCCCAATTCTTTTGCTCACTTTCCTCCTTCCCATCAAATCTGCCAACTCTTCCTTTCTCAGTCATTGTCCCAACAACATTCAGTGTCCCCACTCCAACCTTTAACTTACCCTTTTATTTTCCCTCTCATGTTTTCTTCTGGGCTAACTTCTTTAGTTAGACCTCCTCTTGGCCTGGTAGCCATTATTTACTTCCCATAGAGGTCAGACAAGACCCCTGTGCATCGCAAATGGGGTATATCGTAGCAATTTCTAAAGCTGATTGGATTGGTTCCATCATTAAGATTTTGGCTAAAGTACAGCTGGATGACCTCCCTGACACTAACTCTCTATTTATTCGGGCTTGGCCCCTGCATCAAGTTGTTCTGGTTTGCCCCCCTGCTGGCAAGATTGTTTCTGTGCATTGCAGGTGATTTAATATTTAGTACACATTTCTTGTCTTTAATTTGCACAGTGTTGTACATTTTAGTATGGATATATGGATTTAAACCACTCTGGAAAAGATTATTGCAAAATATACTTTATAATTCCTCCTCCTGAATTTAATTTGATTTAAAAGATAAGCCAGTTTTCTTCAAACCAGAGCTTGAAGATATCTGAAAGCATCCCAAGAAAACAACCCAAGAGAAATTAGTATAAAGTAGATTTTTCTCTGATGAAGCCTGAAGGAAACCAGTGTATTATGTGATCAATTATGCAATTTTTAAAATTTCATTTACAACACATTTCTTTAAAAAGAAAGCAATCAGACGATATTATTTGAAACAAGGACTATTCTATTATAGGACATCTTATGTTTGAAAGGCAAATATGCTAAAGAAAGTCTAAACAGGGAAGATAAATAATTCATCTTCAATTCCTGATTGAAAAGGCTTGTGTTCAAACTCTAGCAGATATGTCAGAAGAACATTATTGTCTAGTTTGCCAATACTATTAAAAGATAAAACAAGAAGCTCAACATGAAATGTAATTTTAGTTAGGAAATCACAATCATTCAGATGTTTTGTCTTATTTTTAAATAATAATCAGTGCATTTTATTTTAATTTTAGTAACTGGAAATACTAATGAGTGGTTATTGTATAGGTTATAGAGGTTTATTGTGTCATTTATGGTTTAAAAATAAATACATGTTTACAAGATTGCTGAAAGCATGTAAATGTTTTATTAGGAGGATTTGGAAATGAGATGAAAACAGATATAAACAGGAAAAAGATGTTAAGAGTTAGCAACCAAGCCCCCTTTGTTTTATTCAAAAGCAGCACTACAATAAAATCAAAATGTGTAATATGCTAGGATGATTTATGTTTTTTATGGCTGAATACCTCTTCATTTTGTATTTTTACATACAGTAGACCCATTTGCCTTGAATTCTCAGGTGTATCTGTGTCTTATTTACTATGTGCAGTCATTCAGGGGTGTTATTATATATTAAATATAATAAGAAGATTCATGAAACGCATGCAAGAAATAACAGGTAATGCATAATAAATAGTATGATTGTGGTGTCCTCAGATTTTTTATTGTACTTTACAATAAAAAAGAGTAGAAGTCAAATATTTACATACTCTAGATTCCACATTAAAAAGTCTTTTTCTGCAGATCACTTTTCAAAAAGCCAAATTAAATCTGCTGTGATTCACTGCTGTATAATGATAAATTGTGAAAACTTCTATGGTAGTGAATACTTTTTATAGGTACTGAACACAACATTGAATTACCCAAGACACAATTAAAAGAGAAACAAAAAGTGAGCAAGAAGAGTCTATTGTTAAATCATACTGTAGTCAGTCAGGCTTTATTTTACAAAGCACCTGTCACAGCTAGGACTTTTGAAAAGATTTTGGGTTTATTGGAACACCGGGTATTGTTGCTGCCTTATAGTCCCAGAATTCTAGGTTTATCTACTATGAGAAGTGTTCTATGTATGTCTTATCCACTTTCTTCTCACATCCCAAACACATGTTGGATAATGTGGCTGGCAACACCAAACTGATTTATTGTGAATGACTCTGAGCAAATGAGTGGTTGTGCTTTCTGAAAGATTGTTGTCCTCTCCAGGTTTTGTTCCTGTGTCCAAGAATGCTGGGATAGGCCCCAGACCACAGTGATGCTGGATTGGAAAAAAAACGTAATAAATCATAGTCTCTATTTTAAATCCAGGATGCATTTTTACCAGAATAAGAAAGAAAGAAAGAAAGAAAGAAAGAAAGAAAGAAAGGTGTTTGTACATGATTGAAGTTCACAAAGCATATTCATACAGACCCAGCTTTTTAATTTCATTTTTCTAGCAGTAACAAAGACATCTGTAAATGTAATTATTCTTTTTGCCTTATTTCAGATCCACAAAGCTTAATTTCTAGTGAGTAAATTCCATTTCATATAACTGCAAACAGAAGTATTAGCTTAATTCAATGATTGCCTACATAAATAGCAAAGTGAATAAGTCGTTATCTTCCTATAAAACAGGCATTTATCTAAATGCACTCTATTGTTTTTTAATGTTTAATTTGGTTGCTTTTTGGTTGGTTGATTTTCCTTTATGTTTTATAGTTGAATTGAATCATTTGTTATTTTTTATATTAGATAAAACAAAAAAAAATCATCTTTGATAAGATACAGCTTAAAAATAAATGTTGAAAGATTCCCTAAGTCATATTGAGGAAGGGCAGTAACCATAAGTGCAGTTAAAAGATAAAATATTTTGGGAAGTCCTTAACGATGTAAGTGGAGATAGTAGGAGTAAGTGAATAAATATGTAAAATAAATATATTGTAGAGCCACTGTGTCAGTACCTGATATGTAAAATAAATATATTGTAGAGCCACTGTGTCAGTACCTGATATTTAAAATAAATATATTGTACCACCACTGTCTCAGTACATGATATGTAACATAAATATATTGTAGCACCACTGTGTCAGTACCTGATAGATAGATAGATAGATAGATAGATAGATAGATAGATAGATAGATAGATAGATAGATAGATAGATAGATAGATAGATAGATAGATACTTTATTCATCCCAAGAGGAAAAATTCACATACTCCTGCAGCAGCATACTGATAAAAAAACAATATTAAATTAAAGAGTGATAAAAATTCAGGTAAAATAGACAATAACTTTGTATAATGTTAACGTTTACCCCGCCGGGTGGAATTGAAGAGTCGCATAGTGTGGGGGAGGAACGATCTCCTCAGTCTGTCAGTGGAGCAGGACAGTGACAGCAGTCTGTCGCTGAAGCTGCTCCTCTGTCTGGAGATGATACTGTTCAGTGGATGCTGTGGTTTCTCCATGATTGACAGGAGCCTGCTCATGGCCCATCGCTCTGCCACGGATGTCAAACTGTCCAGCTCCATGCCTACAATAGAGCCTGCCTACCTCACCAGTTTGTCCAGGCGTGAGGCGTCCCTCTTCTTTATGCTGCCTCCCCAGCACACCACCGCGTAGAAGAGGGCACTCGCCACAAACGTCTGATAGAACATCTGTAGCATCTTATTGCAGATGTTGAAGGACGCCAGTCTTCTAAGGAATTATAGTCAGCTCTGTCCTCTCTTGCACAGTGCATCGGTATTGGCAGTCCAGTCCAATTTATCATCCAGCTGCACTCCCAGGTATTTATAGGTCTTTATCTTCTGCACACAGTTGCCTCTGATAATCATGGGGTCCAGGAGGGGCCTGGGTCTCCTAAAATTCAACACCAGCTCCTTGGTTTTGCTGGTGTTCAGGTGTAGGTGGTTTGAGTCGCACCATTTAACAAAGTTTTTGATTAGGTTCCTATACTCCTTCCCATGCCCACTCCTGATGCAGCCCACGATAGCAGTGTCGTCAGCGAACTTTTGCATGTGGTAGGACGCCGAGTTGTATTGGCAGTCCGATGTATATAGACTGAACAGGACTGGAGAAAGTACAGTCCCCTGCGGCGCTCCTGTGTTGATGACCACAATGTCAGAAAGTATATGTAAAGTAATTATATTGTAGCGCCACTGTGTCAGTACCTGATATTTAAAATAAATATATTGCAATGCCACTGTCTCCACTGTCTCAGTACCAGATATGTGAATTCTTGCTGTCTATACTGTATAGAGTTTGCATATTCTCCCTGGCCCTGCATGACATTGTACATATACAGTATTTGCCCCATGAAAATGTGGGGAAGGTTTGTTCTATATTAATGTATTTGCACCATCCTTTCAAAACAGATTTTAATTTCCTGTAACATTACAATGGATTATACTAATCAGAAAATTAATGAGTGCCTTTTAACATTTAAAGTTGATACTTTTAATTCTGTTTACTTTTCCTAAGCATCTTACAACAAACTGGTTCTTATTAATACAATGTAACTAGCCTACAAGTTGGTTAGTTTAATTTCCAACCAATAACAAGCATAAGTAGCCTGCGCTTCTCAAATCTTTCACCTTCTTTTTGGATACCTCTGGCATTCTCTCCTTCCTCCCAGGAAATACTTTACTAAAATTATAATACTGGCCCCAAGCTCATCACACTTAGAACCAAAGTGATCTTTTAAGTTTTCCTTTGAGCCTACTTTCCAGGTCCCAGACCTGGATTGTTCTGCCAAAACCTCAGGGATTGATGACCATCCATTGGTAGCCCAAGGTGTCCTAGTAAACCTAAACCCCTATCCATGATGTAAAAGTCAGAAAACCCAGCTGACAGCAGATAACTTAAAGCAGGAATCTGTATACAAGGAGCTATGCTTCAGTGCTGCCAATCGTTATCTTCAACATGCTGCAATTAATTTCATAGATCCTTCCATTTTCTAAAGCATTCAAGATTCTCAAATCACATTAACATAGGTGTGCCATCTGGGTGATTGGCGATCCAACTTTAATAACAGTCCTTCTTATGCATACTGCAAAACATGTAAAATTCTAATAGAAATAACATTAGGAGAGCTGCCAATCAGTCTCGGAAATAGTCTGACAATGTCAAACTCAAAGCAAGTGTTGTAGCAACATGATTTTCATTAAATGATTTAGTATCATTCCAGATAAATCATGGAATAGACATGCTCCCTTAAATGTTGCCTTTAACAGTATTTTTCTACTCATATGATCAACAATATCTAATTAAATAAATACATTTAGTACATTTTTTTAAAATATAACTAAATGTTAGATTTGTGCAGAAGACAAAGATCTTATAAATCTTGAATTAAAGTACCATCTGCAATACTGCATTTTTATTTAGTTTAGATGTTAATTTCTTTTAATACATTGAATGTGAGTAAGTCTTTGGCAGGCTTTATTGTTTTAAATATTGATCTGCTATATAATAACGCCTACTTCTGCATATAGGCAATTTTGAATCTTTATACAGCATACTAATTCTGCATTTTTGGCAATCTCTTTTGCAAATGTGATATCCATTTCTCAGTAACACCACATGTTTATATATATTCAACTTGTAAAAATTGTAAAAATAGAAAAAACACTTCAAAAACCAACAAAGCAACTCCCCAGGCTGTTGTAAGGCAGTATAGTGTTTTCTGTACCAGCTCCGACTTTCACTGTATATTGCAGTGCATTGTATCATGAATATATGTCTATCCAAAATACAGAGGAAGACCAGGCTGTAAGAGAAAACAGTCTATCATCTTTGAGTTGTTAGTAGAACTGACTAATCCTTTACAAGGTGCTGATAAAGAAAGAAATAACACTGACCATGGCCAAAAGAAAAAAAACAGTTTACAGCAGAAGATATTTTTTTTGTATTCAATTGTAGCTGAAATGAATGGGGACTTGCAACAAAGCATCATAAATTATTAATATAACAGAATGAAAAATGTCTGATGATGGCAGTGCGGGGAGAGCTATAATCGGATTGGTGTGCAGCTGGCTTAAAGGTTGATGAGGCAGCAAATACAGCCGAATAAATTGGTGAAAATTCAGGTGGACGAACAACTTTGAAAAGAAACTGATTTGTGCTGAAAAATATTTGTTTTGTTCCAGAAGATCAGCTTTTCTTGACTGGAATATAAATATCTTTCCTTTAGTTATAGGTCCAGGTCCATTTATTAGGTTTCTAGGCAGCAATAAGAAGCTTGCTTCTTGGTTTATCACTAAATTGTCATAATGTTTAATTCAGATGTACTTTTAGACTCTACTTCAACTACAAATCTATGCCTGATGGAGTACTGATGGAGTATCGCCACGACTGCTGAAAGCTTGTGCATTGGAGCTGGGCTCTACAGCGCTTCTTCAACCTGAGCCTGGAACAGGGGAGAGTCCCGAAAACATCTTGCATCACCCCAGTCCCAAAGGTATCACGTCCTAGTGAGCTGAATGACTTCCGGCCTGTGGCTGTGACGTCACATGTGATGAAGACCATTGAGAGGCTGCTGCTTCACCACCTGAGGCCACATGTCCACCACGCCCTTGACCCTCTGCATTTCGCATACCAGGAGAAGGTGGGAGAGGAGGATGCCATCATCTACAGTATATGCTACACCGATCCCTCTCCCACTTGGACAGAGGCAGTGGTGCTGTAAGAATTATGTTTCTGGACTTGTCTAGCACCTTCAACACCATCCAACCTCTGCTCCTTAGGGACAAGCTGACAGAGATGGGAGTAGATTCATATCTGGTAGCATGGATCATGGACTTAAAGACAGACCTCAGTATGTACGTCTCGGGAACTGCAGGTCTGACATTGTGATCAGCAACACAGGAGCGCCGCAGAGGACTGTACTTTCTCCGGTCCTGTTCAGCCTATATACATCGGACTTCCAATACAACTCGGAGTCCTACCACGTGCAAAAGTTTGCAGATGACACTGCTATCGTGGGCTGCATCAGGAGTAGGCAGGAGGAGGAGTATAGGAAACTAATCAAAGACTTTGTTAAATGGTGTGACTCAAACCACCTACACCTAAACACCAGCAAAACCAAGTAGCTGGCAGTGGATTTTAGGAGACCCTGGCCCCTCATGGACCCCGTGATCATCAGAGGTGACTGTGTGCAGAGGGTGCAGACCTATAAATACCTGGGAATGCAGGTGGATGATAAATTGGACTGGACTGCCAATACTAATGCTCTGTGTAAGAAAAGACAAATCCAACTATACTTCCTTAGAAGGCTGGCATCTTTCAACATCTACAATAAGATGCTGCAAATTGTCAGAGGTGCCAGGGGCAACGACCCAGCCGGGACGCCATAAAGGACCAGAAGAGGGTGTGCGCCCGCCTTAGATCACATGGGGGCCGCCACCCTGATTGCTTTGGTGGCCACGGGTTGAGGGCATGGAAGCCCAACCCTGTAGGGGCCCATGGTCACCGCCAGGGGGTGCCCCAATGCCTTGGGAACCCTGGACCTCAGTACTTCCGCCACACCAGGAAGTGCTGGGGGGAAGAGAAGCAGGGACACCCAGAATGCTTCCGGGAGTCCAGCCGGCACTTCCGCCACACAGGGGCGTGTCGGCGGGTGATTGCCGGGGAGCACCTGGAGCATATCCGGGTGAGGATAAAAGGGGCTGCCTCCCTTCATTCGAGGCTGGAGTCGGATGGAAGAAGGACTAGGCAGAGGAGAGTGGAGGCAGCCTGAAGAGTGGAGGCATTGTGTGTTGGCCAGGACTTTGGGGACTTGGGGTTTGTGTGCACTTTTGGACTTTGTAAATAATACTATTGTAAACAAACGTGTGTGTGGGTGAAAACAACATGTCTGCCTGTCTGTGCCCGGGTTACGTTCACATCTGGCATAGTCGGCAGGATGCTCCGTCTGGTGTAAGACGGGGACCTGTTTTGAAATATCTTGTGGACAGCCCGGCACAGCAGGAGACCCCACCCACGTGCCGCGGGAGCGGCGTGCACACAACCCCGTGGAAAAAAGGTACCCCACGGACCGCCACGGGTCCGCAGGAGAGCCATTTTCCCCTGTCGCGGGTTGACGACGTGCATGGCGCGAGTGCAGCGGGCTCCTATAAGTGCACCATTGCTGGAGGCGCCCGGGACGGCATTGCGTCTAGAGAGGCCACGCCGAGGACGTCTCCTTGGTTAGACGGGACCTGGGAGGTGAGTTCCCTGCCTATTGGCAGCCGGCCCTTGGGGGCCAGGCGTGTTTTCTATCTTTCAGGCAGGGGCTTCCCGGATCTGTGTCAGTGGCGGACGCATGTTGGTCTGCGGGGCTTCGACAGTGCGGCGGCAGCTGCGGGAGCTGCAGAGAAGGACCCGCTGGAGCTCGAGAGGCACTGGCAACAGCAAGACCGCCAGCCAACATGTTGCCGCCGCAGGAGGGGAGTCAAAATGGCCGCGGACCAGAAGTCCCTCCCCATGACAGGCACGCGATTGGATGGTGTGTCTTGCGTGCCCGCCGATGACTGGAGAGAGGCGGGACGAAGGAATGTCCATTACGTGCCGGGGGGAGACCCGATTGGGCCGGAGGAAGAGGCCCACAGGAAGTTGCCGGCGTTTGGGGCTGACGGACAGGTAAGCTCCGCGTCGGTTAACTTCCTGTCTTTGCCGGCTGCTGTGTCGGAGCTGGAGGCGTGCCTTCAGCCCGTGGAGCAGCGTTTGTCGCAGGTGCTACGTGCCCTCTGGGCGGAACTGCGGATACTGGAGATGAAGGCGGTCACGTCAATCAAAGAGCTGTTGATGGCGATTAGATGGCGCGACACTGGATTCTTCAGCTGGAGGTGTACGGCGGGGAAGGTGAGTACAGCCGTCCCCGTCCAACATTAAGGAGGGTCTGCTGAAATTGACTGTGATACCAACGATCAGCATCAAGTAAGCAGACCTCCGACAGTGGATGCGGCGCAGGGGGCTGTGCGCGCGACGAGGTGAGAGACAGCGAGAGGGCTGGCAGGACACGGGCTGTTGAGTGCCCCAGGTCCTAGCATCCTCCGCCCCGAGTCGTCGGCAGTCTCGCGCCGCTCTACAGGGACGCAGACGGGAAGGAGTCTCTTTTTATGCAATAAGGAGACTCAGACCGTCAGGGCGTCCCAGAGCGACTGGAGGAATCGAAGAGTGAATGCCGGTTCCTCCAATAGGAAGGGACGTGGTGCTGGGTGCACACGTCCGAGTGCTGGCCACCCTCTGCAGGAGCAGAGGGAACCCGCAAAGTCAGCGGGGAGGAAAGGACTGAAGGCGGTCCCGTCTGTTACATCGACAGGAGGGACACGTAACCCTCGGAGTGGGTGCTGAACAGGCAAGTGCCGGGGTGCCGGTCGGAGGGTGGAGCGCTGCCAGTGCATGGCACAAGGGGACGCCAGGGAAGGGTGTCCAGGCAGCGGCTCTGCCCCTGTCTTTCTGTTTGTTGCAGGACCGGACCCTGGACGTGCAATAGGACCCGCTTCGTTGGGAACCTGCCCTCGTGTGACGGGCCGTCTGACGGGAGGACTCTCCGCTGGCGAGGGGGTGCCGCCACGGCTGGCAGAGGCTACAAGGGGGTGAGTGGCTCCAACCAAAGGGGCACAAAAACCTTGGAGGGGTGCCGAACGAGTGGGCCCCGGGGTGCCGGTAAGAGGGGGGAGCACGGCCTGTGCGAGGCACAGGAGGACGCCAGGTGGTGGTGTCCAGGTGGCGTCTGCACCCCTATGCCTGTTGGGAGAACAGGGCCGGACCCCGGCTTCCCAGGAGTAGGACCACGCTTTGGGGGTAAGCTGCCCTCGTGGGACGTGCCGCTCCTCCCGAGTGGTCTTTGCTGGCAGTGGGGCACTGTCAGAGGTGCCAGGGGCGACAACCCGGCCGGGACGCCATAAAGGACAGGAAGAGGGCGTGCGCCCGCCTTGGATCACGTGGGGGCCGCCACCCTGGTTGCTTTGGGGGCCACGGGTTGAGGGCATGGAAGACCAACCCTGTAGGGGTCCGTGGTCACCGCCAGGGGGTGCCCCAATGCCTTGGGAACCCTGGCCTCAGTACTTCCGCCACACCAGGAAGTGCTGGGGGGAAGAGAAGCAGGGACACCCGGAATGCTTTCGGGAGTACAGCCGGCACTTCCGCCACACAGGGGCGTGTCGGCAGGTGATTGCCGGGGAGCACATGGAGCATATCCAGGTGAGGATAAAAGGGGCCGCCTCCCTTCATTCCAGGCTGGAGTCGGGTGGAAGAAGGACTAGGCAGAGGAGAGTGGAGGCGGCCTGAAGAGTGGAGGCATTGTGTGTTGGCCAGGACTTTGGGGACTTGGGGTTTGTGTCCACTTTTGGACTTTGTAAATAATACTATTGTAAATAAACGTGTGTGTGGGTGAAAACAACATGTCTGCCTGTCTGTGCCTGGGTTACGTTCACAAAATGTTCTATTAGACGGTTGTGGCGAGCGCCTTCTTCTATGCAGTGGTGTGCTGGGGAGGCAGCATAAAGAAGAGGGATGTCTCACACCTGGAAAAACTGGTGAGGAAGGTAGGCTCTATTGTAGGCATGGAGCTGGACAGTTTGATATCCGTGGTAGAGCGACGGGCACTGAGCAAGCTCCTGTCAATAATGGAAAATCCACTGCATCCACTGAACACGATCATCTCCAGACAGAGGAGCAGCTTCAGCGACAGACTGCTGTCACTGTCCTGCTCCACTGACAGACTGAGGAGATCCTCCCCACACTATGCGACTCTTCAATTCCACCCGGGGGGGGGGGGGGTAAACGTTAATATTATACAAAGTTATTGTCTGTCTGTTATACCTTCATTGTTATCACAATTTAATTTAATGTTGTTCTTTATCAGTATGCTGCTGCTGGAGTATGTGAATTTCCCCTTGGGATTAATAAAGTATTTATCTTTTGTCGCATGCGGCTGGGGGTGGAGCCAAGCCGGGACGCCCAGGGAAACCCGGAGGAGGGCTTGTGCCTCCTCCAGACCACGAGGGGGCGACTGCCCTGGTTGTGTTGGGGGCCACGGGTAGAGGGCTTGAAAGCCCAACCGTGTAGGGGCCTGTGGCCACCACCAGGCGGCGCCCCGGTGCCTGAAGAACCCTGGACATCATCACTTCCGCCACACCAGGAAGTGCTGGGGGGAAGAGGACTGGGGACACCCGGAGGGCTTCAGGGTGCGCAGCCAGCACTTCCGCCACATGGTGGTGTGTCCACAGAGGATTGCCAGGAAAGCAGCTGGAGCCCATCCGGGCTGTTATATAAGGGGCTGCCTCCCTCCGTTCATTGGCAAGAGTCGGGTGGAAGAGGACAGAGCTCGGAGAGAGGAGTGGAGGCGGCCAGGAAAGGCACTAGAGACTGTGAGGCCTGGACTTTGGGGGATCGGTGCTGGAGGCACTGGGTGTGCACTAAAAACACTGTAAATATTAATGTAAATAAATGAGTGTGTTGGGTGAACAAACGATGTCCGTCTGTCTGTGTCCGGGTCCGGTTCCACACTATCTATCTATCTATCTTTCTACTTCTTGGATTCTTTATTCTTCTTAAGGAATGGAAATCACTGGATTTAGATGTAGGTTTGGGCTGTCTTTACCACTGATGTTGTATATGTTGGGGGTATGAATTATCACTAATTGTAAGTTTAAAATTAATCAACGGAAGTCTGACTGAGGTGAATTCAAGCTTATTCAATTTAGGGTGGTAGTATCTGTATTCACATAAAGTCCTCATATCTGCCTTTTTGCTGCATTATATCATGATTCTTTTATTTATCTTCCTATAACAAAAAAAACAAAAAAACTAGATTTCTTAACCATTGGATGTCTGATAATACCCCAGCACCAAGAGACAGCTGTAATATAATTGAGAGGTAGACAATCTATGTTTTAATTTTAGCAATTCTGGAATCAATTTAGGAATTATATATATATATATATATATATATATATATAGTAGCAGTAGGGGGCGCTATTGCTCCCTTGAACCCTCAGGTACCATGCCAAACACCAGGTAAAAGTACAATACATATTATTTTTATTATAATAATGTGCACTAAGCACCCTCCACTCCACACTACTCATACAATACACAATAACTAATTTAAGACTCTCCTCCTCTCCCAGACACTTAGCCACCCTTCTTCCCAGCTCAGCTCACTGTCTGGCATTTCCCATGGTCCTTTAATATCTCCTGACCCAGGAGTGAATCCACCATACAGTCCATGAGATTCCTTATCACTTCCTTTTCTTCACCCCGGAAGCACGTCGTTCCTACTGTTCATGTGACCAGGACGTACTTCCGGGTTATAGGGCACGTAGCACTCCCCAAGCCTCCCTACAGTGGCTCCTGGTGGTCCCCATGGTATCCAGCAGGGCTGTTTATTAAAACTACAAGGTCCATGAGGCCCTGCTGGAATTCGGGGAACCTCCATGCTGCTGGGAGGGCTCCA
>JANRMT010062833.1:26421748-26479534 GCA_026402145.1 Polypterus bichir lapradei | reverse complement strand
TTTAAAAAGGGGGACCGGAGGGTGTGTTCCAACTATAGAGGGATCACACTCCTCAGCCTCCCTGGAAAAGTCTATTCGGGGGTTCTGGAGAGGAGGGTCCGTCGGATAGTCGAACCTCGGATTCAGGAGGAACAGTGTGGTTTTCGTCCTGGTCGCGGAACAGTGAACCAGCTCTACACCCTTAGCAGAGTCCTGGAGGGTGCATGGGAGTTTGCCCAACCAGTCTACATGTGCTTTGTGGACTTGGAAAAGGCGTTCCACCGTGTCCCTCGGGGAGTCCTTTGGGGTTTGCTCCGGGAGTATGGGGTACTGGACCCCCTGATAAGAGCTGTTCAGTCCCTGTACAACCGGTGTCAGAGCTTGGTCCGCATTGCCGGCAGTAAGTCGAGCCTGTTTCCAGTGAGAGTTGGACTCCGCCAGGGCTGCCCTTTGTCACCGATTCTGTTCATAACTTTTATGGACAGAATTTCTAGGCACAGCCAGGGTGTTGAAGGGGTCCGGTTTGGTGGACTCAGGATTGGGTCACTGCTTTTTGCAGATGATGTTGTCCTGTTTGCTTCATCAGGCCGTGATCTTCAGCTCTCTCTGGAGCGGTTTGCAGCTGAGTGTGAAGCGGCTGGGATGAGAATCAGCACCTCCAAATCCGAGACCATGGTCCTCAGCTGGAAAAGGGTGGAGTGCCCTCTCAGGGTTGGGGGTGAGATCCTGCCCCAAGTGGAGGAGTTTAAGTATCTCGGGGTCTTGTTCACGAGTGAGGGAAGAATGGATCGTGAGATCGACAGGCGGATCGGTGCGGCATCCGCAGTGATGCGGGCTCTGCATCGGTCTGTCGTGGTGAAAAAAGAGCTGAGCCGTAAGGCAAAGCTCTCAATTTACCAGTCGATCTACGTTCCTACCCTCACCTATGGTCATGAGCTATGGGTAGTGACCGAAAGAACGAGATCGCGAATACAAGCGGCTGAAATGAGT
Organism: Polypterus bichir lapradei; assembly: GCA_026402145.1. Classification (NCBI taxonomy): domain Eukaryota; kingdom Metazoa; phylum Chordata; class Cladistia; order Polypteriformes; family Polypteridae; genus Polypterus; species Polypterus bichir. The sequence continues at coordinate 26,478,565 of JANRMT010062833.1, read as the reverse complement.
TTCCTCCGCAGGGTGTCTGGGCTTTCCCTTAAAGATAGGGTGAGGAGCTCAGTCATCCGGGAGGGACTCAGAGTAGAGCCGCTGCTCCTCCGCATCGAGAGGAGTCAGATGAGGTGGCTCGGGCATCTGATCAGGATGCCTCCTGGACGCCTCCCTGGTGAGGTGTTCCGGGCACGTCCAACCGGGAGGAGGCCCCGGGGAAGACCCAGGACACGCTGGAGGGACTATGTCTCCCGGCTGGCCTGGGAACGCCTTGGGATTCTTCCGGAAGAGCTGGAAGAAGTGGCTGGGGAGAGGGAAGTCTGGGCTTCTCTCCTTAAGCTGCTACCCCCGCGACCCGACCTCGGATAAGCGGAAGAGGATGGATGGATGGATGGATAATATTCCTGTCTGTTTTTACCATTCCTACCAAAGATATTTCTGTCGACTGAATAAAAATTCCTTCTATTTAAAATTTAAATAGAACTTGAACAGATACGATAGTTCATAATATCCACGCAGACTTGCACGTAAGAGCGGGAGTCATCCGTTTTAACAAACAGCGTATTGCACTGATACGAAATAGCCTGCCCATTTAATTATTTAGGAATGGATAAATAAATTAAGATTTTGTACAAATAATGTTTTTCATTTTTCTTCCTTGATGGATTCTGCCACCCCCAGCAACAGTTGCTTGCACCCCAAAGAGTGTATATATATATATATATGTGTGTGTGTGTGTGTGTGTGTGTGTATATATGTAGATATGTATGTATACGTTTATATATGTGTGTGTGTATGTATATATATATGTATTTGTGTGTATATATGTGTGTGTGTGTATGTATGTGTGTATGTATATGTATGTGTTGTGAACGCTGGCCCCGGCACAGACAGACGGACAACATTTTTGCACCCACACACTGTTTATTTACTATATACAAATGTGCACTCACGAACCCCAGTGCCTCTTGCACCGATTTCCCCAATGTCCAGGGCCCACAGTCTCTGTGCCTTCCTGGCCGCCTCCCGTCCTCTCTCTCCAGCTCCGTCTACTGCCTCCCGACTTCCACCTCCTGACTGGAGAGAGGCGGCCCCTTTTATGGGAACCCGGATGGGCTCCAGCTGCTTCCCGGCACTTAGTGTTGGCCACACCCCTGTGTGGCGGAAGTGCCGGCTGCGCACCCGGAAGCCGTCCGTGTGTCCCTTGTCGTCTTCCCCCCGGCACTTCCTGGTGTGGCGGAAGTGCCGGGCTCCCGGGATAATTAGGCACTGGGGCGCCGCCTGGCGGTGGCCACGGGTCCCTACAGGGCTGGGCTTCCAAGCCCTGTACCCGAGGCCCCCTGCATAACCAGGACGGACGCCCCCACTCGGTCTGGAGGAGGCACACGCCCTCCTCCGGTCCTCCAAGGCGTCCCGACCGGGCTCTAGCCCCGGCCGAGGACCAGATGGGATAAACCGGCATCGGGGCGCCGCCTGGCGGTGACCACGGGCCCCTACAGGGTAGGGCTTCCATGCCCTCGACCCGCGGTCCCCAACCGAACCAGGATGGACGCCCCCTCACGGTCTGGAGGAGGCACAAGCCCTCCTCACGTCCTCCTGGGCGTCCTGGCCGGGCTCCAGCCCCGGCCGGGGACCACAGTGTATATATGTAGATATATATATGTATGCATATATGTGTGTGTGTATATATATATGTGTACATGTATAGATATGTATATATATATGTTTATATGTGTGTGTGTATATATATATATTTATATATATATATATATATATATATATGACAGCAACACTCATCACTCACAACAGTGACAAAACAATTACATTGACAATCATGTTACATTATTTTCAAAATGTTTCATTTTCTTTTTCATTACTTCTTTAACACACTACTTCTCCACTGCGAAGCACGGGTATTTTGCTAGCATATATATATACATACACACACACACATATACTGAGAGACACACATACATACATAATATATACATGTATTATATCTGTGGTTCAAAACAACGTGGTAGTGTTTACATGTAATAATCCCAAACAAAAAACTTGCTGCTTTATTTTTGCTATTCTTAAATAGATTAATTCTTTCAGTAGTGCCCATGTGGAGTTTTCAAATATTTGTGTGGGATTTCCTCACACAAAAGATTAAGTTTGAAACTAAAAGCAATACTCGTAGTATTGGCATCAGAGTAAAAGAAAAAGTAAGCCAAAATAATAATTAACAAAAGGAGGTCTTTTATTCTATTATACCTTACAAAATGGGGTATAAATACTCTGAAAGAAATTGAATAAAATTGAAATATACATTAGATTTTATAGAAGTTTTCCTTTATGCATCTTTTCCAGCATGGGTGAGAATGTTAAATGCACATATCCTGTTTTCCAGTTTTTTCTAACAATTGGTACTATAAAAATAAGTAAGTAAACATCTTTTTCCAATTTTTTCATAGCTCCAACAGACCTAAGCAAAAATAAAAAGGTAAATTTCAAGTTCTTCATTCTAATTATCCACAAGAGGTAAACCACACAACTGGATCTCAAGTTGCTTAACTGACAGAAGACAAACTACAAATAAGATGAGAACGCTCCAAAAGAAATAAGGTCATGTGCTTGGATGGCAACTTTTTATATTAATGACACAGTTTCCTGTATAGTTAGTAAACTTGTGAAATTCACAGATGATACTAAAACTGGAGAAATGGCACATACTGAGAATGAAGCAAAAATAAATTTGAACAAACTGGAAAATCTTCACAACTGAGCAAACACTTAGAAAATTACTATACCTGTATATGGACAGAAGGAACATCAATTTTAATTTTTAGAAGGGAGAAGATGTCCTACTGAAAAGGATTTAGGGGTTTATGTTGATGCAACATTCTCAATTTCTTAGTAGAGGTGATGAAAGGTTATAGTGTATAAACTGTTGAATATAAATGTTATGTTCAGACTATGTAATTCACTGAATAGACAGGATCTGGAGTATTACGCCACAAAAAAGACATAGCAGCACTTGTAGATGTCAACTGGAGAAAATCAAAGTGCATTGCAGGCCTTAAAAACATGTCCTAACTTTACAGGCTCATGGAATTAAACCAGTTTAACCTCAAATCTGCATGGGGACCTAATTCAGGTCTTCAGAATTCTCAAAGGCATTGATGAAGTAGAACCTACAAAATCATTTTGACTAAATAATGAATCATGTACTGAAGTTATTTAGCACTTCTTTACATAAACAGTTATTGATATCTGGAACAAAGTTCTGAATCATGTAGTTGAAGGAGAAACTTTTAAAGAAATACCTAGATGAGATATTGGGACATATTAGGTATTAGCTAAGCAAACATTCTTGATGGACTCAATGGTCTATTCTCATTTCTCAAATTTGTTATATTTCGCATGTTCCTACAGGTGTTCTGGTGTACTTCCCATATAATTGAAGAGGTGTGATTTAAATCAATTGGCCCCAGGAAGGTATGAATGTGAGTTCTTGTGTGACTGGGGACTGTGATGCTTTGGCACCCAGTTCAGGTGTGTATCCAGCCTTGCACTCAGTGAGTGATACTGGCATAGTCTCAGGTCACCTCTGAGCTTTGGATTAGGAGCACTTGAAAATGCTTTGTTATGCTACTTCTTGAAATTAAAAAAAAGTGCATACCACTGAAGTATAAGGGTAAAATTATGTAGACCACACTCTTTTTGCTTTGTATATACTTGATATTTTAACAATACGTACTCATGAATATAAGTAAGTGGTTATCGTCTGGTTTGTTGATGGTGTCCATTTCAATTGTAAATTTTTTATTTTCCAATTCTGTATCAACTTTTCAGCAGCTATAATTATCTTTTGACTTCCACTCTACTGTAAGTGTCTATTTATAGGCTGATGTGTTGCTTCTTTTTTACTTGGGTAAAGTTTATACATTAAATTAACTTCAGACCTCTATCAGTAGAGTTCTGAAATTTCTCACTAATTCACCTGAAGGACTGTTGGGTTTAAAGAAATTCAACATTTTACCAAAAATTGTAACAGCTTAAAAAATTACAAGTCACAGCTATTATAAAAGAATAAAACAATTAACAAGAATTGAATACTTGTCACACAGTGACCAAGAAAACAAAAGATACAGTGTGCATTTCTGTCTACAAGGTCTGCAGAGAAAAATAGCATTAAGATGTGACCTGCATCCTTTCACATGAAGAAGTGTTTATAACAATCCATCTACATCTTTGAGATATTGACTAGGTGCCAGTCTACATTTTATACAATAAAGTTATTTATGAAGTATTTAATCATGAGCTAACACTGCCGCTTTGTGGACCTGAAAAGGAAAAATTAAAACATAATAATTTTCAATTGGCTGAAAGATGTTTTTGTACTAAATTCATTGAAGTCTGACACACCATTGAGCAAGGTTGTGACAACTATTTTGCTTAACACTTTATAATGAATTATTGTTTCTTATGTGACTTTATTTAAAGTCTGCACAATTACACAACTTTGTATTAGATAGATTTGCTTAAAAGTCTAATGGTATTTAGGATGAATTATAAATATAACTATATAGTAGTGGTGATTTTTTGCTAGGCTTGTATGCTGATGATGGATTATCCTTTAAAAATATAACATCCAGGCAAAGAGTGGTTACAGAGAATTGGGACCAAGGGTCAATGAGAGATCAAAGGCACAGGTGTTATTTGAGGTTGTATGTTCTAAGTAACACGGTAAAATGAAGCATTGAGCTGGCAACTGATCACCAGTTAATTATGAGCTGACTCAGAAAAAGATGGATTATAAGCTACACAGAACTGGAAGACCCAAACAAGTAGTGATGATTTGCTGGTAACAACTAGGGATACATCTCTTCAGAATGAGCTCAATTCTCACTTCTGAAAAGAACTCCTCCTGCATTTCAGGAAGGAACAGTAACATGGAATCTAAATTGACTCTATAGAAGGCATCAGCAGTGAAACCAGCTACATAGAGCTGTGGCAAGAACTGTGTTTGTGCCTGTCATGGCAGCAACCCAATGTAGAAGTTGTCACATTAGAGAAAGAGACCTTAGCTAGAGGTTCAGATTTGTCTATGAAGTACCGGCAGTCTAAAAAGCAGAAAAAAACCAAAGACCTATTTGAGGATGGAGTTTGGTGAGGCCAAAAATAATGAATGATATATAGCCATTTGGATGGCCCCAAAGAATTTATGGTAAACTATTTAAATGTTCAGGGAGGATAGGTGAGGTTTTCCCCAGGCTGGTCTCAAAAAGTTGGGGTAAAATTGTCATTAGGAGTTGGCAAAAGCAATTTGAGGAACCTCTCAGGTATTCACTCCTCAGGCAAGGTAATCCAAGAAATATTCATTGGGGTTGGGGATATTTCTGAGGTCACTGCTGTGATTAAAAAGCCCCTTGGTTGGCAACAAGGGTGATTACAATTCGACGAGAAATACTGACAGCACTGGATACTGTAGGCATGTTTTTATTAAAATGCTTTTTTTAATGTTTCATCAAAGGAAGACACAGCAACTTATGGCTGGCACACTGTGGCAATGGTCCTTACTTTTAAAAGGGTAACAAGATGGTGTGTACCAGGTACCAAAGTATCACACTTCTCAGGCTCTGTAGGAAAGTCAATGGGTTACTGGGAAGAAAGACCATATGTGTCCATAAACTTAAACCTCAGGAGGAGCAATCTGTCCTAGTTGTGGAAGAGGGAATCTTCCTTGTGCACATAATTAAAGTGGTCATGAGAGTGTGCCAATCCTGTTTATATTTGTTTTGTAGACTGTAGTTCTTAATGTGCATAGGTTTTGGGTCAACTACTGTACGCTGTCTTTCATATTTATTACCCCTGCATGTTTTGTTTTTTTTCTCCAGCCGTCTGGAGGTTTTTTTTTTGTTTTTTTTTTTTTGTTTTTTTCTGTCCTCCCTGTCCATTGGACCTTACCTTTATTCTATGTTAATTAGTATTGCCTAATTTTATTTTTATGGTTTTTTGTTTTCTTTTTTTTCTCTTCCGTCATCCTGTAAAGCATTTTGAGGTACATCTTTTGTATGAAACTGTGCTATATAAATAAATGTTGTTGTTGTTTATGGTGTGAGTTCTGTATTTAATAATTGGTATAAACTTGACCATGTTCAGTGTGGGTGTTTGACAATATTTTTATGTTCACACTTCTTCATAATTTTCAAGGATATCAAGTAAAAACCAAACCTTGGAGAAAATCCAATCCGGAAACATTGGGGATGCATTTTTACTGTTGTCATGTTGGTCTGTGATCTCCAATATGCACTAGGAGAATTCATGGCTATATATTGGATGTGGCTGGCATGAAAATTACTCTCATGGAAAAGATTGGCGTGTTTTCTGCAGGTAAGTGGCAAGCAACCACCCCAAAGTGAATGAGTATCTCAGATTTGAGGGTGAATTAGGATACAGGTGTAGAAATTGCTCAATAAATCAGTGTAGCAGTTTTACAGATTTATATTTGACCGTACTGTAGTTGTGAAACTAGAGGTTGATCCTCAGACCAATTTTTTAAAGTTACAAGTCAATCTATTCCTCCATCCCATGTAACAGATTTAAATCAGGTAACATAACATTCTTAAACACAACTATAATACTTCAAGAATACAAGGTGCCAGAGAAAATCTCAGGATCACTGGGTACAAGGCAGGGTTTAACCTTGGATGGGTAGCTAGTCCATCAAACATACTCTTATTTGGTTAGTTAGGAACCAGTTAATCTACAACATTTGTCTTTGGTAATGTAAAAGTAACACCAGATTATCTGGAGGAAAACCTAAACGAACATGGGTTAAACATACACACTCCACTTAGGAAACACATGGCCACAAGATTCAACCCCAGAATACTAGATTTAGAAGGCAGCAATACTAAACACTTCACCATCCAATAGAAGTAGATGCATGGCACAGATCAAAAAGAAAGTTAGTGTTAACCTAAATCTTGTCTTTGACTAGATGTTGTAAACTGAAAAATTGGAGTTTGACACTGTATCATACTTTTTTTTGAGGAAACTATAAAAATTAAGAAAAGATTTTCATTTAGCAGACAAGCACACCCTGCTATATGTATATAATTTTACTCAAATTTACATGGCTTTATTGTTACCCTATTGGTTATGCATAATATTTTACTTTGCTAACATACATTTTTAGAATGATTGCCAATCATTCAAATTTAGCACTCAAAATATGATTGTGGAAAACAGAAAAAAATCACAGCTGATCACTGCAGTGCACTTATTTACAATCAATTGCCTGAAACTTTTGTTTTAATTATAAGATTACTAGGAAACAAACTTTGAATGTAATAGAGTATTTCAGTCATCAGTCAGCTTGTGATGCACATTTTTTGGATACAGGAGAAAAAACAATACAGAGATACTGTGCAAACATGCATCGATGGATAGTGACAGTCACTTTAAGGCAACTTAGAAGTGTGTGATTGCATTGCTGGTTGCAAGGCTGAAGGGGTTACCTTATCACCCGATACCAATTTTTATCATTAGTTAGATTTTTGGAATATCATAGTTGTCTTCTTGATGAAGTTAGAAGCATATACAATATAGGAAAACATTTGCCTTTATATTATATGCAAGGGAAAGTTTATCAATATTGGAAAATAAGGATACTGCATTTGGAACAGTATGTTGTTATTTTACCTTACAAATGCTTTTCATATTGTATAATACATTATGGGTGGCACGGTGGCGCAGTGGTAGCGCTGCTGCTCTGTGTGGAGATTGCATGTTCTCCCCATGTCTGCATCAGTTTCCTCCGGGTGCTCCGGTTTCCTCCCACAGTCCAAAGACATGCAGGTTAGGTGCATTGGCGATTCTAAATTGTCTTTAGTGTGTGCTTGGTGTGTGTGTTTGTGCGCCCTGCAGTGGGCTGGTGCCCTGCCCGGGGTTTGTTTCCTGCCTTGCACACTATGTAGGCTGGGGTTGGCTCCAGCAGACCCCCGTGACCATGTAGTTAGGATATAGCGGGTTGGATAATGGATGGATGGATAATACATTATAAATTGTTAAAATTCTAATAAATTACCTGTAGAAAAACTGCTAAAAACGAAGCTCAGTGTTCACAAGGTCAAGTAAAGGCTGTAAGCTCAAGTTATGCTGCTCTGCTTTGAACTTGTTTTTCAGCCATCATTATATAATTATATAACCATTAAAGCACCACATCCAAAAAAGAAAGTTATTTTTTGATAATAAATAAAGTTCAGCACTTGAACTTTTGTGATATTTACTTGGTATTGCATAATTATGGTATTCAATAATATAACATAACTGCTTCCATTCACAATATCTAAATATTGTCTTCATCAAAACAAAGTTAAGATATCATATGAAACCAAGACCTCAGATTTTTCATTGGCAGCCACTAGTAATTCATTCCAGTGTCCTATGCACTATTCCCCATTAAAACATTTTTAAAATATGTTATTGCGGTTGTTGGGTAGCACCTAGTTTAATGGCAACTGGTTCAAGAAGTGAATCAAGTCTAGATAGTATGTCATCAATCATTATTCATTTTTTATATTGCAGTTGTGTTCTGTGAGCAAAACCACAAGTACCGGGGCTACTATAATGTCACCTCTGCTGGGAACACCGTCAGTCTTTATATTACAGTGAGGGAAATGGTCTCAGCAGTGGTTCATTTTGTAGAAAACTGGTGACACCAACATGGAGTAAGGGTGAGAGGCCTAAAATAGACTCACAAAGCAAGTCTGAACCTTTATTGGTTTGAATAAGATAGATAGATAGATACTTTATTAATCTCCAAAGGGAAATTCACATTATTATTCTATTCATTCTATTCTATTCTACTCATTAGTATTCTAGGAAACCTGACACAAACTCCATAGGGAAGTCTTTAAAAGTTCAAAATACTTTAAATATTCAAAAATATATACAAAAATGCCCTTCAAGGGATTTTTAACTTAATTGAAATGAAGATTGACTTTATAACTGTTTTTGGTACCTATAATCTTAACAGTTTTTTCAGGATCCTGAGGACAGTAAGTATGTAAGTGCATTTATTTTTCCCCCTGTTTTTAAAATATACCATTTTTTCAACCTTTTTTACCTTTTTTTAAATAAAGCACTATTTTTCACTTTTTTCACATCTTTTTCTAATATTCCCCCTTCCCTTAGTTAAATTATATTATTAAATAAATACTTGCCTGTAAAACTTACCTTAAATCCTGCGAGCTGGAGGTCCACCTTCTTTCATTTTGGTCCCTGGTGGCTGGCGAGTTACATTTTCCTTTTCTTTTTATGGTGGTCTTTGTCAGCTTGGGAGTGATTGTCAGGTGGTAGGCTGTGTTTTGTGAGATGGAGAGTACTGCCCATTTTAATCTTTTAATATTTTTTAGGAACTTTTATTAATTACATCAATAGGAGATGACTTCAGAGACAGCACAAAAGGTCTACTTTAAATTATTGCAAGCAATCCTTCACTTAGAGGTCATGAAAATGTCTGATCCACCACAAGTTATGATAAAGTATATGAACAGAACTATTAACTATATTAAACCTTCTTCTCCTAATGACCTAATCTTAGAGGAGATTAAAAGTAAAACTCAAAAGTGGTTAAATGATATTATACATAGTCTTAAGGAACATTAACAATTGATTATTTCAGACTTACCTTTGTTTGATGAGACTGCAATATGCAAGGCCATAACCTATGCTAAAAAAAAGATACAAACAAAAATTAACCGCTTGTTCTTTGGATATTTTCAGACACTATTTGTGTGAATGCCTCGTATATGACCAGGTCCCTGAGTCACCTCCTTTAGTCTAGAAGAAGTTAGTTCAACTGTATAGCCAGAAAGGTATATAAAATCGAAGGATGTTCCTTCTGGCCAAGGACAGATAGATTCTGCAGGTTTTAAACAGGTACTCTTGCACAGTCTCAAGCAACATAACTTGGAGACAATAGTTTCATCCTCTCAAGATGTACTTACAAATTTTCAACCTTCTTCTTCTGCAGATTTGGCTATTTCAGATACAGACTGCAGTCCATCCCAAAAGTTAACTAAGAAATCTAAAGATAACGGTGATAATATGATGAATGGCAATGCCATACAAAATCATATAATGACATGTGCCAATTCTGGAGCACCCCAAAATATTAAAACTAAATCTAAAAAGAAAGGGATGTCAGTTTCACAAATAATGGATTGCAGTCCAGTGTTTGAACAGCTGAATTAGATCCTGGGGAATATGCATCTTTGCTTGATGGACCCCTGCAGACGTTAGATAGCAAGTGGAAACAATTTAAGATTTATCAGTTAAAAACTTCACTACTTGGGCTAAAAACTTTCAGTCCCAACGAAAAATTAAGAACTTTGTCATTTTAGTGGGGTTGTTAGATGCTCTTGTTGCATATAGGAACAAATTTCAGTTAGTTCCAATGATCAAAGCAGTAAAAACGTGTTTCCCAAATGTGGTCCTCCATGTGTCCACTGCTTCTCAAATAAAGATTTCAGAACATCCAAAAATACCAATTGTAGGTAATTTGAATATAGCTATAATGGATCAATTATCTAAAGTGGCTACTGTTTTTGTACAGGGCATCCGAGACTTCAAAGGGATAAAAACTGACTCGAGAGTCTGCAGATTGGCTGATTAATTTTTGGATTAGGAAAATTCAGATTTGATAATATTAGACTGTCCTGCCGCAACCACTAACCCTAAAGTCAGTGGAGGGGGGCAGGTATATTTTTTATGCCTAATCTTAATTTTTTTTTTCTTTCTGGCCTAATCTTAATTAATCCCTAATTTTAAAAAGCAATTATTTAAACCCTAATCTTAAAGAAATAGAACGCTAATGCATTCTGTGATAACTAGGTTTCTCTAATAACCCTAATTTTTACTTTGAGCTATTTAAGCTTTTAAACACTCTATTTTTAGTTCCTTTTAATTGGTTTTAGAACCTAATGAGTATTTATTCATAACTTGTCTTAGTTTTGCACTTTTTAATTATTTATTAAAGCAAACTTTGCACAGTGTTATAATAAGACAAAAATTAGGAATGAATATTTAAAGGTTTGTGAACAATACAAAGCAGATGCTTTAGAGGTTTTTAGGTCTTTTTATATCTATTGATTGCAGATAAGATTTTTTCTCTACATAGTCTGTGTGCCAGTGCTTTGTTTGCCCTCTAGTGGGCAGCACCTCTTCAAACCCTAATATAACCACCAACAACTGACTTGAAATGACAAGTCCAACCAAGAATCTTTATAAATACAGTATTTTATTTAAATAGCAAAAAAGTGCTAAAATGGAAAACAGGAAAAAAGGATAACAAGGAGGCAAAAAGGTTTGCACTAGAGCAAGTAAGTTCCGATACAAAATCTAAGAATTGAAAATCAAATACAGAAGAAAATAAAAACAAAACAAAAAAAAAGTGCAAACAAAACCTCCATTTTTAAACTTCACTGAGACCATTTCTGTCACCTCAATATAAAAGGCTGAGGGTGGTTCCATCTGCAGTGATGTTAGGGTAGCATAGACTCTTGGGGATTCCAGGCACAAAACCCCAGGAATATAAATACACTTGATACATAAATACTAAATAATAAATACACATAACAACATGAATAATACATCAAAAACAACAATAAAAAGGAAAATAAATACATTTGTGGCTGTAACACAAATGAGTTTTGGAAAACAAACAATAATACATTTCAAAGCAGCAGGATAAAATATAAGGTCATTCAATGCATGATAAATTGCATGCAGATTACTGTACTTCAAGTCCCATAATAGGTAACAATTATGTGGCGTATGAATATTCTACCTGTGTCTTACTAGGTGTAGTTCCAGATACTTCAGTTTTTCTGCCATACTTTAGTTGAAAAATGTAAATTAGATATTTGGGGTATGTACATGAGTATGTCTGGTGAACCCAAACAGTATCTCTCTGCTACACTAACACACTCCAGCCTAATATGACCCTTTACTAAATTGAGAAGCGTCAGTAATTGAAAGTAAGATAAGCCAAAAGTGCATCTGAGTAGTATGAGATGAAAATACAGAATCAATTAAAATCAGTACTGTTGGTTCACAAGACTTAATTAGGAAATAAAATTAAATTGCAAGAAAGAATGTGAATGAAGTTTCACTAACAGACCTAGAGAGAGAATTTCAGAGTGTTTGGAACATATACCTAAATGAGCATTAGCTGCGACTTGCATAATTGGACTTTGGGAAAGTGAGAAAACTTTCTGAGGATCATAGTTATCTGACAGCCATTAATGATGATGGATAATTTGGGGTGTTTGAAGTAACAGCTTCGTAAATCAGTACTTTCAGGGATAACAGTGCACATAAACACCCATGCTCAGTCACACTGGGTTAATTTAGTGCTGCCAAACAGCCTAACAGCTTGTCTTTGGAATTTACTTGAATAACGTGAACAATCGAAGTATAAGACATCTTAGGGTGGAAATGTAAGTTCAGAAAGCTTTAATCAGGCATTGTTATCCACTACACTTTTGTGTGATCTTATAATTTTTAGTTATAATTAGACTTTAAAATACGTGTAATTTGTTTAATTTAATTTTTTCTTGTACTTGCATTCTGTAATATATGTCATATATATAATAAAACTTGAAAAACAATTGTTTTTGCCTAATTAAGCAGTACCAAACAGGACTCATTATTCTTCAGTTTTGTGTCACCCTAAGACTTGAAATCAAACTGCATAATAGAATTTGTATAGTGATTTAAAATAAGCTTTGTAATTAATGAGTACATTTCCTGAAAGTGTAACCCTGCTTATGCATGTGTAACTCGATATTGAAATCCCATCCCTCTTCTTGTCAGTGCTTTAAGCAGAGCGAGTGAAATAGATGAATACAGCTGAAATCTAGCCTGTTGATAGTGTTGGGGGCTGGAATTTGGATGAACTAGTTATGGGTGTGCCTGTTACATTTTATTAATATGGTGACACAACCAGACTCCTTTTCTGAGTGAATGATTATGTAATATGTCACTGTTTAAATTATATAATATTGTTATTATAATTTATAAAAAAAAAAATGTAGAGGCAACAATGATAGAATTGGAATGAAACAGTAAGCCTAAGCAGTTTTTACTTATTGTTCACTTATGATATCTGGAAACAAAATGTTAAAGCTTTCAACCTCTCAGCACATGTCTTAGTAAAGGTTAGGTCAGTCTCTGTGATGCAAACACATGAAGAAAAGGGCAGGTTCAGTTAAATGAGTTGGATTAATCATGACACCTATGCTTGCTGGGATAGGCTGCAGCACCCCGCAACCCTCCTTAGGATTGAGTGGGCTTTGAAAATGTTACGGTGTGGTATTTTCAGTCCTACATCTAAAAAAAAAGTACAACTCTTTTTTATTGTTTGTTTTGTCTGTCAGTACTGATACAGAATCTTGGTTTGCACAAAAAAGAATACATGGGTTAAACTGTAAGGGGGCTAAAGCACTCTACTTGAAGACCCAAAACTGAAAACTGTTACTCTGTAACTCATACAAGTTCATCTGCAAAGGCTTCACTCGGTTTATTAAATGGAAATTATTAGATGGGGGACAGAATCTGCCAATTACTATAGTATCATGAGCTTTTTTTTTTTTGGAAATGTGTCTCCACAGAACGGTGAGCACCTGCTTCTACCATGCAGCTGGGAATGAGAGACATAGTAAAAGAAAGATAGAGCGTGAGACAGAAGAGTGTGCACCGTTCCACATAAAACAGTGATCATCTTATGCTAATATCTCCTGAGAGTGGAAACTCTTCATGCAATGGGCGCTATGTACCGAGGACAACACTCATTTAAACGTCTTACCCATCACACTGTGGGTCGTAAATTTATGTTGAAAATACCTTTATACATACCCAGGTATTTAGAAGACCTTAAAGATTAGCCACTTTGTTTGAAGTTAAGCCAAAGCAATTTAGGAAGGCTTTTAAATTAAATAAACAAAGAAAATAACATTACATACAATTAAGTCAAACTTAACAAATTAGAATTCAACCCCCACCGAGACAAACAGTGGAGAGACAACAGCAAGAGAAAATCTTTAAAAACAACAAAGAAGGGAGAATGACCTTTTCCCTGATATAAATGCTTATTGTAAAATGTAATTAGTTAGATATTGCCATATTTTAAAAAAGTTTTGAACAGACCCTCTAAGCAAGAATTAGATTTTTTCCAATTTCAAATAGTATAGAACATCAGTTATCCACTGACATATAACAGGTGGTTTGGGATTTCTTCCAGTTGAGCAAGACAAGTCAACATGCTAGTAGTGTGGTAAAGGCAATTTCGATCAATTTGTCCTTCTCCACTTTAAGCACATCTGGAAGTACACCAAACACAATTCTTAAAGGGTTAGAAATGTGATTGTTACACTAAAGCTGTCTGACAGGCATTCAAAGACTTTTGTCCAAAAGTATGTTAATTTGGTTAATGCCCAAAACATGTGGCCCAACGAGGCTGGAGCTAGCTTGTAACTGTCACAGATGAATCTTGGCCTGGATATACATTGAACAATTTTAAATGAGATAGATGTGCTCGATAAAACATTTTAAGTTGAATGATTGAATTCTTTGTGCATATGTTGCTAGATTGTGGTCTAAGCATGGCTACCTTCCACTCCTTTTCTGAGATAAGTGAAAAATCCATTCCCCACCATACACTGGGATCTTTGAAAGGAAAGTACTTTATTTTTTTATGTATTGTTGAGATGCTGTCTGAGTCTTCCAGACTGATCAGTATTTCGTCTGGAATAGAAGTGGATAAGAGGTGTGGTAAATTGGGCAGTTGACTTTTAGCAAAGTTAGTGATTTGAAAGTAATGGAAAAATTGTGTTAATGGGAAGTTAAATTTGAAGCGTAATTGTTCATAAGATGTAAACATATCTATATACAGTTCTCTATGTGTTTTAATTCCAAATGTTATCCAGCATTAAGTACTGTGTAGGTTTGAGAGGGTAGAAAGGGGTGATTATCAAAGGTGCAACAGATTAGAGTTTCTCTGTCTTAAATGCTTCCTGCATTGGTTACATATTCTGACTGCATGATGGACAAGTAGGTTATAAGCATATTGATAAATAATTAGTATTTACTGGGGCACGAAGCGGGGAATATAAAGATGTACTACAAGATTTTATTTCTCTTGCAGTCCAGGCTTGTGTATATTCATCAATTTGTGTCAAAATCCAGGTCTTAACAGCTTTTATATTTACTGTCCAGTAATAAAATTGAAAGTTAGGTAGTGCAATGCACCCTTCTAATTTAGGTCTTTGCAGAGTCAACCTTTAGATGTGTGGATGTCTTGAATTCCAAATAAACGAGGTTATAATTGAGTCTAATTTCTTAAAGAACAATTTTCTAATGTATACGGGGATGCTCTGATATAGGAAAATAAGCCAGGTACAGAAGTTTGTGGGTCTGAAATATACAGTACCATATCATCTGCATATAGTGATGTTTTCTGTTCAAGTCCTTCTCTGGTATTCCTTTTTATCTCTGATGCATTTCAAAAGCGAATGGCCGATGTCTCATTGGCAGTTTCAAAAAACAACCGTGATAGGTCGCATTCTTGGCGAGTACCACTGTAAGAGCCATTTTGCTAGTTATATCAGATTCATAGAAATTCTACTAAGATGACAATGCATAAACTATGGGAGGTTTCTAAAACCCCCATAAGTAGAATTGTATTGGGATATTCTTGCCATTTCTAATACCTTTGACTAAACATTATTCTTTAGTTAGTGACCAGCCTTGCCATGTGTAAGTTGTAGAGGGCATATGGTTTTAAACCGTGTCCGGGCCTATGGGCCTTTTGAGTGTGTGAAGTAACTCGTACAACAGCAGTTATTTAAGTGCATAGCTGTAAGTTTAAAGTGTACAGAAGAAGAAGCTAAGAATTTTTAAGTATATAAGAAGTTAAGAATCTTTAAGTATACAAGAAGAAGTAAAGAACTTTTAAGTACAGAAATAACTAAAGTTTCTCAAGAAAAGCTAAGTTTAGAGAAGATACATTTTTCCTTTTTTTGCCTTTTATTCTACATGTGTAATTACTTTTTTCTTTATTCTTGTGTGGATTATTTGCTTCACTGAATATTTTTAAAATGAACTTTTTGGACCAAGAGATTTCTTTCGGCACACGTTTTACCCATGCTTGATCTTGCCTTATACTTCGGCAGCTACAACCACATTCTAGTTTGAAATAATATATGCATATAAAAGGCAAAGCCCTCACTGACTCGTCACTAATTCTCCCACTTTCCATATACAGTAGGTGGGAAGCTGAAATTTTGCGTACTCATTCCTCGCAGTGTACTTAAAAATGTTAGGTATGTTTCATGTCCTATTGCAGCACCCAAGGGGGGAAACAGGTGTACCCCCTAAACTGTATATATAGATTGGGGAAACACCTCCTCACTATTTCTGTGATTTCCAATATACATAGGAAGCCCAAATTTCCCATGCTCATCCTTTACACTATACTATATGATATATGATTAAGTATGTTTCATTTTGCGCCATGCCCCGTAACAAACTTTAGAAAATAACGTCTTCTTTTTGGCGGTTCTCACCATTATGCCATAAGGAACTTTCAGAAATGACCTCTTGTTTTGGTGGTTTCATTCCTTATTTCCATTAACAGACAATTTATTTCACAGCAGAGATGCACAAGGGCCTGCCCCTGGTCCTCCTTCCACTGTCTGCGCACCTACCACGTGGTTGGCTCTCTGCTTATACACATTAACAACATCCCGTGCTCATGTGCCTCCTCACTCGCTTCCTTACTTTCCTCAGCTGTTCGTCGTGCTCACTGCTCCCTTCTTCTTTACTCCATCACTTCAAGCCTGTTATTGTTCGCCTTCCTACACGTCTTCCTGCTGGTGACTCCTGCCTTTTTGTTACAATCATCAAATTCACTCTCAATACTAAAATAAGCCTGTAACACTTTACATTAAGTGTCCATGATTACAAATTACATTGACAATCATGTTATGTTTTTTTTTAAATGTTTCCTTTTATTTTTCATAACTTCTTTAACACACTACTTCTCTGTTGCGAAGCACGGGTATTTTGCTAGTTTTGTTAATACACTCAGAGGCTTCTGGACTATATAAAGTATATAAAGTTTATACTGTATAAAGTAGTTTTATACTGTATAAAGTAGTTTTATCCAAGCACATATGTATGGGCCAAGCCCAAACCTGTGCAATGTGGTGAATAGCTAGTCTCATTCAACCATATCAAATGCTTGTTCTGCGTCCAAATATAATAAGATCTCTGGTTTGTTAGATTTTATGGGTGAGTATATTATATTAAACAAATGTTGAAGACTAGTGTCTGCCTTCAATAAACCCAGTTTGCTCAAGTGATATTACAGAGGGAAGCACTTTCTGAATTATTTTTGCTAGAATACTGGAGAGCATCTTAACATTATTCAGAAGTGAAATTGCTCTGTATGATGCACATTTTAATACAGTATTTTTTTCTTTGGAAAGATGGGAATTAATGCTTTGTGAAAAGTTTGAGGTAGAATTTTGTTGTCTCTAGATTCTATAAATGCTGCTAATTATAGTGGAGCCAACTTACATGAAAAATTTGAGGTTTATTCATACAAATAATATGCCGATTTGAAAGTTCTATTTATTAACACAATAGGTGATGAGACCTGCAGAATACTTCATGAGGTGTCTTTTGAGTTTACCTGAATTAGGTGCTGGTTTTTATCAGGACTATAAAATTGTTTAAATATATTTACATAAAAATGTACTGCATTGTGCATCAAGTCTAAGTGTCAGGTGTGTATATTCAGTTTTATTTTATTCTGATTTCATGTCAGATCATTTGTAGATTCTACCCTGGGTTTCAGTATTACCTTGGTTCATATTTTTTCTGTAATATATTGCATTGCATGGTGCCATATAAAATAAAAACTGATTGAATTATTTTTTCAATGTGTCAACAGGCATGTGCTAAACTATTAAACATTACAGAATACAGTGATCCCTCGCTATATCGCACTTCGACTTTCGCGGCTTCACTCCATTGCGGATTTTAAATTGAAGCATATCTAAATATATATCACGGATATTTCGCTGGTTCTTGGATTTCTGCGGACAATGGGTCTTTTAATTTATGGTACATGCTTCCTCAGTTTGTTTGCGCAGTTGATTTCATACAAGGGACGCTATTGGCGGATGGCTGAGAAGCTACCCAATCAGAGCACGCATTACATATTAAATAAAACTCCTCAATGATATACGATATGCTTCCCGCGCGGTAAAGCTCTAACAGTCCGTATTGATTTTTGATTGTTTGCTTCTCTCTCTGCTTCTGACAGAGGGGGTGTGAGCAGAGGGGCTGTTTGCACAGAGGCTGTTTGCTTAGAAGATACGGACGCGGAAGCGCCTGTAAAAAATGCTGAAAGACTACCTTCACATTGATCCCTTTATTGCGGCTGCTTTATCGCGGTGCTTCCCATACTTAAAAGCCCAACAGCCCTATTGATTTTTGCTTGTTTACTTTTCTCTCAGCACTCTCTCTCTCTGACATTCTCTGCTCCTGACGCGCGCACTCCTTTAAAGAGGAAGATATGTTTGCATTCTTTTAATTGTAAGAAAGAACTGTCATCTCTGTCTTCTCATGGAGCACAGTTTAAACTTTTGACTAAAGGGTGTTATTTCATGTCTAGAGGGCTCTAATAATGTTAAAAAACATACAGTATTTAGAAGGTCATAAACAGGTTTTCTATACTCTAACTGTGAAAATATTAGATTTATAAATAAAGAATCCTCCTTTGTGGAAATTCATTTATCTGTCTGGAGTGGATCAACCGCGATAAACGAGGGTTTACTAATATAACTGTGTGGAGAATATTTATAAACAGTGTGGTAGAGTTTCTAAGGGCTTAAAATATATAAAAATAACCATACAAACATATGGTTTCTACTTCGCGGATTTTCACCTATCACGGGGGGTTCTGGATCGAGGAGGGATTACTGTAATCCTTTAGATAGCTTTCATATTGTAATCTGTATGTACGATGTGAATGTACAGACCCTGCAATCGCGTGGGACTAGCACTAGGAAGAAGATTTACATTGTGAATGTCTGTCAATGTCTGTGATTGACCATAATGTGATAATGATGTACAAAAAATACTTCAATACAATATTTTCATATAATAGAAAGACTGAAGATAATCTTGGTGATTAATAGGCATTTTTAAGCGATGATTTAATGAGACTTCCTTTTTGAATATTTCATCTTATTGTGCTGTTATGTAGGAATAAAACTGCCTACCCTACATTATTAAATGCATGTAAATATTGAGAAGTTTTTTAAGTTGTTAAAATCATCAAGTCAATATTTTAAATCAAAATGAACTCATAATGTATTGGATTTTTGTTTAACTTTAAGTAACACAAATAGTCATACCTTACCTGACTTCCACAGCCTTGGTGACCCTACAGCATCGATCTCCTCAAATGTCTGCACTTCTTGTGTTTGTACAATAATCTATATCTCTTTGCCAGCTTGCTTATTTCTTTTTTACCAACACATTTAATCTGTTATTTAAATTAGACTGGGGCGTGAAGTTTGCATGTTCTCCCCATGTCTGTGTGGGTTTCCTCCGGGTGCTCCGGTTTCCTCCCACAGTCCAAAGACATGCAGGCAAGGTGGATTGGCGATTCTAAATTGGCCCTAGTGGGTGTGTGTGTGTGTGTCCTGCGGTGGGTTGGCACCCTGCCCGGGATTGGTTCCTGCCTTGTGCCCTGTGTTGGCTGGGATTGGCTCCAGCAGACCCCTGTGACCCTGTGTTTGGATTCAGCGGGTTGGAAAATGGATGGATGGATAAATAAGACTGTTTTTGTTGTTTTCTTAATTCTTTTAATATGTTATCCATGTACTGACGGAGCCAACTGACTTACACTATGTATAACTGCTACATTTCAAAACTTTACGTCTTAAATGATATATCAATCACCTGCATCCTTTCTGTTTATTCCATTATTGACACTTAGCCATTTGAATGTGGACATCAACATAGCACTGAAACAAGTCTTATTCATGTTGTGAATGACTTCCCCAGTGTCAATGCTGGTTTCCACAATGCTCAATTTCTGCTTAACCTTAAAACTTCTTTTAAACTGTGATCACGCAGCAATTTAAATTCTTAAAGAACCAAGTTGGAACAGTTATTCCTGGATTTCATTCCACTCTTTCAGAGTCTTGCAGTTATAAATTTTGTTCATTAAAAATTCAGTGTCATAGAGTCTTTTCCTTAACATTTACTGCTGACAACCCTTCTTTTTAATATTGTATATAGATGCATCCCACATGACCTCAAATTTCTCTTCACCAGGGACAAAATGTTTGGATGTTTGCTGTCTTTCTTCTATTTACATTAAAACAAAAAAAAAAATTTGTAGGGATGCATTTGAGAATATAAGCACAGTCCAGAAACCTTGATGTTTTAAATCTCAGATTTTTCTTAATCCTCATATGTTAAAATACTGAACTGGATAATACCTGCTCTCTTTTTCATAGTTTTCTAGCACAAGGTATCTATAGATTAAAAGCCTTCTGATTCTTAATTTTATAAGTGGTTAGGATTAGCTGTGGTATGGGTAAACACATTTATCCTGTTTGATTTTTGTCTGTGAATTTTGTCAAATGTTTTCATATTGTATGTTTTAATAAAATAATATTTTTTACATTTATATAGCATTTTTCTCACTACTGGAGGATCTTTACATAGTGAGTTGGGATCACTTCAACCCCACTAATGTGCAGCATTCACCTTGATAATGCAATGGCAGCCATTTTACACCAGTATGCTCACCACACATTAGCTGTTAGGTGGTGAAGGGATGAGAGATCATTAACCAGTTAGAGATAGGTGCTGATTAGGGGCCAGAATGACTAGGCCATGGTGGGCAATTTAGCTAGGGCATAAGGATACACCCTACATTGTAGAAAGCATGCCTAGTGATATTTTATGACCACAGAGAGTTAGGACCTTGATTATACCTCTCATCCAAAGGACAGCACCATTTTCACAACTCAGTGTCCCCATTGCTGCACTGAGGCATTGGATTCCATATTTTGACCCTAGGGTAGGAAGTAAAAATGTTAGGTTTGAATACACAATGGGAGGTCTGAAAATCTAGAGTTAATATTATGCGAAGGATTTAAGAGTCATAGTGGACTTGACAATATCAACTTCCCGACAGTGTCCAGAAGTCATTAAGAAGGCAAACAGAATGTTTAGCTATATAGCATGATGTGTGCAGTACAAGTCCAAGAAGGTTATGCTCAAGCTTTATAATGTACTGGTGAGACCTCATCTGGTGTAATGTGTGCAGTTTTGGTTTCCAGGCTACAAAATGGACAGAACAGTTCTAGAAAAGGTCTCGAGAAGAGTGGCTAGGCTCATTCCAGGGCTTCAGGGGATAATTTATGAAGAAAAATTAGAAGTGCGGAGCCTTTTCAGTTTAAGTAAAAGAAGATTAAGAGGTGACATGACTGAAGTGTCTAAAATTATATAGGGAATTAGTACAGTGAATCGAGAGTTCATCAAGAGTTCATCAAGAACATGGGGACACAGCTGGAAACTTGTTAAGGGTAAATTTCAACACAAACATTAGGAATTTTTTCATTATGCAGAGAACCATAGACACTTGGAATACGCTATTAAGTAGGAT
The DNA here is from genome assembly GCA_026402145.1 of Polypterus bichir lapradei. Lineage (NCBI taxonomy): Eukaryota > Metazoa > Chordata > Cladistia > Polypteriformes > Polypteridae > Polypterus > Polypterus bichir. The sequence continues at coordinate 26,456,829 of JANRMT010062833.1, read as the reverse complement.
GGTAGACACTAAGACTTTAGGAACTTTCAAAACTCAGCTTGATGTTTTTTTAGAAGAATTAAGTGGATGAGACTGGTGAGCTTTGTTGGGCTTAATGGCCTATTCTCATCTAGATTGTTCTAATGATTGTAATAATGGAAGAACATGCTTAGCTTCTGCTGGATTACCTTCTTCTGAAGTGTATTAGTATAGCAGTGAGAGTTTCAGAGAAAAAAAACAAATATGTTGCTTTTGTAATTTTGTTTGATGTGCAGGATAATTCAATGCACAGTCTTTATACACTATGTGAAATCAACTATTAAAGGAATACAAATTTGCGTAATTACTATGGTACAGTCAGTGTCACTTATATAAAATATAAGTTAATCATTCCACTTCTAAGCAAACTACTTCAAAGTACTTGAAACAAAACTATGTGTTCTGGTCCACATATACTGGTTACCCAGGTGTGCCCGCTTCTCCAGCCATCTTTGGTCACATTCTGAATAAATGTATGTAAATAAATGTCCATCAAAGCTGCCTTTCCTTCTGACACATTCAGCATACATCCATCAATGTTTATCAAATATAACACATTTTTCAACAAGAACAAGGCATTTGGCCAATTTTACATCGCCATTTTGTGTTCACTTAACATTGGCAAAATATTACTGAGTCAAGATTTAAAGGTCCCCAAGTGCTGCTGTTAATTACATGAGTTGGTATCTTGTTACAGATATCCACCAACCTTTGTGTGAAGAAATGCTTCCCTACATTTGCATGAACTGGACCTTTAATCAGCTCACATCTGTGCCGCTGTCTTTCAAATAATACACTTCAAAATAACAGTTATCGTTCATAGTACTGTTAAAACTTTTTGCTTATAAGGTGAAATTTCAAAGGTTTCAGACAGCTTATACCTACTGAAGGGATCTTAAATTCACTACCAGGAAGGACACAATGCCTGCAGGTTTTTATTCCAGACACTTTCTTATAATTAAATAAAATAACATATAATTAAAAACAAGAATTTTCTATGTTTTCAAATTGGTTTCAATGAAAACCTGACACCATTGCAGCTGTCCAGAAACCGTTTTTGAGACCCTGCCTTAGACTTTGACAGTACATTCACTCTAACAAAACAGATATTTCTAATGTTATTTATTTTATTTTTTTCTAAGAACTTTATCCAAATCTTTCATGACCAGGAAAAGGTCATTACTATTGCTTACTGACGGAAGTTTAAGGCAAAAATAAATTCTTGTTTGTTGTGTGTTTGATCTTAAAAAGTAAGTCAACTACAGCAAAGTGATAATGTCTGTTCCAATAACAATGATAATTTCCTACTAATAAAGACATTGACTGGGATTAAAATATGCAGCCATGATGGCCCTCCAGGATTTGAGTTTGAGACTCCAGCTCTATTTTGGTGCAGCTTTTCTCTGCACTTTCTCTAGTGCTGTTATATCCTTCATGCAATATGGTGAACAAAACCTAATACTCCTGATATGACATTATAAGTGTGTTGTATAATTTAGCCTTATCCTGTCTTGATTTAAACATTCTATATGACCATCACTTTTCTTTCATGGTTTCTTTGTGATACCAGCCTCAACATAACAAGAAGCCCAGTAGAATTGTCAAATCTTACTCATAAGATTTGAATTCTAGTTTCCCTATATTGTATGTATATTTAATATTTTGAGTTTCTGTAGGGACTGTGTTGACTGAAGTTTATATGGTAATCTTACTAGATTCATATCATCTGCACACCTAACTAAGTTAATACTTAAAATCTAATCTAATCTTAAACCTCAGCCAGAGGTGTACCAAGAGCTACCTTTGAATATTATTAAATATTATCAATCCTTAATTAAAACATCTAAGGTTAAATTTCCTCTTGCAGAAATTTTTATTTCTAAAATCCCATATTCTGATGTACAACCAGAGAAATTAAAAAAAATTCTATAGTTAAGGCTAATGAAATTTTGGAAAATGATCCACGCTTTAATGCTCTTTATTGTGACGGTCTGGGTGAATTGGAGCCTGGTAATCCTATGCATTGGACGAGTGAACAGGCTTTTCATATACTGGATTCTTGGCAGGATGGGTTAAACTTTTTGATGGGTTAAGGAAGATGGTTTCCACCCTAGAGATTAATATATTTAACTTGAGTAATACCTTTAGACTAAAGGAATCAGATATTTCTTTATTACAGAAAGGACTTACATTTATTCTGACACCACTTCATGTAGATATAGAGGAGGTTAGAAAGGACTTGTACCAATATAACAGGAAATTGAAGTTATTAGATTATTTTGATTATGTTACTTTTCATTTTCCCCGACTTTTTACGGATCATTTTGGACCCCAAAAAATTCTAAAATTTATCAAACAATTTTGGATTTAATTAAAACTAGGGGGCTTCTGCTCGCTTCGCTTGCCAACCCCTGTGTTTGGTTAATCGGATAAACAATTTTAAATATTTTTTTCTTTTAAATTGTTTTAATTTCATTATTTGCATTTTTACTTTAAAGCTTCATTAAAAACAATATTTTTTGGAAACACATTGTGACAAAGCAACGTATAACTGCCCGTGAGTGACTATTGTTTCTGTTTCTCTAATAAATAATCTGACTTTTTGTAATGTTTGTCCCTGTGATTTATTGATTGTCATAGCAAAAGCTATTCTCACGGTAAACTGTAAACATTTTAATACGAATGGCATATCACAATCTCCTTTGGTGTGTAATGTTATTCCAGGAATATATACATTACCTTTCTTTTTGCCTGTTAAAATTTGCATCGCTTCTCCGTGATCATCAATATCATCAAGTGAAGGCTCATTGATATATGCAGGCAGCTGGGAGGAGAGCCCCTCAAGAGGAGTGTTAGGATGACACTTGGTAGGGGCAGAAGGAAGTGATCACTCCAGCTGAGAATTCTCAGGACCTGGGGCCTCATGTATAAATGGTTCGTACGCACAAAAATGTTGTATTTTCCCATTTCCACGCTCACATCACGATGTATAAAATCTAAACTTGGCGTAAAGCCAAGCACATTTTCCAACCAGCTAAATCCTTGACGTATGCAAGTTTTTTGCTCAGTTTAACAAACTGGTGGCACCCAGCGTGAAAGCAGTGCTATCGTTCCTATTTGGTTTCCCTTTCTTTTTTAGATCCACATCCCTGACGCGGATTTATCAAATACACCAAAATTAATTGCATATTGTTTATTAGTTTAAGGCATCTGATTGTTATTAATCTGTAACAATATAATGGTTCACAGAATTGCCAAACTATTCCAAATACCACAGCTGCTTTAGCGTTGTTACTCTCACTACACCTTCTTCTTCTTTCAGCTGCTCCGGTTAGGGGTTGCCACAGCGGATCATCATTTTTCCATATTACAAGTATACAGCACGAGGCAGCAACAATCTCTGAACGGGGCACCAGATCATCACTAGTGCTGCACCACCGTGTCCTCACATGTTTAATTATTGACAATATAGAGTATTTAAATGATGTTAACATTTTATCTGTATAATGTAATAAACTTATTTTGCTGCCTTTCATCTTAAAAATGATATCGTCATCATATGTAAATACGCTCTTTATAAAGTGGCTCAGTTTGCGCAATATTATAACTATATTGCAAGTTTACTGTGAGGTAATTGTACTAATAAGTACAAACAGTTCTACAACAAGCACTTGATGGACTGATTGAGTGCATTCATAGTTCTTGGGATGAAACTGTTTCTGAACCGCGAGGTCCATACAGGAAAGGCTCTGAAGCGTTTGCCGTTTGAGAGCAGCTCAGTAGACTGTGCGCATGGCTGAGGCAGCGTGTGCTTGATGCTGTATACCGATAATTTTCTTTCCGATCAGCTGCTGTAGAGCTGTGATTCCACACTCAGATACAGTGGGATAAATACTCTGAGTGGAGGCATTGAGAGAAACAATGCTAAAGTAGCTATGGTATTTGGAATAGTTTGGCCATTCCATGGACCATTATATTGTTACAGGTTAATTACAATCAGATGCCTTAAACTAATAAACAATATGTGGTTAATTTCGGTGTATTTGATAAAGCCGCATCAGGGATTTGGATCTAAAAAAGAAAGGGAAACTACACTTGAACAAAAAGCCAGTTTGCAAAACCGAGCGGAGGACTTGTGTACGCCAAGCACTTAGCTGGCGTGAAAATGTGCCATGTTTATATTTTATACATCGCGATGTGAGCATGGCAATAGGCTTACGCAACATTTTTGTGTGTACGCACCGTGTATACATGAGGCCCCAGAACTTCTTGAAGTGTGGTCTGCCCTAGGGTGGTAAAATAGTGGGAAAGATTATTTCATATCTTTCGTATCACAAAAATAAATTGGAAACCATGAAGGTGTCTGAGTTAATCAGAATAATTACCAGAATAAATATAGAATACACTCTGTCTTAACTCTTTCAGGGCTGAGGTCGACTTTTGTCAAAATTCAGTAGAGGATGATAATCAGCTGTAAACTGCAGCAAAACTCACCCTTACATTTTAGTCTGACTCTCTTTGCTAGAAATAAAGTTATAGAGCTTTGTTGATGTAATCTTGATTTCCTACGCCAGCGGTTCTCAAACTGTGGGATGCGCCACCCAGGGGGGGCGCTGAAGCTGTACACAGGGGCTTCAAATAAATGAACAAGACATCAAAATTAATTTTTTACATGTTTTATTTCAAATTTAAATTTGCAAACATATAATCACAACGACTGCATTATAACCAAAATTAAAATAAAACATTTTGTAAGGCATAGATCTAATGACTAACTGACGAGCGGCACCGCTGCTGCTGCTGCTTTTATAGTCATGTATTTTCAATCCAGAAAGTTCGAGACGTATCGGTATCTGTCGCGAACATTTGGGTAACAGTAGATCAGGTGATAATGCGGTGCGACTACACCACAACATTGCCAAATTCAGTTAAATAATTTACTGCGTATTGGGTTATTCTTATGATACCACTAACAGCAGTAGAATATATTTGTTGTGCGAAAATACGTTCGTCTTGCGCAGATTGACTTCATCGGTGTCCTCGTTTATGAGATTTTTAAAAATGAAAATATATTTAATCGTTTCTTTACAAAAAAAAATTAATTAAATAAGAATAAATAATTTATTCTTTGTTTTACCAAAATCCACACAAGGCATTTTAACAGGTATTAAAGCACTTTAAAAAAAAATAAACTGCAAATATTTAATCGAAGTTAGCCAAACACATGCAAATCTTATGGAAGTAAAAATGATAGGATACCACGACACCGCACGAGTATCATACCTTTGTTCGTTGTATCCTGGCTTATTCTCATCTATCTTATATTATGCAGGGGGCGCAGAATTATTCCAGGTAGAAAATGTTGAGTTTGAGAACCCTACGCATGCATGAGTAGCAAAGAGCAAACAATCTCTAAAATGGCACCGACATCTGTTGAGAGACCAAAGCGAGTGGGAATGTTTTACTTAATTTTGCTGAATAGGACCCTGACTTGTCAGACTCCGAGTTTGATGCAAGTGATCTGGAGATGGATGTCAAAAACGAAAGTGTGGTACCAGCATCATCTGATTGGTCCCCAGCTGATTGTGGTGCTGAACACTTTCGTGCAGCTGATGCACCTATAGCGTCGTTTGCCCGGGAGGACCACCACTTATGATGACAAGAGGTAAAAACCACATTGCTGAACACAGCAACAGCCACCGCCACCCACCTGCTTTGCAAAGATAGCCAGGCAGCTGGCCCAACGTGCATTCCTGCTGACCATCAAGGAGCCCCATGCTGCCACTGCCAACAGAGAAGCCAAACATGCGCCAATGGCAGCCACAGCATATAGCAACAGATGTTTTATGTTGACTTATTTGTGAAACTGTTGCTTTGTGTGTTTTTCAGAAAACTGTTTTTTGGAAAAAATATTCAGCCCTCAAAGAGTTAAAATGATCCCTGGGCACAATGGGGAAAAGAATGGGGAAAGAATCTTTCACTTAACATTTCAGAAAAGGAGTGGAAGGCAGCCATAAACAGAAAACGCTCAATTATTTAACTTAAAATCTTCTATCAAGTACATTTATCTTAATTAAAAATATCCAAAAATTTTCCAGGGCAAGAGTCAACCTGTTAACATTGCAATCTAGCTCCAGCCTCATTGGGCCATACGTTCTGGGTGTGAAGCAAATTAACATCATTTTGGACAAAAACTATTGAATGAAAAATATAGCAGGATCTAATTTCATTTTAGAATGAGCTTCTGTGTCGGGGAAAATGATAATCTTCTTTCCTTACTGCTTAAAAGATTTGCTTTGTTGGCTTTTTCTTTTGGGTGAGGGTGGAATTTTGTTTAGTTTGATTTGATTGTATGGATTGTTGTTTTAATAAAAATTAATAAAAAAAAGAAACATACATTTCTCACATAGGCACAAACATATTTCCAAATACATTGTACAAAACATATGCAATATACTGTGTGTCCACAAATCATTTAACCTGGAAAAAAAATGAAACTGAGTCTTTCCAATTAATCCAATTCATTGTGAACTCCCTGTAACTCACTACAAGTTATTACAGTAGATAGATGTGTTAGCATATGTGGGGTGCAGTGTATTCCATGGTGAAACAAGGACTGTAAGATTGATGTTTTTTTGACATTTCAAGAAAAATTGTTAAAAAAAAAAAAACTTAACAGCGCGTCCAATTTGTTAAATGTGTATTTTTTAATATTAGTTTCTAGAGAGGAGTAAATATACTGTCAGTCTAGCAATTTTAACTATAAATATATCAACAATATTACAGCATCTGTTCTGAAGCAACTTTTCTGTTAGTGGAAAGTTAATACATGAAACAGAAAAATGCTTGAAATATGCTGGACATTTCCTTCTTCTTCTTCTTCTTCTTTCGGCTGCTACTGTTAGGGGTTGCCACAGCAGATCATCTTCTTCCATAATACTGAACATTTTCTTAAAGTGTTATATTTTTCTCTCAATTTAATATCAACACATATACTGACTGGGAATGCAATTCGGAACAAGACTTTGTATCTGTGAGGAAGCAATGCTAACCACTTGCACCACCATCCTGCCCACATTCTTTTGTATTGTGGACAAAATATACTAATTAACCGGAGAAACAGCACAAATGTCCCTAAAGCTGTTTATTCAATTTTAAATCAATAATACCATTTCAATAAAATCTAATCTCTATTAGATTAGATCCCTATAATGCTAAGAGTTAAGAGTTCTTATCATGCCAATGATATATTATTAGTTTTAATGATGAGGTTTGAAGGCACTTGCACACTACAGACATGCAATTTAGATCATAAAAATATTAGTTACTGGAATCAAACTTATGGCTTAGGATAGAACTGACAGCATTTTAATGCTTGCTGTCAATATGATTTTTTTTTTCCTCCATCATCACCTGTATTTTATTCTACAAGTGTATCTAGATAATGAGGGAAGAGGATTGTGACATAATGAAAAGCGAGTTAAATATAATGAATAGATAGATGCATTTGGAATTGAAAGTAATGCCAATGTTTATCATGCAGAACTTTCAGTTTAGGTTGTCTGTTCAAATTTTGTTTTTCATCTTTTCAGCTCCACTGAACCGGATGTGCAGTTACAACTCATTTACTATATTTTGCACTATTACTGCAATTGTCTGTGGCTCACTTAAAATCAAGATGTTAACAGAGTTAAAACAAAAATTACAACTAATAACATCAGTTTAATATTCATATGAAATAAAAGGTCTTGAAACTATTAATATTTGAATATACTGAAAATGAAATTAGTACTCGATTTCTTATCCTCTGACACTGATAGTTAATACTTTATGTCTAAAGAACAAAAAATATAATGAATGCAATAAAACCCTATTAAAAAGCAGCTGCCACACTTCATCCCTTTAGACCATATGGCTAGAAAAACTTTAATACACAAACAGACTTTCAACTCTTTAACACCAAATTTTCTGGGAATCTTAATTGCACTGCAAGCACCCTACATGCAATAAGTATATTACCTGCTGGTTTGTAAACATATGGCAGATTGCTTGGCAAACGGATCATCCATCTTTTCATTCTCAAAGCACCTGATCTTTCAGAATTTATTTATGCTTATTAATGATGGTAAATGTTTACTTGGTCTATTCCTTTGGCAGTTATTTTTTATATTCTGCCATTTTATTATATTTATAAATGATTTACCCATATGGAATTATTTGATTTTATAATAAAATAACTAAGCAAATGATAGATATTTTCCATATTATCTTAAAACTTTTAATATTGGTTAAATTTATTTTAATAATGCCCTTTGCATCATTTTAATGAAGGACACCCAATCAAAATTTTTTAAAAAACTGAACATAGTGCAGTAAAGATGGCACACATGGCATTGTGAACATTTTCACTATGTGTGTATTCATTAGTCTCAAAGCAACAGTAAATGGGGTGCATAGTGACAGATAAGTTAGTCCTCCTACCTCACAGATGCAGCATCCTCAGCTTAACATCGCTGGATGCCTGATGTTTTTTCTGTGTATTCTAGTTTACCTTTTGCATCCCAGCACATATGTTAGGTTAATTGATGATTCTAAACTGGGCCTGTGAAAGTTTGGATGCGTGTGTCTGTGTGAGAGTGTATGTCAGCGGATATGCTGTTGGTCTGGCAACCCTCTAGAGCTGCTTCCTACCTTGTGTCTGATGCTGCAATCAGCATTAAACATAATCACAAACAGGACTTTGCTTGATACCTTGGCAAGCTCTGTAGGACCTTCTGTTTCGTTGAAGGACACAAGTGTGGCAGATTCACTGGCAGGATGACGCTCAACCTCTTGCTGCAGCTAAACGCTGCGATCTTTCACCTTTATGCCTGGTGCAGCTGCGTTGTTTTTATGTGTGAGTGGATGTTTCTTGCGAGGAGGGCTTCTGTTCTGTTTTTCTGATGTAGATGCCTCATCCTCATCTGAGTTCACCTCTGTTATAGCACATCTTTATTAGAAAACAGCAGCTTTAGATTGGGAGGAGCATGAACGTGACTGAGAAAATAAAAGTGAACAATAAAACAAAACGCTAACTTTTACAAGTACCATACATTTACACCAGCTGCGACAGACTCAAATAAATCAAATGTATGTTTTTACTCTATAACAGTAATAATAATAATAGCCGCTCACTGCTCAAAACTATTAAAATATGAAGAACCTGGGATCGAACCTGCAACCTCTCGACTTAGAGGCAGCAGTTCTTACCTCTGCACCAGCCAAGCAGACTGTGACAATGTGGGTTATGCTCCATGCTCCCATCCACTGTTCGGGAGCCCTTGAACCCAACACCGTCGTTAATGCTACAGATGAGCTAGACAGTGAGGCAACAACAATAGAGCAAGGGATGGTAAAAATGTGCACAAGTGCTTTTATTAATTCCAACAGTTCAATAAATAATCCATAAAAGAAAATGTGGATTGTGGAGGTTAAAAATACGAAAAAACAATCCTTTAAAATGAGGTTAAAACGTTCATTAGGAAGCAGTCTTTAATACAGTGCCAAGCCCGGTGTCTCTTTCAAGCTAGCGTCTCACCTGCTTCTCCCGGTTGGGTTTTACAGCAGGTGAGATGCTCTCTCTGCAGCTGACCTTCTTTGTTACTTCTTCTGCTACTGTCAGTCGCCTTACCGATCCTTGGCTCCGGTTGGCTCCCCCTGACAGTGACTTGGGAATTCCCCCGCGACCAAGGCTCTCACGTATGGGACACCACGTCCCAAGTCCCGACTCCCGCTACCTTCCGCGGAGAGTACTACGCCTTCCGGTCACTCCCGTCCTTCACAAAGCAATCTCTACGGTAGTGACGACATCTTCTACTTCTCCCATGTGTTGGCCTAACACCCAGGCTGCCTACTCAGCTGCCGCGAGCGTGCTGTCGCTCGCTTCCTGCTACACCAACTTGCTCTCACTCTCTCTCTCTCTCTCTCCTCACTGCTTCCTGCTTCTTCCTACAACCTCCGTTTCCTTCTCTTTTCTTTTTCTCGTTTTGATCTTCTAACGGACTCGCGCTTCTTTATATTGAGAGGGGCCATAGCAGCTGCAGCACATTAACAGCCTCAGGAACAATCACGGATGTGGGCAGTCCCTCATCTGTGCACTAGGCAAGAAACGCCCACACCGCAGATCGCCCTGAGATCCGCTACAGCCACCACGCCCCCTCACTAAGCTGCGAGTGCAGTGATTATTTATTTAACTAAAACAGCCTTTGCTAAGAGGGCTGTGGACCCGCTATACCACACAGACGTATTTGTGTGTGTGTGTCTGTCTGTCTGTGTGTGTTGTACCCTATCCCAATAGGGTTAAATTCTAGGAAAAAAAGTGCACTTGTTTTGTTACATCTGTGCCTTTTGTGAAAGTGTTTATTTGATATTTGGACTTCAGTCTTCACACATTATACACTTCACGTCAGGATTTTGCCAATTATTAGTAGAACATGAAAAATGTTTCTATTCTAGTTATGTGTTCAACATTTCTTACATTGCATTTCCTGTCATCCTACATTTACACAGATCTTTGTATACACTCAACACACATGAAATGTATGTGTACTAAATAACGATATATTATTTACCCTATGCAATTCCAGGCACTGCACACCCAGATAAAAAGGCTTGAGCTGGGAGAACTTCGTGTACGACTAAAGCTGCGTTAGTGAGCTGCCTGATGTCACTGCTATTTAACACATTTGCAAAACAAAAGACGCTGATGAGGAGGTATTTAAGGTGGTCCGGCATTACAAGTTTTTCCATAGGTTTCAGGAATTCTAGTGTTAATGTCAAAGTGAAAACAGATCTCTCTTTGGCTTCATCCATTGCCTTGTTTTTTTGTTGGGAAACAAATCTCCCAATACTGTTGATTTCTTGCAGATCACATCAGGTTTTCCTCCAGGATTTCTCTATGTTGCTGCATTCATGCTACCCTGGATTCTCACAATCCTTCCAGGGCTGCAGAGAAACATCTACACACGTGATTCTGTCACCAGCATGTTTCACAGAGTGGGGATGTTGTTTTACAATAATGTGCAGTGTTCAAACATGAAATTCACTCTAATGGCCAGAAAGCCTACATGTCATGTACATATTTTGTAACAGTGGCATACTTTTTTGCTACTGTCCCTTAAAACTGCACCTGGGCCAAACTTGTTGTATGCACAGTCTCTACAACCTATGCTACTGTGGATTGTACCACCTTCAGAGTTATCAGAGGTGCGTAGCCTTCCTAACTAGTCGTCTTATTACATGATTACTCAGAGTTTATTGATTTGATTGATTTAACTGAACTCTATGGAATACTTTGTGACTTGGATATTTCCTTGCATTCATTCGTTGACTTGTGCATTCCAATCACCTTTACATGGAACTGAGAGTGTTCTTTTGTCTTTATTGTGTAATTTGGGCCAAGGTACTGACTTACCACAAGTTGGATGTTAATGATGCTTACAGATGCATTTATTCTGCAATCAGTTAAAGCCCCTTGATTCCAGATAAGTGATCTCCTTTGAACTAATTATGTGAATTATAAAAACAAATTGGCTGCCCTAGTGATGATTTAGATATGATATACTTGATAAAATACACAATATTGAATAGTGAATACATATCCATCCATCCATTATCCAACCCGCTATATCCTAACTACAGGGTCACGGGGGTCTGCTGGAGCCAATCCCAGCCAACACAGGGCGCAAGGCAGGAAACAAACCCCGTGCAGGTGCCAGCCTACCGCAGTGAATACATATGCAATCATTTATTTTGTGTTTTATATTTATGATTAGTTTAAACCATTTGTAGAGATTAGATTGTAAAACAAAAAAAAACTCCTCCTTGAACCGTCACCTTATCGTGGTGGAGGGGTTTGCGTGTCCCAATGATCCTAGGAGCTATGTTGTCCGGGGCTTTATGCCCCTGGTAGGGCCACCCAAGGCAAACTGGTCCTAGGTGAGGGATGAGACAAAGAGCGGTTCAATAAACCTCCGATGAAGAATAAAAACCTTGGACGACGTTTTCCCTTGCCCGGACGCGGGTCACCGGGGCCCCCCTCTGGAGCCAGGCCTGGAGGTGGGGCTCGATGGCGAGCGCCTGGTGGCCGGGCCTGCACCCATGGGGCTCGGCCGGGCACAGCCCGAAGAGGTAACGTGGGTCCTCCTCCCCATGGGCTCACCACCTATGGGAGGGGCCAAGGAGGTTGGGTGCAGTGTGAGTTGGGTGGTGGCCGAAGGCGGGGACCTTGGCGGTCTGATCCTCGGCTACAGAAACTGACTCTTGGGACGTGGAATGTCACCTCTCTGAAGGGGAAGGAGCCTGAGCTAGTGCGCGAGGTCGAGAGGTTCCGGCTAGATATAGTTGGACTCACCTCGACGCACAGCTTGGACTCTGGAACCAATCTCCTTGAGAGGGGCTGGACTCTCTACCACTCTGGAGTTGCCCCCGGTGAGAGGCGCCGAGCAGGTGTGGGCATACTTATTGCCCCCCGACTCGGAGCCTGTGCATTGGGGTTTACCCCGGTGGACGAGAGGGTGGCCTCCCTCCGCCTTCGGGTGGGGGGAAGGGTCCTGACTGTTGTTTGTGCGTATGCGCCGAACAGCAGTTTGGAGTATCCACCCTTTTTGGAGTCTCTGGAGGGGTTGCTAGAGGGCATACCTTCTGGGGATTCCCTCGTTTTGCTGGGAGACTTCAATGCTCACGTGGGCAATGACAGTGAGACCTGGAAGGGCGTGATTGGGAGGAATGGCCCCCCCGATCTGAACCCGAGCGGTGTTTTGTTATTGGACTTCTGTGCTCGTCATGGATTGTCCATAACGAACACCATGTTCAAGCATAAGGGTGTTCATATGTGCACTTGGCACCAGGACACCCTAGGCCTCAGGTCGATGATCGACTTTGTGGTCGTGTCGTCGGACTTGCGGCCATATGTCTTGGACACTCGGGTGAAGAGAGGGGCGGAGCTGTCAACTGATCACCACCTGGTGGTGAGTTGGCTTAGATGGTGGGGGAAGATGCCGGTCAGACCTGGTAGGCCCAAACGTGTTGTGAGGGTCTGCTGGGAACGGCTGGCAGAGTCCCCTGTCAGAAGTAGCTTCAACTCCCACCTCCGGCAGAACTTCAACCACGTCCCGAGGGAGGTGGGGGACATTGAGTCCGAATGGGCCATGTTCCGTGCCTCTATTGTTGAGGCGGCTGACCGGAGCTGTGGCCGCAAGGTGGTCGGTGCCAGTCGTGGCGGCAATCCCCGAACCCGTTGGTGGACACCGGCGGTGAGGGATGCCGTCAAGCTGAAGAAGGAGTCCTATAGGACTTTTTTGTCCTGTGGGTCTCTGGAGGCAGCTGATAGGTACCGACAGACCAAGCGGAACGCGGCTTCGGTTGTTGCTGAGGCAAAAACTCGGGCATGGGAGGAGTTTGGAGAGGCCATGGAGAACGACTTTCGGACGGCTTCGAGGAGATTCTGGTCCACCGTCCGGCGTCTCAGGAGGGGGAAGCAGTGCAGTGTCAACACCGTATATGGTGGGGATGGCGCGCTGCTGACCTCGACTCGGGACGTTGTGGGTCGGTGGGAGGAGTACTTCGAAGACCTCCTCAATCCCACTAACATGCCTTCCAATGAGGAAGCAGAGCCAGGGGACTCTGAGGTGGGCTCTCCCATCTCTGGGACTGAAGTCACCGAGGTGGTCAAAAAACTCCTTGGTGGCAGGGCCCCGGGGGTGGATGAGATACGCCCGGAGTTCCTTAAGGCTCTGGATGTTGTAGGACTGTCTTGGTTGACACGTCTCTGCAACATCGCATGGACATCGGGGACAGTGCCTCTGGATTGGCAGACCGGGGTGGTGGTCCCCCTCTTTAAAAAGGGGGACCGGAGGGTGTGTTCCAACTATAGAGGGATCACACTCCTCAGCCTCCCTGGAAAAGTCTATTCGGGGGTTCTGGAGAGGAGGGTCCGTCGGATAGTCGAACCTCGGATTCAGGAGGAACAGTGTGGTTTTCGTCCTGGTCGCGGAACAGTGGACCAGCTCTACACCCTTAGCAGAGTCCTGGAGGGTGCATGGGAGTTTGCCCGACCGGTCTACATGTGTTTTGTGGACTTGGAAAAGGCATTCGACCGTGTCCCTCGGGGAATCCTGTGGGGGGTGCTCCGGGAGTATGGGGTACCGGACCCCCTGATAAGAGCTGTTCGGTCTCTGTACAACCGGTGTCAGAGCTTGGTCCGCATTGCCGGCAGTAAGTCGAGCCCGTTTCCAGTGAGAGTTGGACTCCGCCAGGGCTGCCCTTTGTCACCGATTCTGTTCATAACTTTTATGGACGGAATTTCTAGGCGCAGCCAGGGTGTTGAAGGGGTCCGGTTTGGTGGACTCAGGATTGGGTCACTGCTTTTTGCAGATGATGTTGTCCTGTTTGCTTCATCAGGCCGTGATCTTCAGCTCTCTCTGGATCGGTTCGCAGCTGAGTGTGAAGCGGCTGGGATGAGAATCAGCACCTCCAAATCCGAGAGCATGGTCCTCAGCCGGAAAAGGGTGGAGTGCCCTCTCAGGGTTGGGGGAGAGATCCTGCCCCAAGTGGAGGAGTTCAAGTATCTCGGGGTCTTGTTCACGAGTGAGGGAAGAATGGAGCGTGAGATCGACAGGCGGATCGGTGCGGCATCCGCAGTGATGCGGGCTCTGCATCGGTCTGTCGTGGTGAAGAAGGAGCTGAGCCGTAAGGCAAAGCTCTCAATTTACCAGTCGATCTACGCTCCTACCCTCACCTATGGTCATGAGCTATGGGTAGTGACCGAAAGAACGAGATCGCGAATACAAGCGGCTGAAATGAGTTTCCTCCGCAGGGTGTCTGGGCTTTCCCTTAAAGATAGGGTGAGAAGCTCAGTCATCCGGGAGGGGCTCAGAGTAGAGCCGCTGCTCCTCCGCATCGAGAGGAGTCAGATGAGGTGGCTCGGGCATCTGATCAGGATGCCTCCTGGACGCCTCCCTGGTGAGGTGTTCCGGGCACGTCCAACCGGGAGGAGGCCCCGGGGAAGACCCAGGACACGCTGGAGGGACTATGTCTCCCGGCTGGCCTGGGAACGCCTTGGGATTCTCCCGGAAGAGCTGGAAGAAGTGGCCGGGGAGAGGGAAGTCTGGGCTTCTCTGCTTAAGCTGCTGCCCCCGCGACCCGACCTCGGATAAGCGGAAGAAGATGGATGGATGGATGGACAAAAAAAAAAGAAAAGAAAAATTACAAATGACGAAGAGTTACAAATAGGTAACGTATAAAAATGATGCATGGATGAAATAACAAGACCAAGCAGAAAAAATACAAAAAGGGAATATAAGCTTACAACGTAGACAACAGCAATATTTGAAAATAAATCAGATAACATGGGATGTGCCGAATCAATCCATTTATTTTATTAGTTCAATAAATAATCACAGCAAGTGGGAACTCATCTCCAAAGCTTTAAACTCAATACAGAAATCAGTAAATCTGAATAGAATGACACTCCATCATAGGACACATTCACTAACACACCCAAACTTACACTTGTAGGGCCACATTAAATATTTACTTGGAATATAGTTGGAAACCGGAGTCAACCGAGAAAACCAACAAAGATGTGCGAGATGTAAACAATACAGATAGCAGCTGGAATTTAGGGATTGAGTCTCCAGAGATGTGAGGCAAAAAGTTCAACTAACCACACAGCCACTTATGTCTATGCCAAAACCAGACAGACACATGTTCCTTATATCTTGATTATGTTCTGCTATCCATTGTGATTATAATGTAGGTAATGTAGAGTTATTTTTTCTAAATATTATTGCTAAAAACAACATATAATGGACCTAAAGGATGTAGGTGTGTGTGTGTTTGTTTTTTTTTTTTGGGTAAACTGCGGGTGCTTCCATTTTGAACCAATTGTAAGTGGATTACACCTTTACTGTTTCGGCTATAATCATAATCAACTTCATTTTATTCTTAGTAACTTAATTTTATTAATAATAGAAAGGAAATTATACAAAGGAATTACATTAAAAATGAGCACAGATTAAATTAATGGCTTGCAGACTGCTATTAAAATGTCACTTCTTATGGTAAAACCTCTTAGCTTCTTCAGCAGAAGTAGACACTGCAGAGCTTTTGTGTAAACAGTGACAGTAGAAAACTGTCTGTATGCACGGGCAAATACTTAAAAGCCTGATTTTGTTCCATCACTTGCTCCAACATACTCAGAGGTTTGGAGAGAGGTTACGGCACATTAGCAGTCCTCTTATTCCAACAATGCACATATTCAGTTTTAGAGACATTCTATTTATTTCTTTTTTCCTAGTTATTAAACTGCACACAGAAGTGTCTAGCCTACATATATAGTCAAAGTCAATAAATTACCATCTGTCAATTAATATAAATTTAAAATTCAGTTCAATGTTATGGTAAATTTTGTAGCAGACCAGAAATTATTCCAACACTATTACAAGCAAGTCAATAACCAGCCCTAGTCAGTCATCTAGTTTTTAGCATGGCTAACATTTCCATGGTCACTGTCAACATGACATATATTGACATATAGAAAGAAAACTCACATACCCAGAGAAACGTGCATGCCAACACATAGTTGATATGAACCACTCGACACAGCTTGATTCAAACTAAGGAATCTGGAGTCTATAAGGTTATTATTGTCTTAACTGTAATATTATAAATACTGAGTATTTAAATAACTCCCCTACATTTGCAGACAATTAAAAATCAATTGTGTAGGCATACTGAGTACAATAGC
Organism: Polypterus bichir lapradei; assembly: GCA_026402145.1. Taxonomy (NCBI): domain Eukaryota; kingdom Metazoa; phylum Chordata; class Cladistia; order Polypteriformes; family Polypteridae; genus Polypterus; species Polypterus bichir. The sequence continues at coordinate 26,440,025 of JANRMT010062833.1, read as the reverse complement.
CAAATTGGCAGTTATATGTTGAGTTGTCAAGAAGCGGCGGTTCCAGGGGCACAGGAACCAGAAGTGAGGTTACTGGAACAGGAAGGGTCATCAGAGGACTCGAGTTTAGTCTTCTGGGGCCTCATGCATAATTCCATGCGTAGAATTCGCACTATAACATGACATAAGCACAAAAGCCGAAATGTGCTTACGCACAGAAAAATCCAGATGCAGGAATCTGTGCGTTCGCCAACTTCCACGTTCTTCTGCTACATAAATCCCGGTCAGCGTGAAAAGTAACACTCGTGCACGCGCGTGCTGTCCCGCCCCAACTCCTTTCAGGATTATGCCTCTTTGAATATGCAAATCAATATAAATAGCTCTTAAGCTCAGCGTTCTGTGAAAAGACAAAGGGAAAAGCACAGGGGAAAATATAAGAATTTCAGTGAATACCAAGTGGAGGCAAAGGAAAAACATACTATTTGTTGATTCAAACAGTGGTATAATGAACAAAAGGAAGTTGATCGAGTGACATAGCGTGTCGGAGAAACTCAAAAGCTCAAGTTCACAAAGTCGCACAGTGCCAAAATAAAAAAGAAGTCACTATCAAAGTCGCTGTGAAAAGGCCAGTCGTAGCCCACCGTATGAGTGTCATATAAAAGCTTATTAGGGTACACACAAAAAAAATAGACACACAGTGGGGAAAAAAGCACGAAATGTCAACTTTAATCTCGAAATTTCCACTTTAATTACATAGTTTGTTTTGTCATTAATGTAGAACATCATAAACTTCCCATCGTACCCTAATCCCATCGTAACTAAAGTAGCATGTTAAATGCTTTGTTTTGTATTTGATCTTCAATGTGCTCTATGTGTGAGAATCACTACGTGCTTCTGTTCTCTCTTTCTCCGACAGGACACAGAATCCATTACATTCATGATATTACAGCTCTCTGAATAATTAAAATACTGAGATGTACACGTGATATAATTTTCATGATGATTGGAATAAAAGCATGTTATTAAACATGGGAACATGATGGCGCAGTGATGGTTCATGTCTCACACCCTAACCCTAACCCTAATTTCAATGAAATAATTTATTGTAGCAGTACTGTCACTTTCAAACGTACTAACCTCCAATTCCTGTTGTTACTTTTCTTTCCCCAAATACCCAATCGCCACACAATCAGCTCTGTAATAGACATTAAGCCATCTGTAATCTTACGACGATTCTTCAAAACTTTTAAGGAACATTGAAATATCTTCATAGTACGTGTTTAATTATTCTTTCCTTCTATCCTTCCAGTATCGCGCCAGCCTCAGTAAATATACAGTGCGAGGCAGGAACGATACGTGAACTTGCTAGCACTGCGGCACCATGTCCACACATGTTTAATTATTAACAATACAGATTATTTAAATGAAATTAAAGTTTTATCTGTATAATATAATCAACATATTTTGCTGCATTTCATCTTAAAAATGATATTGTCATCATATGTAAATACGCGCTTTATAAAGTGGCGCAGGTTGTGCAATATTATAACTGTAGTGCAAGTTTACAGTGGGGTAATTGTTCTTATAAGTACAAACGGTTCTACAAGGAGCAATTGATTGAGTGCATTTATAGTTCTTGGGATGAAACTGTTTCTGAACCGCGAGGTCCGTACAGGAAAGGCTTTGAAACGTTTTGCCGTGGCTGAGGCAGCGTTTGCTTGATGCTGTATCCCGATAATTCTTTTTCTGATCAGCTGCTGCTGTGATTCCCCACTCAGATACAGTGATATAAATACTCTGAGTGGTGCAGTGAGAGTAATATCGAAAAAGATGATCCGCTGTGGAAACCCCTAACGGGAGTAGCTGAAATAAGAAGAAGAAAGTGCAGAGAGTAACAACGCTAAAGCAGTTACGGTATTTGGAATACTATGGCTATTCCCTGGTCCATTATATTGTTACAGGTTAATTACAATCAGATGCATTACACTAATAAACAATATGCGGTTAATTTCAATGTATTCATAAAGCCGCGTCAGGAAACGAAAGAATAACCACACAGGAACAGTAGCACTGCTTTGACGCTGGGTGCCGCCAGTCTGCAAAACCGAGCGGAGAACTTGCGTGCGACAGGGTATGAGGTACCGTGGAAATGTGCGTGGCTTTATGCCAAGTGTAGGTTTTATACATCGCGATTTAAATGTGGAAACGTTCTTACGCACCATTTCTGTGCGTACGCACCATTTATACATGATGCCCCTGGTCTGCAGAGGGAAAAAGACAGACAGGATTAGTGGACAGCTCCAAACCCTGGTGTGGTGAGTAAGTACAATTATTCAAGCCCCTAAGCTGTCTCCCATGACAATATATTTGTGTGTGACAATATATTTGTGTATATATATATATATATATATATATATATATATATATATATATAAACCCTTAGTTATTTCAGTTTTTAGCCCATTATCCCATCATTAATTCCTTACTCAGAATGTTTTAGAATCTACCTGTATGAAGTTTTTTTTTAGATTTTAAATATTTTATTGAAAATAATACATCCAGGTTGCCTCATGTACCTGAAAGAAAAGCACATAACATTTTGTTTGGGTATTCTGTTTGTACTACTTCCTCTTTAATAATTTTTACAGGATACTGTGTCCCTTTAAAAACAGCATATTTGGTCCTAGGGCCTCATGGTTCTTTAAACAAGCACTCATTATTTAAAAACAGGATAAAGGTGACACAAAAGTACTGGTCAATCCCTAGCAGCAATGTTTTTAACATGGTTCCTTCCTGTTGATCCTCCAGTAGATTTTGTTAGAAATGCCCCTTGCCTACAGCTCCTTCATTTTGTCTACAATGTTTATCCCTGACGGAGTTACAAAACTCTTTTCCTGCAGCAACTATGCATGTCAATTCATGTACTTTCACTTTTTCTTTTCTATACTGACTTTTAATATGTCATTACTGTTGCCATTGTTTGACTCTGTCTTTCTTGTGCTTTGCAGATGGGCTGACTGCTACACAAGCTTGTTTTTTAAATTCTGTAACAAGATGGATGGGATGGTGTAAAGAAAATAGTTTAAACTGTTTAGGTAATAGACCTTTTGCTTTTGGTCTGAAGTCTTGTCAAGCAGAACAGGAATGCAGTGAATGCTGGTGGATTTTGCACAGAATACCTTTTTCCTAATTAGCTTTGAACCTTTCCTAATGAGCAAAAAAAAAAAAAAACAGGTGGCAACCCGTACATCAGGGGCCTCGTGCATAGAATTCACACTAAAACATGGTGTATGGACAAAAGCAGAAATGTTCGTACGCACAAAAAAATCCAGATGCATAAATCTGGGCGTTCGCCAATTTCCACATTCTTCCGCTCCATAAATCCTGGTCAGGGTGAAAAGTAATGCACATGCATGTGCCTGCTGTCACTCCCCAAACTCCTCCCAGAATTACACCTCTTTGAATATGCAAATCAATATAAACAGCCCTTAAGCTCAGCATTCTGTGAAAAGGCAATGGCAAATGCACATGGGGAAATAGAAGAATTTCAGCGAATACCAAATGGAGGCAAGGAAAAACATCCTATTTGTTGGTTTAAACAGAGGTATAAACAACAAAAGGAAGTTGATCGAGTGACAGAGTGTCGGAGAAACTCGAAAGCTCAAGTTTACAAAGCCGCACAGTGCCCAAAATAAAAATGTTGTCAGATATCAAAGTCGCTGTGAAAAGGCGAGTTGTAGCCCACCGTCTGAGTGTCATAATAAAGCTTATTATGGTACAGAGAAAAGAAAAAAAAATAGGGACACAGTGGGAAAAAAGCTTGAAATGTCAACTTTAATCTCTAAATTTCCACTTTAATCATGTAGTTTATTTTGTCATTAAAGAAGAACATCATAAACTTCATCTTAACATTGTTTAATTTACTAGTTTCTCAAAACCCATCGTAACTAAAGTAGCACGTTAAATGATTTGTTTTGTATTTGATCTTCTATGTGCTCTATGCGTGTGAATCACTATGTGCTTCTTAAACAGGCTTTCTCTTCCTCCGACAGGACACAGAATCCATTACATTCGTGATATTACAGCTCTCTGAATAATTTAAATACTGAGATGTATACATGGTATCATTTTCATGATGATATGAGTTAAAGCATGTTATTAAACATGGGAACACGGTGGTGCAGTGATTGTTCCTGCCTCACACAAGATGCCTTCTGCGCCATGCGCAACCTTTGATAAAATAATTTATTGTAGCAGTACTGTCTCTTTTAAACATACTAACCCCCAATTCCTGTCCTTCCTTTTCTTTCTCCAAATACACAATCGCCACACAAACAGACGTTAAGCCATCTGTAAGCTGAGAACGCCGATTCTTCAAAACTTTTAAGGAATATTGAAATATCTTCGTCGTACATGTTTAATTATTCTATCCATCTATCTTTCCAGTGTCGCGCCAGTCCCAGCAAGAATACAGCACGAGGCAGAAACAATCTGTGAACGAAGTGCCAGCTCCTTGCTAGCGATGTGACACTGTGCCCTCACATGTTTAATTAATAACAATATAGATTATTTAAATGAAGTTAAAGTTTTATATGTATAATATAATAAACATATTTTGCTGCATTTCATCTTAAAAATGATATCGTCATCATATGTAAATATGCGCTTTATAAAGTGGCTCAGGTTGTGCAATATTATAACTGTTTCGCAAGTTTACAGTAACGTAATTGTACTTATATGTACAAATAGTTTTACAAGGAGCACTTGATGGACTGATTGATTGCATTTATAGTTTTTGGGATGAAACCGTTTCTGAACCGCGAGGTCAGTACAGGAAAGGCTCTGAAGCATTTGTCGCATGAGAGCAGTTCAAATAGACAGCACGGGTGAGGCAGCTTGTGCTAGATGCTGTATACCGATAATTCTCTTTCTGATCAGCTGCTGTAGAGCTGTGATTCCACACTCAGATACAGTGATATAAATACTCTGAGTGGTGCAGTGAGAGTAATATGGAAAAAGATGATCGGCTGTGGCAACCCCTAATGGGAGCAGCTGAAAGAAGAATAGGTGCAGTGAGAGTAACAACGCTAAAGCAGCTATGGTATTTGGAATAGTTTGGCTATTCTGTGGACTATTATATTGTTACAGGTTAATTACAATCCGATGCCTTAAACTAATAAACAATATGCGATTAATTTCAGTGTATATGATAAAGCCATGTCAGGGATGTAGATCTAAAAAAGAAAGGGAAACCACACTGGAACAAAAGCACTGCTTTGATGCTGGGTGCCACCAGTTTGCAAAACCGAGTGGAGAAATAGCGTGAAAATGTGCGTGGGTTTACGCCAAATTTAGGTTTTATACATTGTGATCCGAGCGTGGAAACGAGAGTATGCAACATTTTTGTGCATACGCACCGTTTATACATGAGGCCCTAGGAGATTTACATTTTGGGCAATAAGGTTGGAGCTGGTAGTGTTTTGAAAAAAGACACAGCTGCTTTTAAAAACTGTTGCTAATTTCTCTTTTCCTCTCTATGTGTTTTGAGATCAAATAATCTGCAAGAAAAGGAGCCATCTAGGAATGGAACGGTTATCAGCATCTTGTTACTACTACTTGGACTAAATGAAGACATAACACACCCAGGTTGTATGAGTTTTTGACCATATACTTGTTCTTAATTGTTTTAATGCATATAGATATACTTTTTAAGTAAAAGCTTAAAGTTTGATTATTATTAGTGAACCTAAAGCTTGATTGTCATTCTTTGTCTAACTATGGTCCCTTAAGACCATGAGAGGATGTTTTTGTGAAGCCCTCTATTGGTTGAACTAAAGGAGGAAAAGTAAAGACAGCCTCAGTCAGCTGTTGAGCCTGCCATTAGGGGTCCCCAGGGTTAAACAGTATGGGTGATACAGGTAAGAGGTTACAGGTAACAGTTACATAGCTTTTTTGATATTTCTTCCTATCTTCCATTGACAAAAGGTCTGATAAGACTATAAAACAGATGGCACTGAAGAAAGACCGAGAGTGACAGTATGTTTTATTAGGATAGAATGTTTCAATATATCAGCTTCATAGGGAAGGTTAGATATTACAAAAAGCTAGATCAACCTCAAGACATGCTGCACAAATAAAGCCATAACAAACATTATACATTGTAAACATTATGCAAAAGAACAAAACAGGATCTTTTGTTGTCCCAGTATCCCCCACCTTTGACAGATAATTGATAGTACAAAACCGCTATTCAACAACTGAAACTGTTTTGTCATGATAACCCCTCACTTAGAAGCGCACTATTTAAGTACCCTTCCCATAAGTCTAGCTGGTGCAACACTTTTTAAGTAGATCTGATACAGAATAGACTCTTTTCTCTTTTCACCTGTAATGATAGAGAAAGAAGATCTAAGCTCTTGTGGGTTACAGGTACTAAATCTGGAATAAAATTTGTTAAAAACTTCTAGCCATGACTTACAGTGGTAACATTTAGTCAGAACTGTTAATGCCCTAGCCAGTCTTCCTTTGCATTCCTTGTGTTGCATGTCTATTCCACTTTTTCATATTTTTAAGCTCTTGCAACTTAATTTATCAACCGAATTTTCCCTTTTGCTCTTTGACCCATTGCTGGTTTATTGTTTCACTAGAACCAACTATGACAGCTGTGAACATTATGTAAAAAAGGCAAAAATACTGCATAAAAGGAAAGAATAAACACAATAAATAGCAAACAAAGAAATTGAAATCGCTCACTGCCCCTCTGGTCCTATAGAAACAAGATTTGCATACTCTGTAATTAATATGGTACCTTATGCATATTCCCCCTTAAAAGTACCGCATCAAGAACTTATTTTTCTCACTTAACAACCCCTCTCTCAATGCGTTTGGCCTTTTTTCCTTTTTGCCAGTTAAGCTCTTGCCACCCCAAGTACAATAAACTAGTTACAAAGATATCTTACAGAGCCAGGAAAGCCTCTGCAACCCCTGGGATTATTCATCCAGGAGTCCAGTTCTAAGCTGTAGGAGACATTTAAGCAAACCCCAGTAAACTATTATTACAATTTCTTTGGAAATTTACTGTTTCAGTTTTCATTTTTTGCCTATAGTAGGAACGCAAATGTATCAGAATGATAAGTGGTTTGGGGGATTTAGAGATGTATTCAACATACAAATTACAATACAATTTATTTTTGTATAGCCCAAAACAACACAAGAAGTGCCACAATGGGCTTTAACAGGCCCTGCCTCTTGACAGTCTCCCAGCCTTGACTCTCTAAGAAGACAAGGAAAAACTCCCAAAAAAAACCCTTGTAGGGAAAAAATGGAAGAAACCATGGGAAAGGCAGTTCAAAGAGAGACCCTTTTCCAGTTAGGCTGGGCTTGCAGTGGGTTTCAAAATGAAGGGGGTCAATACAATACAATACACAGAACAGAACAAATCCTCAATACACTATAAAAATAAAAATTTTACAAGTACGGAGCAGAATTTAACAGTAGATGATATCACATAATATGATTTGGATTTGTTTAGATTCCTAGAGACCTCAAACATCAAGCTGCCTCCCCTATTTGGCCATTCCACAGCTGAAACAGTGTTCAGCCAGCCAATCCGATGAAAGGACCCCTCTACCCCACGATTCCTGCAATCCTCCATCAGGGATGACTTTACCTTAGGCAGGCTAAACAACGTGGCAGGTGGGCCGTGGCACTAAGTGCCACACTTGAGTACCAAGAAGAGAAACAGAATAGGTGAGGGTTAGTAACAAATTATAAGTATCATATTACTTATGTTTTAGTGCTAAAGATTAACAACAAAGATGCAGTCAGTACAGTTAATCAGCAGCTCTAGTCTGGATATGCTAAACTGAAGTAGTGAGTCTTCAGCCGGGATTTAAAAGCTGAGGCCGAAGGGGCATCTCTTATAGTATCAGGCAGACATTTCTACAGTTTAGGGGCCCTGTAACTAAAAGCTCGACCTCCCACTGTTATTTTATTAATCCTTGGAGTCATAAGCAGACCGGCATCTTGAGATCTTAATGTGCACTCTGGTTTGTAAGTCATGATAAGTTCAGACAAGTAAGCCGGACCTTGGCCATTTAATGCTTTATATGTTAAAAGGAGGATTTTGAAACCTGGCCTAAACTTAACTGGGAGCCAGTGTAAGGATTTAAGAACTGGAGTTATGTGTTCATATTTTCTTGTTCTTGTAATAATTATTACAGCAGCATTTTGGATTAACTAGAGGCTGTATAAAGAACAGTTTGAACATCCAGTGAACACCGCATTGCAGTAGTCAGTCCTACTAGAAATATATGCATGAATTAATTTCTCAGAATCCTGTTTATTTAGAAAGTGCCTTAGTTTCCCAATATTTTTAAGATGGAAGAAACAGGACTTGGGCAACTTTGTAATATGCACTTTAAATGACATGCTAGAGTCAAAGATAACTCCTATTTTGCAGACTGATTCAGTAAAATTAATGGCGATTTCAACTGAGTTAAATGATGACAAAATATTGTTGTGATCAGCGTAATTCCCTCCAACAATTAACATCTCTGTTTTATCTGTGTTTAAAGACAAGTAGTTCTCATCCATCCGCTCCTTTAATCCACTAACACAACTGATTAAAAACAGCATCGGAGAAACTTTATTTGATCTAAATGAAAGGTATAAATGGGTGTCATCTGCATACGAGTGAAAATTAACATTATGTTTCCTAATTATAGATCCCAGTGGAAGCATGTAAAGTGAAAACAATAAAGATCCCAGTTCTGAGCCCTGCGGGACACCATATCTCATTTCTATGTATAATGATAGAGTACTGTCAGCACATTTCTGTACATATTGGAACCAACCAAGCAAGCACAGTTCCTGTAAGGCCAACATCATTTTCTAGCCTTTGCTGTAAAATAGAATGGTCAATGGTGTCAAACGCTGCGCTTAAGTCTAACAACATAATTACAGTGGAGTTTCCTTCATCATAGGATATCAGAATGTCGTTTACAACCCGCATTAGAGCCGTTTCTGTACTATGACCAGTGCAGAAACCAGACTGAAATTTCTCAAATAAATTGTAATGCGTAAGGTGTTACTGAAGCTGATTGACGACTACTTTTTGTAGTACAGTGGTACCTCGGTATACGTCTGCTTTGGAATAAGTCCAACTTGGTATACGTCCTGTTTGGACACGAAAAATTTTGCTTGGTATACAACCTTTGTTTGGAATATGACTCGCATCAGTGTGCCAGTTGCTAGCATTCAGGGAACAACCCGCGCTATAACTCTCTGTGAATTTTCACAGCTCCTGTCAAAGGCCAGCTTTAAAATAAATAATCACCACGCTCGCGGCTAGTGGTTATGTGGCTGAAGGTTCTCACCTACGTGCACAGGTGAGAGACCATCTGCATTCGTGATTGTTCCTGAGGCTGCTTATCTTGATAAATAGAAGCACGAGTCGGCTAGAAGGGGAGGAAAAAGAAAGAACAGACGGGAGGTTGCATGCGCGCGAGAGAGAGAGAGCGAGCGAGTGCGCGCATGAAGTAGCTGAAGTAGGCAGAATGAAGGTCAGCTGCAATTAGGGTGACTCCCCTGTTGGGAAGCAGGGAGACCACCAGGTAAAAAGGCACCAGACTTCTTCTTCTTCTTTTTTTTTTAAAAGAATGCTTCCTGCTCTATTTTAACCTCTTTGTTTTTAAGAAGACTTTTTTCTATTGTTTTTAACCTCCACGTTTCACTTCTGATTTTATGGATTATTTATTGGAACTTTGGAGACTGCACTTTAATTTGAACACCTTGTTTTGTTGATTGTTTTAATAAAAGCACTTTGCACTTTTTCACCATCCCCTTGCTTTGTTGTTATCAATGAGCTTAGCAGTGAGGCACATTACCGACTGTGTAGGGTTCAAGGGCTCCCCGACAACAGATGGGAGCAAACAGCAAACCCGCATCGTCATAACGTGATTTTGTGTTTTTTCACGTAAATTTGAATTGATTGTTGAAAAGTATGAAGGTGGCATGCGTATCCGGGACATGGTTGTTGCATACCGTTTGCCGAGAACGACGGTATCTGCGATTGTGAAAAACAAAGACGTTATTAAAAAGTAAAGTGAGGTTAAATTTTCATTTATTTAATCAAATTGCTTTTGTATTTATGTATTTTAGTATTAAGCAGTGTTTAAATTATTTTATACAACCCCATCAATGTATAATATGCCAATAACAATAGGATTTTTTTTCATGAGAATGGATTAATCATTTTCCCATTATTTCTTATGGGAATAATTAGTTTGGTATACATCCTGTTTGGTATAAGTCCAAGGACCTGGAACAGATTAAGGACGTATACCGAGGTACCACTGTATTTTAGAGAGAAAGGGTAAATTTGAAATAGGCCTATAATTATTTAGTATGTGTGGGTCTAGGTCTGACGTTTTAATTAATGGTTTAATGACTGACACTTTTAGTGCATCAGGTACTGTGCCATGCAATAATGAACTACTGATAATGTTTATAATAGGCGCTGCAAGTACTAGTTTTTTTGGCACTGGATCTAGGGAACAAGTAGTGGGCTTCATTTTAGAAATGAAAGTTAAGACCTCCTGCTCAATTACAGGATTAAAATGACTAAAGTGCTGTATGCAATGTGAGGCAGGGTCTGCTAAGCTAGTACAGTGGAACCTCGGTTCACGACCATAATTCGTTCCAGAACTTTGGCCGTAAACCGAGTTGGTCGTGAACCGAAGCAGTTTCACCCATAGGATTGTATGTAAATACAATTAATCCGTTCCAGACCGTACAAACTGTATGTAAATATGTAAATATATGTAAAGATTAAGCACAAATATAGTTAATTACACCATAGAATGCACAGTAATAGTAAACTAATGTAAAAACATTGAATAACACTGACACAAAACACCCAGGCTCCCTGCTCAGCTACACACGCTGGCTCGCTCACGCTCTCTCCCTCTCTCTCTGTAGCACACATACCACCAAAGCCCCTCCCTCCCTCAGTTACAGGAGCAGGCTGGCTCACGCGCTCTCTCTCTCTCTCTGTAGCGCACACACACACACACACACACCACCCACCCCCTATCCTCCCCCCATCCCTTCCCTGTCAGCTGCCCGCGCTCTCTCTCTCTCTCTGCGCTTGCTCGCTCGCGCTCTCTAATCTCTCTGTAGCATGTGCTCGCGTAGCATTTTTTTTAAAATGAGTTTTAAGCACAGCGGAAAAAAGGAACATTAGAACAAATCCGAAGTGCATGCAAAAACCAACCACAAGCAACCAAAAAAGTAAGATTGCAGGAGATCACGCTATTAAACTTAAAGCCTGATCGCTGTAAACACTGTTTTTAAAATGAGTTTTAAGCACGGCAGAAAAAAAGGAACATTAGAACAAATCCGAAGTGCATGCAAAAACCAACCACAAGCAACCAAAAAAGTACTGTAACAAGATCACTCTATTTTAGCCTTACATTCCAGTTGCTGTAAACACTTTTTATAAAATGAGTTTTAAGCACAGCAGACAAAAAGGAACATTTGAAAAAAGAGAAAAGTAACATTGCACCTAATCGCGCTATGAAAAACTCCATTTGTAAACACTTTCATGAGTTTTAAGCACAGGGAAAAAAGCGAACATTTGAAAAAAGAGAAAAGTAACATTGCAACAAATCGCGTTATGAACTGAAAAATTAACTTTTGAAAAATCCGTAATACAAAAACCACCAAGAAAACTAACCTTGTATGAGTCGAGTTCTGGCATGAAGTGTTTTCCTTCAGGTGTTTTCTCTCTTGTGATTTCTTGGGTTTCTGGTGCTTTTAGCTGGTGGGAGTGAAAGCCTCATGCAGCCATTCCAAAAACAAAGTTCTTGTGACCCAACCCTTCATGTTTGCCCTCCATATTACTGGCAGTCTGGCTTTGTTTACATTGTGCTGCTTGAAAGCACGAGGGTTCTCAGATTGGTAAATGAGTAAAATGGTAAACAGTTTTTCCACCTCTTGTAATTTCTTTCTTTACTTCGATTTCAATTTTCTTCAAAACTTTCTTCTCACCACTCTTCACTTGCTTAGAAGCCATAGTTAACTGCAAAAGCACATGAAATACTCTAGAGCACAAAGAGAGTGCCTGTCTGAATGAAAACAATGAACAAGGAGCGGCTTTGCTTAAATGAAAAAGCCAGGCAGCCACGCGGCTTGCTCGCTTTCTCTCTCAGCCTGCCTGTGGTGGGGGGATGGTTCGCTTGCACTACAGCCTGCAAATAGGCAGGCAAACACGTGCAGCAATCTCCTCCTCCCCCTCCCCAGCAGGCACGTGCTCGCTCACTCTTGCTGTCTCTCTCTCTCTCTCAGCTCAGCTCAGGCAGGCAAGGGAAACTGGCTTGTTCGTATACCGAGTGTGCGTATACCGAGTGTGTGGTTGTGAACCGAGGCAAAAGTTTGGCGAGCTTTTTGGTCGTGAACCGAGTTGTACGTGAACCGAGACGTTCGTGAACCGAGGTTCCACTGTATGTGGTTTGTACTGTGATGCTGCGATCTGGGATCTTATATTTTTAATATTTTTTAGTTTTCAACACTCTGATTTAAGAGTTTGAGTGTTTTCATTAAACCAGGGAGAGTTTTTATGTGCTTTGATCACTTTTGTTTTAAGGGGAGCCACTGCGTCCAGAGCATCTCTCAAGGTCACTTTATAATGTGATGTTAGCTGATCTAAATTGTTTTCCACGTTTACATTTGTTGTTAACTGATCTAAATGGTTTTCCACGTTTTAACTTTTTTGAAGCAGAATTACATTCTAGATGCACTGTCTTTGTTTTAATCTGTGAGTGCATTGGCAAGGGCAGGACTAAATCAAATGTAATTAAGTACTGATTGGAAATAACTTCATTTAATGGGGCAATGTTTAAATTGCGCATTTCAACTTTGTAAGTTATAATTAAATCTAATATGTTGTTATGATTATGTGTTGGACCTTTGACAACCTGACAAAATCCTACTGAATTTAACAAATAATTAAAACATTTGCTAAAAGTGTCAGTTTCCACATCAATGTGTACATTAAAATCCCCCATCAGTACTACGTGATCATAATTTATAGCCAAATCAGATAAAAGGTTGCTAAATTCAGTCACGAACACTGAATATGGCCCTGGTGGTCTGTAGACTAGCTCTATAATTGTGTTGGAATCTGTTTTAATATTTAAAATGAATGCCTCAAAGGATGTAAAGTCACCTAAACTTTTAGATGTGATTTGCATTTAGTTACAATGTATTATTCCAAGGCTTCCTCCTCGACCATAATCTCTAGACTTATGAAGGAACAAGTCTCTGTCTGGTGGCATCTCAGCTAGAGGAACAGTGTCACATTTACTAAGCCAGGTTTCAGTGAGAAGACACAGCTGACAAAACTGCATGCTTCTTTCTGAACTGGTGGTATATTTTTTGTTTTAATTTGAAGTAAATTTCTATTACAGATGCCCCTGGTGGAGGGTCTGGTTTTATCCATTGGTCTAATTATACACCTTATTTTTTGGTTATCAAGTAATTTAAGGTTTGCATCAAGACTAAAATTACTGGATGCCCCACAACAGAGATTATGGGTAACAGCTTCAGGATAGTAATAGGTGAGATAAACAACAGCCTGTGATTTAAGATCACATGACTGTGGCCTAATCAGTCAACCAGGCAGTTTTGCTGCCATATTTTGGGATAATACATATGATCTCCTCCAGTTAGGATGAAGACCATCTCTTTTGAAAAATCTAGGCCTTTCCCAAAAATCATCCCAATTGTTCACAAACACTATGCTTTTATTTGCACACCAGGTTTCTACCCAGCAGTGAAGGGAATGCAATCTGCTATAAATCACATCCCCTCTATATAATCTTGGTAAGGGGCCAGATACAATTAAATTCCAACATTTTCTTTTAGCTTTGGTGCATAGAGAGATGACGTTCCTGTTTAATACCTCAGATTGCTGTAAATAAATATCATTAGTGCTGACATGCAGCAATAAGGTAGATACTTCATCGTCGGCAACGCAGTCCATTGCGGCCTCTATGTCAGAAATCTTTGCCCCTGCGAGACATTTAACATTAACTGCTGGTTTAACATAGTTTGGAATTCTAACATTCCACACTATGGAATCGGCAATTATGAGCACTTTCTTATTCTCAGTTTCTACAGGTGCGCTGCGGAGTGCTGAGAATTTGTTCTGGGTCTGAATTGGTGACCTGGGTGCCGAGGGACTAAAATTTGGCTACTTAGACCTCCGTCTTACTGTTACCCACTCGCCCTGTGGCTGAATTGGTGCTGCTGACTTCAGCCGCACACTGACTACAGTGGGACCTGGAGAGACTGAAGCTGAATCAGAAGTAGGCGAATTGTCTAAACAAACCGAGTCGATCAAATTTTCGGTTTGCCTAATTGCTATCAGGTTCCTAACGCGGTCCTCCAATTTGCGTATTTTCCCGACCAACTCTAAATTAACTAAACATTTTTGGCAGGTGAAGATGTCTACACTATCAGCCGAAAAACCTGAACATATATTACCAAAATATATGTTTTATCTAGGCTATAAACTATGTAGCTAGAAGACTCTTACAGATATCCTCAAATGTGTCACCAGACACAGATACAACTTTACCATTATAATTTTGTTAGAAGTATAAAGTAATATACAGTAATTTTTAATAGACAGCCATATCTCAGTAAAACAGAAAGAGCTTGTGTCTCAATAATCAGCATCATATTTTATTATGGAAGAAACTTATTTTATTCCACAGTAAATCAACTTTTAAAACTAATTGCAGCGATAGGAAGCCTGTAATCTCTTTCTCCTTAAAATTATGTATTTGGAAGAAACCTTTATTATTTTTATTATTATCATTATATTTGGTTAATATTAATGTTCAACGTTAGAAAACATTACAACTGCTTGCAACTTACACCTACAAATATAATTTTTACAATTGAAACAAAGGAAGACTCGCTCAGGACCATAAATTAAGTTGATGGTGGCGTTTAAGCTAGCAGCTTCGCCTTGTAGTTTGATGTCCAGACTCTACACCATACTGCACTTTCAGGCACCATGGAGTATGATCAGAAGTCACTGGCACCAGTAAGGTCACAGAGATATGCCTAAAGTCCAACAGATACCATCTAAGTTTTGTATCCTTCCATTAATTTTTTAATGGGGGCTTGGACTTGATGTGTTGCCAGACCTTTGTAGGGCAAATTCACACAAACCCACACCCACACATTTTTACTGCAAAATAGTTTACAATTGTCAATTATTATTTTGGTATTTTTCAAACAAATACCTTAAGTTAAGTGAAATCAGTATGTCTCCTACTGGTAAACAGTGCTGTAAACTCTCCTCCGATATTTTTTTACATAAGGAAGATGGAGATTTTGAGGTAAGAAAGACATACTTTTCAAGGTAAGTCTCTTAAATTAAAGAGTGGCAACATGTTGCCTGTTGATTAGCACATGCAAATGTACACATGACAATAATGACCCTGTAAACGTATAAAACTAAAATCTATTATGCATACAAATAAGAGATCCCAGAGAAAACCCCACATGAATAGGATAGCATCCCAAGGCAGCACAGCTGACCATCAAATTAAAAATTAAAAATTACACTCCCATCGTTGTGCATATGGAGAATATGGCAGGAGGATGAGATAATAAGTCAGAGGATGCAGTCAAAGCAAAAGGGTGGTGCAAGTGATGAAGACCAAGAAATTTGTTCATTTCCTACACGTCATGTTGGACTACAGTACCATCTTATTCAAGTACAATACTGAATTTCAGTATGACATCTTTAACATCATGTGAACATATCAGTTAGTGGAGAGCGCCACCTCATGCTTACTCAGCTTGAGAACAAAACCAGTAGAATACCAAAAAAGCCTTGGAAACAAATTTCAGAGTGAAAGGTGATGGTAGCATGTGCTACTGTGAAACTAAGCTCACAAAAAGCCAACAACCTGCTAGAAGAAGTGAGAGCATAGAAAAAGACACCCTTGGTTCAGAGTTTCAGAAGATTATTGACAACACAGTTAAGTATATTGACATCTGATTCAAATAACTATCTGAAAAGCCTCTCTCTTGTTTCAGAGTTTTTGACCCTTCCACTCTTCTGAGCCTCATGCAAAAAACTGACAAATTATGGGGACGAAGAGGTCAATTATCTTGTTACACATTTTGTCAGTTTGCTAAATGAGGAAGAGAAGGAGAAAATTCCATAAGAATGGACAGATCTAAAAATGTGGCTTTCAGAGCACCAGGGTATCAAGCTAGATTGCTTGCACAGAAATGTTCTCACTGAGAATTGAGAAGACCTCTGTCGTATCTTGTTACTGGTAAACTTAATGTGGATGCTTAATCCAGTCCACAGCCATCTGTAAGAGAAGACTTTCTTGCATGAACCGAGTGAAAATGTCATACCATATGGCTCTAAAGTGTGAAACACTGAATGACCTAATGCATCTCTCTATAAATGGGAAATTGTTTGAAACCTTTTGCCCTGACAACATTGCAATTAGTTCCTGGATGTATTGTGGAAATGTTCAAGACACCTGGAACATAACACCCTAACAAGATCAAACAGCAAATAGAGACAGATGCACCAAAGCCAAGGGAGGAAGCTGATGAAGCTGTGCCCTCAATGTCAAGTGGCACTCTCTCATCTATGATTTCAGTTGACACAAACTGATTTATGTTTAAACTCATTATATTGTTCATACAAGTTAGAACCAAACACATATTTATGTTGATTCATGTTGATGATTGTTCCTTGATTGTTGAATAAGTTATGTATGATTGTTGCTATTTGTGTTTAGAGTGGTGGCTCTGAGGCTAGGGATCTGCACTGGCAATCGGATGGTTGCAGATTCGAATCCTGTAAATGCCAATAGAGACTCTGCTCTTTTGGGCCCTTGAGCAAGGCCCTTAACCTGCAATTGCCGAGCGCTTTGAGTATTATTATTTGGAAAATAAATGTGTTTGATTGATTTTTTGACTGTAACTTTCCACATTAAGAAATTGTCTTTTTTATTTGAGCTAGTTAAATTTTTTTTGGGCTGCCAAAATCTGAAGAGTGCTTGCACAAAGGGCTACCAGGGATTGTGAAATTTTACAGGCCTGGCACTTAGTCCTGAAGAGGGTCACAGGGGTCTGCTAGAGCCTATCCCAGGTATCCTGGTCGGGTACCAGTCTATCGCAAGGCGAACACACACACACACACACTAGGGGCGATTTAGGATTGCCAACTGTTGATCTTGATATTTTGAAAGCAACATACTGTATAGTTATATTTTATAGAGTTACAATTATAATTAGAAAGAAAAAGTAATTATTAATTTCAGTGTCACCTGAAATACACTAAAGATACATTTATTTGTCAACAGTATTTCTAGAATTTATGTTCATCAATATTACATCCCTTTGAAAACATAGAGGAGACTTGCCTGAAGGGGCCTGAGTTGCCTCGAAAGCTTGCATATTGTAATCTTTTTAGTTAGCCAATAAAAGGTGTCATTTTGCTTGACTTTTCACTTCCTTCAAAAACAACAGGCACCTGATAAATACTAGGATTTTTCAAATAAAGAATTACTTATTTTTAATTGTATATCATCATAGGATAATCTTCTGCAGAAACTAATGGAAGAAATTTTGGTTATCATATAACATTAATTTATAGTGTCATGCATACGTGTCTGTGGGTTATTTTCCAGGCATGAGGGGGTGTAATCGCTGACTGTTCTGTCTCTTTCTCCAAGTACAACTCCAAGAAGATGCCCAATGAGGGCAAATGACCCAGTCTACAAACTACATATAAGAGCAGAGTGCTCTAGGAAGGAGGCATCTAATTTGGGTGCAAGCTCCTTCCTGAAGCCTGACCATTCTGCAGAGATTTATCACTGCAGATAACGGCTGAAGCCTCCTTTTGTTAAAATTTGCAACATTGTGCACCTGTTATTTTGGTTAAGCTTATTATTTCAGTAAACAGAGTGACCCTGTAGATAACCCAACATTTCATTTGGACTTGTTCATTCCTCTCAGTCGAAAATCATAGCAATCAGTTTAATTCTGCAAACAGGCATATACAATGATTACTGCATAGTAAAGTTGCTATGCTAAACTAGCCCTTCTTTATTCCAGCTTAGAAGACAACAACCACAAACAGAAAAATCCCATATCTCATGCTTTAGTAGATATTCTTCTCATAAGCAGTGCAAATACTGATTCCAGATGGATGAAGAATGTTAGGAAAGATGTATAATAGATTCCTTTA
>JANRMT010062833.1:26374481-26407695 GCA_026402145.1 Polypterus bichir lapradei | reverse complement strand
TTTGTGTTTATAAATAAATTGTATTATTCTGTTTGTTAAAATGAGTGGGCTTTACTACAAGTCTAACAGCCGGAATCTGCCTCCTACAACAGAGACAGGTAAGGTAAATAAAGTAGCAGTCTTACCAAATTATTTAATTAATTACTAGCATTGCTGAAGGAAAAAAGAATAATTATTTAACCAAGGTAAATCTCTCCTCACTTCCTTACACAGCACAGCTTGACAGTTACACTGAAAAAGCTCCAAAATCAACTGTTCATCTGACTTTACATTACTGGAGCCTGTTGCCTCATAAGTGTGCTTTCTGTTTCACCCAGAATTAGATAAGTTGTTCGAAACAACAGCAGCAGAACAAGAAATTCTCACTCTACAAACTGTCACTCAAATGAAAGCCAGGGCAACAACTGACATGAAGAGGAAGTTTGGCGAGCAGCTATTGGAAGAGAAGTGTTCCATCTTAACAAGATGCGCAATAGTCTGCATTTTTTGGATCAACGTATTTGTGTGAGTCTGCATTCTCTAATGTGATAATAATTAATTCAAAACAGATTAACTATTTCTCAGTGCAAATACTCACATTAAGTGGAAATATTGTTTTTTCAAGACAGCTATTGTACTGACATGCCCACAGCTTGGTTTCCCATATCAGAGCTCTAAAATGACATTAGTAGATTGTACTTGACTGGTGAATGAAAAGCAAATCTTTATAGGCTGGGCACATCTACACTAGTATGTAACACCCTCTACACACCTTGAACCTTTCTTTCCTCTTTCCACTTTTGTTCCTTGAAAAGTGAACCTTTCCTACTACGTTGTTTCTTACCCTTATGATTTTTGCCCTCACATTAGGAATATTTTTGGTGTCATTTCTTGTTATAATCTGAGATTATAAATTCTGTGTCCCATTTTTACATTTTCTGTGCGGTATACCTATTTTCCACTAGGTGTATTTGAGCTGTATTTTAGACATACAGTATGTTTTATAACTAAAGAGAATTCCTTCTGGCAGAACGAATCACTGAATTGTATGAGCCAGCACAAATCATAATCAAGGTATTTAATATGTGTTAGGGAAAATGACCACTTTCAAATAAAATACTAAGATATCCAATTGTATGATTAGTAACTAAGAGGTAAAGTCCTAATTCTATACCATTTCATGGAGTAATCTAGTAATGAAACATACATTTACATTTATTTGCTTGGCAGAAGGTACAAAGTGACTTACAAAAGAGGGAAATATAATCAAGTAACCACTTGAGGGCCTGTTTGTTCAGCGAGTGTAATAGGACAGGTAACAAAAGTTGACTGCCACAAGAGCAAGGATTACATTTACAATTATAGATTAACAATCGATAATGCAATTAAACTTAATGTAAAAACAAATCAACCAACAATATGAAATATTGCAGAGTATTTTTTTCAGTCAATTAAACAGATATTCACAGAACAGATCAATTTGTTGCTTCTTTTTTTTTTTTAAATTTTATTAATGTTATTGTAATCATTCCATACAAATCAATCAATTTTTACAAAAAGTAGGATTGAGAACAAGTCGACCCCCACCCCTGAGAGAGAGAGCAAGGCCAACGGAGTAAAACTGAAGGCTTGTAAACGTACCTAAATTGATAAGTTTGATAAGCCAATAGAGATGAATGGAGAAAAAAAGAAATACAGAAATAATTGCTTCCTCTGTGCTTTAAGAGCTTATTCTAAAATATTACTGACTAGATCCTGCCATGTTTTGAAAAATATCTGTACAGATCCTTTAACTGAGTATTTGATTTTTTCCAATTTCAAATAGTATAAAACATCGGTTTCCCACTGACTTAAAAGATGGAGAGTTAGGATTCTTCCAGTTTAGCAAAATAAGTCTGCATGCCAAAAGTGTAGTGAATGCAATCACAGTTTGTTTGTCCTTCTCCACTTTAAACCCATCTGGAAAAATCCCAAACAAAGCTGTTATTGGGTTAAGAGGGATTGTGAGAGGAAGGCTGACTGAAAGGTAATTAAAAATTTTGGTCCAGAATGATGTTAATTTGGTGCAGGCCCAAAACATGTGACCCAGTGAGGCTGGGACTTGATTGCAGCGTTCGCAGGTTGGATCTTGCCCTGGAAACACTTTGGATAGTTTTAGGTGAGAGAGATGTGCTAATTTTGATAAGATCATTTTGAGTTGAATAATTGTATGCTTTGCGCATATGGAGCTCGAGTGAATTCTCTGCATTGCTATTTTACACTCCTTTTCTGATATATTAATTGAGAGATCTTTTTCCCAGTGTCCTCCGGGATCTTTAAAAGGGAGTAACTGTAAAATAATTTTATATATTGTAGAGATGGTTTCTGAGTCCTTGAAATTGAGCAATATTTTTTCCAGCATGGATGAGGGTGCAAGATGTGGAAAATCGAGAAGGTTCTGTTTAACAAAGTTCCTAATTTGAAGATAGTAAAAGAAATGTGTAGCTGGAATGTAATTGTTCATAGGATGCAAAGACGTTGTCTATATAAAGATCTCTAAACAAGTTAATCCCAAATTTTTTCCAGATATTAAAAACTGCATATTTTTGCGAAGGTTGAAAGAGGTGGTTCTCTTGCAGAGGTGCCACAGATAAAAGCTTCTCCATCTTAAAATGCTTTCTACATTGGTTCCATATTCTGAGTGGGTGAAGCACAATTGGGTTATTCATATATTGCTGATAACTTGCATTTATTGGGGCACAGAGCAGGGAATATAAAGAAGTACTGCAGGATTTTAATTCTATTGCGGACCAGGCCTGTGTATGTTCATCTATTTGTGTCCAGGTTTTTGTAGCTTGTATGTTTGCTGCCCAGTAATAAAACTGGAAGTTAGGTAGAGCCATGCCACCTTCTGCCTTTTGTCTTTGTAGGGTAGCTCTTTGGATACGTGGATGTTTTGAGTTCCAAGTAAATGAGGTTATTGTTGAATCTAATTGCTTAAAAAATTATTTATTGATGTATATTGGAATATTTTGAAATAAAAAAAGGAGCTTAGGAAGAATATTCATCTTAACAGAGTTAATTCTTCCAGCTAGAGTGAGATGAAGGGTTGACCATCTATGTAAGTCTTGCTTAATTTTTTCCATGCAGACGGCAAAATTTTGTTGATAAAGAGCTTTATGTTTACTTGTGATGTTTACCCATAGGTATTTAAACTGTTTTGCAATGATAAAAGGTAGGGTGTCTTATCTAATATTATATGCTTGAGAACTCACTGGAAAGAGTACACTTTTATTCAGATTAATCCTAAGACCAGAGATCTTTTGAAATTCTGTGAGTGCTGTTAAGACTGCAGGCACAGAATTTTGTGGGTCTGATATATACAGTAACATATTATCTGCATATAGAGACATTTTCTGTTCCAGTCCTTCTCTGATAATCCCCTTTATCTGATCAGCATTTCAACAGTGTATTGCCAGTGGTTCAATGGCGATTGCAAACAGTAGCGGTGACAAGGGGCATCCTTGTCTGGTACCACGTTCTAGTTTAAAGTAGTCTGAACAAATGTTGAACAAATTGAAGCTTCTGGATTGGTATACAGTAGTTTGATCCATGCACAAATGTTTGGGCCAAACCCAAATTTCTCCAATGTAGTAAAAGAGTATTTCCATTCGATCATGTCAAATGCTTTTTCTGCATCCAATGATAATAATATTTCTGGGGTGTTTGACTTATTTGGTGAGTATATTACATTAAACAGGTGTCGAAGATTTGAAGATAAGTGTCGACCCTTGATAAATCCAGTTTGATCTTGTGATATTACCGAAGGGAGCACTTTCTCCATCCTTCTAGCTATAATTTTTGAGAGTATTTTAATGTCATTATTCAAAAGTAAAATTGGTCTGTATGATGCACATTGTAATAAGTCCTTATTTTGTTTAGGAAAAACGGTGATTAATGCTTGGTGAAAACTTTGTGGAAGAGTTTGATTGTCTCTGGCTTCTGTAAATGTTGCTAATAGGAGGGGAGCTAGCTGAGCGGAGAATTTCTTATAAAATTCTGCAGGGTAGCCATCAGGGCCTGCTGCTTTCCCGCCTTGAAGTGACTTTATAGCATCTAGTAATTCTGATAACGCCAGAGGTTTATCAAGTTCCTCCACACTAAAAGTGTCTATTTGTGGTATATGTAATGTATCCAGAAAAGCATTAGATTGTGTATTGTCTTCTTTAAACTCAGTAGAATATAAGGATTTATAGTAGTCTCTAAATGTGTGCATTATATTTTTGTGGTCAATGATTTTGTCTCCATTCGTGTTGGTGATTACTGGGATTGCGTTGCGAACTTCTTGTTTGTGAATTTGTTGAGCTAAAAGCTTATTAGCTTTCTCTCCACGTTCATAGTAATGATGTCTGGATTTATAAATTAATTGTTCAGTTTCTTCAGTTGTCAAGAGGTTTACTTCTGAATGCAGAGCCTGCATTTTCCTATGTAGAGCCTCACTTGAAAGCCTGGCATGTTCTTCATCTATTCTAGTAATTTCGCTTTTTAGTTCTGCTACTTTCTTGGTTTCTAATTTATTTCTGTGGGAAAGATATGAGATAATCTGTCCTCTTAAGAAGGCCTTAAGAGTTTCCCAGAGTATTCCTGCAGAAATCTCTGAGGATGTATTTGTCTCTAGGAAGAAACTGATTTGTTTGGATATAAATTCGGTACAATTCTCGTCCGCTAATAGAAGCGGGTTGAGATGCCATCTGCAAGGTAAGTGTGTGGGGCATAGTAACTTTAGCTCCAAGATAAGAGGTGTCATGGTCAGAAATAACAATAGCATCGTATTTGCAAGATTTAATCGTAAGCAAGAAATTATTATCTATAAAGAAATAATCAATTCTTGAGTAGTAATGATGTACTGGTGAGTAGAAAGAATATGTTCTTGAGTTTGGGTTTAAAAACCTCCAGGGGTCTGATAAGTTGTGATCAGTTATAAACTTTGTAATTATCTTTGCAGTGTTAGATGTTGCCCCCCCTTTGATAGAAGTCCTATCTAAGAGTGGATTTAAAACACAATTAAAGTCCCCCGCCATTATAATTTTGTGAGTGTTCAGATTGGGAATGGATGCAAATAAATTTTGTATAAATTCCTTATCATCAATATTAGGTGCATAAGCATTTATCAAAATCATTTTACAGTTAGATAAGTTGCCCATGACCATCACATGTCTCCCTTCAGGATCCAATACTACATCTGATGCTACAAATGAGACTGTTCTATGTATGAGAATTCCCACACCTCTAGTTTTCTTTGTAAAGCTAGAATGGAACATTTGGCCAGTCCAATCCTTTTGCAGCCGGAACTGATCCTTGCTTAGTAAGTGGGTCTCCTGTAAAAATACTATTTTAGCGTTTAAACCTTTCTTTCTCTTTAATTCGTTATTCAGGCCTTTAACATTCCAGCTCACAAAGTTAACTGACCCATCATGGAGACACTGATTCTGAATTTTTGATGTCATTTTATAGTCTTAACTGGAAGTGAGACAGCTTTAACCTTAATTTCATATTGCCATGCAGCCTATTGGTACGTTGGTAGTTATAATTATAAAGATTAAAAGGATAGATTAGGTATAGATATAGCCAGCTCTCTTTCTCTCCCCCCCTTAACCCCCCAACATCTCATTTGGCCTCCACACGTGAGGCTAGACCCCACTTCACACAGTCCCGGTCTTCTGACATACCCAGAGACAGAGCACGTCCAAAGCAACACAAGCCCCCACGCAGCGGCGTTTTAGGATTAAAAAATAGAGATATCTATTACCAATATAGTCTAAATACTATGTGCCTAAAATATAGTCATTAACAAACTATGAACTTAAAATATATATAATCTTCAGCAATCTTAATGTATTAAGATAATAAACCCGGGGAATGGTGTTAGAAAGTGGTCCAGAATAAGCATAGTAAGTCTAAATGCAATAATAGCAATAACAATAAACCAAGGGTATGATGTTAAACAGTCTTGTTTAGGGTAAAGAAAAAAATAAATAAATAAGATAAAAAAAAATTTAAGCACAAACATCTATAGCTGTAATTAAAACATAAACAGATAGCGTCTGAGTAATAATAAAGATATACAATGATAAAAACTCATATCTTAACAAATAGATCAGACAGTAGGTTATTTATCCATGCCATATCATGACAGGCTATGGCTCACTATTGTGTTTCAGAATAGTGCCGGGATCACTGCTTTCTTAATTCCTTTTCTGCTTCTTCCTTGCTGGCAAAGACATAAAATTGACCGTGCAATTCCACTTTCAGTTTGGCAGGATACAAGAGGCTGTATTTGATATTGGCTTGCCATAACCTCTGTTTAATGTTGTAGAAGGCTGCACGTTTAGTAGCTGTTGCAGGACAGAAATCAGGGAAGATAAGAATGTGGTTATTTTCATATATAATCTCTTGCTTGTGCCTGAGGAGTGCCATCACCTCTAACTTAAATAATAATCTCTCGAAGCGAATAATAAAAGATCTAGGTCTAACGGTATTTGATCCACGTACGCGATAAGCCGCTGCTATCTCAGAATCTGCGTTAAAGTCCTCTCCAATTATTTTAGAAAATAGTTCAGCTGCGAATTTCACTGGGTTTGGACTTTCTTGATTCTCAGGTAGACCTTCGATTCTAATATTATTCCTTCTGCTTCCATCTTCCAAAGCAGCAAGTCTGTCTCCGAGTTTTTTGCATTCGGAGCTGGCAGTTGTTGCTTTTTCTTCAGCACTGGCAGCTAGATTTTTGGCTGATTCAATCCGAGTTGTAAATGTCTCCTTGACATCCTCCAGTTGATCAGCAAGTGTGCTCAGTTTAGAC
This sequence comes from Polypterus bichir lapradei, assembly GCA_026402145.1. Classification (NCBI taxonomy): domain Eukaryota; kingdom Metazoa; phylum Chordata; class Cladistia; order Polypteriformes; family Polypteridae; genus Polypterus; species Polypterus bichir. The sequence goes on along the minus strand of JANRMT010062833.1, from coordinate 26,400,878 downwards.
GAGGTTTCCTGAATGTGCTCTTCAATTTTACCCACCATATCTTTAAAGATTGCCTCAAAGCAAATACATATGCGTTCCTCCAAGTCTTTATTATCGTGCTGCCGCGTCTGTCTCAGCTCCTGTTGCAGCTCCTGCCGCAGCTTCTCATTTGCTTTTTCCCTTGCCTTCTAGCTTTTCTTTATATCTTTCTTTATCTCTTGCTTGAGCTCAGCGATCATCACCTTCAGTTCAGACAGATCATTTCTGCTTTCGTGCACCGTAGGTGAGGCTGTGGGCTCTATTGCAGCTGGTGTTCCCAGCTCGCGTGAAGTAGTTGAGAGCACGGACTGCAAGGCCTTTTCCAGTTTCAGATGATCTTCTCCAATCGGCGAGCTATCATGACCTGCGTCACTCGCACTCGTACATTCGCTCCATCTGATCCAGGTCAGTCTCTGAAAAGCCGTATCTTGAGCTTGGGCTTGCCGATCTGAGCTTGGATGTAGCTTTAGTTTTCGTTTCTTTCTGAACCCCTTTCTTGTTGGCCATGTTTATATATGCTTGCATATACTGTAGTAGTGCCCCTCAGGTTGGATAAATACAGGATATCTCAGGATAATAAGCAGATAATATGAAAAATAACACCCTGCTACCAGAGCTCCGCTTCAGACGTCCATCTCTCGCAACGGACGAGACCAATTGCTTCTTAAACAAATTGAGGGAGTCAGCAGTTCGGATGGAAGTGGGCAGTTTGTTCCACCAGCTAAGAACTACACAGGATTGAGACTTGATGCCATGCAGATGCAACATAACCAGATGCTGTTCATTGGCAGACGTGAATGGGCGAGAAGGAGCATAACACCTCACCTGTGTCTCCATATACTGACCCACTGATTACTTTGTAGGCAAGCATCAGTGATGAACTTAATGTAGGCTGCTACAAGGAGCCAGTGTAACAACCTGAATGGAGAAGTGACATGTGCACATTTTGGTTGGTTAAAGTACTCCTGCCAGAAGTGAGTTGCAGTAGTCCGGACACAACAAAACCAAAGCCTGGACCAGAGGTTGTACAGCATATTCTGTCAGATAAGGTCTGAACTTGCAGATGTTCTACAGTGTGAATCTACAAGAATGAGAAAAAGTACTAATGTGGTAGAAAAAGACAGCTACGTTGCGTACTGACTTGACAGGTGTTATCGACAGTGAGCCAAACTGTACAGAGATGGGGAGTTGATCAGACTGATTGGCCAGGATCACAAAAAGCTCATTTTTTGCCAGGTTGAACTGTAGATTGTGGTCCTTCATTGTGGTCAATAAGACATGCAGAGACTTTAACTGTTATGATACTGTGTTGTCCTCAGGAGGGAATAGCAGGCACAGCTGTGTACCATCAGCATAGCACTGATAAGAAAACCCATGGGATAGGATGATGGAGCCCAGGGAGGAGGTGTACAGACAGAAAACACAGGACACAGCACCAATCCTTAGGGCACCCCTATGCATGTTTGATGCACAATTGACAACTGTTTTTGCCAGGACACACTGTAGGATCTGCCCATGATGTTGGGCTAAAACCATTTGCAAGCAGTCCCAGTGATGCCATGGTCAGAGAGGGTGGCAAGAAGCATGTCATGGTTGAATGTGTTGAAGGCAGAGGAGAGATTTAGCAGGATCAGGACCAATGACACGTTGGTAGCTGTAGCAAATCATAGCCAGTCAACCACAACCAGTCGAGTTGTCTCTGCTGAGTGGTTCCTCTTGAAGCCAGATTAGCTGGTTTTGAGCAATCCATTTTGTATAAGGAAGGAAGAGACCTGGTTAGAAACAGCTTGTTCAAGTATTCTGGAAAGAAAGGAGAGGAATTTATTGATGACACATGCAGAAGAGTATATTGAAAGAGAAACAAACACTCTACCTTAGTTAAGTAGGAGTATTCGTTGCCTTGTCTGGTGTCCTTGCTCAGTGGACTTGCACAGGTAGACTTGCAGTCTTTATGCAAGGATGGCTGCACACGAAGATGGCTGCACATGGGAGCTGAAACTTGCACAACGGAGTCTTAAGTCTCCTTAAGCAGTGAGCCAGCTTTGAGTCTCGAAGCAATCAGAAACAAAAAGAAAGAGGGTGGCACTGTTTAAACACATCCAAACTAGGCAGTAAGCAGGCAAACAAGTAAAGATTATGGTTGATTGGTATACTTAAAGATAAACAGTAAAAGCAACTTAATAACGATAATAATAACTAAGCACAGATAACTATTTGCAAGTCACTAATAGAAACCAAAACCTGAAGACACTTACCTCTCTCAAAACAGACACCTATAAACCCAGAAGTTACTTGCCTAGTTGGCAACAGAAAGCACCACTTTAAATATAACGAATAAAAATAGTCATAATTCTAAATTGTTAAATATATTATGTCCAAATGCATTAGGAAGCTAGCTATTATTAAACAAGGGCCATACGATATACTATATGCACATCATTAATAAAAGCCTTGGGTCAACCAAACTTTGAAACTGCCAGTTCCACATTATTTGAGGCATGCCAAAGAAAATAATGAGCTATTCGGTCTAAAAACTTAATACATGCTAGTATTGTGCAAGAATATATAAAACCAGGTTAATGATACCGGGTTGGGATAGGGTGGCATTTTGGGCAGGTTTCTCTTTTTTATTGACTATAGAGCAGAGTGGTTACAATGATTGCGACTTCACCTATATTGTAATAAATTGGGCACATGTTCAAAAAATACATAAATGAAAATATATAGCAACACTTAAAGATAGAATTACTTATTATACTAGTTTAGGATTTTATCAATACCATTTAAACCATCATAACTATACTTGATATTCCGGACTGCAAAAGGAATTAAGATAAACACCAGATATCCATCCCAAACAATATACTAAAGAAAGACAACAATCAACAAACATATACTACTGTTCAAAAGTCAGGGGTCACCCAGAAATGTTCATGTTTTTGATAGAGATTGATACCTTTTATTATCAAGACACCATTAAAATTATTTAAAGATATAACCAAGATATTAATAATGTTTATAATAGTTTATTACTGTTTGAAGCCACTGTTTTTTAATTTATTATTCACATATAGGTGCAGAGCTCCATTTTCAGCAGCAGTTTCTTTAGTGTTCTAATGGTAAATTCCTTTAGTTTATCCTTAATTAATCCCATTTACCTGATAATTGGTTATTAGAGAAAGATTTGTAATTGCATTAGCACCGCTGAAACCTGTTATTCTGTTCACTTGAGTTGCAAGGTACTGACATTCATAAAGTTCAGTTCTGAGTTCAAAAATGGCCAAAATGAACAGCCTTCTCAAGAAACATGTCTATTTATTTCTTTTTTGTCTATTCCATGTGACAGATTGCCAAGAAACTGAAGATTTAATAAAAAAGGTACCTGATACTGTCTTGACAGAAGACCAGTATAGAAAAAGAAGGGGAAGGCCCAGATGGGCAATTGCATAAGAGGAGAAGGACAAGAGAGCCTGTTGTTTAGAGAAATAAATGCCCTACAGGTCCTCAGTTGACATCTTCTTTAAATACACGCCAAATACCAGTGTCATTTGCAACAGATGATTCTGGGATGCTGCCCTTAGAAGCAGAGTTTTAAAGAAAAAGCCATATGTGAAACAGGCAAATAAAAAGAAAAGGTTAAAATGGGCAAAAGAACACAGGCATTGGACAGAAGATAACTGGAAAAATGCATTATGCTGAGCACCCTGGAGCACTCAAGCACTAAGAGAAATAATATTGTTCATGTAAAAGTTACATGCATTATTGAATAATTAAAAATCGGGGTACCACCTTGGTAACCATGTATACTTGAAGTTTAGGCAATGAAATAAAGCACAACCTTACAAACATGAGTTCAGTACAGAACTGAAGGACAGAAGTCGAGTGAGGGCTTATATGGAGAAGAGACCGGAAAGCAGAAGTGATGTCATTGGTGGTAGCGATGTCAGTCAGCTGGTCCGTAGGAGAAAGAGAGAAAGGATTAGAGCACAGTGCCAACCCCTGGTTCGGTGGGCAATCACATGTACTCAAACCCATAAACTATCTTCCATGCACTCACGCGTGACGATATGTAGTGTCATATTTTAAACATAATGCACATCTACAGAATGGCATGCATGATTAGTAATTATCTGTTAAATTTTGTTGAAAAGTAAAACAGTGAATCTGGCTACTGTTAATATAGTACAGTATATCAATTTTAGTTCCACTAAAAGTGGCTTGAACTTTTGCATACAATTCAAAATGAGATCCTGCAAATGCACAGTAGCTTTATCATACTAGCTAAAAATATTGAAACTAATGGGGGTGTCAGACTTTTTTTCCTTGAGTGCAGCAGTGGCTCCAAGCATCTTCTTCTTCAAATTTCTTTAACAAGAAGAAGTTTTTGCTTATAGTAAAATATCCGTTGTATATCTATTTATCCATTCAAACAGAATTGAATTTGTGGTTGGTAATTTGTAATTTGGAAGTAGTTTATCAGATTATTAAAAATTGTAGAAAGCATTTGTGGGTTATTGCCCTAAAAATGGAAGTAAGAACACAATCAGCCAAGAATAATTAGGTAACATTTTGAATGGGATGTAATAAGGCGGAAATCTGTATTCATCCCAGAAAACACTATGTTTCACTACTGTTTTACCATGTTCATTAACGCAAAATAACGGTAAACTCTGAGAAAACAGGGATTGACTTAATCAGGAATTTATCGAACCATGATCTACTTTTTCTGGCATGCTTGAGTGTGAATAGCAGCCGGGAGCTGTTTATTTAAATACAATTCTAAACCTAATTTGATAATATGGATTAAATAAAAGTAATCTATAATATAGACTAGTATAATGAATACAGAAAACAATCTTAAAAGCTTTACTACTTTTAAATAGTGTAAATACATATTTTATTTCACTTATAACAGACTTTTTGTACACAGATGAAGTGTAATCTTGGTGAATGGCAAAGGAAAGGTTGCTGCAATTTATTTTTGATGTCACCACATCTATTTGGACTAACTATAAAGGATAAAAAACAAAAGCCCTTCCATCAGAAAATGCGCCAGTCAAACAACTATAACAAGTCCAGCAATTCTTCCATTCATTGAATTTACCAGTTTTTTGCAGGTTCTGTTTATTAATGTTTAGACCCCTCCAAACTACTTTTTCTCATTATCCATATTTTTAATGTTTTGTCAGTGGTGATCTATTTTGATTTTGTTTTCAATGGCTACAGCCATCATAACATCACAACTGTAATCCATCATGCAACCTTTATGTTAGATGTTGCCGTGCTGCTCCCAAGATCCTATCATTGGATGAGCTTTATGTGTTTCTATTCTCATTCTCTCTTCATAATGTGCTTTTAAGAAGAATTTAGTGTTAGGATGTTCTTGCTTTGTTTTCTCAACTTCAGTTTGAGCTTTTGTGTACTGAGCTTTTTGTTGATTGGTCCTTTCAGTCTTTCTCCCCTGTTTTGAACTCTTCCTCGTTTCTAGATAAAGTTTTTACCAATAGCGACTTGGTGCTTTAAATTTCCAGTAATTCAATAATACTTGAGCTCACTGTCTCCCTCAAAGTGCCTGTAACTTTATTTGCCAGTGCTGAATAATGGACACTGCTACAAGCACACCTGAATAAGCATTTTCATAATGTGCTGCATTAGGCAAATTCTAAGCATTTCTCTCCATGGTCATATTGAAAATGAAACCATATGGACACAGCAGGCTTCTATATATAATGAAGTCCAAAAGCTCCCTGCAGTGTTTTAGCCATGTTTGCAATGTGGATCCACATCATTTTCCATACTAATTTTTCTGGCAATCCTGACCACAACAATGGAAGATCATTAGAAATGTACCAAGGAAATCCTGGGCAAAACAATTAGAAGAAGACAAAATGCTCACTCAGCCTCAGCAATGCAAAAGAAGCAGCCATCAATAGGCCACATTTGCAAATGATTGTATGCAATATGACTACACATACAAGCACATCTATATATGTTCTAAAGGATGAGAAAGAAAAGAGAAAAAAGACATTATCACCTCTTTATAGAAATATTAGAGCTCTGATATACTATGAGACTGCTTGGCGCTATCATTTCGGTTATAAACAGCTGTTATTTTGCTAAAAAGTTAAAATTTTGATTTTTGATTTGGTATACTTTATTAATCCCAGGAGGGGAAATTGTCTTTTTGCATGAACTTTGGGGAAAATACCAATAAATTGAGAAGTTGGTAATGAGTTAACAAAATAACAATGCAGAAGGTATATAAAAGATAAGGATATGTGTTTCCCTATAATGAAAGAAAATTGGAAAAAAATATTCTTGTTAAACAGAATTATTTAATTTAATGGGTATTATGTTTATAAGAATAAAAACAACCCTTATTCTTTAGAGGTCGTTATTCCTAAGCTCCCCATGATATACACTGTATAGTATATGTATTGACTTTTTTATTGGAATGATGCTGTCTTTATAAAGTTACAGTATTCAATTCAAGTACAGCACTACTTGTTAGCAGAGTTGCACCTCATTTTGAAATTACCCTGCAGAGCCTATTTATAGAGAAATATATTGATTACTTTGTTGCTGCAGATTCTTTATCACTTACTGGAGCTCCCAATCTTCAGTGTGGCTGCTTATTTCTTAGGCACAAAACCAAATGCTATTGTACCACTGTAGGCGCTGAACTTAATTTACCTCAATAATATGGAAATATAATAACATCTCCTATAATTGGAAATGCAATATGCCTGCAGCTTTTCCCTTATAGCAATTAAATATTACTACTCAGATTGTACTTAAATTAGTTCTGTTAAAAGAAATGAACTATGCCCATTTATTGCACCAATAAACCTGTAGCACTAATAATGAGTGTTCTCTGTACTGCACATAATAAGAAAGAAAATGGAAAACATTTTCAATGATGTATGAATTGTTAGAAATAATTTTATTGCATAAATGTCATTGCCTATATAGTCCTTACTAGTTCGTACAATAATAAAGCACTTTCATTATCCCTGTTTCCTTTCATTTTTAGATTACTGTGGAAATTATTAGAGATATTTAGCATGACTGCTTAGATTTTATTATTTGTATTTTCTGATTTTTCTTTAAGCAAGTAGTTATTGGTATTTAAAAAGACAAACAAAATACACTCAGTACAGTAACACAGATATAATCAAGACGAAAATAATAACTACAATGATGCTTAACAGAGCAGTTACATTTGAGAACAGTAGTAATTTGTATAATTTAATTTAAAATTCAATTCAAAAGATTAACCTGTCAGAATAATTATTCAGTATATTGTGAGACTTAGCCTGCTTGACATGGCACAGGACAGGTTCAGGAACCTACCGGGCCACAGAGAGACAGTGAGAAGTTCACAATGGCAAACCTACAAGTTGTGTCCTAGAAATAGACATTTTACTGGAAAGCTTTGGAAGATGTGTGGAATATCTGTATCTATACTCCTCAAGGATGGCGACTTGAGGGAAAGTGGCTGTACCTGGTATGGGTGGAACCTTGCTCCCCTTTAGAGTAAGAGGCCAGATACTTTTCACAGACAAAACCAGAGAGACTATATGGCAGGCACCTGCAGCGATTGTGTATTCATACCTTACATAAAAATACATAAAAGTTTTAAAATGGTCGAGTCCATGGCATTGTTAAAAACTAAATGTACTAAAAATAAAAAAATACAATAAATAGATAAGAAAAACTACCATGAATGACAAAAAGAGCTAATTTAGGATCCTGTAGGGGCAGAAGACTAGGCAAAAATCAGTGCTAGGCAGCATCCAACGCTTGGCAGGACACCAATGTTCTATAGAGCACGGGTGTCGAACTCCAGGCCTGGAGAGCCGCAGCGGCTACAGGTTTTCATTCTAACCCTTTTCCTAATCAGTGACCTGTTTTCACTCTTAATTCACATTTTAATAGCCCTGTTAGAAGGATTCAGTCCTCTGAATTGATTTGTTTCCTCATTAAAATGCAGCCAAACACAAATGAGACGTGAAATGAGCCAACAGATAACCAGCTAAAATGGGGCTTCAAACTCCAACTAGTTTCTTAATGAGAAGCCAATTCTTGCTGTTAATTAAACTCGTTATTTAATTCCACAACTTGTTGTTGCTCTCATTCTGCCACAGCTGACATTTCCAAAACTGTTGATTTTCTGTTTTTCATAAGAATATCGTCAAAGTGTTTTGATGAGTTGAGAGATCAATCATACCAAGACCTTCATCTTTCTTTATTTTCAGATATTGTGTGATGTGGCAGCTTGTTTTGTGTCTCATTATTGTTTGGCTGCTAATTAAGGAAAAAGAAACAACTAAAGGGCCGGAGTCAAGCTAATTAAAAGAAGTAATTAGCAGCAAAAACTGGTCACTAATTAAGAAGATGGTTACAATGAAAACCTGCAGCCACTGCGGCCCTCCAGGACTGGAGTTTGGCACCCCTGCTATAGAGCATTTACAGACTTCAAACCTCACTCTCACCAGGCCATTCTAAAATGGCTAATACAGTAAGTCTAACCTGTTTGGCAATGGTGTCATGTTTAAGGCAGGGTTTCAACCCTAACCCAACCTTTACCACTGGGTATGACATTTTTAAAGTAAGTCTGAGAAAACATTTTGCAACTTTACTGACTGACATTTCAATAATACAATGTGGTTTTTCTTTTTTTTGAAAGAACAAAAATTTGAAGGATGTTTTAGTTCAGAGTTTTTTTTTATTTTTTTGTATTAAAAGTAACCTGCATTATGCTGTTCCAAAATACAGTATATATTAAAAAAAGTTTGCAGGATTAGGAAAGCCTATTTGGCTGTATTTTACTTTAGAAGCAGTTAATTGTGTGTATGCGGGTTGTTGTAAACAGGTCTAATTAAGATTAAAATTTGGAGTAACCCTTATATTGTATTAAAACTAATAATAATTAGTTACACTCACATTTCAACACATTTAAATACGTTTATAATGGCAGGTTTACAATCAAACATAGATTGGATTAACTTGAAAAGAATAAAAGTTGAGTCAGAAAATGAATTTATGATCTTAAAACTCTACTACCAAAAAGACTGAATTAAATGACATAAAATATTTTACCTGTAAATAATTTTAAATATTTATAGATGTACTCTATTTACTCAAATCTTTGGTTTTCATTAAAATCTTTTTATAACCCAAAGACTTGATAGAATAAGGATATTTTTTCCAAATAGAGGGCAGTATCTATGGACTCAATTGTTATTTCTGAATTAAAAAAAAAAAATTAAAATAAAAAAATATATTAATTTAAAAATAAGATTGAGATAGAGTAATCTAATTGTAAACAGAAATTATTCCCCTAGTGTAGTTAAAATGTAACTTCAATTCTTGTGATTTTCTTTTTTCTTTAATTATTATTATTATTGTGTATATTATGTTATCTGTCTGTTTTTATATTTGTTTATATATTATTTATGCATTTTCTTTTTTGTGTCAGTGTGTTTCACTGGAGGACCCGCCTTCTACCTGTTTATTTCAGGGTGATGGATAGGCCTTCCAGATCAGCATTGTGTGTTGTAGTGAAAGCATTGTCTTAGTGAGTACTTTTTAAAAAAAAGACTGGATCTGTTTGCTTTGGGTTGCTTTTTAAATAAACCCATGTTTCACCAATTTTTTGCCTCTTCTCAACTTTTTGTTGTTTCATAATAATTTTTTTTTAAAAGAACCAGAGTTTTCACAGTTTCTCATTGTTTTTATTAATTTGTGGCTTGTGAAGATTTTTAAGGATTAGTTTAATAGTGGGCTTCCCTTTTATCTGTGCTAGTATAGACTGAATTTTACTTGTAGTTTGGGGAAATAAACATCTTAATTTTGAGGCCTCTGTTTAGCCAGGGGCTAGACTGTGATGTTTTGGTGGCAGGAATCAAAGAATCTGGTATGTAGAAGAAAATCCATGTTGTTAAATGTACAAGTACCTGTAAATATAATTTTGAGCTAAGTCTTTAGACTTGTGAAAAAACATTAGTAACCACTGCACCATCCTGTCATCCATCTCCTTATATAATACACTACTGTGGCTGTCCGTTTGTCTGTCCAGGATTTTAAATCACCTGTAGCTTGCAAACTGTTTGAACTATTGACCTGAAATTTGGTACACATATACTATGTGACATCTACTATCCGCTTATTATTAAAAGATTATTCCTCTTTTTATTTTATTGTAGAATCAACTGCCATTCTCATCCCTACCACCCTCACCATCACTTCCCCTACCTCTTCATATCTTAAATCATTCTTGAGGCAGATTGAAGACTTAAGTGCCAGCATAAGTGAAAAATTAAGGAAAACTTACTAAGTATTTGCAACACAAACACTAACTTATAAGTTTTAATGTGAAAAGACACTGACGAAAGAAAAGAGGAAGTGGGCTGGAGAAAAGAAAAGCTGCTCAGGAAGTGCATCAACCTCTGAGCAAATGAATGCTAAATGTACAGAGAAAGTGTATGAAAACTACAAATGCTCAAGTCAAGTTAACATTATTGTGCGGTACGCCGTTACTGGTAACTCTATATTACACAGATTAATATGGGTCAGTTGCCTGTAGGTTTCATGAACCATGATTATTTTTATTTTTTTTTCTGGAAAGGATAGGTTTTCCCCTAAACAAGATTTACCCTGTAATAATTTTATTTATGGTCAGGAATCTTTTCGGTTAAGTGTTTTCATTGTATGTGGTGAATGTTATTAATTATGTTTGTGCTAATATTTAAAGATACAGCAGCACCATTTTGTTTTTAGTTGAACATCACCATTTTGGCACCTGATTGTTAGGCAATAGCATTTGAGTGACGCTTTCATTATCCGATTTTGTGGGTACATTTAGAAATCTTTGTGTGAAAAGCTCTCATGTTTATTTTCTGGTTTTGATCCCACTTTGTTTTCTCTTTTGAGATACAAGTTTGCCTTTCTTTTTGGTTTAATCGTCAAATCTCTTGTCTTCCTGGTTTTGATTCTTGCCTGCCTATTGACTTCTCTTCCCAGTTAGCCCCTTTAGCCTGTCTGCTCATATTTTCCATATGACAGAGCATTAGGTATTTCTCAGTTTGCCCTAGGTAAAAACAAAAAACTTAGATGGATGAATGGTTTTGTTGATTTTTAGAAGCTAATGCAAGCTGGCTACAAAGTAGATTAAGGTTGGCCCTAACCATTGTGGGGCCCTAGAGAAAAACATTTCTTAGTACAATGCAAACACTGTGATATTTTCACATTTCTTCAAGATAGTCCACATTTGAGGTGCAGCTGAAAACAAACAATAAACCTTTGCAGATTTCCAGAGAAGGCAATGGTTCTTGAGTGTCTGGCCACATCTGCTGCCACTAAATTTATGTTGTGGACCGCACATGGCACAAAAAAGTTTTTGGATTTTTTTTCAGCATTCTGGCCTGCATACCTTTGTGCTTCCCCTTCATGCTGGTATCATTGTCATATGATGTTCCTCTGTAATTTTCAAAAGAATTACTTATTTCTGTGGTAGTTCTTATCACACAGAGAGAGTTGAGAGAGAGAGAGTTTGAGAGAGTAAAATGACTAATTGTAGCTTAACCTTTTATTTATATTTAGTTATTGACAATGTACTTACCAGCAGTGCAGGTGATGAAGTTCCAACTGAAAAGACAATGACATCAGCTTGAAGTTGTGCCATGGGAGGAAGTGTTGCTGGTGGTTTATAGTTGGGTGTGAGAAGGCCACCTATCATGGCCCCTTTAAACCCTTGAGTGCCACAATGCTGGCAGGCAGGGGTTTCTTCATGTCTCTCTAGGGAAGGACGTCCATTTGGCCACATGTTTTGAGCAGAGTTACTGGCTAGTAAAAAAAGCAGGTCATGCACAGTAGGCATAAAGTAGTTATGAAAAAGAAAAAGAAAGTGGAAGTTCAGGAAGTTGCCTGAAGCTAGTAGAGGCATGTGTGGCATTGTTTGGATTATACAGTACCAGGCCATCATCGGTGATTGGCAAGGTTAACTATGCCCAGAATATAAAACTGTGAGACTGTCAGGGGTCATCTTTTGACTGTTTGGCATTGGAGAGTTAGAAAGGTAGCTTAGCAGTCAAGTAGTGATCCTTTAAAAAGCATTTCCTTGTGTTGTTGTGCTTGTGCCATTTTTTCTCTTTTGGTTTTTATTTCTTTTCTTGTGGAAGAAGGAGAAACAAATTGTTTGGTTGTTTGTTTTTGTTAGTTGTTTTTTCAAAATCTTTTTTTATTTTGAACCACTGTAAATACTGTACAAATTCGCCATGACCTATTTTTTTCTACATAAATATTATGAGTAACTTCCTTGAACTGTGCAAATATTTGAGTGTATATCATTAGAATTTGTATTCTGGCACTATAATAAAGAATTGTTTTTTTTTTAACATTTTCCACTGGTCTTTTCGGGTAGAGTATATGTACCTCATGGTTTGAATGAATGCCATGGTGCCAACGTACGGGGCATCACAAGTTCCTCAAGTCTGTCCAGGACAAAAGACAAAATTTCTCCTGTTGTTTATGTGGCTGGAAAGAAGCCCATAAAGTGCTCTTTATTTCTGGGTTCTTCCTCCAGTATGATAATTCTTATAATAAGTGAAGTTTACATTTCATGGCTAACATCAGGTGTGGCCTCCAAAATAACTGAGTAATATTTGGACTGATTGATGTTACTCACTATATTCTCTATTATCTTCTCACTTATGGAACTAATAAACTCATTCTGAAATATTTTTCCAAGGTGGCTTGTGTGGGTGCTTGTGCCATTCTCAACATGTTCCATATGCTGTTTCACACTTCTTTCAAAAAAATGTCACTGTTTGGCTGCTGTGAAGTGTTTGTGGACTTCCCCAAAGCAAGATATTGCTCTGCTGGGGACTGAAGGAGTGGGGTTATCAAACTATTGTTTTCTCTCAACCTCCAAGAGTGTCTTCTTTTGTTCCATGTTTTGCAAATGTTCATGTAAAATAATGGTGGTGTCAGCTTCTGCCATCTTCTCTTTTTGGAAAAGTGAAAGTGACCTTTACCTAAAATGGTCCTCTCATAACCAAATCACATCTAAGAGAATCAGACAGGACAGGAGGTGAATAAGTAGGATCAAGCAGTGGTACAATAAGATGTTGTCTTGCATCAACTGATATGCTTGTCTTAGCAGCTGACTAGCACCAGTGAGTGCTCATATCTGGTTTTGGGGAAGAGAATAACTGACTGGTACACTTAAATCCTGGCATGGGGTGTGGAAGAGAAGAGACAGAGGAACTACTAGCTTCCAATGGTCTCTCACAGGTTGGGGAGGAAAGTAATTGTGGAGAGACAGAGAATGGTGCTTGAAAATGTTTCAGTAGTGTACCTGAAAGGACAATATTCAGATGTGATATAAAATAATTCAATCCTGTTTATATAAATATATTGATAATGTGATAAATGAATTCAGTTTTAAATTCTATAGCTTTCCTGCAACATAATAATTAGATTTTTTGACACTCTTTTAGTGACTTAAGCTGAATAAATAAATAACAAAACTAATATAATTAAGTCAGCACAAAGCTAAAGTACCTACCTACAGTACATAGAATAATTAATATTTCATATAGCATTGCACGGGGCGGCACTTTGGCACAGTGGGTAGTGCTGCTGCCTCGCAATTAGGAGACCCGGGTTCGCTTCCCGGGTCCTCCCTGTATGGAGTTTGCATGTTCTCCCCATGTCTGCATGGATTTCCTCTGGGCGCTTTGGTTTCTTCCCACAGTCCACAGACATGCAGGTTAGGTGCATTGGCAATCCTAAATTGGACCTAGTGTGTGTTCCCTGTGGGTTTGTTACCTGGCTTGCGCCCTGTGTTGTCTGGGATTGGCTGCAGCAGACCACAGTGACCCTGTAGTTAGGATATAGCGGGTTGGATAATGGATGGATGGATAATATTGCACAACCAGTAAAAGGTATGAAATGCAATGTACATATATACATTAGTAAAGCACAGGGTGATGTATCAGGTAATCAACACATCAAAAAAGTCATATTCATTATCTTTCAAAGGCAGCCAGAAAGTGACTTTTTTCTTTCTTTTTTTTTAGTTGGATAAATGCCTTTCCCTTAAAGCAAACAATGAGAATCCAAATTATCAAACAGTGTATAGAAAAGCCTGCATGTTTTATATGTATTGATTTTATTTGAAGAAAATAACATTACATACAATCATTTTTTTAATGAGAAACAAGTATAAGCAGTCCTAGTCCTGGTTTGTTTCTCACATGTGACAAATTGTCCCTTGTGGAGGTTTCTGATTCGTATTTTTAGTTAAATAATTTGCAGGGTTTTTTTATCTTTGACATGAGACACTACATTTATTGTGGAGTATTCTGGGGTTTAGGTCCCTTATGTCGATTACCTAACAAAATAATTTAATAGCAAATAGATATTATTAAACTGACTGCACCATTCTAAGCTTATGTGCTTTATATTTTATCACAGAGTCTTTTTTCTGAAAGCACATGCCACTAACTGACAATCTCGTGTCACACTTGAAAGATGCCACCCACTTGCCATCCCATACCGAACACATAACGAACCTACAAAGTGCTACTCTGCAAGAGTGAACTAATAAATGATTTTCCATCTAAATGTAACCACAGATCATTGCGCACACCTGTGGCACCTTACTGCCAAAACAAAGCAAGTGGTGTACAAAAACAAAAAGGCAATGCGGCCAATGCTGAGCCAGGATTTCCTAAGTCGCCTAAGTCACAGTTCAGTGATGATATAGATAGCTGCCAAAAAAAAACTTTTTAGTGAATACTTTAAAAACATTGTACACCAAGGTATTCACTTTTATTTTTATACTATGTCCAGTAAGTACATTGTAAAGTAAGCAAAAATAGTTTAACTTCTAAAAGAAATTAAAATGAATGTGAAAGAAATGAGATGTTTGTGAAATACAAGATGTAACAACAATACATATATAACAACAATGTGCACATTTTTTTCAAAAGGAAGAAAAGTGCAAAGATAAATATAGTATGTGCTGCTTATATTTAAAGGGTGGGAAGGTAAAAGAGAAAAAAAGTTCCTTAGTGTCATTAAAAATATGCTTTGCCTCCTGAGAATCGCAATTATACCTTCTTAATTGAATTAAATGGATCCAAACATTATTAGATCTGCTAATACCAATGTTAATTACATGTAAAGTCAATCAGGATAGATTTTTTTTCCTATACCGCTGTGTACAATTCTACAAACACTAAAATAATTGTTCTGTGATGCTTTGCTGGTATGTACTATATACTTAAACTCAAGAGACAAAACTTTTTATAAAGGTACACCGTAATTAAAAATTTTCCTTTTAAAATCTGTATATAATGGAAATTAGTGTTTAGATGAAAATAGCTTTTTCTCACAATTCAGAATCAAAACAGTTTCTCAGTGGGATTACAGTACCTCCATTTTTATATGTTTGACTGTTGCTGTACTTCCAATACAAAATAATGCATTTTGCGCTTACTTTTGAAGTGCAGAATATGCAGTGTTAAGATAAATGAGCACATTCTAAGTGTGTGATTTTTATTTTTGTTTTTAACAGCATAAAGGAATGCAAATTGCAGTGCCAGCAATTAAAAAAATAAAAAATAGATAATTTAAAATTAAAACATACAAACAAGTATAATATTGCAACACTTCATATTTGATAAGGTACCAGGTATGAGGTAGGGCGTCAAACTAAAAGAATTCAGAGTGTAATGTGTAGGTGGGTGCAAAATTGGCTGAAACACAGAAGGCACAGGGTTATTGTGTGTGGAACATTACCTGAAATTAGTTACGTTAAGAATGGCGCCTCTCAACGGTCAGTGCAAGGGCCACTACTACATTGTATTTTTATATATTATTATTTTATTTATTTATATATATATTATTTTTATATATTTATATATAGTTGCGCTTGGGTCACAGAATTGCACAGAAACACACAGGAGATTATAGAGACAAGAGCTTTATTCAAACACTTCAAACAAACATATGTCTCTTTCAGAAGTAAAACGAGCTCCATGTGTAGACAGAGGGGACAGTTCCGTCTCTCAACTGAAAAAATAGAAAATCACCTTCAATCATAGGGGTGCATCTCGGGAGCTTGACTCCCAACAGGAGCAGAGGATGTCAGAAGAAAGACAAGGCAATGAGACAAAAGGACAGGTGCTGTACAGGTTTTTAAATGCTCGAAGCGCTGCGCGAGAAGCAGATCATGCAACATGGCAGCAACCACAATCCAGCAGCTAATGGAGCAAAGAGGAGGTAAAAAAAGCTCTATTTGTTCCCATTGTATCAGCGTTTAAGAATGGATTTCGGAGGAGCGACCGCATCATCTAGGGGTGCGTCCAGCCCCACTCTTCACAGTATACAGTGTATATATATATATATATATATATATATATAGTGCTAGAATAAATCCTTCACAAAGACAAAACAAAGTTTTGGGGACCGTCCCCGTATATTGTCGTCCAGAAAATGAGAAAAAGAAGCAATTCAAAGTTTGGAATTACAATGAATATTTTTACTGTGACAAAATGGCGGTTATATAGCAGAGAAAAACATGTGACAGGAAATGTTTGACATGTTGTGACGCTGCAGCAGGAAGTGAGGTGATTTGTGGGTGCCGGAAGTGACATCGTCAAGGAAGGCCAGAAGTGACGTCATTGCGGCCATTTTGGAACCCGGAAGTTGCAGGATTATTTTTCTTCTTGGTTTCTGTTGATAAAAGAGAGTTCAGGTAAGCACCACGTCACAACCCCTTATCCCGCGATGTTTCACTGACCTTTAGGCTCTTTGACTGCCTCCTAATCGCACATGTGTGACTATATATATATATATATATATATATATATATATATATATATATATATATATATATATATAGCTCAAAAAAATGAAAGGAACACTTTTTAATCAGAGTATAGCTTCAAGTCACTGAAACTTCTGTGCTATTGATCTGGTCAGTTAAGTAGCAGAGGGGGTTGTTAATCAGTTTCATCTGCTTTGGTGTTAATGAAATTAACAACAGGTGCACTAGAGGGGCAACAATGAGCTGACACCCAAAACAGGAATGGTTTAACAGGTGGAGGCCACTGAAATTTTTCCCTCCTCATCTTTTCTGACTGTTTTTTTTTACTAGTTTTGCATTTAGCTACGGTCAGCGTCACTACTGGTAGCATGAGGCGATACCTAGACCCTACAGATTTTGCACAGGTAGTCCAGCTTCTCCAGGATGGCACATCAGAACTTGCACCCTGTGCTTTTCACAGATGAAAGCAGGTTCACCCTGAGCACATGTAACAGACGTGAAAGGGTCTGGAGAAGCTGTGGAGAACGTTATGCTGTCTGTAACATCGTTCAGCATGACCGGTGTGGTGGTGGATCAGTGATGGTCTGGGGAGGCATATCCATGGAGGGAGGCACAGATCTCTACAGGCTAGACAACGGCACCTTGACTGTCATTACGTATCAGGATGAAATCCATGGACCCATTGTCAGACCTTATGCTGGTGTACTGGGTCCTGGATTCCTCCTGGTGCATTAGATTGCTAGGCCTCATGTGGCGTAAGTATGCAGTCAGTTCCTGAAGGATGAAGGAATTGATACCATTGACTGACTCCCATGCTCCCCTGACCTAAATCCAATAGATCACCTCTGGGACATTATGTTTCCGTGCATCTGATGCTGCCGGGTTGCACCTCAGACTGTCCAGGAGCTCAGTGATGCCCCGGTCCAGATCTGGGAGGAGATCCCCAGGGCACCATCCGTTGTCTCATTAGGAGCATGCCCCAACGTTGTCAGGCACGCATACAAGCACGTGGGGACCATACAAACTACTGAGTACGATTTTGAGTTGCTGCAATGAAATTTTGACAAAATGAACTAGCCTGCATTATCATTTTTTCGCTTTGATTTTCGGGGTGTCTTTGAATTCTCTGTTGGCCCTCTGTTGGCTGATAATTTTTATTTCCATCAAACAATGTGGCATCCTTTTGTTCCTAACACATTACCCAGATTATAGATATCCATCAGGATTTTTTCCCATTGAGATCTACAGTATATATATATATATATATATATATATATATATATATATATATATATTAAATGATTTGCAGTGGAATATAAATAATAAGCTAGATTAAGTTTGCAGATGATACCAAGCTAGGTGGACTGGCAGATACTCTAGCGTCTGTTAAATCATTACAAAGGCACTTGGACAGTATACAAGCTTGGGCAGATGTGTGGAAGATGAAATTTAATGTAAGTAAGTTTAAAGTATTACAAGAAGGAAGCAAAAATAATAGGACTAAATACTCAATGGGAGAATGAAAAGTTGAAAATACACCTTAGGAGAAGAATTTAGGAGTCATAGTGGACTCAATATTATCACCTGCCAGAGAGTGTCCAGAACCCATTAAGAAGAATAACAATATGTTAGGTTGGAGTACTGTAGGTGGAGTACACATCAAAGGAGGTTATGCTCAAGCTTTAGCAGTAGTTAGACATCATCTGGAGTACTGTGTACAGTTTTGGTGTCAAGGCTACAAAAAAGACAGAATCACTAGAAAAAGTCCAGGGAAGAGTGACTAAGCTGGTTCCAAGACTGCAGGAGATGAGTTATGAGGAAGGATTAAAAGAGCCAAGCCTTTTTAGTTTGAGCAAATGGAGATTAAGAGGTGACACCATGACTAAAGTGTTTAAAATTATGAAGGGAATTAGCACAGTGAATTAAGACGTGTTCAATAAGTACACGTGGACACAGTTGAAAAATTGTTAAGGGTAAATTTCACACAAACATTAGGAACTTTTTCTTTGTATGGAGGCGCATGGAATAAGTTGCCAAGTAGTGTGACTGACAATAGTAATTTAGGGACCTTCAAATCTAGACTAGTGAATAGTAGTGGTGAGCTTTGTTGTGCTAAAGGACCAGTTCTTGTCCAGATTATTCTAATATTCTAATGTTCTAAAGACCTTTTTTCATATTTTCACCAATTTTACCAGTTTCTTTCTGCACTGGAGAATCATATTAAAGTTCTTCTTACATTGCAAACTCAGGCTGGTAAAGTGGCATTTTACTGCTGACAAACATACATATGGTAACTTGATGTGAAAATCTAAAACTGGCCACATGTAAGCAAGCCTGGATATATGCATGAAGGTGCCCTAGAGTGATATCCCAGTCAGAGTTAGTTCCTGCCTTGTGTCTGGTTTTTCCATTATAAGCACTGGCTCTCTGTGACCTTTTAATAAAAAATGGGTGCAGGTAATGGATTAATGAAAGGATATAAATAAATCAGAGATATCTTGTACAGTAATACTAGCACAGCTTAGCATCTTTGTCAGAATGCAGAAAAGGAAGGGGTGATGTCAACATAGCAAAACTTATTTATTGCACTGTTGTTGACTCCAGTATGCTATTTGTCAAATGTTACTTCCAATTTATTTCTATATACACTTATCATTACTTTCCCAAGTGCCTACTTTCCTTAGATTTGTATCAGAATTATCTTGTACTGCACTTTGTCATTTTGCTACTTTTACTTCTATTTTCATATAATTTGCAGAACTCCTTGTTATGACATGCACCTTGAATAGCGGCAAATAAAATAAAGATCATTTGAATTGTTGAACAGATTTTCATTTGTAACAGACCTTCGTGTATATGTATGTGCACTGACTGCTGACAATGTTTCATGATATATTGAAATCTGTACAGAAAGGGCACTGTTATAAGGTTGAAACCTGATGGTGTGAAAGGTTTAAATGAAATATACCTAATCACAAATCATTTTTACAGTCACTGTTGCATCAGCACTTATACTCATGAGAAGCAATCCCAAGATGTGTAGCACAAAGACATTAGAAAGCTGTGACCAGCTTAAAATTATTAGAAAGTCATGCAGACTTTCTTGGGGAAGAAACAGAGAATGCTAAATGTCAAACTACATTATCAAAAAAAGCCATACCTATTTAATCTCCAAAAAGATGAAATGTACACTGCATATCTATGCCACTGATGAGGGTGAACAAGGCATAAATCTATTGTGTAGTACGGTCTCCTGAATGGGCCACAGAGGTATAGGAAACAAAGGCAACTCAGATTCTTAATGTCTTCTTTTTTAATTTTGTTTTTTTTCTATTACCTTAATTGAAATATCAGTTGTATTTATATTATGTGCAATTGTTTCCTGTACTTTGTCCTCGCTCTTTACAAATCTGTCAGTCACACCTCTTCCACTCTCTTAATTTTGTTTATGTTTATATGGGGGCAACTTATTTATCTTAAGTATACACCCAGAGATAAACAATCCTGGAACAAGTGAGAATTTTATCTATTTAAAAAATGTTTGTGTATGATCCTTAAGCTAAAACAGCAACTATCTCACTTTACTGTTTGGAAAAAAATAACCATGTTACTTGACTGATTATAGGAAATATTGTGAAAAAAGAAGTAGATAATTTCTATATCTCTTGTGATAAGAAAGACACAGGCACCTCAAAAAAAGGGTTGGGGCGGCCATATATATATTGGGCTCTGTCTGCAAAAGGTTAAATTTTGATGAGTTGTGTTCAGGTTGAAGTCCAAAACAGAACTGATTTTGGTTTGACAAGATGGCGGCTTTAAAGGCCATGACAGGAAGTGATGTCATCGGGACATGAACTGGAAGTGACGTCTTTGGGACCGGAAGTGATGTCATCTGTGGCCCCGGAACCGGATGTGACGTCATCTATGGAGCCAGCACCTAGTGGGATTTCCCAGAGATACAATGACTCCCTGAGACATCTTCTTGCCAATCCAAGGATGCTTGAAAGAAAATCCCTGAAGTTATAATGAAAACATGCACACTGTGCACAGACAATGACTAAGTACAGGAATTAACCCTTGTGTGGTATTCATATTTTTGTTACTAAGCTGTTATTCATGGGTCTCGTATACCCACTGTGTTTTTGGGTTTTTAAAATAATAAAAAAATAATGTTTTATGTCAAACTACTTAACAAATGTTGACTATTTCTCACTTGCAAATGATATACAGGTAAAATTCCATTACAATGAAGGTTCCAGGGACATAAAAAATATTTAGTTGTAATGAAAATTTTGTTGTAATGAGATTCTATATTTGTAGCTATAGTGCTTTCTTTAACTTGCGTCCAGGTATCTGCTGTCATTTCAGTAGCTTCTTTCACGTTAATTTTAATCTTCTCCTGTCTACTAGTAATGCTGACGAGAATTTTTCTCAGCATTTCCTTGTGATAATACACTTTCAGGGTGCGAATGATGCCCAAATCCAATCACTGCAGCACTGCTGTGCAATTGGGTGGGAGGAATTCAACGTGAACATTATCTAAATGTGGAAGCATGTTGTGGGCAGCACAGTTATCAATCAGAAGCCGAATCATCCTACCCAATGGGAACGTCATGCTGAAGTGCGTCCCCAAGTGTGATTGCCGCATTTGTGGAAGATTGTTTGTCCATTGCCAGGGCAGGGCAACATCAGGCTCACAGCGGTGCAGTGAGGCACCACAGAAGCAAATCCTAAAAGATCGGGGTTGCAATATAAGTCCCTGTCTTACACCCCAAAACACGAGGCTGAGTCTCAGTACTTTAGCAAAACCAGCTTTATTCAACTTGAAACAGGAACAGCACAGTTATTTATTGTAGCGGGATCTGCCACTCTACTATAAACAGACACAGCTGTCAGGTAGGGTCATGGCAAGGTTAATGGCCAAGTAATCCGGTTCACTGCATTTACAATGCTCCTTGCATCACCCATTGAATTTGCTTTGGCGGAGAGACTCAGCAGAGCTGTGAGCCTGCTGTTGCCCTGGCAACATATATACAGCCTTCCACAGATGCGTTGATCGCACTTTGGGACGCTCTTTGGTATGTTGTCCAGTTGTGGGAGGTCCAAAGAGAGTTTAGAAACCTCACATTTTCTTGAAAGAGTGCCGCATTAATAGGAATGTTTCTTGAACGAGCATCACTGAACCACATAAAAACTGCTTTTTCGACATCTTCAAATGCAGCAGTTTGCATACATTTGCAACCCGAGATTTTTCTTATTTTTTTGCTCGGCCTTTCAAGAAAGTTGACAGTGTCAATGGTGAAATTCCGAATTCAATGGCAATGTCTTTTTTCTTTTTACCGCAATCGACAGCTGCAAAAATGTTAATTTTTTTTTCTAATATGAACTGTTAACATTTTGTCTTGCCTGCCGTTTCTATAGGAGGGTGACAATGAGTTAAATTTCAATGGATGTTTTTCAAATGTTGACAAGCAATAAGCAAAAGGTATCACTAAAAACCACCGAAGACAAAAACAGCAAAAAAACAGTATGAGCAAATTTTTTTTTTACAATGTTTGGGGATCGTTGTGCACAACTGAGCTGCGGCCACAGAAAAAAACAGCTCAGTAGATGATTCATTCAGGCATTTCAAGGTCTTTTGGGCACTTTGTTGTAATGAATGTTCTATTGAAGATTGAAGATCTGCTGAATGTACTTCGTAGTAACAAGATTTCTATAGACTTGTGTCATATGGGGAAACCGTCGGGACCATAAAAATACTTTGTTGTAATGAACATTTCATTGTAAAGATATCCATTGCAACAGAATTTTACCTGTAGTCAGTAAATATGTTTAATGTTTACTTTTAAGTTTACTATTAACACTAGAATTACCAGAGCCTACGAAAAAACTCGTAGGTCCGTCCCACCTTAAATCGCTTCTTAAAACCGTTCTCACCTCTCCGCCAGCGTCTTTTGTTAATCTAAATGTGCTGATAAAAGAAAAGCTGCAAGCAGCCGGCTATTCCATCCCCCCAACGACTTAGAACGTGCACAAACTTCTCCCAGCTCATGCCTTGATTATCTGGGAGTGAAGTGGAGTTTTAGAGTGGAAATAATAGATCATTATTTGGAATACACGCATTTCACGTGTGTTCTGTTTCTACAGTAATCCGTGTAAACACATTTTTAAAACAGAAACGTTTTTCATATTGTAGTAGTAAATGACAAAATGTAAGCATAAACTATATAATGTATGAAGCCTGAAGTCCAAATATCAAACACATTTACAAAAGGTACAAATATAACAGAACAAATATGCTTTTATTCAAAAATATAACTGCAGAAAAAAGCCACCTTAGCATGCCACATTGACACATACATATCTCAACTGCCACGGTAGCATAATGGTTTCAGCCGCTGACTAGTATTCTGAAGGTCCCGAGTTCGATCCCGCGCGATTCAGTTTTGAGACGTAAACTGCTGTTATTCTTACTATTTTATAATAAAAACATACATTTGATTTCAGTGTGTAACAGGCGGTGTAATTTATGATACTTGTAAAGGTTATTTTTTTTTATTCACTTTTCTTTCTCTCTATCGTGTTCAGGATCCTTCCCTACACCCCCCCCCCAATTGAGAATGCTGTTTTCACATAAAGATGCGCTATAGCTCTGCAGCGTATTTGTGACTGCATTCTCGTACCAATGCTTGTGAACTGAAGTGCCTGCGTGCACTTTTCGTGGCATTACACGTCTATTTTTTTGAGCATGCCCGTGTCGCTCAAACACAGGAACATATGTTGGTGTACAAGAATAACAAAACAAGTGCACTTTTATTCTAGACTATACGTGAAGAAAAAATAAAGCAAGTTACAGTCGGCGGTTGATACGACAGCTTGCGTGGTGCAATGCTAAGAACTGCTGATTTCCAATCCGTGCTATATAAAATCATCACATTCAAATTTTAACAATTCCCACACACCCTTCCTACATTCACGACATGTGTACTTGTTGCAGTGTACACATCTCTCTGTGCTATGGTTCCTATTACACTGAATGAGCACCTGACATTGTACTTTCTTCCCTATACAAATAACATTCGAGTATAGCGCATCTCCAAATAAATAAAATAACATTCGAGTATAACGCATCTCCAAATAAATCACATTCGAGCTACAGCGCGTCTTCAAATAAATCACATTTGAGTTATAGCGCGTCTTTATGTGAAAAAAAGCAGTGTCAGATGGGGGGGGGGGATCGTGGACGCGACTGAGAGAATGGAACTGAATTAAAAAAAAAGCTAACCTTTATAATTATCATGCATTTACACTGGCTCTTACAGACTGACTTAAATCAAATGTATGTTTTTATTCTAAAATAGTTCAATACATGCAATATTATTTGAAAAAGAAGAGCGTCAGATCGGGTTTGAATACACGCTGACGCTGTTACAGAAGGAGTCTGCTTATTCAGTGCAGCACTTTCAACGCACAGTACATGCAATATTATTTGAAAACGAACAGCGTCAGATCGGGCGCATTTTCAAACCCGATCTGACGCTGTTTGTTTTCAAATAATATTGCATTAGTGCGATGATGTTTTTACATATATTGTCTCTTTCATTCATCTTGCGGTTTGTAATCAGTGACCGCGTGTTTTTTCCCCGATCTTGCCAGTTCGCACATGTTGCTGTATGGTGCTGTTTCTTTTGTACTCCAGGACATGCAGAAGACAGAATAGTACAGAGCAGTAAGTTCAGCGCTATATGCAATCAGACAGACAGACAGGCAGAGAAGGCACTAGATATATAAATAAACAGGGAAGGCATTGTATAATAGATATATAAAAAACAGCTAAGGTAATAGATATATAGATAGGTAGGAAGGAAAGGCACTATATGATAGGCAGACAGGGAAGCTCCTATATAATAATAAAATTACTGTTATTACTATATAGATAGACAGGGAGTTCAGGCAGGCAGAACGGCGAAGGTTAAAAATAAATAAAGTTTCTCCCTAGCGAAGATTCGAACTCGGATCTATTGAGGTACAGTAAGTCTGCTGCGTTCTAAGTGACGAAATCTTACCAGTACACCACGGAAGCTGTTGTAAAAAGTCCTGAACCTTTTATAAAAGTGTATTTGCTCTTTGGCTGTCAGGCTTCACACATTTTATAGTTTATGTCTACATTTTGTGACATTTATTACTAAAATATGAAAAAGTTTCTGTTTTAACATCACAGATTACTGTAGAAACGGAACACGCATTAAATGCGTGTGTTCCAAATAACAATCATTTATTTCCACTCTAAAACTCCACTTTACTCCCAGATAATCGAGGCATGAGCTCGGAGAAGTTCGTGCACGTTTTGAGTCGGTGGGGGGATGGAATAGCCGGCAGCTTGCAGTTTGTTTTTATCGGCACATTTACAGGACAAAGGAGGCTGGCGGAGAGGTGAGAGAGGTTTTAAGAAGCGATTTAAGGTGGGACGGATCTACGAGTTTTTTCGTAGGCTCTGGTAATTCTAGTGTTAATGAGCCTAATTCTAGTTACAATTAGCCTAGTTGAAAACAAATTTATAGCATCTATACACCACATGAAAGGCATACTTTCAAAGTGTGTTCCATGCAAATGTATTTTTTGTACTTGAAGCATGTAAACTGGATCTTTCTGTCCTTCTTGGGTCCACAAACATGTCAGCGTTTCCTCTTGCAGCGACTGGTAGCAACTTAGAATGATGAAAACGCTAGTTATTTGTAAAAGGCTGCTAACTTCTCTAAGTGTCTCTATTCCTCACACAAATATATATATTGGCGGTCCTGTTGATCCAGCGTCCTTCTATTGAATCCTCTTCACAACGGCTACATGGGTTCTTGGTCTGTATTGTCTCCTCTGGATTTAAGGTCTTATCAATTCCTTGCCCAGTTCTTGAAGAAAGAGACTTCTTCTCTGGAGCATTCCTTTATTCCAATTTGAATTTAGTACCATCCAAATGACAAACACATTATAAGCAGTGATATCCAAGATATCTATAATAATAAAAGGCAAAGCCCTCACTCACTCACTGACTGACTGACTGACTGACTGACTGACTGACTCATCACTAATTCTCCAACTTCCCATGTAGGTAGAAAGCTGAAATTTGGCAGGCTCATTCCTTACAGCTTACTTACAAAAGTTAAGCAGGTTTCATTTCGAAATTCTACACGTAACGGTCATAACGGTCGATAACGGTCGACAACGTCCGCCATGTTGAACTTTCTCATTTATGGCCCCATCTTCACGAAATTTGGTAGGCGGCTTCCCTGCACTAACCGAAACCGATGTATGTACTTATTTCGATGGTATGACGCCACTGTCAGCCGCCATATTGAACTTTCCAACGTCACCAATTTTCAAACTTCCCGTGTAGGTAGAAGGCTGACCCCATCTTCACGAAATTTGGTAGGTGACTTCCCTGCGCTAACCGAAACCGATGTACGTACTTATTTCGATGGTATGACGCCACTGTTGGCCGCCATATTGAATTTTCCAACATCACTAATTCTCCAACTTCCCGT
>JANRMT010062833.1:26317002-26374471 GCA_026402145.1 Polypterus bichir lapradei | reverse complement strand
AGTTAAGCAGGTTTCATTTCGAAATTCTACGCGTAACGGTCATAACGATCAACAACGTCCGCCATATTGAACTTTCTTATTCATGGCCCCATCTTCACGAAATTTGGTAGGCAGCTTCCCTGCGCTAACCGAAACCAATGTGCATACTTATTTCGGTGGTATGACGTCACTGTCAGCCGCCATATTGAACTTTCCAACGTCACTAATTCTCAAACTTCCCGTGTAGGTAGAAGGCTGAAATTTGGCAGGCCCATTCCTTACAGCTTACTTACAAAAGTTAAGCAGGTTTCATTTAGAAATTCTACGCATAACGGTCATAACGGTCAACAACGTCCGCCATGTTGAACTTTCTTATTTACGGCCCCATCTTCACGAAATTTGGTAGGTGACTTCCCTGAGCTAACCAAAACCAATGTACGTACTTATTTCGGTGGTATGACGCCACTGTCAGCCGCCATATTGAATTTTCCAACATCACTAATTCTCCAACTTCCCGTATAGGTAGAAGGCTGAAATTTGGCAGGCTCATTCCTTACAGCTTACTTACAAAAGTTAAGCAGGTTTCATTTCGAAATTCTACGCGTAACGATCAACAACGTCCGCCATGTTGAACTTTCTTATTTAAGGCCTCATCTTCTCGAAATTTGGTAGGCGGCTTCCCTGCACTAACCGAAACCAATGTACGTACTTATTTCGGTGGTATGATGCCACTGTCGGCCACCATATTGAACTTTTCAACAGTCTTTGTTACTTATGGTCCCATCTTCAAGAAATTTGGTACACGGGTTCCCAACGCTAACTAAATCCTATTTACGTACATATATACGTCCATAGCCTGCAGCTTGGTCACCATGTGAGGCGGCGTTGGGTCTCCCATCCCATCACCTCCCACGTTGTTGGCTGCCTGCCTATATAAGGCCGTCCGTCGCTCCAGTCTCTACATTCCCTTCCTTGCTTCACCACGGGATTCACGTCTCCCTGCTGATAACTACAGCCTTTTTGTTTAATCCACGGCTTCTCCGCTGTTTTATTGTTTGTTTATTACAATTATAGTTATTGTATAGGTATTTTACACTTACTTTACATTACTCAGGTACCCATTTCCTTCATCATTCCAACCCCCATTACCATGTCTATCGAGGTAATCACCATCGATCAAAGAACTGTCACTTACCGAGTGGTTTCCATGCCCGGAGATGGCACCTACCTTTTCCATTCTCTGTGTTACATATTGCACGGCCATATCAGGCTCACTCTTGATATCTGGAAGAACATTGTGTCTTATGTATTGAATGACTGGGACAGGTTCAAGGTGTGGACTGATGACGGTACAGGAGATAATTATACTACACAGGAGCACTAGAAGAGTGAAATGCTTAAGCCCTTCACCTATGGTTCTGCATGTGAGTTGATGGCTGCCGCTGAATTGTTTGGTTGGTGCTTTCAAGTGTACCGAAATGGCCAAATATTTTACACCTTTCGACAACCGCCAATGCCTCTTAAACATCTTACATTCATAGGTGACAATTTCAGTAGTGGACACTTTGATGTTTATGAATGTTTAAACTCTCAAAAGCTGGATGTGAAGTTATCGATGAAACCGGTTGTAAGCTTACAACGCTTGACAGATGCCGAATGTCACTTCAACACAAGTCCTGCAAATACTGTCGTAATTGAAACAAACCATGAAACTGAAATCGATTATGACAGCAGCAATCCATGCTGTGAGATTTGAAACAAGATTACTGTTCACATGGCCAACTGTAAGTTGCATGCTCAAGAGTAAGCTCAGCGCACAGCTTGGTCATGTTACAACCGGAGGGCCGAACTGACAACGTGGTATACAAAGAGATCCTTAACAAATAATTATTGCCATATTTTCCCTCACTTTAAAAAGGTTAAATTTTCTTCTTAATAAAAATTTTAATGCAGTACTTCGCCGCTGCGAAGCGCGGGTATTTTGCTAGTCTTCTTATATAATATGCTACAGTGGCGGTCTGTTTGTCTGTCCAGGATTTTACAACACCTGTAGATCGCAAACCGTTTGACCTATTGACCTGAAATTTGGTATACAAATACTATGTGATGTCTACTATAAGCTTTCGGGGTAATGATAGACGTCCAAGGTCAAAGGTCAACCCAGGAAGGTGAAGATCAAAAATAAAATAACCTGTAGCCTGAAATTTGGTACACATATACTATGCTGAAACTCTGCACTATAGCTTTATATTAAAAGCGAAGAGTTTTAGAATTATTACTCTTTTTATTCTTATTTTATTTTATTGTAGAATCAACTCTCAGCAGCGGGCAGCTGGCTGGCCATGCGGCACATGTGCACGGGCGCCATTCTCATCCCTACAACCTTCACCATAATTTCCCTACCTCTTCACATCTTAAATCATTCTTGTGGGTCAGATTGAAGACTAAAGTACCAGCTTAAGTAAAAAATAAAGGAAAATGTACTAATGATTTGCAACACAAATACTGACTTAATCAGTTTTAACGAGAAAAGACACCGGCGAAAGAAAAGAAGAAGTGGGCCGCTAGGGCGGAGAAAAGAAGAACTGCTCAGGAAGCAGCAAGCACATCAACCTCTGAGCAAACAAATGCTAAATCTACAGAGAAAGAGTAAGAAAACTATGAATACTCAAGTGAAGTGTAACATGCAGTGCGCTGTTACTGGTTAAAAAATATTACAAGTGTTCAGAGTATGGTTCTTCTTTTGCAGCTGTAATCACTTACTAACTTGTCTTCTCCTCCTTTTGCAGCATTGTAATCCATCATGATTTGTAGTTTATGATACTTCCCGCCACAGATTTTCTAGTCGCTATGCAGCATGCTTAACTACCACATTTTTTCTTTTTCTTGGCATGTAAGACACCAGGGATGTGTTGACTGTAACCAAAAACTTACTTGAATTGACAGGCCTGTTGTAAATATCAGATGAGGTGGGAGCTCTGGCTTGTTTTTTCTTACTATTTCTACTATTGTTGTGGGAAGTAATAAAAATTGTCAAATATGATGTTGTGACCATGGAGTTCCTGTGTCATGTCCAGGACAACCTGAATCCCTTGGTTTTTCTAAGGGGCTCCTCCAACAGACTTTCCAGTGTATACCTGCATGTTCCATGTCTAAGATGAAGCAGTGTCACATGTAGCCCAGATCTTGATTCCATATTTGGCAGGTTTAGATGGCAGGGGCAGTGGCCCCGAAAAGATATAAACTGCTCATCAACAGTAACTCTAGGCCCACAGTTATAACACAGCCAAAGGAGTTACACCCTCTTCTCCCACACTGACCTGGTTGCATCTAGGTTGTCTCTCTGTCTTCGAGCTGGCAGGTGTCTCGGTTATCAAAGTGGATAATCCTGGAAATATTGTGAGACATTTTTGCACGGAAAAGTTCTCGGCCAGTTTCTGCATTCCACAGGGATTCAATGGAATCCCCATTTGATCTGAAAACACCAGTAAGTATAAGAAGCCCAAATTATGCATGTAAATTGGTTTGGTCCCTTTCCTTCTACATCTCTCCAAAAACACACCTCCCCTCCAAATTAGTGTATTTTAGGAATGATTTTCTGGATAGTGTCTGGAATAAAAAGTTCAAAGAATACAAATTGTCATGTAGAAATGTGACTGCCATCCACATTGGCCCTAGTTGCATCTTTATCACATTAGCAGCAAGACATGGTGGATCGTTCTGCGGACAAGAATACCATTCAATTTCATCATTTTTTAACATCCATATTTCTCTGCTTGTTTGAGAGTCAGTTCTATCCTCTTCTTCAAACTCACTGACAGACTCTGAATTGAAAGAAGCATGATCCTTGTATTCTGAAAATTCTTTTTTATTCCAAAGTGAGCACTCCCTCCACGTTGTCTTCTCTCTCTTCTAAAATGATGTCTAAGGCCATCTGAGCAGAGATTTTCTTTGCCATACTGGATTGCTATTTATTTGCTGTGTCCCATTCCAATTACATTTTGAAAAGAAATTAGAATGATGGTCTGATGAGATTAGGGATTATACGTGAATGAGAAGGTTATTGTGTAAGGTTGAATGGGCATGGAGGAGTTGATGGGGGGTATTCATGGTTGACGGTGATGTAAATGATTTCTGCCCTCTAAAAACTGCATACAGAAAAATTAGACAAGAAAACTTTAAATGGGAGTTGTTTTGCTTCTGTTTAGCTAAATAATTTTGCCAATTGTGTAAGCAAAATTTACTTGACAAGATTTCTTAAATTGGGAAAATATAATCATACGCACAAATTTTTTGATGAGTCAATAGATCCTACAATAAGGAAAACAAGATTTAATGTCATGATATAAATATTTTTCACTTGCTTAGATTTCTTTTTTGAAGTGTGTGATTGCTATGATGGGAATACATTTCGCATATTTGGAAACGATGCTTCTAAAGTGATGTAACTGTTATCTTACAGTCAATTTCTACAACTGTATTGCTCCTGGGACTAGCAGAACCAATACCACCAGTGAAATGTAAATGTATTGGGGGGGGCACAATATATACTTGCCAGAAAATTATCCTTTAGCATGCTGTGTAAAGAAAATGAGCCAAAGACGTTGAATCTCAAGTTGAATATTTTTTTTTTTTATTTATTTTTTTTAGGAAACATTGTAAATGGGTCCCACATACCCAATAGCCACACAAGAGTTAAACAAAAAATGTTGGATCTGTATGGCAACTATGTTAACCACAGCATCAATGTGCTGCCCTATAGATTACAATATACAAGTAAATCACTGACATTAGAACCTCAAAAATGCTAAAACATGTCGTTCACCTCTGCTGCAATAAATGCTGAATTGACAAGGACCATATTTCCTGTTGTATGCTGGCAAAGAAACATATTTTGAAATGCTGTTTCTTTAACAATCATACCTTCTAAATGATTGGTAGCTCAAATACACAAACTGCACTTACTCATTTTGCAGGTGCATTTGTGGACAAGTTATCCTTACTCTTGTCACTCTTTCATTCTCAAATATTTGTGTGGCCCAGCTCAAAGTCACCATTTGTAAGATTTCTATGAAAATTACTCTTTAATGTGCAATCACAGGCTTCTTTTTACTTGTTGAGTGAGAAAAGGTAATGCCTGCTTTTACTGTTGTGCTAGTCAACATTTTCCTTTATAGAATTGTACAGTTATTAGGGAAATCTCAGAGATCCCGGAGGTCTGGCAGGCTGTCTTCAGCTTTTTGGAGAAGTTAGTTGCAACTTGTAATGGCAGTTTGTAGTCTGGGCTGATATGACTGCTGATATGATTTTTTTTAATCTATGTTTCTTCCTGTTTCCTTCTCATCAAACAAAAAATGTATTGAAGATGTAATGCAACCATTTTGCACATGAAATGGAAAAACCTCACATCATTATGATAACTGAACTATAATAGGTTTTTTGTGTGAACATGGTTTTTATCTTTCAGACAACTAACAATAGCAAGCAGTAAAATGTCCTGTAGTGAGTCTGAAGACAAAAAGACTTGACACAGGGAAAATTGAAATTTGAAAAAGGTACATTTGAACAAAAAACATATTTCCAGGAAAACCAGAACTCACTTCTAAACTGCTTTTTCTCTAAAGGCAATGGGGATTATGGTAATTACATGGAGATTAATTTGAACATTTTAAACGGAAGATTATTTTTTACAAATGCTTCAAAAATGCTGTGCTTATTCTGTAATACGCTTTCAAACTGAGTTCAAGAAACACATCCAATTGCTGTTGACTAGAGAAAACAAGAGCTGAGTGTCATTATTATTAAAGACAAAACATTAATTGAATAATACCTGTCAGATATTTTGACCTGAAACAATCATTATTTATTTTAAATACTGAGTATAACCTATTAATCTGCCAATCACTCGCATTATGAATAAAATGATAAAAGAGTAGTTGAGCATTTAGACAGCTGATTTGTTAAAATATTAACATTTGCTATACTGTTAAAGTTGACACAATAGTTGCATTCTGAACAACATTATCCATTCATTCTGCAGGTAAATCTTCATGTTTATTCCAATCATAGTTGACAGAATTCTTCATGTCAAAATTGACATGTGTAATAGGTGCAATTTGCAAATCACATGCAAGAACAAATTAACAGAGCAGCAATAGAAATGACCAGTTACATTGAAATGCAAGATAACACCAAACACTATATTAACCTCTTTATTTTTTAACTTGCTTGTTAATATATTACAGTCCTAATGTTGAATCATCTTACTGCATCTTTTTTGTCTTTTAGAATTATTGTATATAAAATGAATCCCAAAATCAAAACTAGTATGTGGTTTAATTATGAACGAATTACAATTATAGGTAGGTAAGTGTCTACCTTATTTATCCCAATAAGTATCTAACTTAAATAGTTAAATTTTCTTGTTACGCTGCTGGTGGCCGCATGATAGCCTATCCATTTGATTTTTCAAGCCTTTTTATTAACTGGCACTGAGATTGGATTCACTCTCAAGCAGAATATACCTAATTCAGTTTATATCACTGATTCACACTGCAAGATCATCGATTTTGACAAATATATTTTTCTATTTGTATTCATAGAGTTATCATTTTTGTCTGATATCAGATTTTACATTATACAAGCAGGTCTGGGCATACTTTGAAACCGCTGGCTTAGCTAACATAAAAAAAAAAAAAAAAACATGCTGGCAATGCAGGAACTAGTCATGGTAGATCTGTATTTCTGACTATATAAGAAGTCTGAGTCAATAAGTTATTCAATTAACTGAATTAGACATACTAGATATCAACATTCTTTGTAATGGTTCTTAACACCAGATTTATTTATAAAGGAGCCTGATTTAATTATCCGACAGACAGCAATGGCAGTAAATTTCAGTTTAATATAAATTTGCATAATTTGCTGTTAATATTGCTAGCTTCTGTTGCTGAGTTGCAAATATACTATATTAAAAGTGAAGTACTGTCTGGCTGTATTAGTATTATCAATAATTGTTTCTCTGTTTTCTGTTTTTAATTTTACAATTCTACAATATTGCTTTATTTCCTTTAAACCCTGTTCACATACATTCCGAAAATTGGAATGAACATGAATCAGCAAATCAGTTCTGTTTCTTTGATTAAACTGAGTTAAGGGTTTAATACAGGTCCACTCTTGTCTATATATTGTATCAATTTCAGCACAGTGGAGTGCATCTCATCTGTTATAATAACCAGAACACATGTCATACCTTTATACTCAATAATATTAAACCAAAAAATGGTTATCACAGTAATGAATATATAAAGTATTGCCAAAGACAAATATGTAGACAGTTGTAGGAAAGCTATATTTTATATTTTATTAAAGGATTGTGAGGTGCACATTATTAGGCACAGCAACTCACTACTCAGCAAAAATGAACATTATGTTTAGCAAATATCATTTTAAAAGTTTTGTCAAACATATTGTGATTATCATATACTGGCTCAGCCACTGCTGTAGGTTTTCTAGAACAAATGGAAAACCTTATAGTAAGACATTGATGGATCCAACAGCATTCTACTTTGGAGCATCTGTTCATATGCCCTAGTCTTTTCTGAGGGGGGTGGAATATGGACATCTTACCAGTCAGACAGTGGCGCCAAACTGTGGAGGTTTAGTAGATAGAGAGCACACCTACGCTGGTTTTCCCTACAGTGAAAAATATGAGACACTGGAATTCACTGATGGAAATCTTAATGTTTTAGATAAGAGGGACATACAAATGCTGGGAAGGTGGCAAGATCTGGGGTATTTTCATATCTTTCATATCATATATTTTCATTTTCTTTCTTTTCCAGTCTCCTTATTTGTTTTGGCTCCTTCACTAGCTTTAGTGCTCATGGAGTGACATATGGATGACGCCTCTGGCTGCATTATGGATAGTGGCTTCTTATACTGTAGGCACAATTATTAAACATATGCCTGCAAGTATTGTTGTAACGGGCACCACATGAAATAAGCACATGCCAAGCAGAGTTTTTTTATTGTTCCTTTGCCATTGCCAGGTTTGCGAAAACACTACCTTTCAGAACAATTTTTTATCTACTTAACGGCTTAAGGGTGGGTGTCTCATTAATTGAAGAGTACAGGAAGGTTGATTTCTGTTTAAAGAAGCATAAACTTCGAATTTAAGGTGTTCAAAAAAAGAACAAAGACAACTTCATTGACTATTGAAAACAAGAAAAAAAAGCATTTTGTTGAAATCAACACAGGAATACCTTGCTCTTTAGAGGAAAAATAAAGCTGGAAAACTTTCCAAAGAACATAGATAAATCTTAGTGTTTTTGAAATTATAATAGTATAAATGATAATAATTCAAGTAAATGTGGTAATTTTTTTTGTTGATTTAGCTATGGAAAGAACCTTGAGTTGCATGTAAATGTATGATAAGGTGCTATATAAATAAAATTATTATTATTATTTACAGTTAACAGTTTTTAGAATCAAAGTATACGTTTGGTTTGAGGTGAGTGATGCTTGATTCCTTTCCTGGGCAGCTAAATTATTTCCAGGTGAAACTGCAGCATAATGAGAGAAGAGCAATTAGTTAGGGTGCTACAAAGGTTTCTATATGGAGGAATAGAAGCACTCATCCTCATGGTTGATCACTTGTGCAAAGTTCTTTCCATCAATGTTACTCTTCCTGGACGTATAGTCTTTGTTCAGAACTTGAGTCTGTTTTGCACTTTAGAGAGAGATGTCCCTGGTTGTTACATGGTCTGGTAGCAATCATCTTATCAGATAAGGCTGCACATGCCGCATTCCAAAGGGAGGCCTATTCAGGCAAACTGAGACATTTAGCTGTTGGCAAGAGTGTCTTGGCAACAATTCACTAAACCAGGATCTGGGTTCCAGCCTGGTAAAATGGATAATGCCAGTCTGTCCTAAAGGGTGAAGTTTAGTTTAAGAGAGCTGGGTGGCTGGAAAAAGTGGTATGGATATGGGGATACTTACTTTGCAAATTCAAAGTGGTTATTAAGACATGGAATGGAACTTTTCAGGAGTTGAACATGCTGGAATCTATGCAGAAGGTTGAAAAATACTAGCTAGATATAGTCAGACACATCTCTAACCATAACAATGGCCCTGAAACCAGACTTCACAATCAAAGATGATGTTTTTCTTATATTCTGGGGTTACCCCAAGCAAAAAAGCACTATACAGGTGTGAGGAAACACACAAGCATTTGGATGGGTGCCATATATTTGAAGTTTCATTTGGAGGATGAAAGTATTACCTCAATGTGATTACCTTTACCTTTAATGTTGCCATGTATAAACCTAAAACTCCTAAGAGTACAAATATGACCTTCTCAGAGACACTGGATTCAGTACCCGAAAGCATGTGTTCTGTTTTCTCCTACTGAAAGATGTAAATACTCACATGGGGAATAACTGAGAGGCTGTGATTGTGAGGAATGGTCTGTCTGATCTGAATACAAGAAGTAAATTGTGATTGGATTTCTGTGCTATTTGTGGATTGTCCATAACTTACATAACATTTAAACCATAAAAATTCTTATAAGTGTACCTAGAATCCTGGAATCAAAGTTCCTTAGGGAAAAAGTCAATGATTGACATTTTGTAGTCATCCAAATTTATAATCTGGACAGTCAGAAATTTCAGGTTGCTACGAATATGGTCACATTGTATTTGTGGCTGTTTGATTGTGGCATGTGTGAGCAGGGGGGCTGAATGCAGCCCTAGAAGACACAGAAAGTTCTCAAAAAAACCCTCCTAAAAACGCTGGCAGAATACCTTCACATTGCTCCTTTACTTGCTAGGCTTATTTGTCGCGCAATATGCGTTCTGCACAGTACTCCACATACTTAAAGGCCTGAACAGCACCTGTCGGTCGGTTTTTGGTCGATTGCTTTGTTTTCTTACTCTCCTTCCCTGGTCATCCTCTGCTACTGCTCCCGTTGTGCTCCCCTATGATGTCTATTCTTTAATCGAGAGCTAAATGCATACTGAGCTCATTTTTACTTCTGAAAGAGACATGTTTGTTTGAAGTGTTTGAATAAAGTTTCCATCTCTACAATATCCTGAGTTTTCTGTGCAATTCTGTGATCCAAGCGTGACACATGTTTAAGAACCAAAATAAAGGAAAGCCTTGCTAGGAACAGAGCATTCTTGAGCAATTTCATCTCTGGTTTCAGATTTTGGTTTTGACCATTTCTCTGCTTTGTGATTATGAGTTTTTATTCATTCTTTTATCTTGATCACTAATTACTTACATGTTTAATGTCATAGAAGGTTCTCTTTTCAGCCACCCTTAAAATACCTCAGACAATTGTTTCCCAAATACCAAATAAACTGTTTTAATTGATTTAAAGAATTGTTCAGTTGTCGCGTGATATCTTGTGTAAGATATTACAAGATTATGTGGTTCCATACCATTTTCAGTGTATTTGCAGAGAAAGGGTTGGGTTTGCATACTTGGAATTAAGCTGAGTTTGTTCAATGTAGCTATTGGACTCCACCAATAGTGTATTATATATTCTGTCCTACTCTTGATTTTCCAGATATATTGGATAACCTTTTTCATATTTATCTTATTTTATCTCTATATTTTGTGTTTTCCTTATGTGCTGTATCACATTTTGTTTTTTATATTTATGTTTGTGTATTCAGTGATACCACCAGTGCTACCATGAAAAAGTCTGAATACACATTAGTGTACCTGGATAATAAAGCAAAATCTGTTTTTGATTCTAATAAATTCACATCTGTTGTTTGAATATTATGATGTTGTCAGCTTGGGATTATCAGAATGTGCTCATCAGTGTGCACTGCAATGGTTTAAATTAGCACCACCAAATCTAAGGTCATGGTTTTTTCCTAAAAGAAGAGTTTTTTGCTCCCTGATGGCAATGGATTAGCAACTAATTGAATGTCTTCAACTACCTCAAGGTTTTTTTTATAAGAGAGCACAGAAGTGAACCAAAGACTGACCAACCAGTCATTGCGACAACTATAGTTTTAGAAAGTGAAAGAGAAATCCTCACATGAAGCTTTCTATTTAGAAGCCAGTCAGTCTATATTGCCATCCTCAGTTGTGGTCATGAACTCTGAGCAATAACTGTAAAATTGTGACCGAGATTATAATGGGATTACAAGATGACAAAATAAAGTCCCTGTGCAGGATTGCTGGTCTCACTCACCATGAGATGGTGAAGAGCATGGTAGTATGCCCTTAAAGTACAGCAGCTGCTTCTCTGGACTCCAAGGTTCTAGTTGAGGTGGGCCCCTTAAACAGAAGGTTTACCAGACACGTTTCACTGGAAGACTGTGGAGTTTTGGCAAGACATACTGTGGGGATTGATGGTCTCAACTAGCCTGAAGTGGGAATTGCTCAGGAAGAAGAAAATGGGGATCAGATTTCTTGGATAGCCCAGGCAAAGTAGTTGCTCTGAGGCTGGTATATGGAAGGCAGATGGTTCAAATCCCATTACTACCAGAAGGCATCCTATTCCATTGGGCACTTGACCCTTAATCTTAAAATTGCTCTGGGGTGCTGTACAATGGCTGACCCTACACTCTGGTTTCCAAAGGTTAATTTCCTCTCGGAGATTAATAAAGTGTACCAAATACAAAATAAGGATGCTGTCACTGCAATCATATTTAGGAAAGCAGAATGAAAATGATCATAACAATGGTAATTACAGTCATTTGTTTATGCTATACTTTTAACCAATATACTCATTTACTCTTATGTAACAAGACCTTAACAAAGTTTTCATTATGCTACTAAAAAATCAGTAGATAGATTAGTCATCTCTTTGTAAAGTGGATCATTAGACCCATTGATACGCTTGTAAAATTACTTGTTAATATGTAAGATTCACAGGTATGTAATATGAAGTATGCAATATCAAGCGACATGTGTCTCATGTAAGCTACCTCTGACTGTTCCAAAGTGAAGTTGTTTTAGTAGATGACATTGCATAGCTGAATATCCACTCTACTGATGCATTGTAAGAGTCATTAGTGCCAATAGAAGCCTTTGTTAAGGTCTTCTTATATAAGAGTAAATGAGTAATAGATGCATTTTACAGTACCTAAACTAAAGTGTTACCAAACTAACAAATACATTTTACAAACATATTTCTGTAATTCAGGTCATGGCAGTTTATTTGGTCACAGATGGATTAAGTCATTTTTGGGGTTTGAAGGAGCAGCTTTTAATTGTCTAATATGAAATATTATCCAATAGGCTACAAAACATACACAGATGCAGGGGAGGACAAGATATCGCACATTAAATGAAGAAATAAACCATAAATTAATCTGTTTTTTCAAATGTTCTGAAATTATTAAGTCATTTTCTATACATCCTAAAAAAGTGCAATACGTAGAAATATAAATCACATCAGATTGCACCTGGAATCATGCTTGAAATGCTAATATTATTACTAGAGCACAATGCTGTGGAGACTGAATAAAGCAACATGCCGCACTTTATTGGCTGTTGTCATTTCTTGACATTTCATATGTTAGAACAGTTCACAATAATGCTAATTATCTCAGTTTCTTTTATACATCAATGCTTGCCATTTCAGGACAATTTGTTTATTCCCTAAAGCAAAAGAAATACATACTGTGAGAGTTGATTTTTTGGAGAACTGTTCTTAATCTTGTGTAAGACTGTGTTTTTCAGGAAGATGTGAAGTAGTGTAAAATCCTGTGAAATCTGTCGAAGAAAGCAGTACACACTTCCAAAAATAACAAACTCACCAAACTGCATACAATTCCTTTTATGTCTAATAACTCATTAGCAATGCTGCATTTCTGAAGGAAGTAATTAGACACAAATAACTAAAATAGAAGGTAAATAAAATGATACTTTAGTAAAAAAAAATGTAAGTATATATTTTTAAAAATGGGTGGCACGGTGGTTTCCCGGGTCCTCCCTGCGTGGAGTTTGCATGTTCTCCCAGGGTCTGTGTGGGTTTCCTCCGGGTACTCCGGTTTCCTCCCACAGTCCAAAGACATGCAGGTTAGGTGCATTGGCGATTCTAAATTGTCCCTAGTGTGTGCTTGGTGTGTGTGTGTGCACCCTGTGGCGGGCTGGCACCCTGCCCGGGGTTTGTTTCCTGCTTTGCACCCTGTGTTGGCTGGGATTGGCTCCAGCACATCCCCATGACCCTGTAGTTAGGATATAAAGGGTTGGATAATGAATGGATGGATGGATTTTTAATAATTCATTCAAGCATTCATTATTTTGTAACCCATCTTACTCCAAGGAAAGAGTCACTAAGGCATTGACAGAATTGGGTGCCAGAGAGAAAACAGCTCTGGACAGTTGACTGTTCCATTACTCAAATAACCATTCTTACTTCTGGTGGCCAAATATTTATTTTTGCTGCTCAACCTAATGTTATCTTCAGGAAACGACAGGAAATCAAGAGAAAACCAGTGTCAACTTGAACATGAACTTGCAAATAACACAGAGACGACACCATGGCCAGGTTATGATTCCATTATTCTGGAAATCCTAGGCAGGAGCTCTAGTCCCCCCTTTGTTATTATTCACTGAAGAAAATATCAACTTATATAGCAAAATGTCAACTACACATACAATTGTGGCTAGCCACTCGAGTCATGTCATGGTACATTTGAGCAGGGAAAGATTCTTAAAACAAATAAACTTTAAGAGACATGCAAGTAACATGTACAGATATCTCAAAATTGTGATTTCTCAAAATATATTCCTGTCTATTTTAAGATATCTGCAATACATTTTGAGATATTTCAAATATGTTTTTAGATTTCTCAAAATGGCTGTTCAAGATACTTCAGATACATTTTGAGATATATCAAATTGATTCAAATCAGAATTTGTAAAAATTTGACCATTACCTTGCTGAACAACAAAGCAGAAAATACTGGAAAATAGGGATAATTATATAGCAACAGACTAACGCATAGTCAAGGGAAACTCCAAAGTCAAAATAACTAGAAAAGCAGTCAAAACCAGTAACTCCAGCCAAAACTATATGCAAGAATCAAAGTAGAAAACACATTGCAAAATATTGACACTAAGTTGATTAGTTTTCCCTGACAAAGACTGTAAGTAAAATTTTTTTTAAATTTTAAGAAGGGTAAACACAATAGAGGATGTTAAATGTCACTTAATAGAGATCATAACTTGTTCATTCTGATCCTGTACTGCCATTGTCTGGATTTAAGAAAAACTGCAACATATTTTGTTAATTATTTATTTCTAAATTATTTCAGTTATATTAAGTATACCACCATATTGTTTCCTGGTTACTGTCAACCTGCATGCCATTTGGCATATGAGTCACATAGAGTACAGCGTGAGATGTCACATGAGGTAGCTATTTAATATTGAGCCATGTTTTGAAAGGTGTTTGAAATAATAAAGGAACAATTCTGCTTGAGAAGTCACTTAAAATTAATAAATTGTTAATAATAAAATTATAAAGATCATAAGTAAGACATTTTAGAATCTCACAAAGCTAACATTAACTTTAGTTATTATTAAGTGTGAATAGAAGGTACTGAACTAAGTGTTTTAATCCTTTCAGCTATAACACTACTGTTTTTTTTTTAGTCTTAAATCATTGCTGGTCAATTTTCTTTTCCATTTTAATCAATAGTCAATGATTGAATAGTCGCAACATAGGTTTGTGTAATTTGAAAATGATTGATTATGAGATTGAGAGCAAAAGTGGCAGCTTTACATAACAAAATGAACAATTTACTATTGTACAGTATGTCTCCAAGTTAACTACAACAGTCCAACAATTAGTAGTTTAACTGAATTAACTGCAGCAAAACGGTAGGGCCATTATTGCCGATGTAACACTTGTTTGTTAGGGTTAAAGAACCTCGAAACCCTTATACAGAGTGCAAGTCTGGAGATCTATGGAAGCTGTAGGGAGTCTTTGAATCAGAGTAAACTCGGTTTGCAAATAAGTTCTTTTAGCACAGAAAAGCCTTAGACTACTCGTACAATTTCTGTTTTGATAGGTAGAAAAACATGTGCAGAGGACTACTAACATATCGAAATGTGGTGATTCATGCTATGGATTACTTCTTCAGCATGTGATGCACCTGACAGGAGGGCTGCAGAAACTAATAGATTATTAAACTCTAAAGAAAATAAAAAGAAATAAAACCATAAAGACTCACCGTTGACACTGTGTGGAATGACTACAATCTAATATCAATTCTCAAAAAGGGCTGTCTACTGAATTAAAATAAGACATAGTTACAATGTTTGGAACAGTTTACATGAAATAAAAATGTTATTCTGAAGAAGCGGGTTGTGTCATAAAACTGCAAATAAAGATCTAGGAAAACTAATGCATTCATTCCGTTAATGGGGTTCTTTATTCTATTCACCTGAAAATACATACTGATGCTTTAGCGGATTTTGTAATGGCTGAGTTTTTTGAAATTTTAAGTTAGTCATCATTTGTACCACACATAAAATACATATTGAAAGTGTAGGTCTTGGTTATATTAAAAGACAAACACCACCACTGCAAAGGCCACAAGGATTTTGCCTAAATAAAACACTTTCTATCTTACTATACACTTTTTTTCCATACCTCAGGAATGAACTGGAACACCTTTGATTTAGAGTTATGGGGAATAAACTGTTTCGAAAAATGTATTCTCAAGATTCAAAAGTTACAACCATAATTTAATTGTTGTTTGCTCACTTAACCCATTTATTTTTTAAACATTGTATTTTGCTAATGTATTTAGTCTAAAAAAGTTATTAGAGTTTCCACCTGTTGTCACTACAATTGTGCAATAGAAGAATGATGAGTAAACCCTGATGTATTTGCTTTACTGTAAGTTGGACGAAATCACAGAAATGTTAGTAAACTTTGTGGAGTTAGGAAATGTTCTTTTTGTTTCCAATCTCTTTGTAGATGCTTTGGATGTTTTTCTTCCATGAAGACAATAAAAATGATTTGTAAACAGTAATAAATCTTTTGTTACTATTACTCTTCTAATCTTATTTTACTGAGTTGCATGTTTTCTGTTTTAGGGCGGTAGAGTGATCCTTTAAGTTTCGTTTTGGATCATAGCTCCAGCACATGGCTAATTAGATATGCAAATTGTCCAGGAACACTGCACTACCAACAAACAGTGTTCAGTATTATATATCTGGTGGAAGTAATCAGAGCATTCTCATTATTCTCTATTAATGTATCCATCAAGTGATTTTTTTTTTTTTTTTTTTACCACATGTAGAGTGGAAAGCTGGTGTACTGATGAGATTGTGACAACACACATGTCGTAAGCAGCTCTACAGCTCTATGATGTCACACTAGCCTCGCAAAGGTAAGTTTAGAGAAAAATATTCAGCTAACAAAGTCCCCATAGTCGCTGTGAAAAAATCTTTGGAGAAGTCTCATCAACACTATAATAAAACAGAAGTGAAACACAAACTGCTGGTACAAAATAATAATAATAATAATTACAACAAATAATGAATACCTCAGACTGAAAAGGAAATTACAGAATATTGTAACTGTAGACTCAGAAAGTACAAAAATCTCAACTTATAACAATAACATACTGATTTATTCGTCAAGTCTGGAATAAGACATAAACAGTGTGAAGGGAAATATTCAGCCTTCAATGTTGAAAATGGCCACAATAACCACTTTGTTGATATTTAAGGGTAGTTAAATATATTCTTGTGCCTTTTTCATTTATTTTGCAGTTTAGAAAGAGTATCTCTTTTTTTTGGTTTATGTTAGGCGATTTATTTGTTGTGTAGCTATGATGTCATTTGAGAAGCCATAAACAGCAGCGTTGGCGTGATGGGTACTGTATTATATATGAATGCGGCCTCCATGTCATCTTAATAGTTTTCACTGATTGTATGTCTGTAGCACAGCTCGAGGGAAACAGAGTTTCGATCTTGGTACACTCACGATTTTTATAAGTGAGGAACAGTTACCTGTGTGTCTGTTCCCATTCATTTTTTTCTTAGTACTCAGGTTTCCCTCACACATCTCAAAACTGTTAGTTGTGTTGATTTGTGGCTCAAAATTAGATTCAGGCATAGCCTTTTATAGAAGCTGTTTATTCTGTATGTTTTTTTCTTTGTAGTTATTAGCTTTTGATTAACTCATTTTTAACAATATATTAATGTTAAGCTTAGATTTAATCTGGTTTATGGTTTGAAATTTAGAAATAGATTTTAAATTGATGATATGCTACTGTCATTGTAAACTTGAGCACTGCCTTTTAGACAAGCTTCAACTTGAGGGAAGTCACAGGGTGAAAATGAGGATATGAAGACTACCTTATGTCTGCAACACCTGAAAATTTAAGAGACTCTGAGGAATGTAAAGTGGGGTATGTTAAATATTCCTGTAGTCAGTTAGTAGCATTTCAATCACTGTTGCCTCAGGAGCTTTGTTACA
The DNA here is from genome assembly GCA_026402145.1 of Polypterus bichir lapradei. Lineage (NCBI taxonomy): Eukaryota > Metazoa > Chordata > Cladistia > Polypteriformes > Polypteridae > Polypterus > Polypterus bichir. The sequence goes on along the minus strand of JANRMT010062833.1, from coordinate 26,357,025 downwards.
CCTTATCACAGGAGCAGCTCATCTGAAGATGGAAAGGGAAAAGAGTTGGTGTGAGGATAAAAGTAAGGAAAAAAGGATTCAGAACTGCTCTGCCTCCATATAATCAAGAATGTTCAATTGCTTTTGAATATTATTAATGAACTGTCACCTACCACCTCTCATGATGCATTCAGGTGTGGGATTTTTGATATTGTGAGAACTGTATTAAACTTTATATTCCTGATGCTACTTTTATTGCTTGATGGATTTTATCTGATATGATCAGATAGGATGGAAAAAGACAGGAGGGGGACTGGAGAGATACATTACATCATCCTGACTGATGTTTATAGTTCTCCCTCTGAAAACTTGGGCTCAGCAACAGAAATAATTCACTCTGTTACCAACACTCTAATGATGAATCTTTCCAAATATGTGGCAACGACAACCATGGGATTTTGGAAGGAATAATAATGAACTTCCATCAGTATGTGTCATGATCCATTTGTGGGAACAACTAGCTGGACCTGATTAAATATTCAATGACTTTAAATGTAAGTCTTTGGTACAAGTGAGCAGATGTGACCAGAATATAACACACTGCACTTCAACCTACAAGCCTTTTATTAGACAACAACAGCTCTCTTATCATTTGGTAAGACAGAAGTTCTTGTGTGTGTTTGGGGTTGGATTTTGTTTGGTATATTTCTTTTTTTAGCTTCATTAAAATCTTAAATTTCTTTTGGGGACAAATTAGGTATTGTCTAAAGACATACATGTGTGCTTAGTGAATATCTTAAAGGTAAGGGGGATTCGCTCTGAGATGAGAAGGGGGGCAGTATCATTACCTATGTTGCCCCTTTTGCTTGTAACTCCAAGGAGCAAAACCTTAATGATTACTGACCACGCCCGAAGTTCCAGACACCCCACCCCTTTTCAACTGATCACTACTAGATTGGCTCCAGAGAAGCAGGGGAGCAATCAAAGGAATATTGACAGAGAGCAAGAATGAGAGAGCGCAAGAAACACTGGCTAATGTATATTGTTTTAATAAGTTACTCTATAAAAGGGGATATCTGGGCTATTATCCCAATACTTGTTCCAGTGTTAGAATCATCAATAACACTATCTATCTATCTATCTATTGGTCTAAAATTAATATCAAAGGAATGATTATGTGTGAATATGTTTTGAGATGCTGCAGCCATCTGGAGTTTGCCTTACACTTTAATCTTCAGAGATATTACACAGCTCCCTATAATGGAAAAGTATGCTTAATACACAAAACAGTGGTTTATGAATGTTTATCTTTTTGGATTGATTGACAGTTTTGTGTAATCTGCTAAGTGTTCTTAGTCATCTAATAATTTATAATACAAAAAATGCTGCTTGCAGGATTTAAACTAGTATCTGGTGTAATTTTTTAATTTTCAATAAAGTAAATGAATATACCCATTACAACTATAGTTCAAAAATATCTCTTATATGTGTTTTATTCATATATGTAGAAGTCAACATCAGATATACAGTAGACATATGTTCAGTCACTTTTTCTATGAATACAGATAAAGACAATTAGGATGTAAATGATGCCTCAGTTTTGCTTTTTTTTAATAATTAGGGGAAGAAATATGTTGTTAGTGGGAAAGTAAAGTAAAATGAATGGTTTATTTATAGCAGTATGAAAGGTGCTATTTAAATGAAGCAATGACTGATCACTTCAAAGTTCTAATGTGATGTGTTGCAATGCCAGTAAAAAATAATTGCTGCATTTCTCTTTTAATCTAAGATGCAATTTGTAACAAAGAAGATTAAAGATTTTAGAAAAACAGTGTTTTCACTATCACAAAGTACTTCTTTTTAGATAACTGAACTCTTTTCATCTTTACATAGAAATATAAATATTTGGATTAAAAAACCAAAAGGCACAATAATCTTTGTATATAGAGTGTTGCTAACTTTTAATGTGAAGACTTTATAATGTGTGTTTTCACTCAGAAAAATTCAGTGTCAGAAATATAACTACGCAAATGTTTATCTTGGGTTAGTGTTACAGTCATCTCTTCACAACATTGTCTGCCTGTTAAAAGCTGATATGACACAGACTAATAAAATGGAAGCTGTGAAATATTATCAGCTTTTAAGACATACAATGAATCAGCGCTGACATTAAAAATATTTTTTTGACTTTACTTTGAGAGGTTTGCTGAGAACTGGCATTTTCTGCAAAGTCAACATTTGACTATAAGGTTTACTATGTGAAATCAAATGTGTTAGCACTGTGAACGTCTTCTGTTAACTTTACTGAGTAATATGAAGTACAATTACAATACAATTTAATTTTGTATAGCCCAAAATCACACAAGAAGTGCCGCAATAGGCTTTAACAGGCCCTGCCTTTTGACAGGGAAAAGGCCTTGCAGGGAAAAAATGGAAGAAACCTTGGGAAAGGCAGTTCAATTAGAGAGACTCCTTTCCAGGTAGGTTGGGCATGCAGTGGGTGTCAAAAAGGATTGGGTCAATGCAATACAGTACAATACACAGAACAGAACACATCCTCAATACAGTATAAAAATAAAAATACTACAAGTCTGTTTTCCTGTAAGTAAAACTTAAAACAAGGATCTCTCCATCTCTAAAGCCTAATATAGTAAATTGAAAATGAAGTATTCTGTTTTGTGGACAGTAGCAGGGAGATAGGCACTGACACCTAGGCATGCACTCATTTAGACATGCTATATGAACATTACCTTCAAATCATATGCTATAACTATGATCTGATTTATTTTTTTGTACATAACCTTTAAATCTTCCATATGAATATTGTGAAACAGATATAAATAATATGACTTAGTAATTTTAATGTAACCTTTTCATGTTTTGTTTTACTCCTCAAGTAGATATGAAACATCATACGTAAATGTACCGATGAGCTACTTTACCTTAAATTTCTGTGTGAGCTTTGTTAGATAATAAACACAGTACAGATGCTGCATATTTGGTGCAATTATATGAAAGTAGCTTTAACATTAACACCAAAAGAGGCAGAATATTTTCCTCCTAATAAAGACAATGTGTTGGCCACTCCAGAGTGACTGGTTTCCATAGCATTCTCCTACAACCTTAAAAGGTGAGCTTGGACTGACAGTCAAATGATGATCTAGGAAGCAGGGGCAGACTCTTTGCAAACAAGTAAACAAGGGTGAGACAGAAGTAGATACATTTACTGTTAATTCTGGGAAAGATGTGCAAAGTTATTATTAGTGCAAACTTACTTCAGCATTTCCTTTGTATGTTTACTAATAGCGTAGCTTCAGAAATGTCCTCTGGAAAAGTTAAGTCAGAGAAGAACTCTCTAGCAAGTTGGGGCAAGCACCACAAGGTGAATGCAACTGTAACAGTAGTAATCATGGAACCCATTTTATGAGCTACTTACTGTGTTGAACAATACTTGTGCATGACCACTACAGTAGCTGAACTGTTAGGATTATCCCTGAGATTGTGTTATATCCAGTCTACATTGCTGGAGACCCAGAAAGGTTTATAAAATTCTGTAGCTAGAAGAGCTCATGTGATTTGAACTCGTTAACAGTTGTCTTCTTTGTTATATTCACACAACTTGGAAATGGTACTTTTTCTATAATGTGTAGAAGAACAATTATTATGTACCATAAATGCTAAACACCGAACTAAAAACTTCAAAGTTTATCTTCTGTATGTTTCAAAATCAGTACAAGCAATTGGTTCAGCTGGTATTGATAAGCACATGCGGGCTGACAATCAGACAAGTATGCCTGTGGTTCTGAATTGTTCTAATGTTCTGAACAATGGCATGCAAACACATTCCCATAGGGCAGCAGGCCTCACCAATGCACCTAATATTCAGCAGCTTGAGCTCTTTTAATTTACTGTTTGCACTGCACAACACTGAACATTACTTGTAGCCAGACCCTCTTCCAACTCACCTAAACATCTGGTACTTTTAATTTCGTTGTTCCTTTGTAAAAGTGACAATGACAATAAAGATCTATCTATCTATCTATCTATCTAACTTCCCCAATATATCCTATTACGATCAAGTCCCTGCTTTCATTCTGTTTATCTCATATTTTAAGTATCCACTTAAGACTCCATGTATCTTATAAAATCTACTAAAATAACTTTTAAAATAAATAAATACAAAACTATAGTTTCACTGAAAAAAATATATGTTATGTTTTTGTTACATAGAACAACCTTTCTCTGAATTCTTTGTCATTAACAGTGTTACTTCAACATATTCAAGGGGAATTTAAATTTTTTACTATTATGCAAAAAAGGAGTTTTAATTAACTAGAAGAAAGCTGTACCTGGTGATGCAAGAAGCAGTGACTGTTGTAAAGCAAAGTAAAAAAAATGAGAGCTTTAAAAATAATTGGTTAAGACAATGGCTGAAGTTAACTGTTACCTAGCCAAACAAACCTGCTAGAAGCCTGAACTGAATAATATATACACTTCTGCAGATTATATTATGTAAGACTAAATGAGTAATGGTTTGGAGGACAAGATGGATGTGATACCAGTGTAAAGCCTTTAAACTGCATCTGGAATCCTGGCATTGCCAGATGAAATGCTACTCCATTGAGCCCTTGAGCCCTTCACCTGCAGTTTCTCCAGGGGTGCTGTACAAATAGCTGACTCTATGTTCTGACCTCAAGCTTCCCTCTCCCTCTCTCCGTGTCTCTGGAGGGTACATTGGGGTAAGCGAAAAAGTCAAATTCTTGAATGCAAAAAATTGTGTATGGCAAATAAATTATTATCAGAGAAGTGGTTTGTAGCACTCACTACATAGATAAAAATTAAATAATAACAATATATAATTGTGTTACTGTTATGCCCTTTATACAAAATGTATTTATCATTAATTGGGGCTTAGATAAGATTATTTTAATATTTTATACAAAAGTAATAGCCACTCCTGTAGGATTCACATAATTCAAGGCAGCACTGTAGAGTGAAAGTATCTGGACTGAAGGAAACTGACAATGATTCTACTTCAAGGGAGTTTTTATTATTAGACATTTGTGCATGTATAATGTTTTACAATTATATGGAATTCTCAAGAAAATCAGACCTATAAAAATCTCAAATACTCTTTTTTATTTTGCTTGCATTGGGAGCTACCCTTATGTTTCCAATAGTCACAAAACCATTGTAAGAATATCTTTATAGTTCATTTGAATTTTTGATCCTCTGAAGCTGGCACCATGGAAAGGAGGATGCCATCATTAAAAGGTAACAGAGGACAGGATAAGGGCAGGGACACACGACAACCTAGTCAAGTATATATTTCCAATGGCAATGTAAGTCACCATGCTAATATAGTTTTTAGATGGCAGGCAGGTGGCACAGCTGGATATTGGAGGTGGCTTGGTTGGGTTACATCTAGAAACTCATGTGTGGAAGTAGAAGAGAGCATGTCTTAGATGGGCACATGCAGTGTTCCTACAAGAGTCTGGGAACTTTTGCCTAGACTGCCTGGCCCTTTGTTAAGCAAAGTGGTAACACCTCTGGGGCTGGTAAGAAGCACACAATAACATTAAGCAACATGTGGGACCATGCTGCACTAAGGATAATACAGTCTGCTTCAGTAATGCCTTGGAGACCTTACCTTTTAAGGTTTGTGGAAGACTCAGAGGTACAAGGACAAGAAAGTCCATTTTTGATAGAGCTCTGTGGTGTTCCTGAGGAAAAGTAACACCACCATCACCCTAGAAAATTTGTTTGTGTCTTCTTCTTCTTCTTTTGGCTACTCCCAATAAGGGTTGCCACAGTGGATCATCTTCTTCCATATATTTCTGTCTTCTGCATCTTGTTCTGCTAATGGCTGAAAATGACCCCAGGATGCAATGTAAAACCCACTCACAACCAGGGTTGAGGCAACTATAATTGTGTGCAAGCTGAATGTGAAGTTGCATGGAGAACTGTTAGAGAGCAAGTGACTAACTAGAAGTTAGTGAAAGATAAACAGAACAGCAAAGAGAAGTGAATCTTACAAAAGGGGTATAATAATGGAGTGGGTAGCTGGACAAGCCAACTCATGTGGTAAAATGGGTAGGGTCCTATTCAGCTGTATAGCAAGGGCCAAGTGGAACAGATTGGTTAAAGTCTTCCTTCTTTTGTACTTAGTTTGGCTGTCATTATTTATCTTTCCATTTGCTTAATGTTTTTTCATTATAAAATGCCTTTTAATATATTTTTGGCTTCACTGACATTGTTTAGAGTTCTGGGATAGTTCAAGAGGGTCTGCATATCTTTAACACTACAGTTTAAATAGCCTTAGAATTTTCTGGAAATACCATTAGTATTATTATGGATTAGAATTCTGGTTTAAAACAACCAGTGACCTAGATGTAGGAAAAGTATTGTAGCTAAATTAATTTATTGAGATTGGATGACCTAATAGTCCAACTGAAAAGAGTGAATGATTTACAGAAGTGTCTATACATTGCAAAAAATAAATATTTTTATTATTTGTCATCCATAGTATGGTGGCTTTGAATGACAATGAGAAGTGCAAGTTTAGGTACATATATCAACATCTTCACAGTTGCAAATTAGACTAAGTCCTCACTAACTGGACGGAATGGATTGCATGTGATTTACACAGTCAAACAAAGTCTAGATTATACTGACTGGGTGCCCATCCACTCATTGGGTGCTGTAGAAATGGTAGGCTATTCCTGTATTTATGGCAAAGGAAACTCCTACAGCTAGGTGGTGTAATTTTGTGGCAGGTAATGCCATTTATTTGTGATTGTTTTTTCCACAATGCGTATACTTATATTTATTGTGTGTGTGATTGTGTGTTCAGATTAACAGTATACTGATTACAACAGTATATTCAGGTTCTAACTTGTTAATCTTTATAAGGGTCAGAGGGATAACCTTGCAATATTATTTTCAATTATGAAATCAATTCACATGAGAAATGATTGTTGGCATTAAAATGTACTGTTAGCCAGTGTAATTTAGTCACCTTTCTAACGTATGTTTTAAGTTAACAGAATATAATCAAAAATAGTCAGAATAAAGTATGTACTTATAGATGTTAACTTTTAAATGCAAGAAAACATATAATTACACTTGGAAGATTAATATTTTGGTATTTGGTATGTAATATTGATTGGAAAATAAAATTGGTTTGATTATCCTATATTGTCCAAATGAACAGGAGACAGCACAGCATGGTAAATACCTCGCTAGCACATTCTCAATATTATATAACAAAATAAAAATATTAAGATCACAGCTCATTGTACTTGTTCTTGTTTGCTAAGCCCAAGAAGACAAGAAGGTAATATTTTCTTGCAAAAATCTCACTTCTCTTTTTGGACTTGGTTAAAATTCACATGAGGAGCATTGAGGAATTGTTGCAGGGTAAAGCGGTCTTTATAGTGGTTTCGGGTGGGGAATATGCTGTGGAGTAAAGTGTCTGCTTTGAGGTTTTTGTCAAGTTGTTCTTTTAGTAATAAACAATACTGGAGCACTGGAGTCATAGATTTTTTTTAATGATTTAAAATGTAACTGAAGGTGAAATAATGCACTGTCTGAAGCAACATAAAGTCTCAAATACTTACATGAAATAATATAAACAAAAAGTAAACAATTCAAATTACCATTTGTCAATAATTGCGTAAACTATTAAGTAAAACTGAAATTGATATTAGCAGATATGTGCAATTCTGAATTTTACCCAGGCCACTTTAAGTGTTATTCCAATCCTTGGTTAAGTTCTGATTTCCACAAAGTTTACAGGAAAAACAGCAACTGTGGCAAGATGTTTAACTTTAGTGTCTTTAGCCAGTCATTGCACAAGTCGGAACAGATAAACATCCGCTTTCAAGGTTTTTCAGTCTTGTAATATTGTTCCTTTGGGGGAGATAGCTCCCTAGTTGGAATAAGTTGTTTTGTAATTGCAGCATTTTAAGTAACCGAAAACTATATAGATATGATATTAAAAGGTGATATCCCTCCCATAGTGACGCGGCAGTAAGGAATCACATAAGAGAAAATAACTTAGCCTTCTTTAATGACGATTTACGCGGCATTACAGACAGGAAGCCATAGCAAGACATTACCAAGGTGGGATCTTGATCTATACAGTCTGCCATTATTTGTCGCTGCTCTGGAAGGGTTTTCAGGACGGATGACGATTATCACCCATCCGTCCGTCGACTTCAAAGTGTTTGGCTGCTGTCCAAGTCTTATATACTGGTTTCTCCACGTGCAGGCCCTTACTTAGGTTCCAAACAAGGGAAGGAGAGGATTCCATTTCATCTCTAACATACAGAAATAGTACAGTGCCCATTTTCGTAGTTGTACCTTCTCTCTTCAAATGCTTGCCTAGAAGTTCTAAATGCTGAGAGCTAACTTTGGCCTGGCCTATACATGTGAGTGGATTTATAAAATAATTTTTGTACAGAGCACAGTGACATTAAACTTTTATTCTGATTACAAGTATACAATAACAAGACATTATAATTCTAGGGTGTTCGTAGTTCATCGCCTGTTTCCACATTCTAATCTTAATTAACAACAAATTCAGTTTCAAACATATGTGTAAATACAAATGTAAAATATGACACTGGTGTTTGTAAGAATATTGAGGATGTGGACCTAGATGTTTCTGTTGTATATTTAGTTGGGGTGTATTTTATAAGAGCATAGCAAACCAGTCTTATAAAATAATTCCATGTAAAAATAGAAAGTGATGTTGTACTGGACAGGGTGTTGGTAGTACTAAGTTAACACAGCTTTATGGAGAATTTCTATTTTTAGCAGACATTGTGGCTGACACATTTCACATCACACCTACATGAATAAAGCAGACAATGTGTTTGGTGCACCCATCAGTGTTTAGAACTTAGAAACAGTACTCTTACACAGCTGAAAGGTCTGTCAATCAAAATTTGATCTATGCACTGTGCAGTACAGCCAGGAGCCAAATGTTTCTGGCCTAAACACAAGTTTGGAAGGTGACTCGGGCATGTGTTTTAATGTAGCAACAAGCAATATCCAAGCTGCAATAAAAAAGAAGACACATGATTTAATGAAATCATGTATCTCATATACAGTACATGTTCTCTTACACATTTCAAACATTCAGTAAAGCAGCTGAATCATTTCTAGTTTTACTATTATTATTACAATTATTACTGTTTTTTGAATATGCTAATATCCCAGGCATCCTTCAAAACCAAATGATTATGCCCAGAATATATTTGATTCAAAAGGAAGTACAAAGTTAACAAGACATAGAGAGCAAAAATTTAAAGTAGAGCACAAGAAAGTTAGTAGAGGGTGAGAATATTTAGATAATTTATGAGGTGTATTTCTGAAATGTCAGAAGACTGAGAGATGTTCGGGTGAAGCTAATCTCACTGGAAGCAGTACTGAGAAACATTAAAAATTTCCAAGAGGGAGTATATTAACCAGACTACCTAAAGCAGGAGGGACATTTTTTGGTAGAGGGAGATCAGAGATCGGAGATATTGGGGAGTAGCCATACTGGGACCTGAGTTTTAAACTGAAGTGAATCTAGAAATGGAATGTGCAAAATATGCAGCCACATTCTGAATGAAGTGCAAAGATCTGATTGCAGTTCCTGGGAACACTGCCAGGAGTGAGTCACGGCAGTCAAGTGAGAAAACAAAAGCCCCGAAATTTGTGTTGAGCAGCATTGTTAGTAAAGAAGAAATTAATCTTGTGAATGCTGTGAAGAATGCAAGAATAGGACTGGGACAATGAATAGATGTGCTGGCTGAAAGAGAGAGAGAGTGACCCAGGGTTTCTGAAAGAGTGTTCAATAGCGTGAGGATGAGAGAATGGAGAAACAGAAAGGCATTGCACAATATGATACTCCAACTGGGTACATTTTAAATAATTTTCATTCTGAAAGGCAGTTGAAGATCCACATTGAATCTGGGTTAAAAAAATATGCATAGTCAACATAACAGAGTGCACAAATTATTGAAAAAAAAGAGGAGGGCATATCTCCAGTCCTTGAGGCACAACCAGTGAGACAGAGTAAGGCCAATAAATATGAAAGCACCAATAGGAACTAAAATTAATCCAGTGCCAAAACTGCGATGGAGACAATATCTCTGCAGGGAGATAATAAAGGTGTTAAAAACTGATGAAAGTTCAAACTAGAAGCCAAGGAATGCAAGATGGCAATTTAAAACTACCAGAATATTTGTACTAAATGGAAAGGCATCCAGTTCAAATGTTATACTTCAGTACAATATATTTTGCTTTCAGTAGGATTGCATCAGCGGGGATTATCCTGTCATGTATTATTAATTTCATGTAGACGTTAGAAGCTTTAAATATTTATTTATTTATTTACACAAAAAATATTTTTTGCAGTAATCCTGTCAGCGCACAGTTATAAAATCATGATGGAACAAAGGCAACCCGAAAACCATTGTGAGGCTTTAGGTTTCTTTCCTGTGTATGTAATAGGATTTATAAGTTTTAGTAATTTCTCGTTGCTCTCTTTAACCAGATCAAATTTTAGAAAGCTTAGAAGTAAGAAAAACAGAGAAATGGAGAATGAATAGATGGCATGAAGACAGTATTCATAAATATGTGACTTTTTTATGTTAGACTTCAAGTTGAAATACTGAGACTATCAAAGCTGATTAATTCAGTGTACTTTATAGTAAACTTTTTATCTGTTGTTCACAATATGCCAAGTGTGTTAACAGGTACTGTGCTGTATGCGTAATGTCTTTCTGAGTTGCTATATAGTGCAAGAAAAATATATATAGTCTCATTTACTGATTTCAGTCAGTAACTGTAAATATCAGAGAAACTATAACAACTACTAAAGTATAGGTATTAAGGTACCGTATATATAAAAATACACATACAACTTCCTTATATTTTATTACAAAGTGATATTCTTGTCTTTGTAGAAAACATAAAGCAGGCAGAATTCTTATATATTGACAGACACTTTCTGTTTCCCTATCCTTTCATCTAGTTACTATCATGTCAACATCTTTATCTTTGTGTTGTGTCATCCTGAGTTCAGTTGAGTATAGAAACATCATCTTAACAAAATAAAACAGATTTTCAGAAGCACATGGTTTTTCTGAAAAATTACAAAGTGTTGCTTCCTTTTCTGCCCTCCCCTTGAGTTTTTGAATGTCGGAATTCTGTGTAATTCGATCTTTTCATCTAAAATTAGAGAATTCAGCTATCAATATCTTACCACAGTTTCACATGCAAGCTGACACTAACTGCTATCGGAAATCTTTTAAAACCAAGCAGCAGCATATCGGGATCAAAAAAGTACTCACTTGACAGAGGCAAGTCTTGTTCAGTTGCTGTACACTAACAATATGCTTTACTTTCAGTACTGTGTATATATTATGTGCGTAACTGCACCACGCTTTCATGTGTGTACAATATATTTTAAAGTATAAGTAAATATATGAAAATTAAAGTATTAATTTGCCATAGGTGAATGAAAGCTTAATAGTGAATCAAAGAAATGTTGTTTGTATATTTGATTAAAACATCCCAGAAGTAACTAATGCATGGAGGTGTACAGATGTGTGCATAAAACATTACTAATTTCAGTAAAAAATAAAGCCAAAAAAATATTGTTAGTGGTAAAAAATGTTAAATGTCTCCTTTAAGCTTTGGAGAAGTGTTATAATCAATGAGCTAGCTGATACAAACACAAAAAGAGCGGGTGACGGAAACATTCATTTTCTGGCACTATCACATTAGTATGTGAACACATAAGAATAATTTGCATGGCAGTTTTCACTGTTTTTTTTCAAATGTTATACCAAATGACATATATAAACTGTGTTTATTTCTGGACATTTTCAGATTCTGACAAAGAGTCTGTGCTTTAGCTTCATGCTTTGCTCAAAACGAATAAACATCTATTAATAAGAAGGTCTGTTTGTCTTTCTTGTTTCTGCTTAAGTACAGCTACTGTATATCTGCTGTTGCTTTCATCTGTTTTTCACTGGTTTGCTTTTTCTTATCTTTCTTTTTTGGTACTTATTCATTCTTCCTTGCTTTGTTTAAAACGTAGCTAGTAAGCAAGAGTTCTGAAAAATAAGCTATCATCAGTTTAGCAAGGTGTTGTTACCTTGTGGCTAAGGAGATGAATGTTAAAGCTCAAAGATGCTGGTTCAGCTCACTACCTCTGTCTCCTGACCTTCAGCAAGTCACTTCAGTTGTAATAAGTATGCTGGTCTGAATTTGGCTGGAATGCACTTCCTACAATCATCTCAGTCCCATTGGAGAAGAAGTACAGAGTGGCTCGGCATAGGCTGGTATGTATGTCTTTTATATAAAACTATGCTGATTCATTTTCTAACTTAATCTCACTTATTTAGTCCATGGTCACAGGGAACCACTACCTGATTTTCTAAAATTGATTAGAGTATTGGGAGCGAAAAGTACACTAAATGGTGGAAAGCAGGAGCAGTTAACCATCTGTAGTTCTCAGATCAATCCAATGACTTCTTCACATCTCAGTCACAGAGGAACACAGTGCAGTGCAGGAGCAATTGCTGAAATGGGACAATTGCCTCATGACTTGGGGTTTGCAATTCAAATAGTTTGGCCAGTTTATTCAGGAAGGTTGAGCAGATTATCTTAAGAGCAACTCAGGACAAGATATTTTTCATATTTTATAATCATTTGCTAAAATGTTTAAAATATCTATATTAGAACAAACATGCATAGCTTCCACCCACATTAAAAATACAGTACTTGCAACACTTTGTTTTTTTTTTCCTCTTTACACTTTCATAATTTGTTTTTCTCTTCAGAAATTATTTGGTTCCTTTTTATTAACTGAGGTTAGAATTTTTCAGGAAGCATAAAAAATTGCTCACCCTGCTGCCCCCACACTCTCAGTGTTTCTAAATTCAAGGAGGCTTTAATTAGATATTCCACTGTCTCCGGTGACATCCTTTTTTTCGACATGGATAGCCAGTGTCTGGCAATGCCTTTGTCTTTATTAAGGTGCCTCAGTCTCTCTAGCCAGCTGTTCCTTTTCCCAGCTCAATCTTGCAGTATTGGTATATTATCTCTTCGTAAAAAAGTAAGGTTGCACTCCAGTTCAGTTAAGGGCAGTTAAAAAATATCAGTTGTTATGAGGTAATGGAAGAAACATTAAAAAATGAAATAAGTAACTGAATCACAATGAAAAAAATTAAGTAACACACCAAAAAGGAACAAAAAATTCACCATCTTTTAATAGTGATATTAATGCTAGGCTACAGATAAGTACCATGCAACTGTTGGGTTGTTCTTTGTATTATTGCTGGTACTAAGGTTTTGTTGGATTTATATTATTTTATTTTTATTATGGCCTATAAATATGTGTCCAAAGCCACTTCAGTGCTGGGCAAGTATATCATCTCTTTTACTCATACTGGGCAAATTTAGAATTACCCACTAATCTTATTGACTAAATGAAGGCTTTGGACAGGGAAACCCTCCAGAAGCTGCTGAGACACTATAAGGTGTCAGAGAAGATCACTAACATCCAGACCTGCTATAAAGGGATGACCTATAAGATGGCCCATGGTGCTCAACTCACAAATGTCATTCCAAGTGCGGACAGGAGTGAGGTAGGGTTGTTTGCTGTCTTCTTTCTTGTTCTTTCTGACAATATACTGGGTTATGAAGACATTCACAGCACAGAAGTGGTATGGGTTTTAAGTGGATGCCCTGGAAACAGCTGGATGACCTTTACTTCATGGACAACTACGTAATTTTTAGTTAATACTGTATATAATTATCTTTCAATTTACAGTATTACAATTGTATATGTATATAGATATATAGAGAGAGAAAGAGAGAGAGAGATAGTAACAAGTGAGTCACTTTCTTGCATCCAAGAGAAGAAGCTGAGTCCAAAGGCTTCAAGAAAACCAAATTTATTACCATTAAAACAGGAAAAGACAGGGTCTTTATTCAGATGGAAGCTACCACTTTAAAATACACAGACACAGCAAACAAGCAGTGACAGGGCCAAGTCAGTGGCTGGGTTAAACTGTTCTGGCATCAACAATTGGACGAGAGACGTGTTACATGGCGAGGCTGCGAAGCCTCAGCGACAGACAAACGATCCCTGCCTGTGTTCATTTTGACGGGGGGGTTGTAGGGGTCTTAAAATTCTCACTATCTACTCTCTATATATAAAATCCTAAGCCTAAAAGTGCAACAATGGTTTTCGAATTGTTTAATTATTTACTATACTCCATAGACTGAGACATTTGTGCATAACTCTGTTCTGAATTCTTATCTGAGCTCGGCGACCGCCTTCTTTGAAGATGGAAGAAAGTTTTTTCCTCAACACAACCTGTTCCTCCTCTCTCACACTCAATAACAGATGCAAGAAAAAATAAGTTAGTGTCATTGCAGACAACTTGCTCGCCTGGGACTTTAAAAAAGAATCTCAACTCCTCTGTTTTTGACAATTTTAGACCAATATCTAACCTGCATTTTTAAATAAAATTCTGGAAAATTCAGTCATGACACAGTGATTGTGTAAATGATTACTTGAATAAACATTCTATTCCTGAAAAGTTTCAGCTAGATTATAGATCAAATCACAGTACAGAAACTGCACTGATTAAAGTAGTAAATGACTTGCAGGTTAAAGCAAACAGAGGCCGTCTATCTGTTGTTGTTCTCTTAGAATGGAGTGCAGCATTTGATACCATACAGTATATACTAGTATTCTTATAAATCATCTTAGTTAATTGGCATGCCTCTCTGGCAACGTCTTAAATTGGTTTCAGTCATACTTAACAGGTAGAAAATTCTTTGTTAGTTGTGACTATACTTCAGAGACCCATGATATTTTATATATTGCACCACAACGATCTTTTCTGGGTCTACTGCTCTTTTCAATCTACATGCTTCCATTAGGTCAGATTACCTCAATGCACAAGGTGAGCTACTACAGCTAGGCAGATGACACACTGTATTTATTGATAGTGCCTGATGACCGTGATGCTCTTGGCTCTCTGATCTTGTGTCTTGTATTTCTGAATGGATGAGCACTAATTTTCTTAAACTAAATAAGGAGAAAATAGAAATCTTAGTCATTGTCAAAATGGATATAGTGAGGGTATTAGAAATAGACTTGATTCCTTAGGTTTAAAAGTCAAGTCGAACGTAAAGAATTTAGGGGCAACTATTGACTATGACCTAAATTTTAAATCACATGTTAATCAGATTACTAGGACTGCATTTTGTTCACTTAAGGTATATAGCTAAATTTAGACCTCATTACATTTGTTACCTGTGTCATTTAGAACTGACAATAAAGTACTAGTAATGATTTACAAAGCCTTAAATAATCTCACCCTGTCCTATATTTTGGAATGCCTCTCACCTTACACTCCAAATTGTAACCTCAGATCTTCAAATGAAGGTCTGCTTATAATTCTAAGAGCCAACCTGAAAAGAAGTGGTGAGACACCCTTTTGCTGTTATGCACCTAAAATCTGGAATACTTTACCAATAGAAATCCGCCAGGCTAATACTGTAGAGCAATTTAAAAAAAATGCTAAAAACCCATTATTTCAAAATGGCTTTTTCGTAGCTACATTTTAGTTGTATCCCTATCAGTCATTATGAGCACTGAATTATCATTTTCCTCTAAGTTCTGCAATTCTGTACTAATCTGTACTATTCTCTGATGTCTTTTATGGTTCTTTTAGCTTGGGGATCTGTGCCAACACCACCTGATCAAGGTACCATGCTGCCCTTTGTGTATATGGATTGAATGGCTGGTGTCTCAGATGTCCACATGACCATCATCATCCATGCATTCCATTCTGACTCCTGAAAACCATGAGGACTGATTTAGAACATCTATTGTATGTAGAATCTTTTGGCCTTAGAACCCCTGCAGATGTTGCCTTTCTCTAGCCTAAATGGACTTTTTTTTTGTTTTTTCTGTCCTCCTAGCCATCTGACCTTACATTTCTCTTTGTTACATACTGTATAATATTATTGTATAATCTTGTTTGTTTATGTTTTATATTAATATACTTTTTATTTCATCTTGTAAAGCACTTTGAGATACATTGTTTGTATGAAAATGTGCTATATAAATAAATGTTCTTGTTGTTAACATCCAAAGAAGGAAGGGCAAGGTCCTCAAAATCAATTATGTTAGAACATCCCCCATCATGTTATGCTACAAGAAGTGGGAAGCTTCACCTATCTTAGCAGCATGACTAACATGTAGGGTGGGATGGATGCCAATGTTAGATCCAGGTTTTGGGCCACTTTTCTCCTACTGAAGGATGTATGGGGATCCAAGGGCTTGTCCATTTCGACCAAAAAGGTCCAGACATTAATTAACATCTGTCTGTTCTCTGGCTTAAGTTCATTTTCCTTTCTTTTTATTGTTATTGCTGTTGGTTCTGAATTATTTTTCATGTTTTAGTTATTAAGTAAATTTATGTAACTGTAATATTGTTTTGTTTAAATATTATTTATTTTTTTATGTATTTTGTTTTATTTATTTATTACCTATTTTCCTTATTTTCTGTTGGTGTTACCCCAAAAAGCGGGACACCATGTTAACAGTTGTGAGGGACTGGCCATAGCCTTTATATTTTATACAAGCGAGTAGGTCCCTTAGATGTCCATTGATTGCTGTGGAGAGCATTATATTTGCAGCTATTGTTCTTGGATTCTTTTGCATCTTGATTCTACATTTTGCCTGTGTATAAGGGATTGGGTATTTTTGCCTTACGTTGCCTTTTAGGCATACCTTTTTTGCCTTTTTTTATTTTGCTTGTTGATTTATAATTTTTGATGATTTAATACATTCTTTAAATTTGCTTAACATTGTTTTGTGTTTGTCTTCTCAAGCCTGAAGTTCGCAGCTATCTTCTCTCATGAAGGGCAATTCTGTGTATTTTGTGGATTTAAAGTATTTTTTTTACTTTTAATAGCCTGGACCTCATGTTTGGCCTGGTAGGCTTTGAAGCCTGCCTTTTGAGTTTGGGGCCAGATCTCCTGGGGTGAGACCTGTTCCTGACCAGTAAAGTACTGGCCAGTTTTATGTTTATTCAGAGGCCTGTATACCTCTTTCAACCTCATTGTGTTAAAGTGTAGTAAAAACTGTGTCATAATCACTCTAAATGTGCACGGTTATGATTTTCCGAATATCATAAAATGAATTCAGTTTTGTAAATTGTAATGTAAAAAAATCAGTTTGTTTTGCCAGTTGTAGATACTCAAAGCAGTTTAACTAGACCACATCACAGACTTACTCTACCAAACATATTGTTAAAAATTGACTGAGATATCTGCATGTTTTCTTTAAACTGGAACATAAACAGATTTCTAATTGACCAAAATTGTATCTAAAACAAAATTCACACGGTGAAAATTAAGAGAATATGACCAGAACTAAAATGCTAAGGCTGTGTACCAAGTCAAGATGTGGGAAGCTAAAGGTCATCAGACAAAATACCTAACATTATGAGCTCAAGAATAGCATTGTGCAATGTTGAAATCTGTAATCTCAGACAGAGAAATGAAGCATGACATCACACATAGTGAGTGCCTCTCAGGAGGCATTCAGTAGCAATGCTGCAGTGTATCAATACTGTAGTAACTCACTACCACAAAATGTTGAGACTCTTAAATGGTGATATGATGAATTTACAAAATAAAATATTAATGTATTTCTCAAACTAAAGAATTTTTCCTGACTCACACCATCATTTTAATTGAAATAAAGCTTAAAGAATATTCACAACTGAATAGAAAAAAATGTATCTAAGATTCATAAGGTCACAGCATTGCAATCTTCTATGTTTGTGTGGTTCTTCTGGTGAAAAATGTCTTTCATCTCTCATCTTACCAACCTACTAGTTCTAGACAATACACAACATGATTGTAATATGCATGGATTAGATGGTACCTGTCATCAGTTCCTGACACTTCTTTTAGATTGATGTTGCTCTGTTGGTGGCCTTCTTGATGAGCTTTCTTTTTGTCCACTCATTAGTTTTTGAAGAACATTCTAATACTGTGATGTTACTTTATTTCTTAAGGATAGTCTTCAATGTGTTTTACATGTAATGCCTTTGAAATTCTTTTTATCTGTCTCTCTTTTGATATTTACAAATTACCAGTAACATTTGATAGATCTTGTTAGTTCCCTGTTAACTGGTTAACTTTGCAATATGTCATTAAGAAACCTTGATAGTAATCCTCCAAGATCAGATTGTTTTACTTAGGGCTAATCAGAATCACTTCAACTGATGTCAAGTGAAGGAAAAATAAATATGTTGATGATTTGAAATGTGATTGCTTAACTCAAAGCACATTTACACTGTGTCATACACATGCGTGCTGTGGAAACAATTACTGGACTTATCAACTTGTACCACCCCGAACCACCGGTTGGCACTGACTTATAATGCTTCTCCTTTCCCCCTGCAGATCTGGAAACCAAAAAATAAAGGACATATGACAGTACTTCCAGTTCTGGAGCTCCTGGACCCGCACCTTCCAAGTCACCACCTTCATAACCGGCACCACCGCCATCTTTCACCAGTCTAATGTTAAATTCGTGTCTTTCCTCACATTCCTCATATTACACATTAAAGCATGTTTGTTATTTTGTTCCACAAGATAACAGAGTTTGCCTGAGGTTGACCCAAACCTTTATGTGTGTTCTTGTTTCCTTTTAAAACCCACATTATATGGTGGGCACACTTATGCTACCAAGTTTTCAAAATTATTTTTCCTATAATGTAATGATGTAAGGCTTTTGATGTCTGATATACAGTATATATACTGCTTAAAAAAATTAAAGGAACACTTTTTAACTCGAGTACAGCATCAAGTCAATGAAACTTCTGGGATATCGATCTGGTCAGTTAGCAAGTAGCACAGGGAGTTGTTATTCAGTTTCAGCTGCTTTGGTGTTAATGAAATTAACAACAGGGGCAACAATGAGATGGCCCACAAAACAGGAATGGCTTAACAGGTTGCACCTCAGACTGTCTAGGAGCTCAGTGATGCCCTGGTCCAGATCTGGGAGGAGATCCCCCAGGACACCATCAGTCGTCTCATTAGGAACACCCCTGACATTGTCAGGCATGCATACAAGCACGTGGAGGCCATACAAACTACTGAGTACGATTTTGAGTTGCTGCAATGAAATTTCGGCAAAATGGACAAGCCTGCCAAATCATTTTTTCACTTTGATTTTCGGGGTGTCTTTGAAATCAGCCCTCTGTAGGTTGATAGTGTTCATTTCCATCAAAAGATGTGGCATCCTTTCATTCCTAACACATTACTCAATCCATATAAGTATAGATATCTAGCAGGATTTTTTTTCCTACTGAGATCTGATGTGTTTTCAAAGTGTTCCTTTAATTTTTTTCAATAGTTTATATGTGTGTGTATATACTGTGTATATGTATATATATATATATATATATATATACAATATATTGTCGTACACTGGGAGCGTACTGCCACCTCAACCCAACTCAGACAGGTGTAGGACAGAAGTTCAAAGTGCACGTGATTTTATTTTCTTCAACGTGTGGGGGACGCCTTCCTCTTTTCTCCTCCACTTTACCCCAGCAAGCTTCGTCCTCCTCCTCCCAGCTCTGGCTCATGGAGTAGTGTCTGCTAGCCCTTTATATAGGGCACCCAGAAGTGCTCCAGGTGTTTGATGACCTAATTCCAGCAGCACTTCTGGGTGTGGCGGAGAGCTGCTCTCCAGGGCTCAGCAGCAGCTGTAGTACCCCAAGGCAGCACCCACAGATCCCAAAAGGGCTGCACCAGACTCCAACTTCCATTAAGCCCTGCGGGAGTCCGAGTCACTGCTGCAACCCAGGGGGTTGCATCCAACGCTCTGGGGAAGGTAACACTCTGGATAGGCTGGCTCCCCGGTCCCTTCCAATGTGGATGTGTCTGCCACAATATATATATATATATATATATAGTATATAATATATATATAGTATTAGGACATTATACAGTTTCATTTTGAATTTGATTGGACTTTTTATTTAATCTTATTTTGCAAAGCAAAATAGATAGATAGAAGCTCTGTTCTAAATTCCAGGGCTCTTTCTAATACATATAACACTTCTCAAACATAATTAGACTATAGGCACCTAGCTGTGTATCAAAAAATATTCTGCAGTAAACATTTTAAAAATTCTTTAGATAAAGCATAATTTTGATCAAATCTGACATTACATCTAGTGGTTCTTGTTAACCTGAAGTCACTAAGGTCAGCCAAAATGATCCATGCTATATCCTCTTCTGCACCCTTAACCCAGAGCATCTTCATTTATCAGAGATGAAAGCAGTGTTACGTGCCACCTGCATCCTTGACCCTGTTTGCACTTATCTTGTTGCTGGTAATGTTTCTTGTCATTTCTAAAATAATTCATATTGCTGCTTTAAGCAGAGTCCTTTCTTTATGCCTCAAAGGCCAATGAGTAAATGTCAAGGTTTTTCAAATACAAAGTCTGTTTGTACTTTGTACTGCTTGTATTTATACAATGCAATGGTGAATTCCTTTCACTAATTTAAAGGTAATAATGCTAGACAGGAATAACATTTTTTCTATTCGTTTTGGAATGGTATAATAATGTGATCATTCTCAGAGTACTTGAATTAATAAGGAAGAGATAGCTACAATGCAGGACAAAAGTATATTCACTAATTTACTGGCAGTTAATAATATACTGGCCATGCTATTTTTAAACTGTGGAGGGCATTTAGAATTTATTAAAATATGTCCAGATTATAAAACATTGAATAAAGGAGTTTTTTATTTTGAAAAGATTTGCATATGAATCATAATGGGGCATTTGTATTTTACATGTGTGTCTGTCAATTATCTTTGTTAATTCTGTTCTATGAGAAATGCAATAAATCAGGAGCTCCTCACATTTTCTATATCAGCTGTATAATTTAACAGAGATACTGCAATAGTATTCTCTTTCAAATGTTATGACACCCAAGACATAGCACATGCCCTATGTATTTCACAGCAGGTTCACATTCTATTAATTTTTTCCACATTCTATGAATTTTTTATTCCTTTGTTTTATCTCTCAGCCTCTGTTCATTGGCGTAGCAATGGATTGTGCAGATTGAGGAAAGCACAAGGGCCTACAAGCTTGGGGGGCCCACTTGGGGCCATATAGACTTTTAAAAAATGTTTAATAACTTAACTAAAACAGCGGTTTCACAGTCTAAATGCCGTGGCATCAAAGTTCAATGTCTTGTTACTATCATCTCTGACCTGGATGGCTGACGACGAATTGTATGCTACCGATCTTTTTGTTCAGTTATAGTATTGACATTTCACTGCTGTTTTGCACTCAATTGTTGTCATTTTGTGCATGTTTTCAATCCATCTTATCAATCAAGTCGACTGTTTTCGAAATAGCTGAACTGTTGCTGATAGATCACTGTGCACTGTTGTCTACTTTCAGTGATGTTTGAATGGCTTACATGTTACTGCTGACTATACCAGTGACTGTTGCTGCGAGTGAACGATCATTCTCCAAGTTAAAACCCATCAAAAATTACCTCAGAAGCAGCACATTGCAAGACAGACTTAATGGCTTAGTTGTACTCTCAATTGGAAACAATCTTGCCAGACAATTTGACATGTCAAACATTGTTGGGATATTTTGCGCAAGCGAATATTTTAAGGTACACTTGTTATTAGAAGTAATATGATTTGTGACTTGTCAGTCAGTTCCGAATTTGTAAGCTTTAACAGTTTAACAAATTGGTAATCTGTTTTATTGTGTACCTGAGTATGACATAATGTGCATTAGTGTTACGACCGTGAGGATTTGTGAGCGTGACCACTTTATGATGTCCATTTTCTAAGAAGTTATATAAAACAGGTTGATTGTTACAAATTGAAATTGCTTCATTTTATAGCACAGAACAGTTTCTACTTTGTAGCTTATGTTATATTTTAATCATCTTCTTTCACAAAGTTATCTTGGAAAAGTAAGTGGGTCCACATTTTACATAGAAGTATGTACTATGTACTGCTATGTATGTACTAGTATGTATCCACACCTCCCACATTCCATTCCCAAAATGTATTTTATTTTTGCTAACTTACAGCATCTGTAATAAAGTAAATTAAAAAGTTATTACAAATTTTATTTACAGAGCTGTTTTGTTTGTCACCAGTGTGTGATAGTGACACGGCCACGGACACCACTGCCCAGCCGGCCCCTAGAATCTAGTTGTGAATAAATTTCTAAGAGTTATGCTAGACAAGAGGGGTCTACCTCAGGATGCTGCCCCCGGGCCTTCAGCAAGATGACTACGTCACTGCCTCTGCTAATTGTCAGATCCTCCTAAAAAAAAAACAAGCAATTGAAAGACAAAATGCTCCATCATTTCAAAAATAGCACAAATGAGTAAATACCCCCAAAACACTTATAAGTCACTTATGCAAAATAACTACACTTGGGCATTTTCACCAACAAAAATAACTAATAAACTGCTCACACATTCTGAGAAATATCTTTAAAAACACATTCTCTTCAAGTACTCTGTTTACAACTGGAACATATTAGAAAAAAATTATCTGATTGGGTGAAACCTGTCCAATTGATGACATTACTATGTGGTGTTGAAGTGTGAATGATGATGATAATGTGCCTATGAGATTCTTTCCATTATTTAAACATACTTGAATTATTATGACATCAGTCAAAATGATGTCATTTGTATTACAACATTTAAAACAATGAAATCTATTTAAATTGTATTCTACATAAATTATACTTGTAAATGTGACACCCAAAAAATTGAATTCAGTCGTACTAGAAAAAGACAGAAAGTGAGGGTGAGGCTTCACCAATGCATTATAAAGCTTAAGCATAACCTCCTCGACTATACACTTCGTGCTTTGTGCTATATGATATGGAAGATGATTGTGACAAGTCCACTGACTGCTAAATCCTTCTGATCAGCAGTAACTTTAAGTTTTAGACGTCCCATTGTGTATTCAAATCTAAAATTTTTACTTACTATGTGTAATACTTTACATTTCCTTGCATTCAATATCATCTTCCGCAAATTTGCCCAGGCCTGTATGCTGGTCAAAGATTCTCTGGCAGGCATGAGGCACTAGTGCTAACCACTGTACCATGGCGGACCCTAATTCCAAACACTTACAACCATCACTATTTTGAAAATTCTGAGAATTCAGAGTACAAATCACTTTTTTTTTAAATAGAGCTCTTAGCTAAAAGCGTAAAAAGCCCCAAACCCTGCAATGGTCTGCCAGCCAGTATCGCAGATGCCACATCATTTTTATAAGTTAGTTTTATTTAAATGTTTTGTCAAAACTGCTCTCAAGTCGACCAAATTATATATAAACACTTTGGTAATTTTTTTCTGAATAAATATTTTATGAGTTATTCCCCATTGTTAAGTTGTTTCCTGAAATGGTATTGGGTTGCACTGCTATTTTAGTGACGTTAGCCCTCTTGGTCATTTTAGCCATCACTTCTATGATCTAATTACAATGACAATGTGTTGATGATGTGTCTTCAGCTAATGACAGAAACAACATTACCTTTTTGTTTTATTTTGATAGAGTCCTGGTAGTTTACTTGTGCAGGGTTTGGCCATTCAAGGACATATTAGACAATTATCTGGCAATGGATGGATAGAATCTTTATAGACAGGATTTTTAACTTAAAATATTTTTTCCTTGTAATTACCGTTTTATGTTGTATGTATTTTCAGGACATATAAAGAAGCATGCAAAAGTTGACAGATCTCTCTGGCTGATTTCAAAGATGTTTTAGGTCATGTAGACGATATGTTGAAACCAGCAAAAAAAATTTTTGCCTTCAATACAGCTATTGCTTTGACTCCAGAGATTATCAGAGTTGCACATTTTCCCATGAGAGAACCATTGCGGCTGATTTTAAAATTCACAGAAGAATATTCAACATACAATTACAAAAGATGGTACTTTTTGATCTTTCACATAATACTGTAGGTATGACGCTTAAATAAATTTACCATGGCACTGCTGGTCATGTGGGACTCCTAGGCTTGGTGTCAGAAAATACCACTGATTTTAGAAGAAAGTTTACAAGCCAGAATAATTAAACTTTTGAGATATATGATACCCTTCGATAGGAAACATAATGCCATTCTCAGAAGATTCTGAATTCAACTTCATGTGATATTTCAGGTTTCTTTTTCTTTGTAAAAAAAAGTATTATGAATGGTCTCAGATGCTTCATTTGGAAAAATTCTTCATGATATCAAAGTGATATAATTTATGATCATTCTTAGACTTTTTAAGTCACAATCCAGTATTCTTTGCTCAATTCCATAAAAATGTAAACAATCCCACTTAACAAAAAAGGAGGATATTGAAAAAATTGAGAGGAAATTAAAGCTGCAAGTGAATTCAGTACATAATTGGATCCTTTTTAGAGCACCATAAAACATAAGATAGAAGGCCTCCATTCACCACCAGATTAGGTTGATTCAGAACATGTCAACCCAACAATGATGTACAGGTTTTTTTTAGCTACTTATTTGATCAGTATTGGGTGTCCAAGTATAATTAAACATCAGCTTATGGTTTCCAGTACAGATCATTATTTCTGTCAAAGTAATGAAATGTTGCATTATGGTGACCTACTTTATTTTCTTGTCTTCAGGATTGGCATGGTAAAAGCACAGCTCTGTCCATACACTTTTAAATATATGGAGTATGTAATGGGAGACTTTTGTTGCTAAAAAATTTCTTGTCACTCAAATTTAAAAGATATTTTTACATGATAAATACTGTAAATGTTTGTTTTGGGTGATAAGTAACTTTGATTAAAAATCTATGCTACAGATATTAACTCCCAGAGAGTTTTCATTTTATGCTACACTCTAAAATTAACACCATGCCAATAGTTTACGTATAAGATTTTTAGACATTTTACAATACAAGTGCACAAGAAGATTAAGTGACTTGCCGAGTTTCAAATGGTAGATCTAATGAGGGGAACGATCCAGTAGATTTGGGGGTTAAAGTCCAATGCCTTATCTAATAGGTTAGACTACATGCATATGGTGTTTTAATGACCCATACTGTATGATAAAAAAAGGTGAACATGGCCTTTTAATGTATTGCCTGTAGAAGTTGTGATTTGTGGACTGAGCCTCCGAAATAGATAAAACATACCAAGTTGTCTAAAGGAGGGTTCTGGTTGTTTGGATAGTTTCTTTTACTAATAAAAACATTAAGCCAAACATGAACAGCCTTCATGTGAGAAAGTAGCCACTGTGCATCGACAGACAGAAAATGTTTCGTTTCGTTAGAAGACTGCATTTCTTTTTTGTTTCATTATACACACTCATTTTTTAAAGTTAATTTATATGCACTCATTTTTTTAAATTTAATTTTCACACGCCCCTTTTAATGTGTACATCACATACTCATTTTTTGATGTTAATTTCACATACTCATTTTTCAAGCATAATAATAATGAATTTTATTTACAGTACCTTTCTCGTACTATTTCTCGTGCATAAAGCACAGCCGAAATATACAAAAGGAAACAACAGGAACAGAAGCACAGATAAATAACAGGATAGAATCTTGTGGCAAAAAAATTAAATACCAAATAATAATTAAATACCAAGCAAAAAAGTAAACATGTGAAATATATTCATATTTTAATTATGTTTTATATGCATCATTTGTTGATGTTCATTTACTATACTACATTTTGTTAATTCTATACATTAATTTCGATTTTGTACATTTTTTGTGGTCTGTTTTGTTTAAGGTTTATGCCCTTCTTTTCCACCGCGATTGTCTCTGTGCTCAATGTTATGTATTCAAAGGGATTAGACAGTGCATTTGATGATAATAAACTAGGCGCTTGCAATTAAAATACTTATTTATGACTGTGATTATGTTGTGCTGTTATTAGTATGAGGCACATATTGATTTTAAATGTAGAGATCTTAACTTTTTTCTAAATCTTTATTGTCAATGTAAGAAAAAAAGTCACTTTCAAACATAATTCATCATAAGGTTGTGGCCTTAAACACTGAAATCCAAGTCTTCTAAAATACCAGTTTCTTAAAATTGAAGTAGAACCAGGATATAATGTGGAGAGGGCAAAACGCTTAAAATCTCAAGAGAACAGTCAATAACGATCTTCCTCTCTGTGATATCTCAATCACTAGTGACATAACGTTCTAATAAATTGTGGACTTAAAGGTCATAACCCAAATTATCTATAGCAATCGGCTGTGCAGATACTGAAATCAGCAGTATCTTTCTTTTTTATTGGCCTTTGCCATACCTATCTATAAGTGCTGTCGAGCTTACAGCTGTGCTGTGGAATAACTAATGATAAAAAGATAAAAATAAACAATTTGTCTAACACATCCCAAATGCTCCGATGCCTATAACTGTTTCAGCATTAGCACGTATACCCCTGTCTAACAAGGACAATTAGCCCCCGGCACTTATGAGGAAAGGAAACATTAATAAACTGCGGCAATGCAAATTATTTCTGTGGTAACTTGTAGTTTTATCTTTGAAGAAAAAGAGTTTTATGATGTTGTAACTTGAAAATCTGACACTGCAATCTGCAATGCATACAAACACACTGCAAGAAAATAAAAATTCCAAATTACTTTCACTTCAAACCAGTTTTACCTCCATTTTTTTAAATTATTCATTATTTCCTCCAACATTACAGGTAATCATATTTACTTTTCCTTGGAGAGTATTTGTGAGTCAGACTCAGTATTAGGAAAGTTAGAACATTTCTTAAACAAATGTTATCAAATAACCTTGTTATGTGCAATATAAGTACAATAAATATAACATTAATACATAGTTGCACTGAAAGTAGCGAGAAAAATATTAAAAACAAATGTTATACCTATTAAGCTGTGAACATAGTTGCTAAAACGAGCATGATTGTTTGGCCACTATAGTCTTTTGTTAAAACGTTTTTCCTGAAAGCTCTGACATAATGCAGAACTAATTCCACAAATGTCCTGTATCAATACTGTGTTTATATATTTGGTCCCTAAACAGTAAACACATTGAAACAAAGGCCACCAGACACTGTTTTGCTCCTGAAAACAGTAATTTGGCTGTGTGTCTCAAGTCAATAAAGAAAATCAATATATGTCTGAGATTTAAATCTGAAGGAAACTAATCCAAGGAAAACTATTAAGAAGTAATTGCATGTGGCACCACCTTGGCAACTACTTACTCATTATATAAAGTTTCTACTGGAAATCACTGTATAAATGGAAAGTCACTATATTTAGGAATAAATGGACATTGTGATATTGAAATCACTGTTTGCAGCAAGACAGCTTCTGCCTCTCAAGGAGATAACATAAAGGACCCTCACCTGTGCAATAATTAATTCTGAAGCTTGTGACACATACATTAGTAAGGTGCTAAGGACACAGTAATGGTTAGTCTCCATGTGTCTGGAGCACTGACAAAGGTAGAAGGATGTTTAAACCCTGAGTTATAAGGGTGCTATCCCTTAGCACACTGACTGGATAATCACTTCCAAGATTTTGTATTTGCATCTTGTTAAAGGTCTTCATGTAAATGTCTTTTCGCCAACTCTTCTTAAAGTTGTCTTCAATAATTGACAAGATAATTAGGCAAGAAGACAGGCACTTGCTTAAGTAATTTATGCTTATGCTCCGTTGCAGCTCTTGTTCACTAGAATTCAGTGCCTGCTATTTAACTATAGAACAGTTAGCTTAACATGTTTCGTGGATAAATTAATGGAAGAAACTATTAAAGACAAGATAGAGAAACACATAGGAAGCACAGGTGTATTATGTAGTTAAAATGAGTTTAAAAGGGGGAGGCTATGCCAGACTACAATGGTAGAATTTTAAGAAGAAGGAAGAGAAAAGTCAAGCAAAATGACACTATTTATAGGCTAAATAAAAAGATTACAATGTGCAAGCTTTCGAGGCAACTCAGGATTACATCTTGCCTGAAGAAGGGGCCTGAGTTGCCTCAAAAGCTTGCATATTGTAATCTTTTTAGTTAGCCAATAAAAGGTGTCATTTTGCTTGACTTTTCTCTACATTCATAATGGCTAAAACAGTACAACACCCTAGTACTACATAAGAAGGAACAAAAGCATTTGAATAGGCTGGCACTTAAATCATTTACCTTAATTTTTAAACCTTGCAATAAAGTTTTATTTATGTAAATATTCCAGGTCAAAATGCAAAATATGCATTTAACACTAAACTAGATGGACTGGAAGATCCCTTTGAGTCAGGAAAATCATTACAAATGCACCAGAACAGACATGAGCACACATGCAGGTTCTGCAGCAATTAAAAACTTAAAACTGGACATCTTTTGGACTGGCATACTCTCACTCTTCTCTAGTAGAGTGCTCATTAACAAATAACGACTTAAAACAGTAGGTAGGTCTCAAATTCACTGCTAGTGGATCCTTGTGGCTGCAGATTTTCGTCACAACCAACTTCAGGTTTTACATGGACTCCAATGTTATTTAAGCAAACATTTCAAATTTTCTATATTTTGGTGTCAGTCAAGAAATTATAAAATGGAGTTTGGTAATTTTTTATTAGAATGAACAATTAAGTAGCTATAGCGTTTAATATTCAGTATTGTTTGCCCTGGTGTCTAATCCACTCGTTTTTGATTGTCATTATTAAGATTAACTAAAGATTAAAAAAGTTGAATTAATAGTAAAATGACAAAAGGAAGATAAACATTTAAAGCTGTGGCAAGACTACAAATATTTCAAAATTTCCTATGTGTACCTCACACTATTGAGTTTTTCAAATTGCAGAAAAAGAGAAGAAAAAAAGACCAGCTAAACATTAAGATTAGGGATCCTTAAGAACCACTTGAATGGTACTGATCTAGTATGTTGCTCAGACATTTATCTAGGAATTTCACTGTACCCTGTGCATGTCACAATGCTGCTACTACTACTCATACTACTACCTCTACCACTACTACTCTTGATTATTATTAGTTTTTAAAAGCCTCCCTTTCACAATCTGCTTGAACAGTGATCTCTATCACTTGCTACTTTGGGGTTGGCCCTGTTGTGCTCCACTTGGTAAAAGCTGCACATCATTATTGACCTAGTTTAGGCGGCTGCACAATGCTGCAGATGCTTAAGATTACTGACCCCAAACTAAACAATCCCTAGCTATTACTTGTCAAACCAACTCCTACAACAAGGCATTTTTTCTGACTCGCTTATACTGAGGATTCCTGCATCTGCATACTGGAATTCCTGGAGTTGTTTAAGCCTGTTCTTCATTTTCTTCATTTTCCCAGGCTGGTATGTGCAATTTTTCTATGGGCAGCCATTACAGACACCCCTGGTACATGCTGCTGATGTATGAATGATGTATGAATCAAGGTAGCTAATAAAATAATTGGTTTGTCGTTATTGTCATTTTAAGAACTTCGAGATTGATGTGGGGACAGGTGGTGGTTACTGGGCATTGGGTTGTTCTTTTATTACATGTTAAAACTGGTGTTTGCTTCTTTATGATATTGGATTTGTTTGTTTTAATGAAGAGTTAACTAGAGAAAAGTATCAGGGTTATACAGCACAGAATAAGTACCATTATATTTGTTTCTTAAGTTTATTTCTCTGTCATGCAGGCATTTGTTTTTATCAGATAGAACTACAAATTCTATTTGTAAAACAGTTAGAGTACACAAAAACAACTTATCTAAGTATTAATATAACCTTTTCCTTTGTATGCCTTTAAGAATATTTCATATTTTATTTAAATTTTACAAATCCCATGCTGACATTAAACATATTAGCAATGGCTGTCACCTTCAGACTGCAGGGAAATAAGTTATGCTAACACCAATTGTTCATTAGTTTTTGAAAAGCAAATGAATGCAAAGCATCTCTGTCTAATAACAGATATAATTAGAAACAGGAGAACTGGTATTGTCCACTGCATTCATACTCAGTTCTAATTATATCACTGACTCCCTGTAGCTTTTTCACAGATGTTCACAGGCAGCTGCCAGCATACTAGCTATGGAAAACCCTCTTGGGTGAAGGCTAACTGTCTTTATTATTTGGGGCAGAAGATAGAGCCTATTTTTCACACAGTTGTTACATTAAAAAAATATATGTATAAAATGCATCTCCCTTGACTTCTTCTCCATGGACTTTAAAATTTATGGGTATTTTCATAGCCTAACTGAGGTTAAATACTTTCATTCATCTTTCTAAATGAAAAGAAAGTAGTATTGAAAGTAAACGGTGGACTAGACAGAAAAATTCTTATTATATGTTATATAATACACATTTCCATTTAAATGGTTAAACAAATGTTAATGATCAATCAAGGCTTAGTTATTGCCTAAAGGACTGAAACAAAGAAAAAAGTAATACTATGCTCTTTAGAGTTACTTAAAAGCAAATATTACATATTCTTCAGTAACACACATGGGTAAGCCTTTATTATAACAGTGAGTGTTATTTACTCCTTGTAGGAAAACTTTTTACCAGACTAAGTTAAAATTAAAATGTCTATTGCCAACATGACCTTACATTGACAATAATCACTGAAAATTCTGTTGAATTTAATTTTCTGGTCTTTAGCTTCAAAAACAGACATGTTCCCATACTTTTACGCCTGCATGCCATCTTTTTTGTATCAGCAATGCAACTAGTGCAAAAAAATGTGTTAAAACCAAATTGACTGAATCTTCCCTGTATCTGTCAACTGACAATAAACTCCTTCATAACCCTTTTAGGCTGAGCCGCTGAGGTAGATCTTGTAAACTGGTATCTCAAGATGGTGTTTCTGTATGCAACACCCTGAGCCATAGTAGTGTGCATTGACTCAATGAAAACAGTAGACCCAGGATTTTTGTTATTGGAGAACAGCAGATAAATTAATGAAGCATGTGAAGAATCATCATGTAGTTGTAGTAGTTATGAAAACAGCTACACTGCCAAGATACCATTTAGGGCCCCCGAATGAGGACTTTCTGTGACCATCCCAGCCTGTCAGCTGAAACAGTATTAGTTACGCTGGCATGAACAGCAGCACTGCAAACATCCCTGATGGCCACAAGGTTTGAGTGCATATTCTGGAAACCTTAACTCTCACAATTCAAACTTGTTGGCACATGTCACACTTGGTTTTCTTTAATTAGAACAGTTCAGTGCTAGTAAATTTCAGGGGTGTATGTGTTTAAAATCTATAAATTTAACTGTGCAAGAAGTTGAAAATGCACTGATGACCAAATTTCTCTAGTTGATTCAGAAGAGCTATATACTCCATCTCTAAGGATTCAAGAAAATCTTACATATCAAGAATCTATTAGGCTTTTGATGCTATGTCAAACTACCTGCACCGGCATCTTTAGAACAACCTCTGAAAATTAGCCACCAAAGTGGATGTGGCATTGCAAGGAGCTATGAAACAAATCAAACCTTTGACGGGTGTTGGCTATAAAGAAACTCAAAAAAGACAGCTAGATGTTTGGACTATCCAGTTAATCCTGAATGACTTCAGTAGAATATTTAAATATGGGCCAGGTGTACTGTATCAGCTGCCTTTGCATATATTGAGGAACAACATTATGCTATGATTGATTCAGGCTTCACATTGTATCTTCTGTAGCGAAGGCTGTTGTAGAATGCTGGAGATTCTAAAGATCTTTGACCCTGGACAGAGCAATCTGACATGCCAGTGGCTTGAAATAATCTTAGTTATTGGCTGTTATAACAACCACTATAAAAGGGGATAGGAGGATTTTATTGAAGATATCTGTAATCATTATTTCTCTATTATCATTACACAGTACTGTGCACAGGTGTTTTCTGGTCTGTTTGTTTCATTTCAACTGGGAAGGTTCACATTGGATTGAAGGGGCTACTTTACAGTACCAGTAGCAGCAGAAAAGGCAGCAACACCTCAAGAACTAGTGCCACTGTCATCTATATTCTTGCAATATGCAGTAAACCTTGAGGTCAGCAGCTAGCATGAAAACCATATCAGTGTGGCTATATATGTATTTTATTGCTTTTGTAAATTTAGAGTTATTACTCTTCATGTCTTTGTTATTTCTGTTGATTTCAATTGTAATTCTGTAATTGTGTTCTGTCCCTTTAAATGTTCTTTTGTTCCTTGTGGTTGGAGCCCTAGGAAGCGGGGGCACCCTGAAGTCATCAATTCTGAGCACTCCCTCTGGCTGTATAAGTCTGCTGAGAAGGCTCAGGAGCCGGAGACCATTTATTTGGAGTGAAGTGTTTGTGCTTATTGTTTTCTAGTTGATTTTTATTTTTTTTACTTTTGTCTTATGTTTGGGGATCATTCTTCTGGATAGTGTATTAGCTGAAGATTGCCCTTTTTGCATATTTGAGTACTTCCTTTTTATTTGCTACTTTTGTAAAGTAAATCTTGCATTTATGAAAATTCTTTGTTTGCTGTCTTTATAAAAGCCAGGGGTTTATGGACATCCTTCCTTTTGCTTTAATCAGGGTCATCTTTAGAGAAGTAAAAATTATACTATACTGTATATATGGACTCTAACTTTCTGCTAATTATATATCTTTTTAAGTAAGTCTATACTGATTTATTTTTTGTTATTTATTCATTATTATTCTTACCTAATTTTAAGTAGTTTTCCTTTTCTTGCAACAATTTCTTTGACATCTCAAACACTTTAAGCTACATTCTATGTATGAAAATGTGCTCTTAAAATAAATGTTGTTGTGGGGGCTTTGGTTATATTTTAGAGGCATTTAACTGTATTTTTGATGCATAATCCTCTTTTTAAGCATGCAAAGACTGTGGCAGGCCTGTGGAGCTGGGATAAAGACCATTAATTGTGAGGCCTTTTCCAGGGAGGCAAATGAGTCCTGATATGGCCATTGAAGCCTTTTGCAGCCTTTATAACCTTTATAACCCTTTATAACCCTTTCACCATGTTGAAAACTTCACATCATAACATTATGATAAAACCACTTGCTAGAAATGAAACAGATGGTAGTGAGATTAAAAAAAACAGCGCTCTGTGCCCTCATCATTGGAGAGCTAAGCGACTGGTAAAAACAGTGGCAACTGTATACTGACTGTTGTTTGAACATTGAAACTTTTTTGTCATCTGCAAAAAGGTTGGACTTGGACTACTTTGTTGTAACATCCCATTTACACTGGTGCTCTTCAGACTATTCTTATTCAACCCAGATGACTGGAGCAACATAGTCCAAATTGGAGAGGGAGAGATGTTATGGAAAGGTTCTGATAGAGTGATGGCGATTACTAATAGTTGAAGTAATAATTGAAGCATTTAGGTGATGGATCATGACTCAAGGAAAGCTCCTGTTGAGGGAGTTTATTAATTGTTTTTTTTTCTTTTTTTAAAAGAGGTGATGTGATAAATATTGATTTGAGCAATATGGGAGCAGCAGCCCTACATTCCTAGTCAAAGGCAGGGTAACACTCTAGTATTACAGCCAAGTACTTAGCAAAGCAAAGTGCACATACTATGCAACACAACGTGAATGTCTGTTGATCTGCTCGTTCTACACCTACCGTTACAGCACCTCCTCTACAGTTTCAAACTATTCATGCATCAATGACATAGTTTCTTGATTTCTTATTTTCACAAAGGCAATTGGCTTGTTGGTATACAACTTTAACATAAAGTATCAGACAGGAAGGAGACATAGAAACATTTACGCTATGGGAAGAAGACTCTCCATCAGAGCAGACTTCAAAGAATGTGAATTGCAAATCACAAAAATGTATTGTAATTTAAACTCAAGCATCCATTCCCTGTGTATGTATGTCTTGGGAATATTCTGATAGCCAAAGGTAATTTTGACAAAGGAGAATTACTACCTGAATAATAATGAAAGCAATGATGGTTTGCCATTGCATGTACCAGCTGACCTGGGGTATTTCACCCAGTGTTTTGGCATGTTCTTTTCTGACAGCCATAGGGCCAGGTGCTGTCATCACACATTTCTGTCTGTTTTGTGTATGTACATGTCCTCTCCTTTGGTCTCTTTGTGTTCACTTGTTAAAAGTGCAAAACAATATCCATGTATTAGTTGTGTTAAGCATTAATACTCATGGAACTAACATGAAGACTGGAGAGTTAAATGTGAAATTACACATACAATAGTGTGAGACTACTGAACTCTTTGAGACCCTCCCCAATGGGACGACACACAGAAGCGCTACTGCCGCACCTTTTGAGGGTTGCTTGTTTGTCACTGAGGCAACTACAGATTTGCAGTGCCACAGAAACAAGTACACGCAGACCGGTGCCACATGCAAAATGCCGGTTGCCCGATGAGTGATGCAGGGAACATTATAACTTGGCCACTGACCTGGCCCTGACCCTGCCTGTTTGCTGTGTCCGTGAATAGCAGAATGGTAGATCCCACTACAATAAATAACCTTGCTGTTCCTGTTTCGAGTTGAATAAAGCTGGTTTTGCTAAAGTACTAAGACTCAGCCTCGTCATTGAGGTGCAAGACATCGACTCATGCATCACAATAGAAAACACATAAAATATTGAAGGAATTTCAGTTTAAAGTATTAAGAGGTATATTTGTATTAAAAATAAATGAATAGACTACAAAAACAGTGATGTGAAACCTTACATACTGTTTTATTAAAATCAAAATTTCTTACATGGTAGCTGAAGGCAAGCTGTATCGTTACTGAAGCTTCTAAGCCAGAAGTGAGATCTTTGCGACAGTTGGGATTACAATTTACAATTCAGTCATGCCAGATTAATTTCCTAGTGTATCATGGTGTGAATGCAGACTTACATAAACCAGACAGTAGCCAAAGAAGGAGACCTAAAGTATCATTATAATTATAAAGTATGTCATGATCTTGTTAGTATTTACTAATTTCCTACATTTGATGCAGTTGTATGTGATAGCTCAAAATTAAACTAATTCCATTTTCAGAAGTAATAAAAATTGTATAACTCATTCGTTTCTCAACTAGTTCTGTTGCTTTGAAAACATGCCAATAACATGCAGTGAGCATTAAGTAAACTCTAATGTAAGCTAAATACAGCAAAAGATGTGACATTTAGAGACAAGTGGTTTTAAAATATTGTTATTTACTGTAAGGTTATGTGTTTAAAGCTTAGGCTTGCTCAGTCACTTCCACGGTTATGACTGCATCTTGTATTTGGTTTTAATAAAGTCACTGGAGAATATATTGAGGGATGATAAACACAACTGATATCATTCCTAATGGCTTACATGTGCATTGTGCATGAAAAACATTTCTCTTAGAGTTATTGTTGTGTGCAAAAAAAAAAATTAATAATTAGCATGTTAATTTGATTTATGCCTTAAAGCGGTAAGCTGGCATTCTATATATGTGAGTTTTTTGCTATATTCACATACTTTACATCAATATTTAGCATGCATTTAGCCACAAACGTAAAAGTGTTTTAGCTTGTATTAGGAATATTTGATGGTAATTATGAACTTGGGGACAAACTGCCGAAGGACAACCACATTCTTTTTATCAAACTAAAAAGTCTCAGGCTATTATGGATATAAAGAGAGAAATAAGGAGGAAGGGATATGTATGGTATGGTTTAGTTAACTGTACTTATATTTGTAAGCAATGTTTTAGTAAGATGATAAAAAAGAGAAGCCATCATACCCTTTGTCTGCCTGCTTTAAGATGTGTGTTTTTGGGGATTGCAAATAACTGCAATAAAACTGAAGAATTTTCCCCTTCACATATAAGTCGCTAAAATTTTGTAAAGACTTGATCTAAGCAGAGGCTTTTATATGGTAGTAGACTGACAGGATTTTAAGAAATGAATTATTTGTTTGTAAAAAAAATATGAGAGCTTTTGAATACTCAAACACTTATAAAATATTTGTATTTTAAAACTTTTTTGTTTTATAATACATTGTCTTCTTGCATTTTATTTATGTTAAAGTATTTAAAGGAGAGGGATATGACAAGTTGAACCTGCTTGCAATTTTAATTTGCTGTTGTGCCCCTTCTAAGAAATATTCCGATTTTGATAAAATGTAAATTGCAGTTTAAAAGTATTGATTTGGTGGCTGGAAGGTGATGTCAGGCAGTTTTGCTATTTATCATCAGATGTGGGAGTTACAGTATCACTTTTATTTGCTTATTTTCCTACTCCCTTTCAGAAGAAATAATTTTCCAAATTTGTGAAGAGGATTCTTGATTGTTTGTGTCAGTGTGGATGCTAATGTGACCTTGGGTCCACATATCAATTGTTCATCTTCTCCGGCAGAAGCCCATCTCCTCCCACTGTCTACAGTCTTTCATAAATTTGTTTTATAAAGCTTAAGGTCAACAGCATTGTGCCACTAGGTATTGCTTTAACACAGTACTATTAGATAATAAGTAGTATCATGAGCAACTGTCATCCAAGATCAAGGAATTTTTTTTTCAGTTAACACTGGCAAGTGTGGAAGATCCAGCTGTTTTATGGCTTGCAATGAACAGTTTTATTCAGGACAATTCCATTGTGTCTCATTAATGAAATAGCAGAAATTATGAACTATTTACCTAACACTTGTGATGTCTCTGGCTTAAAGAGTTTTAAATTCACAGAGCTTTTGCTCATTCTTATATACCTGGAGCTACTCAATATTGTTTACTGGTGTTACACTTTTTTAAGAATGAATCTCTAGCATCAGCACCAGCTGTAAGGCCTAAATCAAGCATAATTTATAGTAATCCTAAAGAAACGCAGAATTTCGATTTTTTCCCTTGTTTTCTGTCCTTTAAAATGTATTCTGTACTCAAAATGAGGCATTCCTAAGATGTGGCTTCCAAAACATATTTCAGAAGGTGGTGTGTTATTAGAAGCTCTTTTGCCTTTTCAAGAAAGCATTATGAATTATGAACCCCAAGAGGGCCCCAGGTTTAGAGGGGATTCTACTACAACATTCCTCTGTGTTTTATGATCTGTTGATCTCAATTTGCCATTTAACTGTTTCTGCTTTTCAAGCCAAACAAGAACCCCCTTATATGTTCTAACTGCAGGCCTATATCATTAATGAGCATGGATGTAAAATTCCTTGTGAAAAGTGCTTGCCGTTAGATTGTATTCTATCAACACTAAACTGATCCACCATGACGAGACCAGCTAAAGAATTGTCTGCTGTCATTGTAACATTACTTGATTTTACTTCTCACACCCTTATCACTGGATGCAGAAAAGGCATTTTACTAATAAGCTGGACTTACCTATGCATCATACTCCATAGTATGGGCTTTGCACCTAAGATTATGCCATTATTAACACATTATACTTATCACTATCATGACTACAGACATTTAAACTTCTGTCACACACACTGTCACCATTATTACTTGCATTGACACTGGAATTCACAGGAGAATGCAGACACAGATTTTAATCTATTTTGTGATTTTGAAACAGCCTCTGGATGTAAAATTAATTGGAATACGTTTGCCTGGCTTCCATTAAATGGACAGTGTCAAACACCCCCTACACCCCATTATGCTGGTCCAACTTAAGTGTTTAGGTACTGAGATTTGGTAAACTCTTTATTTTGCAGCCAGCTCCAATTACTATTGCATACTCAATGAAACAAAATCTGAGGAAAAAAATTATATAAACTTAAAAAATGAGTAGAAATGTGAAGTGCTATTGAAGTATCCATCTAAGGATGGATGGCATATAGATTAGGAGTATAACATGTACTCTCTAAACTCTTTTTGATCATCTCCATCGTTAGGTCATCACCTTTAAATATTCCTTTTTGGAGAGGAGAGTGTATATTTGTTTGGAGTTTAGGTGTTATATCAACATTGATCATGGACAAAAAAATACACAAACACACACACTGATGCAAGAAGACAAACTAACTAAAAAAAGAGAAAAACAAAATAGCATGCCTTTAAAACACAGACAAGGGAGCAAAATATTACAACAGATAGCAGCAGAATTCAAATAAAGTGGGAGAAAATGACTGCTAGGAGCATACCCTGCCCCAGGAATCTTGTGATTAATGGCTACCTTCTGCATATGCCTACTGTTGTCTGGAGCTGGGAGATCAGTCAGGTTGAAGACCAAAGGATGTTTTATTATTAACTGTAGCATTTTTTTTTATGTCTTTTAAAAAATAAAATGCTAATGCTTGTACGCAGTATTTCAGTGTTATCCTGCCACTTTTTTTCAATCTTTACAAACATTAGGTGCACTATATCTAGTTGCAGTTTCTTAGTGACTCTAAATTTTATGTACTCTTCCATAGCTAACTTGTACAAAAATGTATATCTTATGATCAATGTACATAGGGTTATGGCAGCTTAATGTATTTTATTCCCTGATAAACTTTCTTTTTCACAGTATGAATTTATAAAATAAAGTGTCAGAATTCTT
The DNA here is from genome assembly GCA_026402145.1 of Polypterus bichir lapradei. Taxonomy (NCBI): domain Eukaryota; kingdom Metazoa; phylum Chordata; class Cladistia; order Polypteriformes; family Polypteridae; genus Polypterus; species Polypterus bichir. The sequence goes on along the minus strand of JANRMT010062833.1, from coordinate 26,318,531 downwards.
TTTTGGATACATTTTTTGTAATTTCAAAAAAATTAAAATAGGCTGCCCATCATAAAGATCAGTCTGGATGCTAAATGAAACCCTGTTGTTTGCAGCTGTCAGCAGTACTAATAGCCCCAGCAGAGAAGTTTAAAATTCAAGTTCTACTCTAAATCAAAGCCACTGGTAAAAACTGAAAAGGTGCGGCTCATTTCTTCTTTGCAGGATATTTGAAGAAAATTAATGACTTAGTTGTATGCAGTACCTCTGCTCTACATTTTGTTTTTCACTTTTGTAAGATGTGCTTCATAGAAAGTAACAGTGATTTATCTTCTGTTCATTATAATATATCAGCTCCTACTCAATCTTGTATCCAGAAGTCAGTTCTCAGTTTGAAGGTGATGGAAAAGGTAATACCTATATAGATTTTCATTCTACGGCTCATGCTTGAACCGTGGGGTCAATTTTGCAATGCACTAAGTGAACTGTACATTTTCTTTATATAACTGACTGCACAGCCTTGATGTGCCTTTACGATGATGCCTTATACTTTAAAGTGATTATCACTTTTAAAGCCACTGGTAGTATTCTTTGTCTTGGTACAATTTTGCTAATTTAAAATCCTAATTTCCTAATTGTTGACTTTGTTCATCTCATTTATTTTTCCACATTTAAGATTATTCGGCTTCTAGTTTTACATGATTCATGTCCTTCCCTTCATAGTTTAGGAATACTAATATTGTTTTCACATACCAGTCCCTATATATAAAACCAAAAAAGTTGAAATAGTTGCATTCTCATTTATTTCAGATTGAGTGGTTAGTATCCAAGGTATCTGAAGGCATATTTTTAATGCATTGTTTCTAAATATTTCTGTTGAGATTACTTTTAGTGTAGATGTAGTGCTTTGTTATAGACTATAGTAGATGAGAAAAAAATAAGACTTTCTCAAAGATGTTTCACTGCCATAAGACCTAAAATCAAACTAAGTTTCTGTAATTAATTCTGTACATGAGTAAAACTGTATAGTTATTTACTCATTCACTACTGTTAAATACTTGGAATTTGACCCCTTTCATGATACATACACATGCAGCATTTTTTATTCATGTCTTTTAACAATTACCAATTCTTGTATACAGTATTTCAGTGTTATTCTGCTAATTGTTTCAGCATGCTTATTACAGTACTAGCAAAATACCCGCACTTTGCAGCGGAGAAGTAGTGTGTTAAAGAAGTAATGAAAAAGAAAAGGAAACATTTTGAAAATAACATAACATGATTGTCAATGTAATTGTTTTGTCACTGTTGTGAGTGATGAGTGTTGCTGTCATATACTGTATATATATATATATATATATATATATATATATATATATATATATATACACACACACACATATATACACATACATCCACATATATACATATCTACATATACACACATACATATAAATGCACACATACATACATACATACACACAAATACATATATATACATATACACACATATATAAACATATATATACATATACATACATATCTACATA
>JANRMT010062833.1:26281968-26308911 GCA_026402145.1 Polypterus bichir lapradei | reverse complement strand
GATAGATAGATAGATAGATAGATAGATAGATAGATAGATAGATAGATAGATTAAACTTTATTTGTTCCCAAGGAAAAATTAAATACATAATATATCAATCATTATTAATGCTATATTTATAAAATCAAAACTTTTTGGCATTCGGATTAAAATACTTATCATTTTAACATGGTTCAATGTTGTATCTGAATTTTATTTAATCACATTGCAGCCTAAAATGAAAAAAATCAAGCAGTAGTCTCTACTTTTTATACAGTTCAATTTTTTACTTTTCTATCATTGCAGCAGTAAGTATGGAATATATAGCACATACTGTATACGGTATCTTCATTCACAATTGCCTGGTTCAACATGAATGTCAAAAATGAAAATTCATTTTCTACATAGTCAGCCTATTCTGGTCACTCTCCTAATGATGATTTTAATTATTAAAAATTTATCAAATGTCTTTGTTGTATTAAACTCAAACTGAAGGTGTTTGATAGGAACGAAGCAATCATTGTGCTGATTTTTCATCAATATTGCATATGACAAATTGTCTTAGTTGAATGAAATTCATAAGGGAATATTCCATGGCTTTAGCATGATGTTACAAATAATATAATAATGCATAAGGCAGGAAACAGTCTGAGATAGAACACCAGCCCCCCATACATTTTCACCTAAAACTCAGACGCAGAAAGCTGGCAGTAGTATATCAACATGTGCTATAAATGCTTACATTTCTTGAGCACATAAAAATCTAGTTTCAAAATACAGACCTAACAGAATGACAATGATGATTTCATAGTCCTCTCATAAGCAAGTCAACTGGTCTAGTAGGGTCTACATTCTAAAGATATTTTGTGCTCCCCAATATTATTCCTGCTGGATTGTAGCCTTTTATGCACAAGGTGTCCCACCAACAGGACACTGCCATAATTTTAAATTGTGTACATTGCAATAAACCCTAAAGTCAATCGATAACTATAATGGTATTTTTAAATTCAAAACTCAAAGGTGTCCTCATTCAAATAAATCATAAGTTTCCTTACTTTACTGTTCTCTTAGATTATTAAAATATAATAGCTCAGTGAATCTGCTTATATCAAAGACCTCATCAACAACAAGCTACATACAGTTAAAGGCTCATTGTCATTGGATTGCTGAGTTTCACACCTTTCAATGATATATAGTTGCCTATGATTGGTCATTTGTAGTATGTGTCACAACTGTGCATAAAAGGTAGGAAATACAGTAAATTGTGTGATAGCTCATCTTTACACATCATTATACACAAAGCTTAAATCAGATTCTGATCACAGTTTTGACTCTCTTGAGAATGACATGTTTGCTGAAGGACTTGGTTATATGCTTGATTTGCAAGTACTGCTTAATAGTTAGTACTTATCTGAAGCATTGTGGCGGGCTTTTATACAGTTCAAGTGTCATGGGTGCAGCTGGCATACTCAGATGCTTTCTGCTGCATTCTGTCCCAATGTCCCTTAGATTTCTGAGCAATCCACCATCAATTTCAACGTAGAGTATTGCAGTGTTTCCTAGCATAACAGTGAGTAATGTTATGGTATACCTGCACCCTTCAGAAGTTTCACGTGACCCGTCTGCAACCCTCCTATGCTGATTGAATGTCATTGTATCCTGCTGCTCATGTTGCTGAGTCAAGAGCACATGAGAAAAGAGAAAAAAAGCATTTTCAGATTGTGACTTGTTCACAGTAGAATTAACCGACACTGAATGGACTGACAACACCCTGCAAATTTTTTTAGCCCATTTCTAATTGTACTCACTCTGCATCATAAAATGTCTTGTGTATGTACTGTAAAATCCATTTTTTTAGACTTTAGTCCCTAAAGTGTCACATTATTTGTGTTGTAATTAATTGATTTTGGTGTAAACAAAGGTTTTTAACCATTCTTTTAAAGATTGGGAGTGTTGTACTACTTCTTCAGCCATTTGTAGCTCCTGCGTTACATAAGCCAAATAATAGCTGTTTATTTTTGGGTATTCAATTTACGCGCAGTAATGGCAAAATTGCCTTTACACACACACACACACACACCCAGAGTAATAAGGGGCTTCTGCTGAACTGAGAGTTTAAGCAGGGTGCATGTCATTTGGACATGAGGAAAAAAATTGGAAACAGTGCAAACTCATTAACTGGACTGGGGTTTTGTCCCCCAAATTGTAATGATTAATGTCTTTACACATCCATCAAACAATTAAATTATTGATATGATCTGTGACCTCCAGGAAGCCGAAAACTATTTTCCTACCCTATAAAAATGTTTATGTAAGACTGGGAACTGTGTTACTTAAAAATTTGATAATGTAACACTACCATAACTTTGTGGTTCTGGTTAAAAATCAATCATTCAGACATTCTATTAGTGACTGATACCATCATTAAATTCACTTGTGTGTATATTTGCCTTCTTCTAGTATTTTGATGTTTTTCATGATATATTTTTAAACACCTTGTGGAATAATAAATCAGATCCATTATTTATGCACAAATTTTCATGGATTTTACTGAATTCTTGTTGATGAATTTAAACTTAATGTGGTGCACCTATTCTTAATACTACTTTGTGGTGTTTATTTTCTTTAGTCCATAAAAAATTAAGTCTTTCCAAGATCAGCAGAAAAGAAATGGCATGGTATTGATTTGGGTACTTCCATTTAATGTAATGGAGCTCAAAAGCAATAGGAATGTGGCAAAATTGAACTAGTGAATTAAAGTTTATAGTATTTGAAAGAAAAATGTCCATGGAAATAGACAAGTCTAAATTATTAAAAGGCAGTTTCTTAAAGCATCAAATGGTAATAAAGAAGAGAAACAGAGAAACTGTAGTCTTCGAATTTGATTGTCAGCCATTCCACATGCCTAATGACAGGCACCCTGCAATGCACCACAGCACAGTCTAACAATGATGATTCAGTACACAGAGAGAGGCATTACTACTCATTCATCCATCCATTTTCTTAACCTGCTAATCCATGATCACGTCAAGGTAATTTTTTTTTTAACAATAACGTATTGAGTTGCTAATGTAACTCATTGCTACAATCTAAGTATCTAAGATAAAAAAAAACACTTTAAATAGCATTCTCTTTAGGAATTCATTATTTTCAAAATAATTTTAAAAAGAACCCTCTTTTTCCTCCAAAGCCTTACTTAATATTCTTATTTTATGTTACATTTCTAAAACATCAACCAATAAAACCCAGAAGTGTTTATCTATATGGTAAAAAGAAAGAGAAATGCATCTTTAACAGTCTGAACAATTCCTTTCTGTGTACTACATTTGAATCTGCATTATGAATATATGCTCTTTCATTGATAAATAATATTTTATATAGATGCCTTCCTGACTGTTTTATTGCCCGTTTAGTCTTTTATACTTCCATTACCTTTGGTCTAATTTATATTTTGTATCTGTATCCTCCCCCATATAATGTTAACATCTCTGAATTTTTAGTGTAGTTTTATGCATCTCATTCTTTACAATTCTTGTATGTGATAGTACTGAAGAAATGACAGGCAAACTCAGAAATCTAAAATGTGAATGTGTTACACAATCCTTAACCCAGTTATGTCATATGCTGTCATTATGTCCAATGATAAGACCTCTCTATGAGGTTTAACACGGATTATTTATTCTAGAGTTAGACTTTTATGGAATAGGTATTAATAATCTGAGACACACTTTCCAAAAAAATTATATGACAGAGATTATTGAATAGCTTTATGATTAACATTCATAATGTACAAGGTACTTTTTAATGCATTCCCTTAAGCCCTTCTTAAACCACTACTTCGCCAGAGAATAGAAAGTCCTACTTGGTCAACCCTACCCTGTAAGCTGCCTACAAAGAAGCATCACAAATCAGTTGACTATACTTTTATTATATGCTGACTTTTGGGGCCTTTAAAGATGAAATAACGATGTGCCTTATCGTAATCATCTTTAGAGGCTTACAATACAATATTAAATATAACAAATGTACATCTCTGCCAATTATATATCTATTTTATGGAAGTCCGTATTGATGTATTTTTTTTGTTACTTATTCATGATCATTAGAGTAATCCCTCCTCGATCGCGGGGGTTGCGTTCCAGAACCCCCCGCGATAGGTAAAGATCCACGAAGTAGAAACCATATGTTTGTATGGTTATTTTTATATATATTTAAGCCCTTATAAACTCTCTCACACTGTTTATAAATATTCTCCGCACTGTTATACAGTAAACCCTCCTTTATCGCAGTTAATCCGTTCCAGACTCTACCGCGATAAATGAATTTCCACGAAGTAGGATTCTTTATTTATAAATCTAATATTTTTGCAGTTAGAGCATAGAAAACCTGTTTTCCTTCTAAATACATTTTTTTAACATTATTAGAGCCCTCTAGACATGAAAGAACACCCTTTAGTCAAAAGTTTAAACTGTGGTCCATGACAAGACAGAGATGACAGTTCTTTCTCACAATTAAAAGAATGCAAACATATCTTCCTCTTCAAAGGAGTGCGCGTCAGGAGCAGAGAATGTCAGAGAGAGAGAGAGAGAGAGACACAGAGAGAGAAAAGCAAACAATCAAAAATCAATACGAGCTGTTGGGTTTTTAAGTATGCGAAGCACCGCGATTAAGCGGCTGCAAGAAAAAGGGAGCAATGTGAAGGTAGTCTTTCAGCATTTTTGAAAGGAGCGTCCGTATCCTCTAGGCAAACAGCCTCTGTGCAAACAGCCCCTTTGCTCACACCCCCTCCATCAGGAGCAGAGAATGTCACATAGAGTGTGAGAGACAGAGAAAAGCAAACAATCAAAAATCAATATGTGCTGCTAGAGCTTTTAAGTGTGCGAAGCACCGCACGGGAAGCATATCGTATATCATTGAGGAGTTTTATTTAATACGTAATACGTGCTCTGATTGGGTAGCTTCTCAGCCATCTGCCAATAGTGTCCCTTGTATGAAATCAACTGGGCAAACCAACTGAGGAAGCATGTACCATAAATTAAAAGACCCATTGTCCGCAGAAATCCGCGAACCAGCGAAAAATCCGTGATATATATTTAGATATGCTTACATTTAAAATCCGCGATGGAGTGAAGCCGCAAAAGTCGAAGCGCGATATAGCGAGGGATCACTGTATTGCCTAATTTAATTTGTTTTTCTTTTCTTGTAACTATTTCTTTGACATCTTGTAAGCACTCTGAGCTACTTCCTGTGTATGAAAAACTGCTATAGAAATAAACTTTGTTGTTGTTGTGAAAAGTAATATGAAGCAAACATGATATAATTTAATAATATATTAAGACAAAGTATATAAATAGGCACACAATTGGAATGCAAAGGAAATGACGGACATGCCATAATAGAAGACCACGCATTTGGAATGAAGATGTTTGCTAATGGTAATGGCAGCCTTTCCATCAGCTTAGAGCAGGGGTCTCCAAACTTTTCAGCCCGAGGGCCGCATTAACAATCAAACAGCAGTTTGGGGCCGACTACACACTCGAGGTCCAAATAAAAAAGAATCAAAACATAGATGCTGTTTTTAATTATTTATTTAATATTATTTTATTCAGTTATTATTTAATAACACATTGATACACTACACATGAATACCTGTATTAGTGGGAATGGTGAAATTGTTTCCTGGATGCCAAAATAGCAGACATTTCTGGCTTTAGATTTGATGTCCCTAACATCAACAGTGACCTGAGATTATCAGACAAGTTTGTTTTCAAATTGTTCTTCACGTATTTCATTCTTGAAAATGTTTGTTCACACAAGTATGTTGTTCCAAAGATTGAAAGGTACCTTGATGCAAAAGTTTTGACATTAGGAAAGTCTTCCTTGGGCAAAAACTGGTAAAAACCCACCAGTCCTTCTTTGAATTTGTCCCTAAGGAAGTCATTTGCTTGCAACTCAATGACCTCCAGCTGCAGTTCATCTGGGCAACTGGCCACATCTGCTTCAAATGGGTTTTGAAACAGTCTCACTTCTTCTGCCTTTGAATCCAAATCAGAAAACCGCTCCTGAAACTACAGCTAGAGGTCTTTGGTGATCTCGCATGCAAATGACGTGGGGAACTCAGCTGTTGCTTCAGCTATGAAGACCTTGCACTGCTGAAAGTGCGTCAAGTTGTTGGCCTGTACTTGTTCCAAAAACAAGACAAGTTTAGATCTGAAGGCCTTTAGGTGGGTGTATAGATCAGAAACTAGATTTTTCTCTCCTTGTAGTTTTAGGTTCAGAAAATTTAAATGACTAGTTATGTCTGCAGCAAAGGCCAAATTCCATACCCACTCTTCATCAGATAGTAATGACTGTGGCTTGCCTTTACTTTCCAGGAAGTCACCTATTTCCTTTATTAATTCAAATACTCTGCTCATAACTTTCTCACAACTTAGCCATCTTACTGCTGTGTAATATGGTAAATCTTGCAATTCTGTGTCAGTATCTTTCAACATGTCTCTGAACTGTCTATGGTTGAGCCCATGTGACCTTATTAAATTCACCATCTTCACCACAGGATTCAGTACACTGCTAATTTCCACATATTTAGCACACAAAGCTTGCTGGTGAATAATATAGTGCAGGAACATTTGTTGTGGAATGTTTTTCTCATTACACGTCTGCTTCACTTGTCCAACCAAGCCTTTCTTTATGCCACTCATGTTCTTTCCTCCATCAACAGTCAGGCAACTGAGGTTAGTCCAGTCCAAATTATAATCAGCAAATGTTTTTTTCAATTCATTGAATATATCCTCTCCGGTAACAGTGCCATACATGCCTTGTAGGGAAGCCAGCTCTTGTGTTATGTTCATGTCTTCATCCACACCTCTAATGAACACAAGCAGTTGAGAGGTGGAACAGCTGTCGAGCGATTCATCCATTGCAATTGAAAAATGTCGAAACCTGCTTGCATTTTTCGCTATTTGAGTCACAATGTTATCACCCTTGTCTGCAACACGGCGGGCAATGGTATTTGCACTCAAAGCTACATTTTTAAATTGTTTCGACTATTCTGGGCAAAGTTCCTCAGCCACCTCCAACAAACATTCCTTCACTATTTCACCATCTGTAAACGGTTTGCCACTTTTAGCCAGGACGAAGGACAACTTTATAACTGGCCTTAGTTAAGGATTCATTTTCATTTGAGGATTTACTGAACAATTCCCTCTGAGATGTGAGTTGATTTTGTAATTTAGAAAATTTTTCGGCACGAACTTTACCCTCTAACTGTGCATATTTCTCCTGTTGTTTGCTTCGATGATGACGGCGCTGGTTGTATTCTTTCATCACAGCCACGGTTTCGTTGCAAATCACACACAATGTTTTCTCGCCGGATTTGATGAAGAAGTATTTCAAACTCCATTCTTCTTGATATTGCCGACACTCATCGTCTATTTTTCTTTTCCTCTTCTCGGCCATCGTTGGGCAATAAAATCAACATGAATAAATAGTGAAACAAAGTATCTCGCACACAATATCGCTCAAAAAACCTGATTATGCAAACTAATTTTGTCGCAATTATAGCTGCAAATGACCTGAAACAATTTTTAAAAATTCTTATGATTTCTTAAGTTAAACTTACCTGAATATAGTCTGCAAATATATCCACTTATGGTAGAGAGATTGTTGCTTTTAATGTTTCCTCTTCAGAATATTCGGAAAATTCTTGTTAAACTAACGACATTCCCAATACTTTATACACATTAGTAAGTAATTACGCAAAGGAAATTATCACTAAATAAAATAGAGTGCAACATGTTTCGCAATTAGACGCTAACTGACACCAACACCTCCTCATCGCAGCAGTCAACCGCAACTGGCAAACTGTGATCAAAATAATCAAGTCTTGAACAAGCAGCAAACCATTTAAAAACTCTGCCCCTAGATGGCGTTATATTATCTCATTGACTGTGAACAGAAGTAGAAAAAGTAAGCAGCGAAAAAGGTTTTGCAATGTAGTGATCGGTTGAAAAACATAACACACTACTGTGCACCTCTATTTTAATTCGGTAAAAACGTAACGTCCATGTAAGCGGCGGCTGATCTTGGCAGGATACACGTAAATTTCCATTATTTTTTTCCATAGATAAAAAAGTCTCCACGGGCCAGATGAGAGGGCCTCACGGGCCGCATCTGGCCTGCAGGCCGTAATTTGGAGACCCCTGGCTTAGAGAAAAGAGAAAAATGCAAAGAAGTATCTGTACAAACTGATGTACAAAACAACATAATTATGTAAAAACTGTAATGATGATGGTAGCCTGGTATACACCCTCTGCTCAAAGAGTAGACAACTCAGGAATATGGCTGTTCACACAACAGTGTACTACAGCATTGAACACCACAGCACAGCCCTGCTGAGGTGAAAATCTAAAATGGGATACCACATTTTTTTCTGGAAGTAGTTTACTGGGAATATGGAAATACATTTGAACAAATTCTTAATGCCCATTTAATCCTCTTTGTTAAATTGAATAAATAGAACATTAATAAAATTTCAAGCATTTCATATTCATAATAAATAACTGGTTTAATTTCCCTCTTAAACATCATCAAAATGACTATCAACTCTTTATGTTACATTTATCTAAAATATGTGTGGACAACACAGTGGCACAGAAGTTAGAATGATATACTACAGCTCCATGGTACAGGGTTCAAATGCTGGCCTTTACACTGTCTATGAATAGTGGGTTTCTAAATTGGTACAAAAATATTAATCCAATAGGCAGCTATATATAGAAGTGAATACTCATAAATACTAATAAATTAAATGCTGATTTCTTTGACCAGAATTCAATAGCACGTTGTTACCTTGAAACTGCTGACTAATAACATGTTTCTTCCTCTCTTTTACAGTACTCCATAATCTTTCAAAGACTATGCTTAAATACTAAAGCATATCAGCTCTGTTGACCTTATGGTTTGAATAATATATGAAGTGAGACACAAAAATAACTGGATTGGTTAAAAAAAAATATTTAATGATGAATAAGAGTATTCTAAACATTGTCATCTTCTATATACTCCCCCACCTGATCTCTACACCGCTCCATACATATCTTCCATTGATTGAAATAGTGCTGGAGTCTTCTTGCTTGAGGCTCTTCAACAGGCTTGCCGTTTTTGTCTTCACTTCATCCATTGAAGAAAAATGTGTTCCCTTCAGGTCACTTTTGATTTTCGGGAACAAGCGAAAATCACAGGGAGCTAAATCAGGCTGTAACACGACTGTACGTTTAATGTCACTGCTCTGTGCAAGAAATTGTTTTATGGATTCATTCACATGAGCAGGCCAAGTTTGGCACACAGGGGCTAGTCTGCCTGCATTTAGAAAACCATTACTTTAGCAGTTTGAAGAATGAAGGGGACAACTGCTAGTGTAGGCATTGTGCTATTCATGTATTTTTGGAGGTGGGGTTGAGTCTTTTCCTTTCCTTGTTTGGAGACCAGAGAGGACCTGCACGTGGAACAGACAGTATAAAAAGGCTTGGACAACAGCCAAACCCTTCGAAGCCGATGGATTGATGATGTCATCCGTCCAGAAAATTCTTTCAGCGCAGTGACAAAAAATGGCAGATTCAATAGATCAAGATCCCACCTTGATATTGTCTTGCTATGGCTTCCTTTCGTCTGTTATGCCGCATAAGTCGTCATTAAAGAAAGCTAAGTTATTTCCTATTATGTGCTTTGTTACCGTCGTATCACTATGGGAGGGATATCGCCTTTTAATATCATATCTCTATATTTTTCGGTTACTTAAAGTGCCGCAATGTAAAAGAACTTATTCCAATTAGGGAGCTTTTGCTTCTAAAGGAAACACTGGTGAATAGGGAGGATGATCGAGGACAGGAATGTTTTTTGTCAGTCAAAAACTGCTTTACAGATAAAGAGAAAATTCAAGAGAACTTTGATGTTGATTCGCTGTTCGATTTTTTCACCTGACATTTTTGGGGCAACTTGTGTAGCGATTGTTGTGCAAATACTAACTGAGCCATTCACAGGATATACCTTACCAGCCGGCGGTTTGAGAGGGCGTGTAGGAGGGGATATAGTTCTGTGATTCACGTCCGGCCGACCTCCAGATGGTTTTTCAGGAAAGCCCAGTCATGGTTATTTTTGTGTCTCACCTCGTACACCCTTTTCTACATTTTCCTTCACTACACATGCACAGTCAAGAAAATGTATTTTAGCAGTAAAATTGCACATTTTGCCTTGAGTATAAGCATTTGAGTAAACCATTCAGTGACAAACTTACATTTTTGAGCAGCCACTGAAGTTTGAACTGTTATGAGGGCCCCATTGCAACCAGCACTGAGGTCTGGTTAACTACTGTTATCTTCTTCATTGGGATTATTCCATGACAGATCATCATAAATTGTATTTTTCTGATACTTTAATAACCTTGTAATTTTATTTGAACAATTGTTTAGTATTGAATTACACTATATTAATATTATTTTTTAAAATCCCCTTCTCAAACAGAAAACACCAAACATTTTTAAGCAATGTGGATTAAAGTCATTTATTTGGCCCTCTGGGATTAGGGGCCCTGAATTTTAAGTAGATAGTAGATCCACTCCAGACTTCATCTGTCAGTTTCAAACATTAAAACATAAGTGAAGTGATTGACAGAATGGCGGTCTTAATTGTTTTAATGCTGCTTTTCTCCAAAATTAAACCAGACATGAAGGATAAAGGTGATTAACAATTCCCACCATGCTCAGCATTTGATCTCATGCAGAACAGATCATGCAAGGTGCTTGGTAATAGAAGTAGGTGAATGACATTTGTAAGATTTGATTACAGTATTAATCAAATGAAAACCACAAATGAATTGTGTTTGACTAATCTCATTTTGTGTTAAAAATATCTACTAAGTGGACAAAGCACCATTAACGTATTATTTCTTCAAAAATTATCATTTACTTATTTGTCATTACAGCCTGATACACAGTATAAAAAAATAAATACATGGCATAATTATAAGCCCCAATATAATTTTTATCTAATAGCTAGACCTAATGGGTAATTATGCAGAAATTAAGTGGATTACTTTAAAACATTTTTCAAATGCATAGTATGCAACACTTTAAAATGGATTTCCTCTCAATAATTTTTAGTTACTGAAGCCAACTAAAGGTTAACTGACAGAGGAAAGCAATTAGCTGCTCTACACCTGTCAATCAAATTCATCTAGGGAAGAAAAACAATTTGCATTGCGTCACCAGGAGAGAAATAAAAATTCAGTAAGAGAACTTCTTGCTGAATTCCCGTCCTAATTAACATCCAGTAAATTGGACTTCGGAGACCATTATGTAGTATGGTACATGTGATAGAGTATTAGGTTTAACAAGAAATTGAGATTCCTGTGCCCTGGTATTGTAAATACTCTTGTGAACAATTAAACATGTTATTTGGCTAATTAAACATTTTCATGTCGTTTCATTATATCGTATCACTGGCACTGTATTTTTAATACATGAAAAGTTTAAAATAATTAAAGCTAACTTGACTAAAATCTGCTTCCACAGTTCCACACAAAAGAGTAGAAAGATAAAATAACATTCAATTTAAAAATGTGATTGTTTTGTCTCAGTTACAAATATTTTGAATGTATTTCTTCATGATTTTTTTCAAAAAAAAAACAAATGAATAAATAAAATATACCTACAAACAGCAATGACCAATGGTATACCCCCTTTGCATATGGAACCTTAATTAAGTGCAAAGGTTATGAAAAAACACAAGCAGTTTATGATTAAAATATGGGTGTCCTCATAGACAGCAGTTCTGGTCTGCTTCTAACTACTTACTGTCTGCATCAGCTCATTTATGGCTATACCATGACAGAACTGGCTCACATATTGAGGAAGAAGCAGTTTTTTGCGGTTGGCCAAAACTTGATAAACGTAAGTGATACTTATTTAACTGATACTTAAGTGTCAATATTAATGAATGAATGGAAAAATTTGTAATAGCTTCCTAGTCAATCATAAAACAAGCCATACTGTCTCATTCAGAGACCTGCCAGTCCATGTCATATACAAGAGGATGAGTTGGGAAGTCGTCAGCCTTACATGTACATTCGTGCCAATGTGCACTTGATGGAAAACAAGTACTTTTGCATTTTGTGGTTTTGTCATTTCTAAATTATACTACAGAGACGTCTCGTAAATTTTTTTTTTTTATCAGTATATCAAGAAGAATTCTAGTTAGTATTTTTTCTACCGTAATAACATTTCAATGCAATCTTCTGTCGTGTTGAGAGAAAAAAGTGAAAAGATAAGTCAGATTAGTTCTGCAGCGACTTTGGCTGTATCCATACTCATGTCACATATATGCTGTGTTCTGAAATTCTGAATAACCATCACTCTGTTTATTAGTATGTATTTAGATAAAAAATGCCAATGACAGTATAACATATTGTATTCTTATGCATTTTGAACTAGTTATTAAACAGCTATTGCTTGACATTTTATCATATGTTTGTGTTACATATTATGCATTATATTAAGGCTGTTCTATCGAAAATAGTTTTATTAAATATTTTTCTGTGGTCATTTCATTGCCTTCACATACTGTATGCGTCAGGTTTATGTATATTGCATGTTGTTCCTAAATGTGCACTGATATTTTGTTTACTTTGCACAGAAAAGCTTGTTTTAGCACTTTTAGGACATTACCATGGACAGCTCACAAACATAATTCTTCAATTTTACAATATAACAAAGCCAGAGATGCAAATGTTATGTAAAGCATTAACATTAAGAGGAGTTAATATAACAAATCATGTATAACAAGTCTGGGTCAAAGAAGGTTGTTTTTTTTAAGTTATTTCAAAATTATTATAGTAATTCCTGTATCTTGTCCACTATCTTAAAAACGGTATTGTTATTTATTCGGAATGAAATATAAGTAACTTTCTTTTAATCTAGTGACATAGATTAAGTTACAACAAATGCACAATGGAAAAATATGTTAGAGCTCTGAATTGAAATGAAATAGTCTTAAAATAAAATGCTGCATTTCATCCTCCCTGAGAACTGACTGGTTTTGTTGCACCATTTTAAAGATAAGCAGTTTTGATTCTTTAGTTTAAATAATTATATTATTCAGATATTTTTCTACATTTTTTGCATAGATAATTTTGATTTCGATAGTATCATTTCATTAAAGTAGTGTCAAATAAAAAGAGAGAAATGTAGTAGTAGCATGTAACAGATGGTAAGATCAAGTCTAGTTTTGCAAGCAGTTTCATTAACACTAGAATTACCAGAGCCTACGAGAAAACTCATAAATCCAGCCCACCTTAAATCCTTTCTCATCTCTCCATCAGTGTCTTTTGTCCTCTAAATGAGTGGTGTGTGTGACTGAGAATGACTGTGGATGTGAATTTTTTTTATTCAGTTTTATTCTTGAGTGTCCCTGCTCACGCTTAACTATGATGAAATGACTAAGGAGACCCCCCACACACCCACCAATGAAATGATCAAGAAACACACGATAAGAAGAGAGGGAAATACTGTGCTACATTAAATGACCGGGTTCTGTGGGCTTCATTGCTAATGATTACTATGATCAATGCTCAGTCACCTAGGTGCATGCTGGGGTCTTAATCCAGGCTTGCCTCCTTATGTAAAATCTTCATTTTCCTAGATTTGACCTTGAATAGCAAGTTCTGGGAACACTAACCCATAATAAGTGACAAGCTCCCTGTTTTCTTTAAATTCTACAACTATGCATTATTGCCACCTTTTCTAAATGCCAGGAACTCGCTATAGTATGCCACCAAGTAAAATTTCCCAAAATTAAGTCTCCCTGTGAATAAACTATTAACTATAATGTGGAATCACTTGTACAGTTTTGAAATTGCTGAAACATGTAAACCTAAGGGAGGAGCAATTTCTGAGATACCCAAACATATTTAGCAAAATATGACTGCTAATATAGTAGGATGCCAAGCATGTCTGAAGGCTGTTTGCTCAATATAAAAAACATACATTTAAAATTAAGTTATTATGCGTCACTTCAAATAAACCATGTAATTTATAACAGCATTTTATATAAGGTATTTGTTTAATCAGGTCTACTGTCATGTCAAAACTTCCCATCAGTCTTGATGGAATAAAACAAAAAGCATAAAATATTAAAATTGTCTAATGCCTACTGTTTAAATTTCAGATTGGAACTTTAATTATAAAACATTGCTTTATTAGAACATTTTTTTTTGAAAAAATATTTCAGACATTTTATTCAATTATTAATTATATGATTAAAATTTTGAAAACTAAGTTAAGTATGCTGTTTTGTAGAAGATACCCAACTTGCCAGTTTTTTTTTTTTTTGAATGAGACGAAATGCTGCAAAATATCTTTATGTGATCAACAAAGAAAAAACAACTCAATGTTTAAAAATTTTCAAGGCAGTGGTAGTAGCAAAACAGTAATGAAGGTAGGATTTTCTACAGAATACAGCTTTAAGGATTGTGTTCAAAGATTATAAGTGGTCTAAGGGCAGGAGTGCTAAGGTTTCCAGAGAAGTACACTAATTACCCCTAGGAGGTAATGTTAAGCTAGAATCAGCCTCTCAGAGTTAATTAGTAAGAAGAAAATCCTGTAGCTTTGTTGCATCTCTGTAGTTCTATCAATCAAATGCAAAGCATGTGTAATGTTGGAATTGAATCTTACTGAGAAAAGTTATGTAAGCATAAGAATTTAAGTGTAAGTTTAGTAAGTGAGAAGACTAGGTTTGATGTGGGTAGATGAAAGATTTTCAAGTAAAGGTTTGCTTCATTACAAATACATACAGGAAGGGAAATCCAGATATAGAAACTAAACTGATTTTTAAAAGGATGTATGTTATACACACATAACAAATTAAAGCATTACATTATTTACATTAGGATGACAATGTTATGTACAATAGAGGGAGTAATAAAACATGCAGTTGTGTGGAATGAGTTCACTTTTATGACAAAACTATTAAATGATGGGAGGAAAATAAATCAAAGTCAAGCATCTTAAAGGCTCATATTGAAAATGACTATGCTCTTATAAGCAGGCATTGGTTCTATAGCTGGAAGTGACCTTGATCCATTCACCTATATTTCTATAATGCTTGTGTTTATCATTACATGGTATTATTCTGTTTATTAAAATGAGTGTGCTTCAGTTACTTTGATACAAGTCTAATAACATGAGACTCCCTCCTACTGAGAAAGGTACAAAAAATAAAATGGGAGCCTTACCAAGTCATGTAACTAATCACTGGCATTGCTGAAAGCAAAACTGATCAATTATTACCTGAGTGATCAATTCATCTTCCACAAGAGACCTGAAAGATGCTTTCCATCCAGTCTAACCAAGCTTGACAGAATCTGCCAAGGAAGAGTGGGTTAAACTGCCCAAAGCCGGATATGCAAAGCTTGTAAAGGCTTATCTAAGAAAACTCAAAGCTGTAATTACTGCCAAAGGAGCTTCTACTAAGTACTGAATTAAGGGTCTGAATGCTTACAGTATATGAATGAGATTTCAGATTCAGGTTTGAAATAAATTTGCAAATGTTTTCACTTTGCCATTATGGGTTAGTGAGACAGAATTATCCATTTAAAATTAAATCTAAAACAAAATAAATTGTGCATAAGGTGAATTGTCTGAATCCTATCTGAATATATATAAAGGGTCTGCAAGGCCTCTGCCTTAACTAAGACAACAATGGGGATGGGTGTTCCCAAGTGGGGACCCTGTAAGAAGACTTGAAAAATAACTAGGAACTGTAATACAGTGATACCTCGGTATACGTCCTTAATCCGTTCCAGATCCTTTGACTTATACCAAACAGGACGTATACCAAACAAATTTTTCCCATAAGAGATAAAAAGAAAATGATTAATCCGTTCCCATGAAAAAAAATCCTATTGTTATTGGCATATTATACATTGATGGGGTTGTATAAAATAATTTAAACACTGCTTAATACTAAAATACATAATACAAAAGCAATTAGATGAAATAAATGAAAATTTAACCTCACTTTACTTTTTAATAATGTCTTTGTTTTTCACAATTGTAGATACCGTTGTTCTCAACATACGGTATGCAGCAGCCAAGTCCCGGCTATGCCACCTTCATACTTTTCAACAATCAATTCAAATTTACACAAAAAAACACAAAATCATGTGAAAGTTCATAGTTATAGTGCGTACTGACGCTCATGGACAGTCGTGGTTTTGTCTCGAGAGAGGTAAACAAGGGTAACGCACGGTGTTCTACCACGCGAGTCATATTCCAAACAAAGGTCGTATACCAAGCAAATTTTTTGTGTCCAAACAGGATGTATGCCAAGTTGGACTTATTCCAAAGCGGACGTATATCAATGTACCACTGTATTTCAGCATGATTTTTTATTTAGTATACAGTATTTTGGGCAGCTGTGACAATGTGAGGACTGTGAAGAGATACCTTAAAGACTTTTAGTAATAAGAACAGGTGCTCTGTTCAAATTTAACATAAGTTAAAGCATATAAAACAGAATGTGCTACATTGGTGGGAATAAGCCTAATCTATACATAGTACTGGTCAGCAGAGCCAGCAAAGAGCTCACTAGAACATGTGCAAGAAACAGAGTCTAATATTATTTTTCAGTGGAAAGTGTGGGTATAAAGCTTCTCAAAGCTTCATTAAGTAAGAAGCCACCTTGCAGAGATGTAAGAAGTGTGTACCTCAAAGAAACAACTCCAATACCTCCGAAATGGACATTAAGACTGCCATAGATCCTCTGAAGAACTTAAAGATACTGTAATTGTATTGTTCCATGGCTTCTCTTTGGTTGTGTAAATGCATATATTATATAATGTAACATATATTAGGTCCCAGCTCCTCTGTTGCCCAGCTCTGAATAAGAGAGTTAAGAAGATGGACAAATAATATTTTTCCTTTTGTACCATATTTCTCCTGTCTTAATATCACTACTGTGGTTACTGGGAATAGATATGTATGGGTTCATGTAAAAAGGACATATTTCAAGATAGCATGCTCCCCTGCTAGATTCAGACCCCAACTCTTCTGCCGGGTTTTTTGTTCTTTTGTTGTTTTTTAACATGCAATACCACAGGCCGGTGGAAAAAAAAAAGAAACAAAAGCAAAAAAAAAAAAAAAACAAAACAGACTATCACAGTACAAAACTATAATGCACAAAAGCATATGCATAGTTTTAGAATAAAATTAAATTAAATAATAGAATCTGATTTTCTCTAAAAGAGCTGTTAATCTAGTCATTCATCCATTTTGAAGAATGGAAGATTATCAATTGAAAACCAAACCCAAAAAGTGCAAATCAGACGAGGGAAATCAGGAAGTGCACACAACATCCAAAACCTGACTAAATGCGCTGACATACCTGTGAATTCCTGGGCATTTTAAGTCACAATCATACAATTATACCAAGGACTTTTATTTTCATTAATTTTATATCTATGAACTAAAATCTCAATAACTAAATAACTTATTCATTTACATCTACATATCCAGGTACCCCAGACCACATGATAGATGTTTGCACTCTGGTATACCCCAGATCTTCCTTGGCTGCTTACACCCGCTCCTCATGTTGGCCACCCTAGTTTTCATGTATGTACAGCATTTGTGTTTCTGCCATAGAGTTTTACAATCAAGTGGGTTCAATCTAAAACTTCTTCTATTTTAAACTAGTTATATTCATTGTTGTTAGGCAAGGTTTAAAGCTAAGAGTAATTATACTTAACCCAAATAAAAATCACATTCACTTCTAATAATGGTCTGAATGTTCTAAATAAAAAAAAAAATAAAACTGCAATGGTTATTTGTAGAATGTTGGTAGATTCTGGAAAACGACCGTTGTCATTTTACGCATACTAGACTGTCTTGCTTCTTGACAAAGGCCCAAGGTCACTGTGCAATCTACTGTTCATTCTGTTATTTCCCCTTGCTGTTTACTTGGGGGGGCCTGGTGGCGCAGTGGGTAGCACTGCTGCCTCGCAGTTAGGAGACCTGGGTTCGCTTCCCGTGTCCGTTGTGCGTGGAGTTTACATGTTCTCCCTGTGTCTGCATGGGTTTCCCCCGGGTACTCTGGTTTCCTCCCACAGTCCAAAGACATGCAGGTTAGGTGCACTGGCGATCCTAAATTGTCCCTAGTGTAAGAATGGTTTGTGTGTGTGTGTGTGTGTGTGTTTGGGCTCACGCCCTGCCCGGGGTTTGTTTCCTGCCTTGTGCCCTGTGTTAGCTGGGATTGGCTCCAGCAGACCCCTGTGTTAGGATATAGTGGGTTGGATAATGGATGGATGGATGTTCACTTGGGGGATGGATTTAGATATTTTAATTAATATAAATCCCACATAATCAGACCATTTCCGTAAAAATGTGTGAAATAAATGAGAACAGAAAAATAAAAAGTCTAAATAACCTTATGGCTGAGTAGTACTTGAAAAAAACATCTTCAAACATTTTAGAGTTAAAACATGGACAAAAAACTTAATAAGATGAAAAACAAAATCTTTCCTACCATGGCCAGTTTGCTCAAGAGCACAATTATTTATAAGGAGACAATGTTACAGTAGCAGCATGAACGGAATAAAAAAAATCTCTATTTTGAATGTATTGCACTGTTACAAATGTTGAGTTTAGGCATTTATTATACATAATATTGTTCATTGTTTTCTAGTACAATTTGATGATTAGATTATCAAACTAAGTCCAATTAAAATGGCAAGAACAACAGTTTAAAAAATACTTCAGACATAATGAAATGCCCTGAATTTAATGAAATTTAAATCAAAGGTTTAACAGTCATTAACCATGTTAATAAAAAGACAATGGAGATAGCAAATTTTAGCAACCATGACCAAGAGACATCACTTTTTACTAAGAATTGTTTCAACCATTGCAGCATTTTACTAGAAAGTGTGCAATAATTTTATTTTCACATTAGACTATAAGACAGTACAGGGAGTTCATTATTAACAAGATAGTCCATTTAATTATTCTAAAAGTTAATAAACTTGCATGACAAATGTCTGACTGGTCTACCAAAGTATTAGTTTATAACTCATTGGAATCTATTAATCTAACAATGACTGTCCCTTTGAATCATACATTATTTTTCATAATGATTCCAGATGTGAGTTCAATTATGATAAATCCTGATTTAACAGCTAGTTGTACTTTAGAAAACAATGATTACGATTATATTTAAAACTTGAGCTAGGATTGGAATGCAACAATCTTTAACTGTAAGTTCGCAGCAAACTTTGGCACATTTATAATGGTCTGATTTTATAAGATATGGAATTTTCTCTTTTAATTGAATTTTCCTTATGACAGAATAATGGCTATGCTCAGTGTCCTTAAAATTGAAGTCTGACATAAAATGGAGTGTATGTCAAGCATATGGAGACTGTGTTGCACAAGGAAAATAAGAATTCAGCCACAGAGTAACTGGCTTAAATCTGTGATATACTTCAGATTTGGGGTTTGATTCATGGCATTACGTAGATTGTAATTAGTGCCAGGGAAATCTAGTAATAAACTTTTATCACAGTAAAAAACAGTAAAAAAAAAAAAAAAAAGTTACCAGAATAATAGCTGGAAATTATTGGTACTAATTCTAAAGCCAATTGACTGCACCAATGATGATTTAGGTGGGTGTCAAATTAAAAAGGGAGAATGCTTATGTGATCAATTAATTTGTGGTTTAGATTTGTAGTTAACTTATACCACTTTTCTGAGACCTGTTTTCACTTGATACTAAAGAGTATTTTTTCTGTTGATCTCTATCAAAAATCCAAATGAAATCCGCTGTGAATGTGCAAACTTCCAAGAAGGTGAATACTGTTATAGACACTGTATGTAGTTCTATCATTATCAGATGCCACAGAAAAATTTGGAAAGATATAAATCTGATTGTTTTCGTGAGAAAAAAAATAAAAGACTTTCTTTACCCCTAACTTTGAATTGTTTGACAATGAAACCCCATGGAGATTTTTCTTCTTTTGAGTTTTTCTTAGTGACATCTCCCAGGAATTTAGTAAAGAACTCTTGTACGAATTTTACAGGATTTCCACCTTTGAATTCCAAGAATGGTAACATTGTTTCTTCCCTCTGTCTTCCAGACCTTCTAACTAGTATTAGAGTTTAACATTTATTTTCTAAGGTGGACATCAGCAGTGATTCTTACCATTTGTTCCATATCTTCAATGCAAGAAATACATGTGTTTCAAAAAGATGTTGGACAATGAACATATTTTTCACATATAAGTTTTCCAGATGTATGCTTGTAAGCACTTACTTAAGCATTTAATTTCTTCCTTCATTGTCTTTCTTAATATCATTCAATCCCCCATCATACCTTTCATTTTAACATTCATTCCATTCATGTCCATTTCCTACTTAATTTTCAGTTTCCTCAAATCAGGAGAATTTCCCGTATATTCTTTTGTTTAGTGTTATGTTGAGATCTCCTAGCCAGTTAGTGTTTCTATGGAGTTGCAGACTTAGATGAGCATCTTAGTGCTCCTGAACTCAATGCAAAGAGTCTTCATTGCCAAATGGACTAGTAGCACGGTCCCAGCTGGCCATGCAGTGCACTGGTTGGTTTGCTTAAATAACTACATTAGTCACCCCAAAGCCTATGTCCCGATGTCTTGGCTAAATTGTCCACCACGGCCTGGTCATTCTGGCTCCTTAATCATCTTTCTGTAAATGGTTATTTCTCAACCCTTTACCACCTAACAGCTAATATTTGGGTAGTGTAGTGGTGCAAAATGGCTGTTGTTACATCATTAGGTGAATACTCCTATACTACTCACCATGTATAGGGTGGCCCATATGTAATTATGCAACTTTTAATACAATGCAGGAAAACAATACAAGACAAAAGAATTGCTGTTCGACTGACAACCGTCTCCCCACCATTTTGGAATGCACGGCAGGTGCTGCCATCTATCGGCAACAAAAATAGTTTTTTGTGAATTCTCTATGTAATAAACTTAATAAGTTATAGCGTAATGAAAAATGCATAATTAGATCTGGACCACCCTGTATATAGTGCTATGAGTAGTGAGAATACTTCTATATAAATGTAAAGAATTATTGCATCCTTTAGCAGCCTGTAGTAAGCTTTACTGCATCACTCAGATTAACGTTTGTGGCTGTTTAGGAGGTGGGTGTTTCTGAGGCTTATTATGTTCTGTGCTATAAAACAGTATGTTAAAGTGCAAGATATCCAGAATATTTACATTCTGCATGATTAGAAGTAGAAATACCTAATGCAAAAGCCTATGTTTTTGTCCCTATTTTTCAATCTACCTATTCACTCAAGTTCTGAACTTATTATATCGCATTAAACGGTGGAAGGTACTAGACCCTAAAATTGGAAACCAGGAATAAAACAGGGAGCAGGACAGGATGGAACATTTACGTTAACATCCAAATAGCATTCACATCTGACCTATTGAAGGTCAATGAAAATACCATATATCATGAAACTACTACAGGGAAAAACATATTTAAAAATGCCATACAGACAGTGATCGAGACACACATTGAACCCATGCTCCTGACAGGCAGTAGTAATTCTCACTCACTGCTGTTCTGTGTCACATCATTTTTTTTTAACGTAGATTTTTTTCATTTCTGTTTAGTATTTCAGCCTGTACTCTTGTTTGCATGCTTCTTAAAAGTCTCTTTGATGTTTAATGACCAGGTCAGGAATAAAAGCTCAGAATCCTGACACTTTGAGGTAAAAGGATTACCAACTGCATCATCCTGCCTCCCACCTGAAACTTGCATTTCCAAAGTGTTTTTTTTAACATGTTGATTTCATATCATGATTTAGTGAGCTGCCTCGAGAAGATCCTTGCCAATTTGACATTGACTGAAAATATGCATCTCAATCTATGCTACAATGCCTAGAAAGAAGAAGCTATCATGTTAGAGACTGCATAGCAGGCACCAGAGCATTTCAAATTAATGGAGAAGGTGTCATTGCCTACAAGAAAATGCTTGAAAGTTAATGGAAATCATAATAACACTGACAGCAAAATGTCAAAGCCCTCAGTTATGCTGTGATTGGCAAGGTTTGTTTACTTCATTTAATGCTAGTTTGAGACTGTGACAGGCTAAATACCTTTCTGACAGCCTTTATATCCAGTTTTAGCTCTGTTTAACCCCGTTTCATAGTGGCAAAATTAGTTGCTTATTTTATTGCTTGCCTGGACATATGATACTTCTCATATTAAAAGCTTTGCATTTCTCTCTATGAAAACATCATATTTGTAAGAGTTTTTCTTTTCTTAGGGGTTTAACCCCTTAAGTATACTGTACAAGTACACCTATCTATCTATGTTTCGTATTTGCTCTATACTTAGGTGTTTAAATAGCCTCTGTACCTTAGTGATAGAGGATAGCCTGCCATTCAAGAGTAAAATAAAACTGTACCTTTTTGGAGATTAACCCTTGCAGTGACATTGAAACATGCAGAAAGTACATCATCATTTGGAGGCAGCCACTAATTCCAGGTCTGTTGTATATAGATTTTAGAATTATGTGTAAAATTTTCGTATGGGGTTTGAATTTAGGAGAATATTTAAAATATTAATCTATAATTGCAGTCAAATAAGATGGATGAACTGTCTGCACGTATAGGTGTCCATGGACCATGCAAGTACAGTGTCATTTTGTGTTTTACGGAAAAATTTATTAAACCTGATATACATAACACTGTTTTAATGCTGGATGGATTTCATCTTTTTCAAGCAGACAGAGAACGAGTGCGGTGTGGAAAAAAGACTGGAGGAGGACTAGGCATCTATGTGAATGAGGATTTGGAGTACAAAGGAGCATATGTATTTTTTTTTCTTTATTTCGCCTTATATAATTTCTTGTATTAGGAATTTGTTAGTTTTCACATACCCCTTGGGGTCAGAGGGCAGGGTCAGCCATTGCACAGCACCCCTGGAGCAATTTAAGGTTAAGGGCCTTGCTCAAGGGCCCAGCACAGTAGGATCTCTTTTGGCAGTGACGGGGATTCTTTGGGATACCAACGTAGATCCTTAGCCTCCGAGCCACCGCTCCGCCCATTGAAACCACTGTTTGTAATTCAGGCATTGAAATTCTGGCTGTTAGTATTCGTTCATGTTATTTGCCCATGGAGAGAAATTTCACTGTTCTTATTAATATTTACAGTGAATCCGGAAAGTATTCACAGCGCATCACTTTTTCCACATTTTGTTATGGTACAGCTTTATTCCAAAATGGATTAAATTCATTTTTTTCCTCAGAATTCTACACACAACACCCCTTAATGACAACGTAAAAAACGTTTACTTGAGGTTTTTGCAAATTTATTAAAAATAAAAAAAAATTGAGTAAACATTCATCCATATTAAAGGATAAACTCAGAAATATGCAGGAGGATGCGCCTATGGTGTCATGGATAATGGACTATCTGTCAGGCAGACTACAGTTTGTGAGACTCAAGGACTGTGTTTCTGGTACGGATCTGAGTAACACTGACAGCACCACAAGGAACAGTCATGTTTCCTTTTCATTATACTCTGTACACCTCAGACTATAAACATAACACCAGGTCTTGTCACTTGCAGAAATTCTCAGATGATTCTGCACTTATGGGGAATATTGATAAAGAGGATGAGACAGAATATAGGAGTCAGGTGGAAAACTTTGTTTCTTTGTCAAATGAGAATTGTCATCAGCAAAACCAAGGAACTGGTTATTGACTTTGACTGCACCAAAAAGCTTCTATGACTGGTCACTATAAGGAGTGTATATAAAGGTGGTCCACACCTACAAGTACTTGGGGGCCAACATTAATGACAGCTTGGAGTGGTCTCAAAGCACAGAGGGACTATATAAGAAAGGGCAGAGCAGGCTCTTTTCCCTTAGGAGACTGTGTTTGTTGAACATGAGAAGTGACAACCTTCACATCTTCTATAACTCTGTGATGGCCACTGCAATTTTCTACACTGTGGTGTGATGAGCTGGTAACATCACTTCAAGAGAGGCCAACCGAATCAACAAGAAAATTTAAAGGGCAAACTCAGTTATAAGATGCATCAAGGACCCCCTGGAGGTATAGCAAAACAGAGAATCAAAATGAAACTGAGTGCCATTTTGAACAATGTTGCACATCATCTCTCTGACACACAACATCTCCTAGAATACAAACAAGCTGAATGCATAGGGAGTATTTTTATCCAACAAATTATTCAGCAGAAGTGTGTCAAGAAATGCTACTGGAGCTTCTTTAAACCAACAGCAATATGTCTGCATAATGCCACACTGTGCCTGTGACTGCCAAGTCAGAACTTTTCTTTCTTTTGAATTTTCTTGCTTTGTAGTCATTCTGGTGTGTGTTCAGACCAAAGTGTGTGTATATATTTATTTATTAACTTATCTACCTATTTATCCATCTATCCATTATCCAACCTGCTATATCCTAACTACAGGGTCACAGGGGTCTGCTGGAGCCAATCCCAGCCAACACAGGGCGAAAGACAGGAAACAATCCCCAGGCAGGGCGCCAGCCCACACACCAAGCACACACTAGGGACAATTTAGGATCGGCAATCCACCTAACCTGCATGTCTTTGGATTGTGGGAGGAAACCGGAGCACCCGGAGGAAACCCATGCAGACACGGGGAGAACATGCAAAGTCCACGAAGGGAGGACCTGGGAAGCGAACCCAGGCCTCCTTACCGCAAGGCAGCAGCGCTACCACTGCACCATCGTGCCACCCCCTACCTATTTATGTATTTATTTATTTAAAGAGCTTCTGTAAAAAGGCAAATTTCCCCCAGGGACAAATTAAGTTCTGTCTACAGTATCTGTAAAAGTGTAAAACCTGCATTTTATTCATTCTTTATTTTTCAACTGTTTAGTTCCAGTGTAATTCCCAGCCACCATGGGCTAGATTTAATCCTTAAATGAACAAATGATTATTTATATATTACAGTTATATGATTTTATAATATCAAACCATATGAGCAGAAATTTAGTGTAATGCAAAGTAATGTCTATCTAATGTACACATAGTAACTTTCATCATTTGTACATTTGATAATTTTATTACATAATATTACCTAACCTAATTTGTAAATTTCAGTCTGAAAATAATAACATATTTAAAGTGTTGTCACATTTAATTTTCTAAAGTGATTTTAAAAATTTTAAAATAATACCACATTATGTAAACTATATGCTTTAAAAATAAAATCAAAATTTAACATCCAGCTCCTTGTCTTTTTCATCACATTCAGGGTTTTATTACTTACTCTATGAATGGAAGTAATAGAGCTGTTAAATTTTCCTTTCTGAAAATATATGGGTTACCTAAGAGGGTGATGGAGATCATTTTATAGTTCCTGGATCCTGGGCTCAAATAGTGGCTCAGTTAGTGCCTATGTACAGGTTGTATATTCTGTCTAGGTCTGCTTCTGTTTTTCTCCTGATACTGCAGTTTTTCTTCCACATCCCAAAGATGTGTGTTAGGCAAATTGCCTCTCTAAACTTACTCTGTGTCTATGAAGCTGTGCACTAGTGCCCAGTACAGGTTAATGCCCCTGGTGCTGCCAGAACTGCGGTAAACAGGTTTAAAAATCTGTGCTTGGATAAAAGTAAGGAAGCTTGTAGATATGAAAAAAAAGTAAGGCTTAAATAATAAACAAATGGAAAATAAGTAAGGGTGCTCAGCTAGTACAAGACTGAAAGCAGATGAACTCTTTGTTTTCCCTTAGAAAATGTTAATTTTGTCTATTTGCTCATTGTCCAGTTTCCAGATACTTGAGAATTTCTGACACTGGCCTTCTCGTTATTATAAAGTCATCTTTAAAGCAGCAATACTTATATTTGTATTTATTTATTTTCAGTCTGGCTTATTTTTATCTAATTCACTGAGCCTGTCAGGACTGTATTGTTAATTAATTTTATTGTCAATGTGCATTCAGCTGTATTTCCTTTTTATTTGTTAGTTTATTCAATATTATCTTAGATTGCACATTTAATCTAGTTGTTTTGACTTTTACTTTTTGTATTTCATAAATCACCTTGTCATATTGTGTGACTGACAGTATATAAAATAAGATATGCTATGTGAAAACCACCGATTCATTCACATCCCTTATGTTAGCTGCCTTGAATTAAAAAGGCAAAAATGTTTACACCAGATAAATGTACACTATGTTCGTTCTAGTGAAGTTCTGCAATTATGTGAAAGGAGCCCTTATCATATATTATTAGTTATAGTAATTCATTGAGCATTGAAGGTGACCCCAAACCGGTAAATGAACCAGCCTAGATGAGTCAAATCAGATGTTGCAAAGATATAGATCACTGGAGAAAGTTAATATTTTAGCGATTACAATTAGACTCAGTTACAGAAATAGAAATGTTGATTGAATGAAGATAGTTAATGGTACAGTACTTCAGGCAATCAGGAAGCCATGACAGAGAATTGCAGCTCTGAAATAACATTTTTACAGCATTTTAATATATTGCTGGCAGATGTGCTCCAAGTAGCCTGGGATTAAATTGTAATATTCAAGCAAATGTGAAACTGGCATCATATGAGCAGTTGGCTAATGTTATTTTATTTGTAAATATTGCGGAGTGGAATGTAATGGTGTCATTCATCTACATATTCAAGGTGTTTATAAATATTGTATGTAGAGTGATACTGTTGTCATTGGTTTATTTCCCTGTGTAATATAAAACTGTTTAGGTTTTTAACTTTTGATTTATTCATATGAAAATTTCAGCCTGAGAAAACTTTTATTTGCAGGGCAAGTTTTTTATAACTCAAATACAGTGGTGTGAAAAACTATTTGCTCCCTTCCTGATTTCTTATTCTTTTGCATGTTTGTCACACAAAATGTT
>JANRMT010062833.1:26264050-26281568 GCA_026402145.1 Polypterus bichir lapradei | reverse complement strand
AGAATAAGAAATCAGGAAGGGGGCAAATAGTTTTTCACACCACTGTACATCGGATTACTGTCAGCAGTTATTTTCCCTTAAGATTTGCATAGGTCCCAGTGAGAGTTTTATGATTACTTCAAATTGAAAATTTCGTTTTTTTCTCTTACTTTTGTACCAATGATTTTGCCATGTAATAATAAGTAAAAAAAAATTCTGTTTTTAACATCTAAGATGTGTTCACTTATTATAACAAAGGGCTTGATCAAGGTGAAATAAAGGCAGAGAGAAGTGTTGAAAAGTGTTTTAAGAGCAAACATAGCAAATAATAAATTCATAAAAAGATGTCAACTATTCCCAAGAAGAAATAAAAAATAAATAAATAAACAAACAAAACAAAGAAAAGCTTTAAAATATAACAAATATATAGAAAAGCTAACAGAAGATATGAACATTTAGTATCTGAGAAAAAAATAATGTTCCAGGAGAATACTAGTAATCCCTACAGTAACATAAAGTGTCCTACTTTATGTAATGTGCTAGTATTCATGATGTGTTAATCTGATCGTACAGTGCTGTATATGTCACCATTAATGCCATAAATTTCAAACTACTCTGATCTCCTGTTATTTGAGCAGCAAGACTGGTCAACATACCAATAGCAGTAAGTGCAAAATCAGTATTCCTTACAGGAATTAGATACAAGGAAACAGATAGCCTGTCACAATTTTATTTCAATAAATAAGTGTGATTTTTTTTTCTAGGAAAAACAGATTAAAAGGCAGCATTTAGATAGATATACAATGGTAAACTAACTGGTCTTCAATGCAGATAGTAAATTTGAGAATGGTGTGGCATGCCTTACAGTAGCAGGCAGATCATTTAAAAGTTTTCAGATCTGGTATCAAAATATTCAACCTCCTACAGCAGACCTATTTATTCTTAGACATGAAAGAAGGCTTTTATTGTGTGGTGTAAATTCATTTTTTGGTAACAACAGCCACCTTAGAAGACTGTCAAATTATCCCTAAATGAAAATGTAAAAATCTGTAATGAGTCTTAGGTACGTCCATTGAGCATACTGGAAAGCTTAGAAAGCTGATTATCAGAAACTTAATGAGAGATAGTAATACTCAAATTCATTATTATTAAGAGCTTTGATTGCCACTATGCACACACACACATTTGCAATTCATTTAAAGAATCAAACAGATACAGTAAAACATTCCGCTTTCTGCTTCCACAGAAACAACCAGCTCTAGTGGCATAAACAGCTGGATCCTGCTCAAACAGCAAAATGGTATAAACTAAACCCAAAAGGGCACTTTCAAGCTAACATCCAAACACAGTCATATTCAGTCATTTTAGTGTCAAAAATTAACCTAACCTGCATGTCTTAGGGAGGGCTGGAGAAAAAAACAAAATCAGCAGGGGTTCCAGGCCACAAGACCGCCCAGCCCCATCTAGGCATTCTACTTAAGATAAATGATCTCAGTCAGTCCTCATGGTTTTCAGGGTTCATGTGGAAGAATTAGACGATGATGGTCATGTGGACCTCTGGCCTTAAATCCATCAATGTAGCAACTGCACAGTGCTTTGACAGAGAGGTGGTGGCGCAGTTCGCCACCACAGAAAACCAGAAAGAGAACAACAGAGAAAGTAGGGGTTAGTACGGATTTTGGAGTCATGACAAAAATGATAATTAAATGCATGTACAGAATATTAGAGTTACACTAAAATGAAGCTATGAGAAAGCCATATTAAAGTAATGGGTTTGCAAGTATAAGGAAAACATTCCCACAGTGACCAGGCTTCAACTTACAATAATCTCAATCTATGTAATAGCAGTGACAAGCCCTTTACCAGCATGCCTTGACACATTTCTAGGAAATATCCATTCATTTCCTATCTGGCAAGGAGACTACGATGTGTATCTTTGGGATGTGGGAGGCAAACCAATGCAGAAACAGTAAGAATGTGCACAGACGAGGCCTTCAGCCCAGGATAGAAACCAAGGACTACGGCGCTCTGAGACGGCAGGTGTAACCACTGTACCAGCATGTTGCCCCACTACTATGATTTGATTTTTCAATTAATTTTTTTTTTGGACATTGCTGTTCTGTCAGCAAACTGGCAGATAAACATTTAAGCAGAAATCCAGGAGATGCATAATACAAAGATATAAAGCGAAATGAAACTGAAGACTAAAACAAGAGACAATGATCATGGTCAAGAGAACAATAGGGCTCAAAACCGAAAGCACATGTGAGAAAAGAGCACAAAGATAAGCTCTGAATATATTACAGATTTGGTATCCACAGATCCTTTTATTTCATTGTGTCTATTACTCATAGGGTGACCTCAGGGACCACGCTCCTAGCAACGCTGGAAACGGGCCTAGCAATGGAAACAAACCCTGGCAGCCTTTGAGGATCCATAATCATACCAAATCATGACATAAGGGTTCTGGAGGTTGTTGAATCTTATTTTGAATATATTTTGTTGCAAAAAATTGTATTTAATGACATCAAAATGTTTTAACTACTTTCCATGATGCTGCTTTGTTTTCTGTGGGTGCTGCCCTTTTGAGTTTAGTGTGTTTGATTTTGCTAGCTATGTTGCTTTGCTAGATGACCAGAGGTTACAATCCATAATGTCACAAGTTAGACAGCGTAACGGTCAGGTCAAAGACTTCCTGGTTATCTGAGATCTGGATAAATACTTAAATAAAAGTGACAAGTGCATTTTTCTTTATCAATTTTTTGTTTGCAACATAGATCTTTGTTTTCTTTCTACTTTGGTTTTTTGTTATTTTGATTAGGCTTGATGACAGAGCAGGTGGACCTCCCAGTTTTGAACTTTGCAAGACTTTAGGCTATGATTTATCTTTTGATTCTACCACACTAAAAAATCTGCCGTAACCTTCTCTTTTGC
Source organism: Polypterus bichir lapradei (assembly GCA_026402145.1). NCBI lineage: Eukaryota > Metazoa > Chordata > Cladistia > Polypteriformes > Polypteridae > Polypterus > Polypterus bichir. The sequence continues at coordinate 26,278,655 of JANRMT010062833.1, read as the reverse complement.
AGAATGTCCCCTGATTAAAATATGGCTTTACTCCTAAATCAGACTCAAAAATCAGTAATACAAACTTTAAAACTGTTTATATATTAACACATTCAAATAAATAACATACTCTTTTTATTAATTTTATATAAAAAATATTTTTCTGAAATATTCTGCATTTTGAAAATTGGCTAGGATTAGGGCAGGTTTAGGGCTACTCAATGCTAAATTGCATGTCGCAGTCTAAGAAGAGCATTCAAAATTACCGAACACTCATTTATTCCATAAATACATTGTCCAACATGTCAACTCTGGTGCTTTTATAGTGGTTGATTTAGCCTCATTAGTGTTATTTTTACCCCTGGAAAAATTAGCCAAAATTGCTAAGTTTTTTTCAACAACAGAAAATATTATTATGTATAACAGAAACATGTAAATACCAAAATATCAAAACAATCACAGCAGGAAAGACTGCTGTACTGATGCAGATTTAGTATATGTGCTTCGTGTTATATGTTTTGAAACAGTCACTAACATACATACCAGATGTTGACAGCTTTATTTGTAATAATTTTTCTGTTGCTTGTGCATGACAGGGTACAATGTCAGTTCTAAACCCTCACGATCTACAATGCCCAATGTGTTGTAGCCTATCATACGTAGATCAAGGCAGTCATAGCATTGTGAACAGTGCTTAGGAGGCACTTTTCTTTCTTGTCCTCCCCTTGATCACAATCATTTTGCCTTTTTTCCACACATCTACTGCACCACAATGCAGCTTGACGGATTCATCTGACTGGAGTCACCAGGCATATCACAGCGGTTTGGTTTTACAGTGCCATATCAGTTCTACTTTGGAGTAAAATCTCAAACAGTTTAAGTGAGTTATAGAAACTGTCCATTTTTATACTGTAACCTTGTCAAGCAAAGGGTCTGCCAGTAACAACACAGAAGATAATGACAATGTTTTGACTGTACATGCTGTCCGAATTGGTTCTTCTATTTAGTGTGAAGTATTGAGCGCCAGTTGTACCCAGAGCTTGTTTCGCAGAGCATGTAGAACTTGATACCTAATCATTACATGACAATAAAGAATTGAAATTGAAATGTTCGTTTGGATGTGTTGTACTGTATCCACAACAATCTTCCCTTGTAACCCATGAGACTTTTGACAATACTTATTTTTCAATCGGGAACAAATACCTTCTGTATATTTTGGGTGATTGCCTTATATACATTCCACAGTTTGGACAGTTTAGGTGCTGGGTGATTGGCTTTATCATAGTCATCACTATTAGTGAAATGCAGGTATTCCATAATGAGTGAAAAATGGCACTCACTCATAGCTTTGCCAAAAATGGGTGTCTGCAATAACTAGTTTGTGGACCAGCACCATCTCCAGACTGGTTTACCCACTATGCCCTGCATTATCAGATAACTGAAAATCCCCTACATGTCAACAGCAGCAACTGCAAAATGCAAATCGTTTACTGTGACTTTTACAAGATTGCTCAACATAATGGTTTGTTTCAACAACTTATTTTCTCCACCAGTCTTTCATTGACAAATCAGTAGTACTAGGGTGTTGTACCGTGTTAGCCATTATGAATGTAGTGAGAAGTCAAGCAAAATGACACCTTTTATTGGCTAACTAAAAAGATTACAATATACAAGCTATTGAGACAACTCAGGCCCCTTCATCCTTGCCTGAAGAAGGGGCCTGAGTTGCCTCGAAAGGTTGCATATTGTAATCTTTTTAGTTTTCCAATAAAAGGTGTCATTTTGCTTGACTTCTTACTACTGACAAATCATAAATAGCCCAGATAGTCATGATCAATGGACAGCTTTAGACCATGCTTACCCATAAAATGGAAAAGAAGAGTTGTAGGATTCTCAGCAACAGTACGATGCCAGCACCAAACAGAAACCCCACTGAGACTTGGCAGGTCAGAATCTGCCAAAAAGACATCACTTTCACTGTCCATGTCAACATTTGATGACCAATTCACATTGACATCAATGTCACTCAATTCAAATGGTTCAATATCAGTTTGTTCTAAAACTGGCTTTACAGCTTATTGTTTGCCACTGTGTTTTTGGCCGAAGATTCTGTCACACTTATGAATAGTGATGAGTTACCATGAGTTACCATAAAGATTTAAAACATATAGAAATATACTTTTGCAGCATAATGTTATTTCATCCAATAGATGCTAGCAGAATGCTGTCTCCAAGAGTTATTCATGGGGTCATTAAATGTCACCCCAAATATGACTTGCACCACATTTATATAGAATTTCAAACCCAGGTCTTTATCGGGGTTAATGCCAAGGAGGTTAAAGGGAACGCAGTGGGGCAGGGTTGGTGTATACATAAGTAGTCACAAGTGTATTTCCTCTCTGCAGCCAAGAAGTAGCTAACTTTGAAGGAAACATAGAGCCTTGGCTAAGCTTCTTCCTCAATTCCCTCTGCTTGGGGATATAATGCTCAATGCCTGTCATTCTGCTGTAGAGAGGCCTCAAGGGCACATCTAATGATACCACTACAGCTGACTGCTGCACCTACATTGTCCTCAAGCTACTACTGCTTAAGTTCATCACCTTATCTACAATTAAAGAGGGGGTTTCCCACTTGGGACCCCAACATAACATTAAGTCTCCTTTTTACAACATGTTTATTATTCTTCTGTGTATAAACTGTTGTTTTATCATTACCAAAATTACTGAACTCATAAACACACTGGTGTGCTCACTAGGACTACTGGCACATTATAGAATTGATAGCAGGTCATAACATCAATCCTATTATTAATAACAAACAGATTGGACTTTTTATTTTATTTTTTTATTTCTCTCATGAGTTAAGTAAGTTGTTGAATCTCTTCCAACAGCAAATGCATTAATAGTGTACCTGACCTAAATAGAGAGTGATTTTTAAATCGACCTTTATAGAGTAAGGCTATTAACAATTCATTGAGTATGTCTGTAAACATTTTGTTTTCTTTTGGTTATATTTTTGGTCAACAAAAATAGTTATTCCCAGTACAGACTATGGCTTTTGTTTGGAGTTAATGTTAAATGGAATATTCTAATAAAGAGCCACATGTTTTCAAATTTGCGTACTTGAGATATAGAAAGAATCGTAGCTATGGAACTGTCTGGAAATACTAAGCATAAAAGCCAAAGATGTAAATACTTCATCCAAAAGGTGAGAACTATAATTAAAATAAGCTACAGACTGGCACATTCAAGGAAAAGGCATTAATGCTGAGCTCCAGTGAACATAAGTAATAGATTGAAGCAATTCTAAGTATTTCTTATGCTTCAGTTATTTTATAACTCTACTAGAATTCTTGATAACATTAAGTTCATTTATAAAATCGAATATTAATAAGACTAAATCAAATGCTGCCAAGTATTTTCTTCTTTGATATGGTTATCAATTTATAAATAACTAGTGCTTTTGACTTTTTCTTTTAAATCCCAGCATTTGGTTTTATTTTTAACGTTACAATATTCACCTTTCAAAGAACTTATAACTGATTTAAAAAAAAAATACTGCTTATTATAAGCAAATCTACATTTTTAGTCAATAAATTAAAAAACTCAAAGTGTATAATGCATATGCAGCTCAATGAGGAAACATGAAACTTAGTATGGTTTTTTATAAATTATGAAGCAGTGTCAGAGACACCTCAATCCTTCTTTTGATACAAAGGCATTCTTAGCTAATATTATTAAAGTTTTGCCTATCACACAAGGCCACTTAGCTTTCACATGAAGAATATTAAAATAGTGTAAGCTTTTTGGAAAGCTGCGTTCAATAATAAGAGAATTTAGAATTTTTTATCAGAAAAAACTCTGCAAGTTCCTTTGTTGCTACGGCAACCACAGCTAGCTGACAGACTAAGTGAATTTCAGATTGTAAATCAAGTTTAATAATTCTCTTCTGCTCCTCATCAATGTTAGGTTTAGGTAACTGATTTTTTAGAAGATGTATTCCATCTGTACTAATTGTCAATAATAAAAGTAATTATTCTATTTGACCTATAGTTACATTTTGCTAGAGAGTGTGTGTATGTCAGTTATCTCAGATTTTCCCTCAGATATTAGTTCAGCTTGACAAAACACTATATGTGTGTCATTTTTATAAGTGACTGCATAATTATTTGCCCAATGTACAAGAAAAATGAAAATAAAGCAGGCTAAACTGTAAGTAGAGCAAAAAAGTCAACAGAGTGAAAATATGAAGGCTACCATCTTGGTGTAATTTTGCTGAAATTACTTTTCAATGTGACAAAGCTTGAAAGTTTTGATGTATTTCATTTTTGAATATATCAGTAAATAAACTTTGCTTCAAATACAGTGCCGCTTCAAAATATAAAAATCTTACAGTAGTTCTTTAAATGTGACATCTCTTCAATTAATTTTTTATTTATCATCACAAATTCCATATGTCATTTACAAGATTTCATATGTGCAAAAGGAAAGTTGGTAAAGTAAGAATTAGATCATGTGCAAAAATAAGCAAACCAGCACATTCATTAACTCAGGCAATGGGGCACGTTCAATTCAATGTAAACGTTTATAGCACTTTTCATTCTGCAGTTTTGAACATTTACAAATACAACATGGCAACAGTAGAAAACATTTGTAAAGAAAGATATCTAGCTAATTCACTAAAAATATGAACATAGCCTCTGAAGTAACAAGCAAAGTCACAGTTCTTCTGATCTAGGAAAATTTGCTGCCTGATAATAAGAATACATAATAAGAAAAAACCATAATGTTGGCATATTTCTTACGTGGAAAAATCAATTCCAGAATAGCGTAGTAATATGAGTACTAGAGGTTAGTACAGTGTCAAAGATAACACCTTAGCTGAGTGCTGATTTAAAAATTAATAATCAGGACTTCTCAAGCATTTCTGCCAGCTAAAACAGTCCTAGTTTATTCATATTTAAAGCCTAGTAGTTACAGCATTGCTTATTCAAGGTTTTTACTATTTAAACATAATAATTCTAGACATGAGAAGAGAAGTGACATTAGGAAATTCATTTTAATATGGTATAGTTCTTTCTGTAATTTCATTGAAATTGCATTTGGACTTACAACTGCCCTTCCTATATTTGTATATTCCTTGATGATTTTATTTCTGTTTTAACATTATGCTTTATGTTTATTTTTTACTTTTTTCATGCTGTACAATGCTTGTAATTATTGCATTGTGCAATGGGCTCATAAGTTGAAGTGCACTTAATAAGAATAAAATTAATTGAAATTAACTGACTAAATACTAGATATAGTTTAATTTCTAATGCAAACCAATGAAAAAGAATATACAGATTTCAAAGTATATGTACATAAACAAAATGCTAACCTTTACAAGTACCATAAATTTACACGGCTGTTACTGACTCAAATCAAATGTTTTTATTCTCTAATAGTAAGAATAAGAGCAGCTCACTACTCAAAACGGAGGTGTCTGGTATAGAACCACAAACATCTTCATGACGAGTCAGCATTTCTTACTGCTGTGCCACCAAAGCAGTTGTATTAAGGGCGTGTCAATGTTGCACCCTAATGCAAGTTCTTTTTCTGCAGTCATGTTCTTGAATAAAAGCACACTTTGATCTTTGGACTTCAAGCTTCACACGTTATACTGTTCATGTCTACATTTTGTCAATTATTACTAAAACATGAACGTTTCTGTTTTAACGATGTGTTTACCTAGATTGTTGTAGACATGGAACACACATGAAATGCATGTATTCCAAATAACGATATATTTTTTACCCTATACAACTCCAGGCAACTCACATGCAGTTAAACAGACTTGAGCTGAGAGAACTTTCTGCCCTTTCTGCTTTGGTGGGGGCATGGGATAGCAGGCTGCTTGATGCTTGTGTTGATCTACACATTTACAAGACAAAAGACGCTAATGGAGAGGTGCGAAGGGATTTAAGGTAGGCCGGGATTACGACATTTTTTGTAGGCATTGGTAATTCTAGTGTTAAAGTCAGATAGCTGTCTTTAGATATCTTTATTCTAATAAAACAAAATAACTCCAGGATAGCTAATGTTAAATATCTGGTTGCTGTCTGTATATACTACACAACTTTTGAAGAAGACATGTAACCATAAAATGTTTATTTTAAAAGGTTTGTCTAATACATTTCAATAGTCACAGAAATGTCAGATGTTTCCTGACTGTCTTTACATTGGTGTACTGTCACCCACATAGTTGTATTCCTGACTTTCACAGGAGGAGGCTTCACTTGCTGCTTATCTGAAGAGTTCATATCTTCAAAAGGATTCAGTGGTAGGAGTTCGTATACTGAACTTTGTGAGGTAATGATATATAACATACCAAAACATACCATATAGAATGTATAAATGCTAAAAAGTTCTGGAGAAATGTCACCTACATTCTCATAAATTGTGATAACAACTTACAAAATAAGACTACTTATTTAAATTAAGCACATGGTAAACACTATTATACGTGTGCTAACATTACCTTCATCCTCTGAACTGAGATGGTTCTCTTATTGGATGACAACCTATAGCAAGGCAAATCTGTTTACTGTGCTAGCTAAAAACTACAGTAATGAAACGGACAACGTAGCACAGTGCATTCAGAAAGTATTCAGCGCCCTTCCCTTTTATCAGAATTCGTCATGTTGCAGCCATGTTTTAAAATCATTCAAATTCATTTTTTATCCATATCAAGCAAAATTCAATACCCCAGAATGACAAAGCAAAAAGAGGAGTTTAGAAATAGTTAAATATATCTTAAAATCATTTAGTGATCTCCTGATAGGAGATCTAGTTTTAAACAGTTCCATAAACTGGATTTAAAGGAATTTCAAATCATTTAAATATACCTTCAAATTAGATGATGTTGTATGTCTTATGTTCAGCTTAGCAGATTTTACTCCAGACTGTTAATGAAATACTTGTTTTAACTATTGAAAGAGTTCTTTACTATTTACTAATTTCCAGATATTCTACAGATCACAGCATGGACATACAAAGTTGTCTTCAAATGAATTACAGGCATATTAGCTTAACTTCATGTACTTTTAAAGATACCTACATATTACTTATCAAAATATTTATGAAGACCGCTTATATATTTGAAATATCTTAGATCATTAAATTAACCACATATATCTTTAAATAACATCTTCTTAATATACGATATTGTAAAATATAAAAAAGATATTTTAAAAAGATTTAGGATACCAGGAATAAGGACTTCTTATTCACTATAGTATTGGTAAAAAGAGAATGTCTGAAATAGTGAATGTCCACGGCATTGGTGTGCCTTCCTGCACATTTTTAAATGACATCTTCTTAATATAGAGATATTGTAAAATATAAAACAGAGATATTTTAACAAGATTTGGGATACCAGGAATAACCCATTTTCTTCACCTTAGTATTGGCAAAAAGATAATGTCTGAAATAGTGAACGTCCATAACATTGGTGTGCCTTCCTGCACATTTTGTCCATAAATGATTCCGCCGTTCCTTTGCAATTGGTGCTTTTAGACCTGAAGAACAGAGAAGCCAGTGGTAAGGTGGAGTCTGGAGAACGTTTACCTTTCTTCTTCTGGGTAAGTACCTTCCCGTCTGAAGGAATGATAAAAGATTAGCCATGAGACAGTTAAAAACCAAATCATTGGCCTTTTTACTTGACAAATCAGTCCTCATAAAAGACCCATTATAGACATGCAGTTGACAATATATTGAAATGATTTACACGCAACTTTAAATCATGTCTGTCCTACATAAGACAAATTAGGAATGTGCAAGGAGATCTAGTTAATTATTCAAAAATTACAATCCCCAACATACTGTTTTCTTTAATATTTTCAGCAACATTCATGTGTACTGAAGTGACAAATCCTGCATGCCAGCATTTTTACAAGTCTTTTTCTGGATCTTTTTATTGCCATCTGATTGTCTTTTCAGTAATTCTAATATTTTTTGCATACCTTTGAAACTACCAATTTGAAAAATAACTGCACTTTTTACCTTGTTGCTTTTACTCTTTGTACTTCATAAAGTGCAGTGTAATGATGCTCTGTGAAAAGTACTGTATTAAATAAAATGTGACATATGGATTGATTGTTTAGTAAGAAGACATTTGCACAAGGTTAACTTACACCATGCACTTTCAATCAGCTATAGTGTAAAAAAAGAAAAAGAGAAAAGAAAAGCACATGAGTTGTGTCCATCAGCTTCAGAGTTCTTTCACAATTTACAGACATGAAGTCAGTTTGATTTGCAGTTCTAAATTGTCCCTATTTAAGGGAGTGTGGCGGTTTGCCCGAATTTTCCACAACATAGACAAATTCAAATCCCTGATTAAGCTCAAGTTTTCCACATCTTTTTGCTGGACAAAGCAGATTCAGAAAATAGATTAATTAGTAGCTGTGAGGGGATCACAGTGACAGAGTAACTTGCAAGCCATTCTAAATGTAAATGCCCTATGATTATAGGACCACTGTTGTGGTGTAACTGGCAATTTAATGGTATGTTGTAAAACTGTTCTTTATAAAAATGCAATATGTTAAATTTCTGTTCAATGCACCACTAATTCAGATAAATGTGTAAGATATATGTACGTGAAACAATAAAGGAAGCTATTAATCTATACTTTCATTTATGCTAACACAGGCACTCATCAGTCTGTCATAATGTTATTCTGCCTAAAAATATTTATTATGTTTTAGTTGCTGATGGATATCTTTCTCTGAGAATGTAACAAACTTGTTTTTAGATATTTATCTTTTGGTAGAAAATGGTATCATTTAGAGTAGTTTGTCTGGCTGGCTAAATTTAGTAAAGATGGGGAAAGTCTGAGATGCCATCTGCACTTGCATAAATAGACAAAATAGTGACATGGATTTTCTTCCTGATGATGAAGGCCCTTGTAAACCACTCCTCTTCAGTACCATGTTTATATAAAATGAAGCTAGCATATTGTTGGATGGAACAATTTCAACAAATGTGTAATTAACAATCTCTAATGATATGAACAAAATAAAAGTGATTCTTCAGCATCTTTGGGTGAGCCACCAACCCTACAAGGGACTTCTGAGCCATCGAATTAATGAAGCAATAAGGTGCGTGGCCTAGATCTGGGGATTCCCAAACTCGGTCCTGAGGACTCGCTGTGGCTGCAGGTTTTTGTTCCAACTAGCTTTTTAACAAATTTTTAATTGGACTCCTGGGTTAATTAAGTGAACTGCTATTTCCCAGATTACCTATTTTGGGAACAATATAGAAATTAGAAAACTAAGTTTGGTAACAAAAATATATATATATATATATATATTGCAGCAGATTAGGTCGCTATTGCTCCCTTGAACCCCTTTCCAAGACTCCAGACACCAAGTAAAAGTCCAAAAGTAGACTATATTTATTAACAACAGTGCACAAAACACCCTCCTCTCCACAATAATCATTAATACACACAAAACAATACTTAATAATCAATCCACCACTCCCAGATGCGTTGCCCTCCTACCACCCAGCTCAGCTCAACGCTCTGGTGTCTTTCTTAGTCTTTTATATCCCCTGACCCGGAAGTGTTCCCACATTCCTTCAGTTTATGATTCCTTAATACTTCCGGGTCAGATAAAAAGTCCTTTTTCACCCCGGAAGCACGTCACTTCCGCAGTCACTTTGCATTTTGACGCACTTCCAGGTTATAGGGCACATGTGACTCTCTGGGCCTCCCTGCAGTGTCCTCTGTTAGCCCCTGGGTTATCCAGCAGGTTTGTAAGGGAAAACTCCATAGTCCATGATTCCCTGCTGGCATTCGGGACACCTCCATGCTGCAGGGAGAGCTCCATCTGGCGGCCTGGGGGTACTGGCCGTGATGACAAGCCGGCCATAGACCACAATATATTAAAATGTACTAAGAAGTAATATGGGAAAAATGTATTTTTTTTTTTCTTTGTAACAATATTTTCATCTTGATTGTTATTCTATTTTTCTAAGTGTTCTAATTGTTTAATAATCCATTGTTTACTACTTTGTGGGTCTGTCTCTAGTTGCCTTTCATGATTCAGTGTTGTTAGCCTGGGTGTCTGCTTTGCTCGTTTTTAATTGTGATTATTAAGATTCAATGAAGGGAGCAAACTGTACAGAGAAAAGGCAAAGTATAATGAAAAGAGAGTTAAGTAAGCATTTAAATCCGTAGCAAAAACAGAAATATTTCAAAGTTTCTTATAAATGTAAAAATCATGCTGCTGTGCTTTTCTGAATGTAGAATAGGAGAATACGAAAAAAAAAAAACAGGTAACGAGATCAGTGTTATCAGTTGTTGTCACTGATTATGAATCTGATTGGAACAAAAACGTGAAGCCACAGTGGGCCCCCAGGACCGAATTTGAGAAACCCTGGTCTAGATCATTACAGAGATCTTTAAAGACTGGTGGTAAGGAACTTGCACATAAATGTTAAAGAGTTAAATAGCAAGGTTTGGAATGATGAAGAAATCCAATCAGACATCATAGATGCTTTTTTCGAAAACAGCGAGAAATCAAGAGTTTAGAGACTCCTAAACTATCCGTGTCTATTCTAAATAAATTCTTCTAAATTTCAGTAAGTGGTAAGATCATTTGTAGGTGCTACCAACATCACATTTTAGCCAGTTCCAAGAGAAATGTTAGGAGATGCAACAGGAGCTTTCTTGAAACATCATAGAGGTGAGAGTGTAAGCAAGCTGGAGGATTTAGTTTGGAGGCAGTGGATATGTGCTGCCAGTTATGAGCACTTCAGTCCGTTCCAGGTAGCAGATATGACACCCAGCAGCATGCCCTCTTGGGCATACTCCTGATTCACTAATTATGAAACTCTACTGTTAACGCTCAGTCATGCATTGAACAGACACGAACGTGGAGCCATCAGCTAAATTAATGCATGAGAAAATGAACCAGGAGAATTCTTTGGACCACTCTGGATTTAGCAAGCAACCATGACCGTGTTACAAAATGGCTGACTAGGTTCTCTGATAGTACTATTGTAGGTTATTCCTCACTTGGGATCAAATTCCAGCATTTCCATTTACAGCTCTATCCCCTTAAAGTTCTGGGTTGTTGAGACTTAACAATGAAACAAGTATACCCACTGAAAGATGTTGCGGCATCTGGTTTGTGTGACCCTGAGCTGGATTTGGAGTTTTTTTTTCATAATGTTATGTACATTTACAGCATTTTTAATGCAAGAATTAAAATTAGAGTGGGTTCAAAACCCTGTGAGGGCACAGTGGCAAGGGTTAAAGTTTTTTGGGCATAGCTCATTGCAAAATCTCAGCAACATTGATGGTCCTCGCTTCTAATCCAGATGCAGTGATAATGCCTTTCAGAATTCCTTGCACTGTTCCACCTCCTCATCCTCCACTATGGAATTAAGCATATGGGATTTTAGTTTTTGGAGTGCTTGTTTTCAGCACTTTTAGAAATATAAATATTTCATTTTCACATCAGAGGAACCTTTGGGTTTTTTTTTAAAAAAAACTTATTTTAGGTGGACCCAATGATTTGCCAAGTTAATCAACAAATATTTGGCTCACTTTGAAATTCTTGATTGATAAATCATTCTGGACTGAGAACCTACAGATGTGTTTTTTTTTTTTTGCTTGTTTAGGCATAAGAGAACAGTAAAGGAAGAGAATTATCTTTGAAACACACCAGTAGGCACTGGAAATGTTTAAATCATATTAAGCACTTTAGAAGTTATGTGCTGCAATGTTTAAAAAGGCTAAAAATAAATAATTTATCCAAGCACAGACATTTACTCTCAAGTTATCAAAGAGTGTATACTTAGAGCCTTAGAATCATATTTTTAGTAGTCAATCCCATTATATTAAAAGGGAAAATTAAGAAGCCTGGTCCTTACATACCATCTTAACTCAACTAACTTAAAAAATAATCAAGGATTTAAAAAAAGAACAGAAAAGCAACTATAAATACATTTGCTAGGGTATGTATAATATATCATTTTTATTACAGGGTTACAGGGCACCAGAGCCTATTTGGGATCAGCTCTGGCCAAGTTCCAGTACATCACAGGGCCCAGTTATAAATCTAACATGCACACAGACATAGTGAGAACATGCAAACTCCACACTGACAGCAACCCATGACACTGGATCCACTGGCTAACCACTGTGCCACCCTGACAACTCCAAGATACTAAAGTAAGAAAACAAAGTTGATTAAGTGTAAAATTTTAAGAAATGATTGAAAATGTTTTTCAGACATAGGACTGAATTTATATGAACATAAGGCCTGGTGGTACAGTATAGTTTGAGTTTGTATTTTAATAACTTTGGAATTTCAAATAAGAATAGTTTGCAAACATTCAGTAAATAGTTCTAATGCCCCAAATATTATTTTCAATACTGATATCATGTTTCTATTTAATATTTATAATATTATAGGCTGGCAAGATCCATGATGTACGTAGATTTTTACCAGACACAAGGTTGAATAATACTGTCCTAGACCTGCACAGCTCATAAATTCTCACAAGCACCTGAAGTGCCCATTGCATTATATCCACTTTTCAAACACCATCTGAAAAAAATCAAAACAATAAAAAAATGTACAGAAGATTTAAATTCTTGCTAAATTTTGTGTCTCATCATAGAATATCAGTAATATTGTTAATGCTTTCTTTTATCCATGCAGCTATCCATTTTCCAAATACACTCGTTTCCATAATCTGGTTTGAACCCATGGTAACAAAGTGATCGACTCATGCTAAACAAAAGGAACCAATCATTTTCAAATCTTTCAACACTAATACAGCAGCCAAATACACACCATGTAGGCTCAGAGGTATAAAATAAATATAATTAGACAAGACAGGCAATTCAATGCTTGAATTATATGTAGTATATTAAAAAATACAATGAAAATCTTTCTATTTTCCGATAATTTCTGACTTTCCTGTTGTCCTTCAAAACAAAATGACTTTCCCAGGTAAGTGAAAATTGACTATTAATATTTGCTCTCCGCCATGCAAAGCTGGTTAAATTAATGGACTGTGTTGTGCAAGGATAGCGCCTACATACGATTATTTAAATCTACATTATTTAAGAAATGCTAAGGAAACACTTTCCAAGTTGGCACATATACCCCTGCAATTTCTAAACTGACAGTTTAACAACACTGAGAAGTGATGCCCTTCCCGGCAATACTGAGCACAAGGCAGCAATCAACGGGCGCACATACAAACTGCATCAGTTTTGTGTTACCAATTATCTATTTGGGATGTGGAAGGAAAACCCATACAGACGTGGGTAAATTTAACATTTAGTACCTGGGCCAAAATTTGAACCCAGGAGTATGGAGTTGTGTGGCAGCAGAGCTAAACCTTATGACGCAGTACATTTTCCATTTTTTTAAAAAATAGAGTCCTTTAAGCTGTATTCTAGTTTATATCTATCTATATATACAGTGGTACCTCGGTATACGTCTTTAATCCATTCCAGATCCTTGGACTTATACCAAACAGGACATATACCAAACAAATTTTTCCCATAAGAAATAAAGGGAAAATGATTAATACGTTCCCATGAAAAAAAATCCTATTGTTATTGGCATATTATACATTGATGGGGTTGTATAAAATAATTTAAATATTGCTTAATACTGCAGTAAAATACATAAATACAAAAGTATTTATGATGAAAAGTGAGTATTAGATGAAATAAGTGAAAATGTAACCTCACTTTACCTTTTTAATAATGTCTTTGTTTTTCACAATCGTAGATACCGTCGTTCTCGGCATATGGTATGCAGCAGCCAAGTCCCGGATACGCATGCCACCTTCATACTTTTCAACAATAAATTTAATTTTACGCGAAAAAACACAAAATCACATGGAAATTCACAGAGAGTTATAGCGTGGGTTGTTCACGGAATGCTAGCAACTGGTGTACTGACACTCGTGGGAAGTCGTGGCTTTGTCTCGAGAGAGGTAAACAAGGGTAGCACACAGCGTTCTAGCACGCGAGTCATATTCCAAACAAAAGTTGTATACCAGTTGTATACCAACAGGACATATACCAAGTATGCATGCATATATGGATAGATAGATAGATACTTTATTAATCCCAAGGGGAAATTCACATAATCCAGCAGCAGTATACTGATACAAAGAAACAATATTAAATTAAATAGTAATAAAAATGAAAAAAAATGTTAGCATATATATATATATATATAGTATATATGTATATATATATACTAGCAGAATTCCCGCGCTTCGCAGCGGAGAAGTAGTGTGTTAAAGAAGGTATGCAAAAGAAAAGGAAAAATTTTAAAAATAACGTAACATGATTGTTAATGTAATTTTTTTGTCATTGATATGAGTGTTGTTCTCATATCTATATATATATATATATATATACTAGCAAAATACCTGCGCTTCGCAGCGGAGAAGTAGTGTCTTAAAGAAGCAATGAAAAAGAAAAGGAAACATTTTGAAAATAATGTAACATGATTGTCAATGTAATTGTTTTGTCACTGTTGTGAGTGATGAGTGTTGCTGTCATATATATATATATATATATATATATATATATATATATATATATA
>JANRMT010062833.1:26225453-26257994 GCA_026402145.1 Polypterus bichir lapradei | reverse complement strand
TATATATATATATATAATGTTACGGCCAAATCTCGAAGTTCAGCCAGTTCCCAAATTGGCCGGCCATTTAGTATTTTGGCCTCGAGGTGTGGCCAAAGTCCAAAATGACCAGTGTATATGCTACTTTGGCCGGCCATTCCGCGAAGTGGTGACAACTCCCTGGCCAAAATTCGATGTGCTATTGTAAGACTGCCGCTCAAGCTGCGCAGATGCTTAAAGATTTCAGATGCAGATTCAGAAGTGAGTTTTCCATTCTACACGAGAAACTGCTCACACTGGAATCCGTAGGCACAGAAGAAAAAATCACTATGAACCGTCGCATCTTCCCAATCACTGACCAGCGGCCAAGATTATACTCGATGCAATTGCACTACTAAATGCACAACAAATCACTGCTCATGCCTTTTTTCTGCCGACTTTGGTCGATCGCCCCATGCCATTTCCCAAACTGGCTGGCCAAATCCCGAATTCAGGGAAAAGATTGGACATTGGCTGGTGAATTTACAGCGACATTGCCCATTTCCCGATTTGGCCGGACACTTCCCGCTTTGGCCAATTTTGGGTTTTGGCCGTAACATATATATACACTGCAAAACATTTTTTCTTAACAAGTAAAATTTCTTATTTTAAGGTAATATATCTAATATTTTGCACCAAGAGATTAAATATCTCATGTTGCAATGATACTTGCTAGATTATTTTGCTCAATTCAAGATAATTGGTCTTACGCTATCTGACCTAGATATAAAAGTGTAATTCCAAGACAATTTCGACTTAAAAAAGCACAACTGTGAGAGAAAAGCCTGTTATCAACTACAGCGATGAGCATAGCAGGACATGTATTCTTATTTCAAGAACCAAAACTTTCTAGGTTTGTCTTGTTTTAAGATATGAGTAAGACACAACCCCAAGACTTAAATTAAACTCTTTTTATTCCAGAAAGGTTTTAGAATACAACCCTGATTTTGTTAACAACTACAACATTTCAGATTAACACTTGCCTAATTCAGTGGCCTTTCTCTGTAACTAGTATGATTTAACAGCTGGATTCCCTGCAAAGGGTAGTACTTTATTATATTCAAACGGTAACATTTTTCTTCAAATCAAAATAGTTTCTACATTTTAAAATAAATGACCCATGTATAAAAAATGTGTCTGGTGGTTTGATGCAAGAGTTTTTTCACTGTGTCAAATAAATGGCTTAATCCAAACAGTGTTGCTGGAATTTATTAACATAAAAAGAAAAGTTCAAGAATTTAGGAATCTTTAAAAGTTTTATATAGTTCAATGATATCCCCATGGTAGTACTTCACAAGAATATATATTTTGTTTTTCAGTCATATATTGTCACTGGAATTAAAATTAACCAGCTTCATAGCATCAACAAAATGGGTGGATTTATCCAGGTCAGGGATTTTAATTTCAAATGGCAAAACATCTCTATCAAAGACACAGCATCATAAACTTTAAACTCCAAACAATATAATGTTTAATGTTGATATGGATCAAAAGTCGTTTTAAACTCAAAGCCACAAACGAGCAGCAAATAAAACAATGGCAAATCATCTTTGGTGTTTAAACAGGAAAAAGCACGAGTGCTGAGCGACTGTAGCTGTTCAGGATCGTTCCATTATTTTAGGAAAAAAAAATATTTACGTCAATGACATTGTTGAGTATATGAAAAGCTAACGGTATAATTACAGTTTCCTTGCCGTGTCCGATTGTTTTTGTTTTGTTTTTTTTTTTTTACAAATATGGTTTTTGGTTTTTTTCAAATGTAATATCCAGCGCTGTTTTTGACCCCTTCTTTGTCATGTAATGGAACATACCTTTCTTTGAGCATGCGTAAACGCGTTCCCTGTGTCCTTAGCTTTCCCGCGCATCAGATGTTACATTTTGAAACGTTCTCACCGTAAGGTTATTAACAATGTTACATAGATAGCTAAAATACTGCTTTGCTCTTTGCAGCTCATAAGTAACATATTTACGCATATAAACCAACGGATTCATTTGACGAAGTCACACTGGAAATATTAAAAGGTAAGTTTCTAATTGACATTTACTGTTGCTGCAGTGCATTCTGTTTTTATGAATCCACAAGAATTCACCTGTCCACATTGATACCTATAATCATTACGACACAAAACAGAAGTAGTGGGGCAAGCTAGTTTCGTGTAACCATTACATAAAATTTAAAAAATAAATGCAGGTGTTTATGTTTTAGATATTTACTTTTTCATTTCTGGTTTTCACCTTTGCAATTTATCCAGCAAACACTGGCCTGAATTCTAACTTCAACTGCACGCAGTTCTTGCATTCGAACATATTGGTACATTTAGCGCTTCTCTTGCCATTTTAGTCATTAATGAATGGTTTCAGGATACACAGCAACACCGGACTCTTTTTATCGAGCGCCATTATTGTTAGATTTCATATATACAGAGAGTTATTATGAAATAAATGTTAGTTAAATGCCGTTGATTTATTTGTTAAAGTGATTTATTAAAAAAAGTTGTTAAAGACGTTCTGATACAGACTTCCGCTTGCTTAAAAATAAATTGAAATATATCTTTTAAAAATGTGCCAAGTTCTAACTGCATTGCATGCGCTCATGTTATTACCGGTAGTAAAAGCGAACACGACCCAAGTTGCTTCTATTTGAGATACCTTTAAAGAAAAACTTTAAAATTTAAAGGCCAATATTTTAAAATTATTATCGATTTTGAGGTATCCACATTTGTAAGTTTATTGCTGGAATATAAAAAGATCGCTGCACTTGAAACTGCAATAGTGTGTGCTTGGTGTGTGGGTGTGTTTGTGTGTGTCCTGCGTTGGGTTGGCACTCTGCCCGGGATTGGTTCCTGCCTTGTGCCCTGTGTTGGCTGGGATTGGCTCCAGCAGACCCCCGTGACCCTGTGTTCAGATTCAGCGGGTTGGAAAATGGATGGATGGATGGATCTCCCTTAACTTCCTTATCAATACCATACATGAGCGCGTCATATAAAATATATATTCTAGAGTCAGCCCTGAGTGAGTCGGTGCCCTTTATTACTTTAATGGCACAGGTGAAGGCCCCAGTCTGAGTGAAATGTTAACACCCTTCTAATTTTATACACTCACAAATTAAGTTAGTATGTCGTGTGTATCGTGTCCTTGATGAGGCAACACAGTAAATACACCTCTGTAGGATATCTCTACTTGCCTAAAACCTCAGTATGATATACTTGTTCAGAAAGGAAACAAACTGTAAAACATTTATAAAAAGGTATAATGATTTACACTTGTATCATCTTTCAAGAAACTCTTAAACTTATAAAAAATTGTAAATTTAGCACTTAAAGCTTAAAACCTGAGTTGGGAATGACTGCCGGTAATTGTGCAGATGACGTCCAAATATGAATGAATCACTGGTCTTCTCTGTTGCTTTCACGTTGCAAATGTTACAGAAGATCTTCTAGGGACTCTTTCATGTGAAGATCAGAACATTTCCTTCGAAGAAAACCTTATGGCCAGCAGTACATCAAGAGGTCAGCATTATTTATTTATTATTTTTTTAAGAAATATTGTTGAGCAAACAATGTAGTTATTATCACTTTTGCTATGTTCTTTTTGTTGAGATTAATGGCTTCTGTAGCAACTTTTATGTCAGAAGTGTCCATGACCTGATGATATTTGAGATCAAGCAGGGGAGAAATATAAATGATAATAGGGAAAAGGAGGACGTTTATGATATGAAAATGATGACAACATAAATATATTTATATATGTGGAAATTTAAAAAGTAGAAACTTGGGCTTGGTCCTTCTCAATTCAAATTGTCCATAATTCAATAAAAGCAGTTTGAAATGTCACACCTGAGCACAGGACAGCTCATGCATCCATCAAGGCTGTTGCCCCAACATGTTCACCTCACCATGTGAATCTTTGTGTGAACACATATTTATGTATGTTTGTCATTTATACACAGTCTATATTAATTTACAAATGTTTTGATAAACTTGATCATGGCGCCACAGAATGATAGCGTGTTACATGTTAATTAGCACACACATAAGAATTTCACAGTACTCATGTAGCACTTATTTAGTTCAATACAACATAGTGTGAAAATAATCCATATCAATAGAAAACTGAGCACATTGTATTGTTTCTGTGTTTTATCAGGAAGTAAAGAAGATGACTACTATCTTGTTTTTAGTTACCTAAAAATTTTAACAATGAAAATATAAGCGGTCAGATATTTGAGCAATGCTGTCTTTGATTACTAATTTCATTTACGTTAAATAAAAGTATATATTTCCATTTGTCAGGCTTCATCAAATTTCATAATTCATAAACAGTTTATTGATAACTGGTGACTATTTTCAATGCCCTTTTCCTGTATTTTTTTAACAGGAGCTGCAGTTTTCTGTGCAGCAAGCACATCTCCCTCTTCTTCTGAATGCAATACTTTAAAAAATGCTAGTCTTTCACCTACCCCTCAATCCAGTGAGCAAGGATGTTCCAGAAAACTTTTAAGAGAAGCCAGCCCCTGTAAAATCATTCAACTACCAAGCCCTGAATACATCCTTCATAGTGACAGTGAATTGGAGCAGGTCAGAAAACACTGCAGCGCATAGGGAAAGAGGAGCATTGTATTTTTTCAAAGGATCTGCGCTGGAGATTAATCAGAAATACAGTGACCAACATGGTGCCCATACTGAGGACAACAATGAGGGAAGACAAATATACCTCCAAACATGAGGTTTCTTCAATGGCAAAACATATAGTCAAGTATTATCCAAAGCTATGTGCAGCTGAAGATCAAAATTCATGGGTGAGTGTAAGTAACTAGTTTTTATAGGGGTTTTAGACTGAGCAGTCACACCTTGTATTCACTTGCACACTTTTTAAAAGAGTGTAATCTCATTACAGGAACCTGTGTTTAAACAATTCCTGAAAAGGCTACAGAATATCCACACACCTCATAAGCGACAGGGCTGTATGCCTCATATAAACAAAGAGATGTCTCGGCGTCACCACTGACAAGCCTGATGCTGCTGAAGTTGAGAATTCAGGCGAGGCCGACTCCACAGCATCTTCGGGGAATTCTATTGCTTCAGCGACACTTGTTAACGTGTCACCTTCTAGTCGTACCCAAGAAGTTACAGCAGAGAGAATGTGAACCATCTGGTAAGTGCACAATAGAGATGGTCATATACCATCTTAGTTCAGACTGTTTAGAAAACACAACTGATTTGATTATTCATTTATATGTTTTTGCAGCTGTTGACACTACAAAACACTACAGGATCTTTACAGGAAGCCAAAGCCAAATAAATTTGCAGTTACCCAGCTCCTTGATCATGAATTTAATGCACAGAGGTCATTTATAGATTATATGGAAGGCTTACCCAGGTATAAAGAACTGGATCATGTAAGTACATAAAACACAGACATTTGACTGAAATATTTTTGAAAATGGTTTCTTAAAACAAAATATGTGCTGACTTAGAGTGTACTTATTTTATAGGTAATGGATCAAATGTGTTGTATTCTTAGTTGGAATAATCTTAACTACATCACAGAAGTTAAGAGAAGATGGACCAGTTTTTATGGAAAAGCACAGCTGTATGGAGTAATGAAGAAGATCCTGAAGCGTCCACATATGCACGATGTGGGTAAAATTTGTCTTGCATATTTATTCAAACTCATTTTATAGTTAGTTATGCACTTTACTCAGTGTTACAGCATGATAGGCCTAAATGAAAATCAAATTGAAGTTGTTTAAAGTTATATTTTGCAGTTGATGCTCAAAGGGTTGCACTATTTTATGCCATTTTTTCCATAAAGACCAAGTCTATATTATAGTAAGCCAAACTTTGAGAAATTTTAATGCAAAATATTATTGCTGCTGTCTTTGTCAGTAACTGTTGATTTGTGAATTCCAGGTTCCCTTTTCTTCATTGTATTAGAAAGTTGTACTGTGTTATTCTGAAATACATTTTTCCCTTTAATTATGTTTTTAAAAAGCCATTTATTAGCATTGTAAATAGTTTTGTCTAGCATCTTTTTAAGACACAACAGAATAATAAAGTGACTGACACTTTATTGGGTATAAATAATGAAGGAATATTTTAAAGAATACTTAAAACTTTAAATATGATCTATGTAGGGTTCATTTCAATTGTTCATTCATGTCCTAGCATATTAGTAGGTAAAAATAATACCAGACATTAAATAATCCATCCATCCATTATCCAATCCCAGCGCGCAAGGCAGGAAACAAACCCCGGGCAGGGCGCACACACACATACACTAGGGCAATTTAATATCGCCAATCCACCTAACCTGTATGTCTTTGGACTGTGGGAGGAAACCCACGCAGACACGGGGAGAACATGCAAACTCCACTCAGGGAGGACCTGGGAAGCGAACCCGGGTCTCCTAACTGCGAGGCAGCAGCGCTACCGTGCCGCCCGACATCAAATAATTTTTGTTATAAATCATTCTCAATTTGAAGCTTGCTGTATGTCCTTGTTTTCATTAAAAGGAGAATGTTTGAGTTATATTATAACATAATGCGAAAGATATTTAATAAGATTTTTTTTTTCTTTTTTTTTCCATTAGTGAAAAATGCCATCGCCATGTTTAGAGCTCTGCCATCCATGTTTCCTTCACTTTCTCTACCCCAAAAAAAGCTGGAAAACAAAACATGAGGCATTAGTTTCTGGCCTTAAGGTAAAACTTTGCATTTTTACATTGTTTAAAGGAAAAATAAAGACAGTTACTGCAATTCTATCCATCTGTGACTGGTAGCAATTTTTAGGGTTGTTTTTAATGTTAGCTACAGGAACGACATTATACATTAAACGGTTTGATTAAAAGGGCTCAACAGAATATAACAATCTTCAATTTTTAGTGATTTCTTTGCTATTTCAATTACAAGCTGTGTATAACTGCTTCTGTTAAAATTAGCACATTAAGGTAAATGCATAATAAATCTGTATAGGACTACAGAGGATAAAATAAATTCAACCTGTTTTCTTTGTTGGTTTTTGTTTGTCTTAAAGACCTCCGAGAATCCTGATGCCTTTCTACAGCAAAGAATGACCACTGACTAGCACCGTCCTTATTGTGGACCAAGATAACTGCATGCTGGCTATTGGAAGTGAGCCTGTGACAACTTTCCCTCAAGAAATGTTGCAGGAAGGTATCACATTCCTTATGGCGTACTATTATGCACTACATCTAACATATCCTAAGTGCACTGCCGCTGTCCTCTCTGGAATTCAAACTGAAATATTACTGGACACAATTTGAAGGGAAAATACAAATATGCTAGAAGAAAAATTGTTTGAGCCAAATGTAGAACAGGAAATGCATATCTATGATGTACTGTGTATAATTACCATAATATTTGAAAATCAATTAGATAAATTATAAATAATTTGATATTTTGTGGATTTTAACATGTTAGGTTGTATTTTCTTTGTCCTGTTTTTTGGCAAAGTTACCGCTGTTAAAATTTTGTTTATGTAATTAAGTTTATGTTATGCATTTCTGACTGTGACAAGATAAGACTGTCCTGAACTACAATGTACAATAATGATAAGGATATGACTTTTGTTATATACAAGGTAACCTTCCTGTGTCAACTAATTTTCATTTGCTTATGTTTTTCTCTGTTTCTGTATTGTAAACACAGCAGTAGTGCTGTTGGATACTGATGTAATACTTAAATAAACAGCAGTGCTAATGATTATGTCTTTATTGTAAGTTATTTTATGTATTCAGAAAGCCAACATATATCAGGAAATTATATCAATAATTGTGTCTTGAATATAGGAATGAATTCCTAATTCAAACCTCTGCTAAAATATTTGGTTTCAATTTGAAATGAAGACCATCCTAAAATGAGAGCACTGTGCTACTTTTACCTTATTCTTTTGTAGGTGGACTAAAATTTGTTGTATATAACATGGAAATATGGCTTAGTATGTGTTGAAATGAAGTAATTTCAGGATTTTTTAAAAATCCAAGTCAATATATCTCACCCCATTGGCATATAATTTTGCTTATTTCAAGCATTTATTTCTTAATAATCATATATTTGTTTTCTTATTCTGTGAGTTTTGTAAAATAATTTTCCTTTTTTAAGATATATGCTCTGAGATTAAATATTGGACTACCTATTTCAAGATGAGCTAACTTGTTTCAAGTAACAAGACTTTCATTCTCCACTGGTATTAAGAATTTTCCACTTATATTAGTGATTTATTCACTTCTTCCTTGGCCTTCATTTTTCAGTGTGCTAAAATTAAGAATGCAAAACAAATGAATTCAAAATTATTTTGTAATATTCAGTGTATTTCCACTGTAGAAAGTCTAATCTCAAGTAATTTGTCATAAAAAGCAGCATTTTCTACTTATTTCAAACCTTTGAACATCTATCAGGGCTTTCTTATTTCTAGACTGGAACTAACTTATTTTAAGATATCTTGGCAAGTAAAATTATCTTCCTGCATGGACAGATAATTTCACTAATATTAAGTCATTTTCTCCTGAAATTCAGTGTTTTTATCTTATTTCTTAGCTAAGTTTTTTTGCAGTGTATATAAATGTTAAAGGTTGTCTGTCTGTCATTTAAAAACTTGATAACCGCTGGGCCTGAGAACCTTGATCTTCTTAATTTCAATCAAGAGACCTGTGAATTGGACATATGAGCTTCCCAGGTCACAAAATTGTGCTTTGGGTCTTTTTCATGGCGAGTGGCAACCCAGCCACATGCTGTAGCTGACAAGAAAAGGCAAGCGGCAAGCTGTGCTAGCAGTAAAGCAAATTGCACAGGCCCACTGATGGTTTTCATCACAAGTGCCAATTGTACATTCTGAGTACAACAGGAAGTTTTACACATCCAAAACTTGGCTTCCTTTGCCACATTATTTGGGTTCTTTGCATGCTGAGTAGCTGACAAGAACACAATAGTCACTTGAAAGTACAGCATGTCTGTCAGAAAAAGAACATCAGATGGCAGTGAAGGAATTTGAAGCAACCTCAGCAGAGTTAACTGGGATGCTGTCCTTTGTGAGTTGCACACGCACTGCCTTTGTTCAAAATTCGGAGGTCTGAATGTTAGTAGTGTTATAGACAGAAACAGGCATTAACAACAATAATAAAATGGTTGTTTTAATTACATGGTTCTTGTATTCCAAGTTTAGGTGAAAGCCAATGTAATGATTTTTATACTATAACAAACAAAAAACATGTAAATATCTTTATTTTTTGGGGAACAAATAGTAACACTATTTTTTTTTTCTCTTCTCCATTAAGCAAATTGCGGTGCTGAAATTTAAACAAATGTCTGGCAAGGGCAGGCAGCAGTGCCAACCAGTGAACCACTGTACAGCCCCACAGTCACTTCAGTTTATTTGTTTATAGTGCTGGTTTCAGAAGGCTCTTTACACAATTGTACCAAAAGCACTTATCAGCACATGCACAGAGCACAGCACAACAAGGCAAGCAAGCACTGAAATCAAGAACCTTGCATTTTTAAAAAAATCTTGCTCTATATGTGTTTTCATTTTGTTTCTTTCAAAACAGATCTGGACTCTACTGGTTATCGTCAATAGTAAGTAGAAATGTATAATCAATTAATAAGCATATTTTGCATATAAATAAATACATAGACCAAGTGAGTGGCTCCGATGTGCCTGGTGAGATTTCAGCTATTCTGACAGGATGCTTTTACAGATTTGTTTTATGACGCAAGAAAAAGAATGTTCACAGACTCGGTAAACAACGCAAGATCATGCGGTTAATAGAGTGCATAACTCGCACCACTCAAAAGTTTTATTTTGTAGTATTTAGCTGTTTGCTCTAGTTTTCTTATAAATGAGCAGAGTTTGAGTAAGCATAACTTGGATGACTGCTGCATTGCATTTTTGAAATTGTTTCTACTGAGTCGCTGAGCCAAGACAATATTGCTCCAGGAAATCATTTTTGAATCATTGAACGCAAAAACCTAATATCTGACAGGCCCAATACACCAGAAACACAGAAATAATATACTTTCACTGACAGTACTTATCTACTTTAAATAGCTGCCATTATAACTCACATCCCTGCTGAACACAGAGGGCCACCTGGGCCAGAGGCGAACTAATTTTAAAGTTAAGTCAGTGAATGCCAGCCAGTAAATTAATAGGTCATTAACTGACATGGTGCACTCGCTAAAGGGCAACTCACTGTAGCCATTTTTATTTAATTTTTTCTTCTAATGGTAATATACTAGTTTAGCTCTTTTTTGACCCTTCTCATGTTATAGTATGTGACAGCCTCTTACTCTTTATTTTGCACATAAAGGGGAGTTTTAGATAAATACGTGCTTCATTGTGGTTGGTATAGTTTCCTTTTAGCTACCCTACAAATGATTCAATTGCATGGATAGTAAGATGGTCACTGTAAAGACAAAAAATCTTGACAAATATTTTATTGTCCATAAATTTGTATTTAATCATTTGTATTGATTCAAGCAATCATCACACATTCTTTCATTTTCTGAACCCATTCATCCATACATTTTCTTAACTAAATTGCTCCAATATAGCATTAAATGGTCCTATTGCAGCAGCATCACGTGCCAGAGAAGCACTATTACTAGATGACGTATGGCACAGGACTCACACGCTAACACAAGTTAACTTAACGTAAACCTGGATAAAGCCAACGTGAGATCTCAGGCTTGGATTTAGAGGCAGGTCCCTGAAGCAATGGGTGGGCAGCACTTTCTGTTTAAACACCCACTGATTCAGTCAGTCTATCTATCTGGCTGTTCATTTTGTAAAATGCTTAATCATATTCAGGGTCATGGTGTCCAGTGCCTATGGCAGGGCACAGTCATGCACATATCATTATAAACCAACAGCAACTGCAAACAATTCACTCATACAGCGATCAAAACTGAAACTCAAAACACTGTGGCTCTGAGCCCTTATAGACATAATCAAATATTTATAAAAGCCAAGAAATCAAATGTATCTATCTAAACAAGATGCAGCACAGTAAACCATGACAGAGTCCATTTTGGGGTCTGTTCAGTTATTGCTGGGAGAATAGTTCTAGGAAGCAAGAGAGAAGCGAAGGTCCCTCATTTCTCATTTAATTAATACATTTAATTATTTTGCATCTCTTTATATTGTTCTGATGCAGGCCGCAGTGTGAATGTTTTTTTGTGTTGAACACCTAGATATACTATGTCTATTCATCATGCCATAATATGTACAAATACAATTATTTGATGACTATTAATTAACCCCTACCTTATGAAACTGGACAAAGTGGATACTGATTATATACTGATCATATAGGGATGGAAGTACAAGTATTATGTGAATCTGCCATACAAACATTTATAAAATACACTGCCATATTTATTGTGCTGCTAGAAAATGTAACATAAATTAAGACATATTTTATAGCAAAGCACCTTAAATACAGCACTATTATCTTTGTTTCAAAAAGAAATATATGTTTACAGCTCCAAAAAAATTATTACATTTTTTTTATCAATGTTGGTAAATTCAGTATGAACATCCCTTCATCTATCTATCTATTCATACATCCATTTGTAACAACCATGCTCTCGCTTGGATGGAGGCAAGTTATACACTCCAGCTCTTCTGCAGTAAAGTCTGGACTTGGCCATACCAAACCATACTTACCCTTCAATTTCTTACTCACCCTCCACTCAAACTCCCCACTTGACATAAAAACACAGATAAGAACACAGAGTCAACAATCATACTTGAGTGTCCAAGTCAAGTTATTTCTAGTATGGTCAACAGGATCCCTAGATTAAGGGAGATACTCCAAGACATCTAGCCCTTCTGTTCTCCTGGAACAGCACTTGTGTCCATTTAGGACAACCTAGAGCTCTGCAGATAATCCAACAGCAATAAAAAAGTTTATGTGCCCTTCAAATGGGTTTATTAGATGTACTGTGAGTGCCAAAGCTCAGGCAGCATGATTCAGGAATGATGAGATCTTTTTGGCCAACAACTAATCTGAAATTCATTCCACATGTCACCTGAGACCACAGAAAAAAAAACTAATGGCACTGCATTCCATTTGGTCTTTGTTCATTAGCATTATGAGTGAACATAGCTCTCTTGTGAAGGTAACTTGGAAGGAGCCATTAGTGTGACTAATTAGCCCCCAGGGGCAGTTACAGTATAGGTTGTTTTTCCTGTTCTTTGCTTGATGCAGTTTTAATTTAAATGAAAGAAATGCAATGCATTCACACTAATAGCTTTGCTAAAATGTACTGCTTTTTCTCATCAAGTGCTAATTCCAGCTTTCAAGGTTGCTGCTGGGATAAGGTCCGGTTTCCCAAGACCTGAATCACAAAAGATTTAAAAGTTGCCAGCAGCTTTGACTGGGTGCCATACTGATTAGAAAAAGCATGAATAATTAACCTTCTTTACAGTACAGCTAACAAGACACAAATTATAAAAAAAATCATACCATTTTCAGACTAAGTACGGGGCACCCACATTGGTGATTTGTGACATAGTCCTATTTGGTCTTCTTACAACTATAGATCTATTATGGCTTCTTTCAAAGCAAGTATCATTATAACATGGCAGTCTCAAAACCACATAATGAGGTATACTATAAAAAGAAAACAAGTATAAAATACAAAGTACTGCTAGATAATGATATAGCTTAAAAGAAAATTGAAACAAAAGACTTCAGCAATACCATAAGTTTTGAAATGGGTCAATGTGATCTGAGAAAACACAATTTATTATAATTAGTTTTGTCTTTTAGCTTTTTTCTTAGTTTAATAAATGGGCCTCTGGAATTGATATTTGGGATTAATTATTTTTAACATTTATTTAAAAGATTCACAATTGTGTTTATAGATTTTGAAAAAATATTTCCTTCCTATATTCATTTATTACTGGATTGAAGTCTTTGTGTTTTGGAAAACTGAGCTAATTATATTTATATTTTGAATACTACACCTGTTTTTCAGCAATTTACTTAATAAGCAGCATTTCCATCACAAGCTAGACCATTAAATATCATTCTGCATGAAAATAATTTTAAGCAAAAAATATTTTTAAAAAGTCAGAAAAAAAAATAATGCAAAAATATTTGCTTTCTTTTACAGACTAAAACATACCACCAGGAGTATCAAGGTGATGTCAAATGGCATGGCTGGGAGCAAGAAAGGAGGAAGTTTCTTTGTTATACAAGAGCAGTAAATGTCAGAATGGCAATAGGGGTGTTGAAGAGAAACTCCTCTCCTGAGAAGTGATAAATGACTATTTTCTAACACAAGCACTTAATGTGCCACCAAAAGAAAGAACTTGCCTCAGTACGATCTTTGCTTTCAAGAAAAAGAGACAAAATTACATTTACAGAACTTCTTGATAAAAGCTGCTAAACTTATTTAAAGGTGAATACTTCTCACATTCTAATCTGTGCATAAGATCCCATGTAATAGGAAGTCAAATTTTAAGAATAAATCAAATTCAGATCCTTTACATTATTTAGAAAAAGGGGGCTTTGGATTATGTAGTATTCCATCTCACACTGCTACCTAATCTGAGATTAAGCAGTATAGCCTCTCAAACAAATATCAATCTTTGCTATAATGAAGTGGTTTAACAGTATCTACCATGAAAGCATCTACGGTATTACCAGAATGCACAGCACATCTGCTAGGAAAGTATTTTGAGAATAGGAAAGGTGCTATGTAAATAAAGTGCAATATTATTATTTATATTATTACGTCTTGTAAAGTACAAAGTTCTCACTTTAATCCCCAACACTGGATTGCAATGCTACCTTGAAACGTTCACTTAATCTAACAATACACTCACTGTAGTATATGTGTAACAGGTAAAGCTCATTTTGCTGTTCACAGATTGTTTACACTGATTGATGAATGCGCTCAAATAACATGAATTTGCAGTATATTCTTATTTTCCTGTTAATTTGCAAACTCACTGGTCTGAATGTAAATGATAAAGCACTACTGCCTAGTGAGTAAACTGCACAGTACCTTTTTATGAAATTGGGACCCCTAACAGCAGATTTGTTAGTCATATATGATTGTCCAGGGCCACAAAAGGACGCCGTGGGTTTGTTTCAACACAGTACTGGGGAGAACAGATAGTCTGGAATTCTCCTGTCATGGATGGGCCTTCAGAACTAGGGTGAGGTCTTTGAATGGTAGCAGGTGTCACTTAGAGCTTCAGGGCTCACCTAAGGTACACTGGGACAAGAGACGGCACTATCATTAAAAGTCTTATCTCCCTTTTCCCTGACAGCCTCAGGAAACTGCCCCCTGAGGGCAATGGAGCCAAAGAACCCCAGTCCCTTTTGGTCCAGACAATATAAAGGAGAGACGCTCCCAGAAAGTGGACCTGACTAGCCTCACACATTTATAAACGACAGCAACTTTCCAATCTTACAGCGCCACAGAGCACTTATTTTTGTTAAAGATTTGCTTTATTTTTTTGTGGCAATAAATTAAATGGGGTTTTGCCCAGTTGGCACCCCAACTATTTTTGGTCTTGCCTTGTGTCATCCTTCGCCCTGCTTCACAGGGTAACCCAGAAGTACTTACAAAAAGTTACCTGGGAGTGTTCCTTGACCTCGGATTAATAGGCCCTTTTAATCAGTAGACTGGGAGACTGCAGTGTGGAAATACGAGGTGAGACACAAAAATAACCGGACTGGCCTTGGGGCTTTCCTGGAAAACCATCTGGAGGTCAGCTGAACTTGAATCATAGAACTATATCCCCTTCTACACGCCCTCTCAAACCGCCAACTAGCTAGGTGTATCCTGTGAAGAGCCCAGTCAGTATTTGCACAACATTTGCTACATGAGTTGCTGCTCTAATGTTGGGTGAAAAAAATCAAACAGCGAATCAACATCAAATTTCTCGCCAAATTGAACAAAACAGCCACAGAAACTTATGAAATGATAAAAACAGTGTACAGTAATAAAAGTTTGTCTCGTACACAAGTTTTTGAGTGGCACAAATGTTTCAAGAAAGGACAAGAAAATGTGGAAGATGTGCACAGGTCACCCACGTTCATCTCGGACGGATTAAAACATCAAAACAGTGAATCTGATTGTTTGAAATGATCATACTGCTTTTTCTGTTAAGCAGTTTTTGACTGACAAAAACACTGTCCTCGATCATCCTCTCTATTCACCCAATTTAGCTCCCTGTAATTTTCACTTGTTCCCGAAAATCAAAAGTGACCTGAAGGGAACACATTTTTCTTCAATGGATTAAGTGAAAGCATCAATGACAAGCCTGTTGAAGAGCCTCAAGCAAGAAGTCTTCCAGCACAGTTACAATCAATGGAAATACGTATGAAGCAGTGTAGAGATCTGGAGGGGTTGTATATACAGTAGAAGGTGAAAATGTTTAGAATGCTGTAATTCATCAAAAAATATATTTTTTTTACCAATGTAGCCAATAATGAAAAGAAGGGTAGAGATGTGGAAAGGCAAGGTTAAAAGTGTAAAATAGAACAAAAGAGTAGTGGACAAGGTGACCAGCCACCCCGTGGTTAGTGAGACTCCTGGAGATATGTGTCTGGGATGTCAAGGAGGCATAGTCTTAGTTATATTTTGCTTTCCTTGATTTATTTCCCACTTGTTTTGTTAAATAAAACACTACCTCTTTTATTACTTGGATCATTCTGGTCATCATTTGGGAAAGACTAACCAGTGCCTCCCAAAGTCCACACTCTATATGCCCCATTCCTATTCTGAGATTGCATCAATAGGATGCGACAATTTGTCAATGTAAAAATGTCATCTTTTAAGTATACTTTCTTTGAATTTGGTGCCCATTAGTCCAAATGGATTATATTAATGTGTTACATGGGTAAACCTTCATAATCAAATTTCAGGATCACAAGGATCAGAGCCAATCCACACTTTACAAAGCACAAACCATTCTTGGGTGGGGTGACAAGGTATCAGATGGCATACTCTTACCTACCTACTTTAATACATTCCAGACCAATTTGGAGTCAACAATTAACCTATTTGCACACCTCACAGACATGGAAGGAAAACTATAGTATCTAGACACAATGAGAAAATGCAAACTCCACACAGATATCGATGTAAATTTTAAAGTTAGTCTTTAATACCTGTGAGGCAATTGTTGTTACCAATGTGCTCTCGTGCTATACCGTGAACCACTCCATTGAAATAAAATAATTTTTTTTAATATAAAAGTTCCCTTTTAAGTAGACTTAGATGCAACAGCATATTAGATGTGCAATATACAATATATGCCTGGGATCTCAAACTCCAGTCTTGGAGGACCGCAGTGGCTGCAGGTTTTCATTCTAACCCTTTTCTTAATTAGTGATCTGTTTTGATGCTAATTAACTTCTTTTGAATTAATTTTAATTGACTTTCTCTTGAAGACTCAGACCCAATAATTATTTCCTTAATTAGCAACCAAAAAATAATGAGATACAAAATTAACCAAAACATAACCAGCAAAATGTGACCATCATACAATGTCTGAAAATAAAGAAAGACGAAGGTGTCAGGAATGTTGATTTGCTCAGGACCCCAAAAACATTTTAACTGTGCTCTTAGAAAAGTAAAGAAAAAATCAAGAATTTTGAAAATGTATGCTATTGCACAATGAGAGCAGCAACAAGCCAAGGAATTAAAGAACGGGTTTAATTACCAATAAGACTCAGAGCCTAATTAAGCAACTGCTTGGAGTGAAATTGGTTGGAGATTGAGGACCTGACTTAGTTGGTCTTAGCTGGCTCACTCACTTCACATTTCATTTCTGTTTAAGGAAAGAAATGAAGCAATTCAGAGGAACAATGAAGAAATTCCAGGGAACAAATCTTAAAAAAAAAGTCAATTAAAATTAATTCAAAAGTAGTTAATTAGCAGCAAAACGGGTCAATAATTAAGAAAAGGGTTAGAATGAAAACCTGCAGCCACTGTGGCCCTCCAGGACTGTAGTTTGAGAGCCCTGGTATATGCAAAGTACTTGTATATTAATATGCACACTGTCAGGGAAATCGGGAGCCTGAACATTACGCAGTATATTTTATTATAGGTTTTTCTAAAAGGAAAAAGCAATTTGAAAGTAAAGAAGAATGCAGAATGTTCAACAGGACACCTTGCGTCATTTTCCTTGACTGTCTTGTTATGGAGAAGTAAGTCATTTTTGTCATTCAAGGTATCAGACTGAGGAACAAATGATTTTTGTGGCTTGGAAAGTGGATGATTAATTGTTGTCTGTCAATCAGATGTCTTTTGAGGATAACATTGTGTTGCTCCTGACAAAAATAAACACATTCAAGTTA
The DNA here is from genome assembly GCA_026402145.1 of Polypterus bichir lapradei. NCBI lineage: Eukaryota > Metazoa > Chordata > Cladistia > Polypteriformes > Polypteridae > Polypterus > Polypterus bichir. The sequence goes on along the minus strand of JANRMT010062833.1, from coordinate 26,240,633 downwards.
AGTCAGCACATTCAGGTTCCACCCCTTCCTGTTTCCCTTTTATATCTGCCCACACTCTCATGCATCTATGCCAGTCATAACTTTGCACATAAACATTAAAATGTGTAATTTTTAAGTTCTGGCAGTGTTTTAGATTCTTCAAACTTGTGGTACTGGTAAGAGAAACATACATTGTAGCAATGAAATTGGATTACTTTGTCCATTAAGTTTGTTTGGCATTAAACAGTTGACTTGTCCCAAAATGTAATGTAATCTTACAGTAAGTAAAGAAAGAGAAGTTGGCAAAGATGATTTTATATGGTGCACTTTATCCTTGTGCAACTTTAAAGATGCCAAAGCAGGGTAACCTCAAGTCTTCTAAGTATTTCTGGTGATCGAGTTTCAGCAGGAGCATCAAGAAGTAAGCAGCATACAGCTGCCTTGAATTTTTAAGATGACCCTTGCTCTTAAGTCATATTTATACCTTTTAAAAGGTAGATTTTAAAAATGATAGTTTAAAGGATGCCAGTGGGGTTTGCTAGCAAAGCTGTTTGAAGATGATAAAGTATTTTTTTATGTTTAGTATACTAAGTTATGGTGGACAAGTAAAGATGTTCCATGAATTTAAGGCAGTACAGGACAATTTGTTACTTTTTGTTATTCGTATGTTATTTTATGTGTGGAGACATTATTACACATTCTTTAAAAGATTAAATAAAAAGTAAATGGTTTTAAAAGTATGTTATATTATCTATTGCTAGATATTAGTATGCCATACTAGATTATCTCTAATGCTGGAGTAGCACAAGCAGAATCACTATTTTAAGAACCAATACTACTACTTGTGATGCTCATTTAAATAATCTAATATAAGAAACACCAGAGAATAAAAAATAAGTGTGAATGTTATTTCAAAAGTTTCAGGAGATTTGCCTTTAAAAAATAAGTTAAAAAAATTAATGTCTTTTTTAGACTGTACTGTTTTATCACTGACTCATGAATTAAGAAGCATAGCTCTCATAATAATAAATTAATAGATTCACTTCTTAAAATTTCAACTACACAGTATAAGCAAAAGAAAATCACCAAGTTTGTAACTTCATGCTGCATTGCCAAATAATAATATATTTTGTGAAAGCAAAGAACTATGGCTTGTTCCTCATAGAATTAGCAACACTCTCAATGATTTACATGTGTTTGCATCACTGCCTTTAATTTATATTTATGCTTTCCTGTTCATGTTCTTTTTTGTTGCTTAATAAACAGGGAATGAAATTGAATCAATCTACCAAGTAAAACCATATAACAAACTTTTTTTTAACAAATTCATAGTGTATTGTGAAATATTTTACCCATCTTCTGAATCTTAATATATATGCATTTTGTTTAATTCAGTTACAGTACATTTGTCATTTTAAGAAAAATGTCATAGCATATTGAATTTTCCACATGCTAGTAATGTGGTCTGCAATCTACATTACTGCAAGGACATGGGAAGGGGAATGCAGAGGGTGCTGGAGAATCACTTTATATTGGGATAATAACTGAGTATTAGAAATGAGTACATTAGAGGGTCATCTCAGGTTGGATGGTTGGGAGACAAAGTCAGAGAAGCGAGACTGCATTGGTTTGGACATGTGCATAGGAGAGATGCTGGGTATTTTGGGAAAAGGATGTTAAAGATAGAGCTGTCAGGGAAGATGAAAAGAGGAAGGCCTAAGAGAAGGTTTATGGATGGGGTGAGAGAGGACATGCAGGTGATGGGGGTAACAGAACAAGATGCAGTGGACAGAAAGATATGGAAGAAGATGATCCGCTGTGGCAACCCATAATGAGAGCAGCAGACAGAAGAAGAAGAAGAAGAAGCATGGCTGGACATGGAGCTAACCTGGACTGCAGCCCAGGATCCCACGGGCTACATAGGAAATTTATAAACTTTTATGAAAAAATATTTACTCTTTGTTTATTTTAGAAATATTCCTATACTGACTGATCGTTTCCTCTTTAACCTTATTACTTTTGTCTATGATATCACTCATCACTACTAGATGCAGGCACACAGTTCTCTTAACACAGTATTTGCGGCAACAGGACAGGTGCAATACTGGCAGATAGAATGTGAAGTGGGTGAAAAAGAAAGTGATTTGTCATGTTAGTGACAGTTCTTCACAAATGGCCAGTGGCTGCATTACACAGTAGATTCCAATTTCTATTGGTACTGCATACAAAGGTGATGACGTTACTTCTGAATGTGTGCAGAAATTTGCATTGCCCTGTCCATTGCTAAAAAAAAGTTTGTGAACTATTGGCCTCTAGACCCTGGTTCAGGGCAGATCTCACATGAAGCTAATGATCCATACCTCGTTGCTGGTTGCGAAGTGGACCCCATAGCAGCTCACACTTAAGGTCTGCCACTGACCATGGTTAGTCCATTCCAGATCTAAGCAAACCTTTTTTGATAATTTATATTGTATGGTAAGTCCATGCCTTTTTTTTTAAAATAACTAGTAACCTAATAAGTATCAAGTTAAGTATATTATCATGTATACATTTTCCTGTTACTTTGATTGTACACTAGCTTGGAGGCAGGTGGAGTTAGTTTGGGACTTTTGTGTTTACCTACACCCAGTCCCATGTATGTGCACGGTACACACGAAAAGCAAAATCCAGTCTTCTCCTGAGCTCTGATGTCATCACTAACGGCTGGCTTTCATTGCACATTGATTATATAATCCAGAAGGCTGAGGCTGAGATGTATTGCCCAACAAAACCATCAACTAAAATGTCTTATGGGCAGCAGATCACAACTGTAGTGACCTGTAGTCAGAAATCCCTTTTGAAAATAAAATCATTATTTGACAAATTGATAAAGAGAGTCACTAAAGTACACATAACTGATTGTTCAAAAACCAGTTTATGGTTTGGAAAGGTCATTTGGCAATGAAGTGATGCAAACATCATGCAATTGCCATATTGGCACTATGTCTACTCTACTGAACAATAGGTAAAGTTTACTGGAGGTATGAGAAAGAAGTCTGCAGACTGGCAAGACACAAAAACTAATTTCTCATGCATGTAGGTCATGTATGTATTTGTATTCTGCAGCACCCATTAACAAAAAATTGTTCCTGCAACCCAGAATTACTCCATCATTTTCTAACAAATATGATTAAAGCACAGAATAAATCAACACAAAACTGAATAATTCATGCATTTATCAGCCTGCATAAACCAACAGATTACAAGTGGCATGTAAACTATAACACATTAACTGCAGATATCATCCTAAAGCTGGAAAAAATGACTCATTTTAGACAGGCCAAAAGATGTTAAAATAAAGAAAGATTTTGACTTTGTGTAAATTCTCTTGTGATGCCAATTGAATAAATCAATTCAAACTTACAATTTTGTTCCACAGAAGAAGCAACATTACTTATTTGCACTACCACACAAGAGACAGACATATTATAAACTCTGATAAAACATAGTGGAAATACGAAAAGACAGATAGTAGAAAAGACAGGTATAATCTAAGTAATCATGTAGGAATAGAAGTCTTTGATTCCAGGGTCCGGTGAGACTACATGTTGTATTTCAGTTTTTCAGTTTCTCATCATGAAATGTATTTTTTAAATAATCATAATCAGTTTCTTTTTACATTTGAGCATTTTTAAGCAATTGTCATTCAATTGTGTATATTGTTAATAAGATCATTTGTTATGCTTGACTTCAATTTCTCATTTCAAAGACCACACAGTTGCACTCCTTGATAAAGTCGTTGCTAAAAAAATAACTCTGGGAAACACGTGGGTAGGGGCATGTTATGATGAAATCTAAATAAAAGTACTTCTATGACATCAGCCCCATAAAATTACCTTTTTAATGGTCCATAACCATATGTAAAGAGATAATATGATCAGATACTTGTTTCTTGGGAGTTGATGTTTTGATTGATAAAGTGAAGGGAGGAGAAATGAACCAATGTAAGAGAAACAAAACATTTTTGAATTGTGTTAGCACAGTACTTGATTTTTCAAATCAAATTCTTATTGGAAAAAGATTCTGCTTTCAGCAGATGACACTGCTTGAATTTAAACAAGTGGAAATAGGCAGAACAGACATTTTAGTGAAAAGAAAAACTGTGAGATTTGAATACTGTGTGACAGTTTTAGCTCCTAATATATTAATAACATTAATCATTTTGTTTATGATTTTTGGCCACATTATCAGTTTGCAATGTATAAATATGTTGTAAACAAAACAAAAATGTGTTTCAACAATCTATAATTATCATAAAGCAATGTACAATACACTTAAGTAAACTGTACTATGTGCCAAAAAACACACACTTCTTAAAATGTATTAAAATAATTAAGTAATATCCAGATATAATAACAGTAACAATCATACTATTTCCTAACATAAGAACACTGTCATATCTATATTTTAGTTCATTCTAGTAAAAATAATAGGCAGTGTTACTGGTTCATGTATTATGTATCATGACTCATTACAAGTTGTGCTATTACTTCCTTTTATGTACAACCGCTTGTACAGTTCTAACATTTAGACAGATCTAGTGGGATGCTGTAATTTTTTTTTTTTATCACAAGCTGAAATATACTATTTCCAGCAAGCCATCTTAAATGTGCTGAAAAAGGAAAATGTAAGAACAATGGAACACCCATCATTTTTAATGTGGTAAGTATTAGAAATGCTGTTGAGAAATTCTATTCAGCACCAGATGATCATAAGCTGTAAGCACTATCAGCCAAAGCAGACCTGACCTCAAGCATCTTGTTGTGGGAGAGGTTGGGAGCATGCGCTGATTGCACCACCTCACGACAAACCACCCAGGTTGAGATCCAAGTGCAACGGGTGACACCTCAGCACCACACTGAAGAGTGTAAGGATTTTTTAACAGTGGCTGGAGTGCCAATCCTGCCATCAAACCTCAAGTTTCCCTGTAAGTTGGAGGACCTGCTTGCAGGGCTGGATGCAGGTTAACGTAATACACAAGATAGAGCAATTGCAGGTTAAGGGCCTTGCTCAAGGACCAAATGGAGTAGAGTCACTTCTGGCATGTTACAGGATTCGAACGCACAACCTTCCGATTGCCATTGCAAATCCTTAGCCTTAGAGCCCCCACTGATGTTTGCTGTGGTTAATTAAAACTATTTCCTGTGTCAGGGGCACAGTGTAGTGCAGAAAAGAATATACTTAGTGCAGGGAAACACTAAATCCATTTCAATATAAAAGTAAACTCTATCAAAAATAAAATTAAAGATATCATGAAAATATTTATTGTTCATATTTCTTTAATCGCCACAGTCTTTCATTGGTTTTAAATGTATCAAATGATCCAGAAGCCTTCTAAGCAAGTCTACTTTTGGCATTGTATAAAGTTAATTAGAATTAATTTTATAATTAATGTAATTTGCAATAGGTTAGCTGTGAATGCATTGTTATGAGACACAAGAACACTTCGAGAAGAGTTGGGACACCATTATGAGTCCTGAATACCGTGATGGCCAAAAGAAATACAAAATATCAGAAAAAAATAAATGGTTGTCTTTTTCAGATGGGAGCCTTCTTCAGACTGGCTTCAAGATGGCATTAATGCTGGTTATCATGTCTGCAAGCCAGAAGGGGTGGGTTCATGAGGGCAGAAACTGGATGTAATGTATGAGATTGAAGAATCATCAGTCATGCTTTCTGCATAGAAGGAAGATAAAAGGCATTAGCCAACAGCGCCACCATCTGGTTCAGAGTGTAACCACCTCTAAATGATCCCTGAGGTTTGTCTCCTAGATGCACATGTGTGACAGCATATATAAAATTATGAAATATATATATTATTATATTAATAGATACTTTATACTTAGTACATATCAAATTGTGATCATGGTATCTCTCTGCACGCAGGTGGATTATATCCTATTCAGGAGGGTCAGTCTAAAGGAGATTGGAAACTGCAATGTAGTGGCATGGGAAAGCATAGTTAAGCAGCATAGGATGGTTGTCTGTAGGATGATATTGGAGAACAAGAAGAGGAGGAGAGTGAGGGCAGAGCCAAGGATCAAATAGTGGAAATTGAAAAAGGAAGACTGAAAGGTGGAGTTCAGAGAGGAGGTAAGACAAGCACCAGGTGACAGTAAAGAGTTACCAGATAGCTGGGCAACTACAGCAGAGATGGTAAGAGAGACAGCTAGAAGGGTGCTTGGTGGGACATCTGGACAAAGGAAGGAGGACAAAGAAACCTGATGGTGGAATGTGGACGTACAGGAGAGTATACAGAGGAAGATGTTGTCAAAGAAGAAGTGGGATAGTCAGAGAGATTAAAAAAGTGGACAAAAGTACAAGGAGTTAAAGCGTTAGGTGAAGAGAGAGGTAACGAAGGCTAAAGATAAGGCGTATGATGAGCTGTATGAGAAGTTGGACACTATGGAAGGAGAAAAGAATCTGTACCAATTGGCTAGACAGCTGGGAAAGATGAGCAGCAGGTTAGGGTGATAAGGGATAATGATGGAAACATATTCACAAGTGAGGAGAGCATGATGTGCAGATGGAAAGAGTACTTTGAGATGTTGATAAATTAACAGAATGAGAAAGAGAGAAAGTTGGATAATGTGGAGATGGTGAACCAGGAAATGCATTGGATTAGCAAAGAGAAAGTAGGGACAGCTATGAAGAGAATGAAGATTGGGAACAGCTGTTGGTCTGGCTGACATACCTGTGGAAGCATGGAGGTGTTTATGAGAGATGGCAGTGGAGTTTTTAACCAGACTGTTTAATGCAATCTTGGAAAGTGAGAGGATGCCTGAAAAGTGGAGAAGAAGTGTACTGGTACTGATTTTTAAGAATAAGAATATTGTGCAGAACTGTAGTTATTATAGGGGGATAAAATTGATGAGCCACAGCATGAAGTTATGAGGAAGAGTAGTGGAAGCTAGGTTAAGAAGGAAGGTGATGATTAGCAAGCAGCTGTATAATTTTATGATGGGAATGAGCACCACAGATGTGATGTTTGCTCTGAGAAAGTTGATGCATAAGTATAGAGAAGGCCAAAAGGAGCTGTATTGTATTGTTTGGACCAAGAGAAACCAAATGACAGGGTGCCTAGAGAGGAGTTGTGGTATTGTATGAGGAAGTCAGAAGTGGCAAAGAAGTATGTAAGAGTGGTATACGTAGAATATGTAGGAGGGAAGTGAGACAGGGGTAAGATCTGCTGTAGGTGTGACAGATGCATTTAAGGTGGAGGTGGGATTACATTAGGGATCAACTCTGAGCCCTTTCTTATTTGCAATGGTGATGGACAGGTTGACAGACGTGATTAGACAGGAGTCCCGAAGGACTATGATGTTTGCTGGTGATGTAATGATCTGTAACAAGAGCAGGAAGCAGGCTGATTAGACTCTGGAGAGGTGGAGATATGCTCTAGAGAGGAGAGGAATGAAGGTCAGTAGGAACAAGACAGAATACATGTGTCTAAATGAGAGGGAGGTCAGTGGAATGGTGAAGATTCAAGGAGTAGAGATCAACAGTACAAAGTAATGGAGAGTGTGGAAGAGAGGTGAAAAAGAGAGTGCAGGCAGGGTATTTTATCACCTTTATTCATACACTTGTGAACAGTGAATTTACGGACTTGTTTATGCGAATTTTTTCACTTAACATTAACTATTGACACTTTTAATATATTTGATATTTTTGATTTCAGCATGTTTTTAATAAAGAAGTGTTTATTTTTGTACAATCTTATCTATGTCATTTAAAAAAACATTTTTAAAATAACTGTTTCAATCAAAATGCCCATCAGAAAATATAAATTCTCTCTATAAATTTAATTGAGTAGCATAGTGATGCTACTATAGTGGTTAGAAATGCAGTCTATAGATCCCTTACTTTTTTTTTATTTGAAGAAAATAATTTTCTTTCATACAATCAAATCAAACTTATACAACAAATTACTTCATAGTCAAACTAGAAAAAAATATCAGAATGATAAAAAATAAAAATAAAGTAGGATCAAAAAGAGACAAAACCGAGCAATACAGAATTTAACCCCCACCAGAACCACCCTTACAGTTTTTGCCTGACTTTTCCATAGCTGTAAGTAGGCAGCTAAACTTTTCACTAGAAACCCAAATCTAGCCTATTAAAACCTGTCAGTGGATTGAAGCAAACATTAGGGAATGTTGAACAGAAAAAAACTAATAAAACTAAAGAAATTTGAATAGAAGGCAGTAAAAATGGAACAAATAAAATTCAAATTCTCAGGTGGTTACAGATGTAAAGAGATACGATTCTTAAGGCATAGTTGTTCAATGTATTTTGCAAAAAAATAAAACATCTTGCTTGTTCCTCCTACCAGAAGGAGCTTATGTAAACCCTTCGTTGTTATAGTAAGTATAAAAACTAATATGTATAAAACAACTATTCATTTCAATAAAATTTCAAGTCTAATTGGAATCTATGTTGCTTAACTTAAATGTCAAACAGTAACATGTAAGAATATTTGATGTAATTGAGCTATGGTGTGGCATTAACAAATTGTAAACATCAGTTCATAGTAAAAGTAAATGTTAATTTTGCTAAACAAAAAATTTGAGCAGACTTATATTTTAGAGTAAGGTGATGGTGTCACAGAATAATAAAAATGATATTTAGTTCTTTGAACAGACAATTGTTGCCATCTGAAATACTTCTGTCTCATCTAGATTCTGGCATTTCCAGTAAAATCTGCAGGTTCTCCCCATGCTCATATGAGTTTCCTCCCACTTCAAAAATGGTGCATGCTAAAAAAAAAGATGTTTCTTATAATTAAATGATGTTGGAGGCTGTCCTGTGCTGGAAGACGTCATGAACCCAACCAACTTCGAGATAGAGGACACCACGCTTAGTTCTTGAACTTGCCATAAAAGCACTCTCTTTTATTTAAAGGGTGTTACCTTTCATACAGTTGTTATGTCATTTATTATTCAGTACCTACAATTAAAATTCATTGACACTGAATCAGTTTGTCATCCCCGCTCATCATGTACTGAATGTCTTTCCCCGACCATGTTTCTCAAAAAAGTTTCAATAAATGAAACTCTATGATATTGTAAAACACAAAGTGCAGTGCAGTTGCTTGAGGCAAAAAAGCTGCTGAAGTGAAACTAAGTGAACTGGAAGAAATAAAATTTTGAATGAAATGCTTGATTTAATGAGCATCTGCTGAACAGGCTTAGAAGTGATAAAAATGAATAAATGCAGTATCCATTGAAAGCCAGAGTGATGTCTTCAAAACATATTAGTCTAAAACAACAAACATCTAGAATGTGGAGTAAACCTTTAGTTTATCTAATCACACTGGTCTTTACAGTTTGTGTACAGTTTAATTTACAATGTAAAGTATTAGTAACGTGTTCAGGTCTTTCAGATCATTATTCTAAAAACTCCTTTTCCCTAATCAAAATCCTGGTTTTATTTTTGTTTTGTTCAGCACAGTCTGAAAAAGGGTTTAATCATATATTTATGGATATACAAAACTTTGTGTCAACTTCTGATTTCACGCATTTTCTTATTACTTTTATAGTCCCCATGACCCTGGGTTGATGGACCAGAAAAGTAAATGATGAATGAATGCCTTAATTTATTCGATTTTCTTAAAAAAAAGAAAAAAAAAAAACTTCAAGTTCAATAAATTACGGATCTGAAGCAGCTTTTGTGTAGCAGCTACTGATTAAAACTGACATTTTCAATTTCTGAAGTTTCACAAAAAGTGTATTAACAATAACATCAAAATGTTAATGCAAAAATACACTCCAGTTCTGACTGTTTTGTTTTCCTTTATTTAAAGTTTTTTTTCATTCATTTAGTTCATTCAATAGTTGGATCATTTTATCCAATACAACATACAAGTACAATGCTCTTCTTCATTTTTCTTGGAAAGTAAGCTTGAACAGGATTGCACAATGAGTTAGAAATGTAAATTGAACCATCAATTTCTGACTTACAGTATGTTGCCTTAAGACAGGATTATTTGATCCCATTTTCAGACAGATCCATCTCATAGAATTAAAAAAATGTGGTAATGTCACAATGGAAATGAAAGTGATATATTTTTTAAATTAAATTTTGCTTGCTTTTATTATTTACTAGGGTGCTCTGCTCACTTTGCTTGCCAACCCCTGGGTGGGCGCTATGCACTAGCTACTTCATAGCTCTGCTGCTCGCGTATGAGGAAGTACTGTAGATGTACAATTTAAACAGATTGTTACATATGCATAATAGATCTGACTATTTTACATTACAGCAAGTAATGAAACATAGATAAAAATAGTAAAACATAGTAAATTGAAAGAAAATTATGTTTCATGTTACGTTAGAGGTATTTGTTGCATTATAATTTTTGTTTTGTTTGGCTTTGAAATTAACACGCAAATACTTTTTAAACTTACACTTTTACTCTAAAACTTCAGTAAAAATAATATTTGGAAATAACTTTGTGTCAATATTGCTTTGAATTTTGATTCTGTGTTTGGAGTTACATCATGACAATGCAATGTATCCCTGTCCGTGAGTGAATCATGTTTGTTTTTCTTTAATAAATAAACTGACTTTTTCAAATGTTTGTCCCTGTGATTTTGTAATTGTCATAGCAAAAGCTATTCTAACGGGAAACTATAAACATTTTAATACGAATGGCATATCAAGATGTCCTTTGGCAGAAAGTGTACTGCATTACCTTTCTTGTCGCCTGTTAAAATTTTTCATGTCAGAATTATTTGACTAATTTTGAATACAAATAATCTTTTCCTATTGCACATTCCATCATTTATACATAAATTACAAAATAACATTACGATACATTCTTCTTTCAACAGTAATTCGGCCGGTGGAAGACTGGACAGCGTTAACGGTTGTAGATATTCTACGGGATAATGTAAGTTGATGTTTTTATCTTCCACACGATCACCACCAACTGTTTCAGCATAGTCTATTGATAGGCATTTAACCAATTTGCTATGTAACCGATCGACAATTTTTGCGTTAATTCATTTGACTTCATCATTTCTCAGTGCTTGGATTGCCTGTGTACTCATTTCTTCTGTTCATAACCTTTGGGATGAAATTCTTCAATAAGATTTAGACATAATAATTCTTCTATATTGGGAACTTAAAGTGAGGAAAACTTAATTTATAAAAGCAGAAGAACTGCGTCTGACAAAAGCATTCACATGAATGAGAGGTGAGAGGATCGTGGGCGTGGGCCGTTAATCATAAATGGTTGAGAGGAGGGCAGGACTTGAAAAAAATCTCTTGGCAATATTCTCGTCTAGTGGGACTTGAAAAAATCTCTTGGAAATAGTCTTGTCTCAAGATTTTCTTTTATAATAGAGAGATTTGTTTATTAGATTATGGATTTTGCCTAATCATTACATCAGCATTCTTCAATTTATTTTTTGGCTGATTTGATTCTGTGTGTTGCTGAGGGGGTGGTCATGTGTGTGCCCGTGTGAGAGATTTACGACCCGTGGTTTTGGTGGTCTTCTGATTTAACACGGACCTCCACACTCGGTTATCATCCGAACTTTGTTTGCAAAGGAAATAACTAGCTCTCTGCTTCTGATTTTTTGTTTTAACCAAGTTTTGCTTTTTAACCTCGAATATGTTTAGTCCTCTTGTATTGGTTGTTCATTTTCATAGACGTTAGTGAATTAACCTTAGCGTTCACCAGATAACTTCATGAATTGTCTTGTAACTATTCTGACCTATTCAGTGTTCTTTAGCAGTTGATCAGATTACTGGTGATATACAGCCCTCAGATAATTCTGCAAGTTGTTTGCTCTATTTTCTGAAACTTAATAGTTAGTGTAAGTACATGCCTATATAAAACTAGATGCTGTCAAGCACAAATAGATTAAATTAAATAAACAGATAAAACACCCCTACATGATTATAGTTTATATATATAATTTTGATGTTGCTGTTAAATAAAAGTAGATAATGCAGTCAAGCAGTTCCTGAACTATGCTAAGTGACAACAATTGCCAAAAGAAGAGAGTTGTATTCTGAATTGCCATTTGCCCATTAAAAGTTGCTACATCATCGAAGAGCTTACAGTACTTAAAAAACTCAACTGTCTGAAAGTTATTACAATAAAAAACTGGATATTTTCCATCCATTTATTTAGACAAAGTAAAAAAAAAATCCAAATATACAAATCTTCATTATATATAAAGCTACATTTCACTGATTGGTTCAATGACTGACTGATAGGTAACTGTTGAATATTTGCAGACAACATAAGGAAAAACAGATTTCACTTTCAGATCAGTCTCATGGCTTTAGGTACAAAAATCCAATCTTACTGAAAAGTTAATTTAGTGATGAAAATAAATCAGATTAAACCATGATGATGTCTTGCATTTAGAAGTCTGAAAGGGTGAATTTATTGCCTGTCTATAATGGTTACACTGATAACAGCAACTGACTGTAAGTCAATGGCATCATGGTTTGAGTCCTGCTTATACCCTCTTTTGCCTTGATTCCATTTATGTTTTGCATACAAAAACATTTAAAGATGAAAAATTATGACTAGTTAATTGATACTTAATCGTTTATCACTGTAAAGTTATCTCTTTCAATTAAAAAGTATTACTTCACTTTGTATTATCATGTTCACTTACTCACACACACTTATACTCACACAGTTCAGTTTTACTTCTGTTTTTTATGTAGCAAGATGTGGCATTTATATATTATTTTGTTGTTTGGAAGCATTTATTACATTATCAATGCCCCTTAAGAAATCAGAACCATCACTCTCCATGTCTATCCTGCATTATACTTCATTAGTTCCCATTTCTGACTTGCTCCTGCACAATTATTTAGCTGGGAATTTAAAATTATCACTCCAGTTCATAAGTACATCAATAATATTCTATTCATTTCTCTACATATGTGTATTATTATAATAACTCTGTTATTCAGAGCCTTAATTACTACTAGAATTTTTTAACACCAGAATTACCAGAGATTACGAGAAAACTCGTAAATCCGGCCCACCTTAAATCCTTTCTCACCTCTCCATCAGTGTCTTTTGTCCTGTAAATCTGTCAATAAGCAGCAAGCTGCCTGGTATCCCATCTCCCCACCCACCGCCGCAGTTCAATTCGCAAAGAAGTTTCTCAGTGCTCAGTGTTTATCTTCGAGTGAAGACTTGGAGCTTTATAGGGTATAAAAGTACATCGTCATCTGGAATACATGCATTTCACGTGTGTTCAATGTCATCAACAATCTATGTAAAAATGTCGTTAACACAGAAACATTTTTCATGTTTTAGTAATAATTAACAAAATGTAGATATGAAATGTATAATGTGTGAAGCCTGAAATACAAATATGAAATAAACACTTTCACAAAAGGTACAAGTATAGCAAAACAAGTGTACTTTTATTCAAGAATATAACCAAAGAAAAAAGAAAGCAGGTTATGGTAGGTGGTTGATACGACAGCTTGCGTGGTGCAGTGCTAAGAACTGCTGACTCCCAATCAAGAGCTTCTGGGTACGATGCTGGCAGCTTCTCAAGTTTACCATTTTGAGTAGAGAGCTGCTCTTATTGTTAATATTATACAGTAAAAACATACATTTGATTTGCGTCTGTAACAGCTACTGTTAATTTATAGTACTTGTCAAAGTTAGCGTTTTTTTTTTCTCACTCACGTTCATGCTCCCCACCTCCCTGCCCACCCCACAAAAAACCCTGATCTGATGCTGTTTTCAGATAAAGATGTGTACTTGACTGGGAATAATTGTGGATGAGAATTCCTTGTAATTTCCAGATAATTACGTGCACCGCTCACACCCATACCCACAACCATACAGAACTGATTCCACATCAGAGAATTTCCAGTTCCGTTGTCTCAAAACACTACTGACATCCACAATTATTCCCAGTGATTTCATAATCAAATAAATAGTTAATGTTTTGGTGGTTTTCTTTTGGTTTAATATTTTAGTGTATTTTCCCACTGTGAGTTAATGCCATTTCTGTTCCTCCCTCTGCAGAGTGAAAGATCCACCATCATGAAGTCAGTTCAATTGAAACCTTGCATTTGAGAAGACATCTCTGGAATTATTTTTTGAACTTCAGTTATAAGGTTCACCAAAAGGTGGTGGACCAACACTTTTTTGCCAAACGTGTGTGATTAATGTGTTAAAAATTTCTGCAATTATGCTTTTTAATACAACCTCTAAATGTGTTGCTTTAATCTGGTTAACTTGACTGTGCTTCACACATTAAGAAATTTATCAGCCCCAAATAAATCCAGGTCCAGTAATAGGGGTAGGTCAATTCCTATGTTGTTTCTTTATAATCATCTTCATCCACAATCAGCAATAGGATTGACACCTGTCCCTTAACATACAGTATGGAGATGTTCTATACTAGAACATAAAACACTGCATACCATATTCGACCAATAAGGTATGTGATTTTTCCTGTACTTTCATACACATTGTTTCATATACAGTACATTATTAGCTATTATATATATATATATATATATATATATATATATATTGTGAGACTTGCCCGGACACCACCAGTCAGAGACCACATCTTTATAAAAGTCACATGTTTATTTTTCATCAATAAACAGTCCCACCATTACACACAATGCTCACAGCAATAATCACCCCTCTTTGAGCTTCTTTTTTTCTCTCTCTCAGTCCTTGGCCGCCTGTCTCCTCCAGGGGAGCTTCGTCCAGCTCCTACTCCCGACTCTAGCTCCCTGACTGTTAAGAGGCGGGCCCTTTTATTCCTGCCCGGATGCATTCCAGGTGGCTGGAAACGAACTTCCGGCAGCACTTCCTCGTGTGGTGGAAGTGCTGCCCTTTGCCCCGGAAGCACTCTGGGCGTCCCTGGCAGGTTCTTTCACCATCTTGCCAAGTGTGGCGGAAGTAAAGTTCTCCCGGGTTCTAGGAGGCTTAAGGTGCCCCCTGCCGGTGGCCACGGGTCCCAACGAGTTGGAATGTCTCTCCTCCTCTCCCATGGTCCTCTCCTGCACCAGGGCGGTTGTGTCCTCCTGACCCGGAAGCTTTTAATGTCTGTATCCGGTCCCTCCAGGCATCCCAGCCATGTAAGAACACCAGACATCTGTAACAATATATATATATATATATATATATATATATATATATATATATATATA
>JANRMT010062833.1:26125626-26196746 GCA_026402145.1 Polypterus bichir lapradei | reverse complement strand
ATCGCCTTTTGGGGACAGTCGCGGTGGGTCTTGTGTAGACTGGTGAGACGTCTCTGCCATTAATCGGCTGTGATGGCACTGTCAGTCCTTCACTCGTGTGCGTGTCTTCATAATCCGAGCTGAGGACTTTATAATCGTATACGTGCAAAAGAAAGTGTGAATCGCCTTAATATTATTTTGCCGTGGTGTAGAAAAGGGGTCCCGTGTTTGCACTTGTCTGGGCTATAGCTCAGGGGGAGGATGAAAAAAAATTAAAAGTGCTCACTTTGACTTAAGGCAGAAACGCAGTCAGCGTCTCAAATCCCGGCACAGCTATGCGCGCGCACCGGCTGCTCGACTTTTGCTGGGCAGGAGACCTTAGTTTTTGTACACACGTTCCACAAATGAGACACACGGGTTTACTGGCAATGTCAGTAAACATATACTCAGCCTCCCATCGGTTTTTAAAGGCTCTATGTTCAGAATCACCTTTTCTCTTTGGCATCGTGTGGGCTAGCTTGGCAATAACTTGTAGCATCATAAGCTAGACTTGATTAACGTGGTAAGTATTTGGCAAGGCAGCTGAAGCGCTGGATTATGGGATCTGTAGTTTATTGTGTTACCAGCGCTTCATATCCCCGGGCCATTAATAACAATAATACAGTATATAAAATGATCTCGCGGGCCGGATATAATTACATGCCGGGCCGGATGTGGCCCGTGGGCCTTGAGTTTGACTCATATGGACTAAATAGAACTTGAAAAGAAATATTTTTTGGAATGTGATCGCGCAAGTCAGATCTAGTTGACGCGCACTACAGTACATCGAGCCCGCGTGCTATTGTGGTTTTGCCTGCATGCCTCAATAAGTCACCCTCCCCTCGCTCTTACTTTTTTACCGTTCATCTAATGAATACACTGAGTATGGCTTTACCAAAACAATCATTGATGGTGAATAAAGTATCCATTATTCGAGTATGTAGATCGGGGTATATATATACATATATATATACCCGCGTATCGCAGTGGAGAAGTAGTGTGTTAAAGAAGTTATGAAAAAGAAAAGGGAACATTTTAAAAATAACGTAACATGACTGTCAATATACAGTAATTGTTTTGTGAGTGTTATTGAGTGTTGCTGTCATCAAGGATTTGATTATCATTATTTCTTTCAATCAGGTTCGTATTTGTAGGATGTGTTGTGTTCAAGTTACATTCCGTGTTTGTCAATCGTTGTAAAGATAACAGATTTCATTCATCGATTCGTTTCTTACTGCATCAATAAACAGCTCATCTTCTTCTTTATCTGAGACCTGACACACTGCATGCACGGGTTTTTTTCTTACACTGTCTTCCTTTAGCGGGACATTGACTTTTTCCACTGTGTGCTTTGTTTCCGCAGTAGTTGCACTTATGAATATGCTTGTATGTATCAGACGCTTCATATTTTTTTGCTGCCTTCTCAATTGTGTAATTCGGTTTTTGTTCAGCGCTCTTTGGAACTGTTGCTTTTTGTCTGTGCACTGCGTCAGTTCACGTGAGCCGCTCGGTGTACATGCATCGAAGTTTTCCAGCTGTGCTGGTGCCATGTCGTGCTATGTCCACGGCTGTATTTAATGTTACCTAAGTCCTGGCACTTAAAACTTTCTCTCGCAGTTTCGCTGAGTTTGTGCCAAACACCACCCTGACCATCTCATCTTCCTCTGCATAAGCACAGTCCTTCACCCGTGAATATTTAGCAGCAGTGTTTCTATTGGATTGCCGCTCACGGACGGCCTTATATGGGCAGGCACTAAATTAAAAACGCCAGCGGCAGCCTGTCTATGAACTTAATTTAAAGTTTAGGTTTACACCGTGCTTTGTTTCTGTAGTAACAGCACTCATGAATATGGTTGTATATGTCACTCGCTCGCTTCTTATTGTTTCGCTGCCTTCTCAATTATATAATGCATGTTTTCTTCAGCGCTTTTTGGAGCTCTTCCTGGTTTTCTACGTACTGCGTGATTACGTGGGAGGCGTGATGATGTCACACGAAACTCCGCCCCCACGGCTTTCGAGCTCATCTCCATTACAGTAAATGGAAAAAAACAGCTTCCAGTTATGACCATTACGCGTAGAATTTCGAAATGAAACCTGCTTAACTTTTGTAAGTGAGTTGTAAGGAATAAGCCTGCCAAATTTCAGCCTTCTACCTACACGGGAAGTTGGAGAATTAGTGATGAGTGAGTGAGTGAGTCAGTGAGTGAGTCAGTCAGTCAGTGAGGGCTTTGCCTTTTATTAGTATAGATTTAACTGACATTTTTTATCGTAACAACCAACGATTTATACAGGAAAATAATGACTATTAACAAGGTTGCCCAAACTTTTGCATCCCACTGTATATCTACAATTCACCTAGGCATATTATTGCAGATTTGTACACATAACGAATATAATTCCACTTCTTAGTTTAAAGCACATACAAATGAAATGAAAGATCTTAAATCAGCCTGCAGTCTGTCTCTCCCCTCTCCAACAAAACCACATAAAGAATGTAAACCTAGTGTACTTTAGAGAACTTTCCATTACAAATAATGCAGGACTATCAAGAATACTTTAGTACTGTATGTTTTATGGATCATTCTAAAATTATTACAGCAGTAATTTAAAAGCAAAATATTAAATTGAGGCAATTTTGCTATTATTATATAAATAATATGGCATTGTTTACTTGAGAGTTTCAAGGCCAATTACAGGAGGAATTTTCTCTGCAGCAGCAATGTCATTCAGGTACAAGGACATGGCACACGTAACTGAATGCTATTTGTGCATCCCCGCTACATCTGTACAAGCAGGGGTGTAGCTTAAATGTACAAAAGCTTTGCATCAAGCTTTTACCTGAACATATAGATGCATAATGATTTAATGGCAGTAGCCTTCATCAACCAACAACCTATTTCGAGTAAGAAATATGTAATTTAAATCTCAAACCTCAGGATAAAGAAATCACATTATCTTAACATCAACAACAATTAAGTAAAAAACACAGGCAACACAAAAGTAAAATAAAAAGTTTTTTACTGAACATGCACTGTCCTTATTATTTTTTTACAGACTTAACTGTGTTTTTTAAAGGTCAGTGTAGATACACCATTGACACAGGTCGCTACATTCACAGGCATTAATGGCCTACATTCCTGATTAGAGAATTACTGTGAAATGATCCTGAAACTTAGTTAAGAGTTAAGTCGATCTAACCTCGCCCAAAACCAATGCCAAAGCTGTGCTGGAATGATTTCAAAGTAGAAGAGATTCATTTAGTGAAACTACCCTTCAGCCAGAATTTTTCAGCTTCTACTAGTTATTCACAGTCATAACACAGGACTTTCTTGGTGAAGTCATTTAAGTTGCCCACATGACCTGTATATAATAAACCTTTCAGCTAAAAAGCAATATAGAACTCTTGAAGTTTACAGTCTTATTATGTCTTATATTACTGTCAAGCTTCTAGTGACATGGATAAATTACTCGACCTCGAGCCTCATCATTTATCTTTTATCTTCCCTCTAGGAACCATATATTGAATTACTGACTTATTATGCATCTTATGCAGTATTTTATGCTTTCTTCTAATCAGTGATAGCCATTTACTGCTAGCTATACTGTCTTGGGGTTTAAAATCTCATTATGTGCAGATTTCACAATAGCTCTGTATGATAACAAAGCTTATTATACTTAGACTTCATCTTCACTTAATCATCTTCATAACAACAACATAAAACATAGCACATAAAATTTTATTAAAATGGCATTTTAGGTTAAATATGGAAAATACTCTTTTCTCAGTTCAAAAAAGGTGACATCTTATATGACGAATACCAACAAACAACATTTCAATCACATACAATATAGTTCTAAAGAGTGTAGATTTCCTTGCAACATACACAGGGAACATACTTAAAATCAAATGGCATGACAAAAGAAATTTACTAAACACTGTTAATGATCAATGTCTGACTTCTTTAATTATATATATTAGCATCATGTAAATGTGTGTTTTGTAATTGTGGTTTCATCAGTTAAAACCTTCATAACATTCGTACACAGATCATAGATAAATCTGAAAGGTTCAATGTCAAAGCTGATCAAGCAGATTCAGACTGTCCAATGGTAGTGTATGTTAGCATGTAGAGTTAACATTTTGTCCAAAAACCAAGAAAAGTTAATAACTCAACAAAAGAATTATTAATTATTTATTAGATTGTCTCTTATTTTAACAAGAAATTTCGATTTTGCTAAAGAAAGAGGATGTGCTAAATGATTGTTTTCATATTTATTGTATATTATTGTATTTAATTCAGTTGTTGCCTAAACTTTTTTTTCTTGTGACCCAACCTTGCCCTTAATATCTTTGAGGCCCAGTCCATGATGACCATCAGTTTGAAGCGGAAGAGTCCTTCTTGGAAAACCACCACTGACTGTAACAGCAGATGTAACACAGATTGGTTAAACTGCCTGCACAACCCATTGCAGGACCCTTTAAAAACTACAAGTGACCCTTTATTATTGAAAACAATGGTGAGTCATGACTCTGTGCAACCCATAGTTTAAGAACCTATGTTTTAAGTCATTGTTGTTATATTATGTTAACTAATTTAAGGATTTTAATTTGTTTTAGCAATTTTAAAGTATATTTTAAGGTTGTTGTATGTTCTGGTATTATAAATGCTGTCACACATGGGGAACAGCTTAACACTAGAATCCCTGAAGCCTACGAAAAACCTTTTAATCCCAGGCCACCTTAAATTCCTTCGCACCTCTCCACGTCAGTGTCTTTTGTTTTGCAAATGTGTTGATCAGTACAAGCAGCCTGCTATCCCAAAACCCACCCCCGCCTCCCCGATACTCCATCGCAAAATGTTCTCTCTTTATCTGTCACTGAGGTGCCTGGAGTTGTAGAGGGTAACTAATATATTGTTATTTACAATACATACATTTCATGTGTGTCCCGTGTCTACAATGATTTGTGTAAATGTAGGATGGCAAGAAATGCTGAAAACATACCTAAAGAAGAAACTTTTTCCATATTATACTAATAATGACATGAAGTGTATAATGTATGAAAACTTTAGTCCAAATATCAAATAAACACTTGCGCTTTTATTCAAGAATATAACCAAAGAAAGATAAATCATTTGATTTACATGTTGCTGCCAATGAGTTAAAAACCCAAACTCAAATGTCAAGTGACAAGAAGTTGATACGTGTTCTTGAATGCTGTAGAAGTAAGAACTGCTGCCTTATAACCCAAAGGTTCCTGGTTCAAGGCCGTGCACTCTATTATTATTACTGTAATACAATAAAAACATACTAACTCACTAAGTTTATCACCACAAGAATGTTATACCGGCCATGAAATATTATGATTTGGAGTTGATTTGCAGCCACAGGACTAGTACGCCTTACAATAATTGACTCCACAACAGTATTAGACAGGAACATTTAGGTCATTTGTCTAACAAATAAGGTTTGGCTGAAATTGGATTATAAAACCAGGTAATTCTCCTAACCACAAGACTGACAAACCTGTATCTAAAGAACAATAAAAGTAGAAACAATAACTTTTAATTGCACTTTTATTAATAAAACTAACTAAAAGGAGGGACGAACACAGAGAAACACTAAGTAGAAATAAACATGTATGAAACAAAAACCTTTCTAGGCTTGTCTAAATGTTACATTGAGGTACATTATTATCTAGTGGAATGGCCTATCTATTTATTCTCCCTTGCAGAAAACAGAAGCACTTTTCTCTCCTTTTCTGTCCGTCCCTCCTTTTGGACTCTTGTCTTCTATTTTCAGCCAGCTGAGTTTTGGTCACAGTCTCCTTCAGATTCTGCACTCATATTACTTTATTCTGTGAGCTGGCTTTCTAGCCAAGACCAAAAAACTAGAATCCCCACTAGTGGCTCATGGTACCACTGCAGCCTTTAGTCTAATTACCCTTAAAGTCCTAGGGCTCCAAGATATCTCACCAAACTACCTGCACTATCTAAAGGTCAGATCTGCCCGTTTGGTCTCTTCTAAAAAAATTACAGTCTGTAGTTGCTTGTGTCATACTAATGCTACTAGCCTAATGGAGATATGCAGGTAAAAATCTCCTAGTAATGTGTACACATAAAAATGTTGAACCTCAACTTGAGTAATATGGTAGATGGATTATACCTGGAAGCCAGGCTGAAATCTTTTTCTCTATGCTCAGAGCCAAGACCGTGAGAAAGAGTGGCCTGAGATGACATTTGAGAGTAATTTGACCCTCCAGCTATAAGCATTTAGAACCAAGATTAACTGAAAACACTAGGTAAATACAGTCCTACTCTGGTGATGTGCAAGATTTGAGGCTGTGAAGCACTTTGTCAGTGTCTGTTTTGTAGAAATCAACACATGTCACATTATGTGTGATTAGTTAATGGTCCCATGCATGGTAGACTAAGTGCATTACAGATTTATCAGCTTTCGGAGGTAACTGACCACGTTAGTTATGTGTGACAAGTAGATGTACTTGAGTAGTCGAGTGGATTTCTTGATATAAGAAGAGCAGAACACACAATTAAGTAGTAATTGGGAATATCTGTAATAACTGTATTGCAAGAGAAGGTTCAGGGCCTTTATTTATTAATAAAGGCAGTGTTAATAAAAGAGCCACATATTTTATTTTTAAAGTTACTTCAAAACTTTACTTGTTTATTAACTTTAACTAACAAGTGGAAAGGTATCTTGAGTATAGTGTTAAAACCCAGGAGTTCAGGACAGATGCTTCTTTTCCTTTTCCCTGTAAAAACAACCATTAATGAAGTGCAGATGGATGGCAGGCCAAATTTACATAGTTAAATAAAAGATAATGCATAGAACATAGCTATTATAAACTGGGCATATTGAAAATGTGAATTTTCTGTATTACTGTAGATTTGTGATACTGAATGTTTCCAGTTCATCCATCAAAATGTCATTTTAGATAAAAAAGCACCAGAGTGAACAAATAACATGTTTTACTTTTCTAATTAACAACATTTTCCAACAGCCACAGACAGTGTGTAAAAAGTAATTGCCCCCATTCAAATAAACCAAATTAAATAACTAATTAGAATCAGCTGATTGAACACAAGCAGGCTTGATCACAACCAGCCCCACTCAATATAAACCTCACTTATTTTTACCCTTACACTTAAGAGTCAAGGTACCAACACGGAGATTTAATGATCACATAATTCAATGATTATGGAAAATTAATCAGGAGACCAGAAAAAAAGTTGTTGGTAGCTATCAGTCTTTAAGAACCCCAAGCCTGTTTGAGAAAGAAGGTGGGTTAGGTGAGGTGCTAGAAACACACCTACAGAAACATTGACAAAAGCAAAACAGGACATCACAACTCTGGAGCAGAATGGATTTTCTTTTAAAGGATCTATTACATAGGTTGGTGTAAACCAGATGCATCTGGAAGTTACTAAACTGATTTCCATCCTTCCAACCAGATACACAATTAGCATCAGGACATAGATTGCGAGGAACATGTATGAAGCCAGAAATACTGCACAAGTTGTGGCAAAGATGAAGACCTACAGTCTAACCAATATTAGGAGTCATTATGTGAAGACAGATTGGACTTTCCTAGAAGAGACTCAACACAGGGGAGCTACTGCTATTCCCAGGCCATGAGGAAGAAAATGTGCCACAGATTCAGGGAGTGGCCTTGATATTATCCAAGGTGTTTCAGAGAGTGATCATCAAATGGGAAGCCAATGGCCCCAGGATCATAGAATCTTCCTTCCAAACAAAGAAAAGGAGAATTAAAATGATTATCATTAAGTGCTACACAGAAGATGTCACCATTCTCATGGGAGACTTCAATGCCAGGATCTTCAAGGACAA
Organism: Polypterus bichir lapradei; assembly: GCA_026402145.1. Taxonomy (NCBI): domain Eukaryota; kingdom Metazoa; phylum Chordata; class Cladistia; order Polypteriformes; family Polypteridae; genus Polypterus; species Polypterus bichir. The sequence continues at coordinate 26,188,859 of JANRMT010062833.1, read as the reverse complement.
CAAGGGATATGAAGAGGTCACGGGACAAACATGGGTTTGGCAAGATGAACAGAGAGAGATTTGTTGACCTGTGCATTATTGTATCATTTTCAAGCATCCAGACAGATACACAAGTAGATGTCATCAAATTTATTTACCAAGAAGCAGACTTGGGCTGGAGAAATAAGCCAATGTCAGAGTTACAACACAGTGCTTCTGAGATACAAGACCAAGTTGGTGGAATGTTGACACTATCATTAACAAGTTCCAAGCCCTGAAAGAGTGGCTAGAAGAGGATACAATCAGTAAGATGTGGAAGGTGGTGAAGGATGTAGTGAAAACAGCATACCAGAAAGTACTTGGCACAAGGAAACTCAGCCTCAAGGAACAGATCTTGTACTGTATATCCAGAAGAGACTAGAGAAGAAAGCAGCAGTCAACAACAGAAAGTCAATGCCCCAGGGGAGTATACAGAAGCCATTAAAAGTGCAAAGAAGAGTATCAAGGCAAACAAGAATTACACAGAAACACTATCAGCCAAAGATGAAGATACAACACAACATAAACATTTGAAAGCTCTTTACTATGCCATGACAAACAAGCTGTCTGAAAAAATTGGTAAAATAGAGATGCTTGTTAGGGATAAGGGTAGGGTGCAAATCAATGTAGGGATAACAGAAGAGCAGTTGGGTGAAGCATTTTAAGGAACTACTGAGAGACCACCCTCATTTCCCACACCACCGCAGCATCCACCAGGCATCCCATCATCCAATCTTGATCCATCCACCCTCTGCAGTTCGCATACCAGGAGAAGGTGGGAGCGGAGGATGCCATCATCTATATGCTACACCGATCCCTCTCCCACTTGGACAGAGGCAGTGTTATGTTTCTGGACTTCTCTAGCACGTTCAACACCATCCAACATCTGCTCCTTAGGGACAAGCGGACAGAAATGGGAGTAGATTCATACCTGGTGGCATGGATCGTGGACTATCTTACAGACAAACCTCAGTATGTGCATCTAGGGAACTGCAGGTTTGACATTGTGGTCAGCAACACAGGAGCGATGCAGGGGACTGTACTTTCTCTGTTGCTTCAGCCTATATACATCGGACTTCCAATACAACTCAGAGTCCTGCCACGTGCAAAAGTTCGCTGACAACACTGCTGTCGTGAACTGCATCAGGAGAGAGTATAGGAACCTAATCAAGGACTTTGTTAAATGGTGCGACTCAAACCACCTACAACTGAACACTACCAAAACCAAGGAACTGGTGGTGGATTTTAGGAGGACCAGCCCCCTCATGGACCCGGTGATCATCAGAGGTGACTGTGTGCAGAGGGTGCAGACCTATAAATACCTGGGAGTGCAGCTGGATTATAAATTGGACTGGACTGCCAATACCGATGCTCTGTGCAAGAAAGGACAGAGCTGACTATACTTCCTTAAGAGGCTGGCGTCTTTCGACATCTGCAATAAGATGCTGCAGATGTTCTATCAGATGGTTGTGGCAAGCGCCCTCTTCTATGTGGTGGTGTGTTGGGGAGGCAGCATAAAGAAGAGGGACGCCTCACGCCTGAACAACTGGTGAGGAAGGCAGGCTCTATTGTAGACATGGAACTGGACAGTTTGACATCCGTAGCAGAGTGACGGGCGATGAGCAGGCTCCTGTCAATCATGGAGAATCCACTGCATCCACTATACAGTATCATCTCCAGACAGAGTAGCAGCTTCAGCGACAGACTGCTGTCACTGTCCTGCTCCACTGACAGACTGAGGAGATCGTATGCGACTCTTCAATTCCACCTGGGGGGTAAACGTTAACATTATACAAAGTTATTTTCTGTTATACCTGCATTTTTATCACTCTTTAAATTAATACTAGGCTGACCCACCTTTTAAGGCGACCGACTTTTAAGTTGACCACTTCTTAAGGCAATTCAATATGTAGATCAATTTGATATTTTATACAAACTCATTAATTTGGTTATATTGCATTTGAGCGGTATTACTTTAATACTCGTAGTTTCTGTTATTTTTGTGATGAATTTTAAACTTTTTTTCTATATTGAGGTCGCCCTTTTGAACCCCCCTGATATTTACTACGCGGTGAGGCATTTGTACTCCATCAACACTAATTATTTCCAGAGACATAATTTTGTCTATTTTTCCAGCGCATCGCGCACAAAAGCAAGGGAACGATGGGAGCACCAGAACTCTGCTCACATCATGTCGCTTCGTACCGCAAGCTGCAAGTAGTAAGTCTGTGATAAGCGGAATACCGCTACGCTTTCCACTCACGGGACGGAAGGACAATCCCGACCGCTTTTATATAGTAAGAAAGAAGAAGAAGATATCACACAGTCTGGAGTAGAAAATCATCTTTTACCTGGAAAAACGAAACTACAAATCCCATCGTGCATTGCAAAATGGACGGGGCGTGTGTGAAACTACGTGCTACTCGTACAGTCTGGAGTAGAAAATCATCTTTTACCTGGAAAAACGAAATTACAAATCCCATCGTGCATTGCAAAATGGACGGGGTGTGTGTGAAACTCCGCGCTTGCGTAGCACTCACGGGACGGAAGGACAATCCCGACCGCTTTTATATAGAAGGATTGTTTTTTATCAGTATGCTGCTGCTGGAGTATGTAAATTTCCCCGTGGAATTAATAAAGTATCTATCTATCTCTATCTGATTTGCCTATAGACTGTGGTGTTCCTGCAAAGAAAGAGATCCATAAAACCATAAAACAGCTGAATTGTAGCACGGCAGCAGGACATGATAGTATTGGTGAAGGCACTTAAAGCTGATGTTAAGATCATAAGGGGAGATGCTCTACCCCATCTTTAAGAAGATCTGGGATGAGGAACATTTCTCATCAGAATAGAAAGAGGGATATCTCATTATGATTCCCAAGAAAGGCAACATAAGCTTTTGTTCAAACTCTTTTCTACATCCCTTAGAAGGTATTCAACAAAATTATTTTAAACAAGATGAAGGACCTCAAGCTTTGAAATTAGCGGTCTGGTTTTTGCAAGGACAGACCCAATTCCAATGATGCCTATCATCCTGGAGCAGTGACTGGAGTGGAATTCCACTATATCAGTTTCATTAATTATGAAAAGGCATTTCATAGTGTGTACAAGGAGAATCTCTGGAAGCTGCTGGGAAATTATGGGGTTCTGGAAATGACTACCACTATCATCCACAACTCTTATGAGGGAATGATTTGCAGGGTGGTCCAAGGTGGCCAACTCACAAACACGTTTCAGTTTTGAACAGGAGTGAGGCAGAGTTGCTTGCTGTTCCCCATTTCATTCTTGCTGTTAATAGAATAGATCATGAAGGCATGCACAGGACAAAAGAGAAACATGATTCGATGGAAGCCCTGGACTCAGCTGGATGTTCTAGACTTTACAGACGATCTAGCCCTTCTCTACCATACTTACACTCAACACAGAAAAAGAGGGAAAATCAGGGTCCTCAAGGTAAGGAATGTTTGAGAAACTAGCCCAAGATTATGAACTTTGGAGATCCCTTGTCAGTGGCCTATGCCTACGCGGGGTAAAAGGCATTAAGTAGGTAATAAGCAGTTCCTTAGTTACAAATTATATATACTCAATCAAAAAATGAAAATAAAACATCTTGTTAGAGAGAGGAAACCCTTTGCAACATGTCCAATACAGAAGAGATAAAGAAATCTCCATGAATGAGATTGTAGCAGCAACTGAGCTGAGCTCTTTACAAAAGTGTCAGAAAAGCAACATCTGAACTAAAAGTTTTAACTTTCAAACAGCAGCTGACAGAATGAGGTCTTTTTGAAAAATGTCTAACAAAAAGACAGCCACTGTCCTCCTTTCTTCTTGCATGTGCCAGACACCAGTCTTACTTGTTTTCATCTCACTTTTCAATTTTCAATTTCTCAAAACACAAAAAATGTTAGTGGGTTATTATCATTAAGCTCAACATTGTTTGACACTTGAAATCAAAAGCTGCACTTCCTTCTTCTTTTTTTAGGCTGGTCCTGTTTGGGTTGCCATGGCAAATCATCTTTTTCCATGTCTTTCTGTCATCTGCATCTTGTTCTGATACACCCTGTGATGGATGTCCGGCAAGAGTTGCCGGCCCTCACCCCCAGGCCTCCAGGAGGAGCTCTCCCGACAGCATGGACGTGCCCTGAGTTCCAGCAGGGCCTCATGGACTATGTAGTTTTATACACAGCCCTGCTGGATACCTTGGGGACCACAAGGAGTCGCTGTAGCGAGGCTCATAGACTCATATGTGCCCTATAACCTGGAAGTGCGTCCTGGTCACATGAACGGGAGGAATGACGTACTTCCAGGTTGAAGAAAAAGAGAAGTTTTATGTGACCCGGAAGTGATAGAAAGTCACATGGACTGAGGGACAAACATTTCCGGGTCAAGGACTATAAAGGACTGTGGGAAATCCCAGACGGACGAGCTGAGTTGGGAGGCAGTGTGGCTAAGCGTCTGGGAGTTTGGAGGATTGATTATTGTTTATTGAGTATTGTGGAGAGGAGCGTGCTTAGTGCATATTATTATTATAATAAATTCTATTATTGGACTTTTATCTGGTGTCTGACGTGTGGTCTGAGGGTACAAGGGTGCGAGGAAACCCTAATCTGTCACAACCCATTACCTGCATGTCCCCTCTGACCACATCCATAAACCTCCTCTTAGGTTGTAAATGTATGGCATTTCTAAAAGTTAGCTTTTTTTCAGTCTTATTCTCTCAGTCACATTCACGCTCTCCCTTGTCCTCCTCTAACTCCCCCCCCCCCCCGACCCCTGATCTGACTGTAGCTAACAGCGCCAGTATAAATTCACACCCGATCTGACTCTGTTCATTTTTAAATAATATTGCATTAGTGTGACAATGTTTTCTGATTGGTACTATTCAGGTCATAAAATGATTTCTTCAAAATGTCACATATATTTGTCTCTTCCTTTTTTTCCGGTGCTGTGTTGACATCGTGCACCAGAAGGCGTGAGCTTATTCAGTGCGGCAGGAGCACACAGGTGGCCGGTTGCTTGTGCTACAACAAGCTTGACAGGACGGTCCTTGGGTCTGTGGGAACTGTTAACATTTGAATCTGATGATTGCATATAGTGCGGAACTGACCTCTGTACTATTCTTTCATCTGCATGTCCTAAAGTACAAAAGAAACAGTACTGTGCACCAAAAAGTGGACACTGGCAAGAAAAAAAAAACGCTGTCACTGATTACAAGCTCAAGAAGGTGTGCGAATGAATATAAATAATATGAATAATGTTGCATCAGTGCCACGTTTTCTGAAATGTACTATACGGGTCATAAAATGAGTTATTCCAAATATCATATATACATATGTCTCTGTTTTTTGTCAGTGCGGCTTTGACATCATGGACCATAAGGTGCATTCTAATTCAGCATGAGCAGGAACACTCAATAAAAGATATGAATAAGGCAGATTCACCAATGTTTGTGTGTCAGCTTATATTCCTTAAGATTAGAGAATTTCCAGTTTAATTGTCTCATAACACCACTCACATCTACAGTTATTTCCAGTTTCAGATAAAAAGTAACTGCGTCAGATCTGGAGTCGAGGTGGGGGGTGGTTTATGTTGTATCGTGATCATGACTGATAAAGTACTATAAATTTACACCGGCTGTTACAGACACAAATCAAATGTATGTTTTTATTGTATAATATTAACAATGAGAGCAACTCACTACTCAAAACGGTAAATTTGCAGGGGAGCTGGTTACAAATTCACGACATCTGGATTATAAATTGGCATTTCTAACCACAGCACCACGGAAGCCGTCGTATTGTACTTGTACCTTTTGTGAAAGTGTTTATTTGATATTTGGCCATCAGCCTTCACACATTATACAGTTCATGTCTACATTTAGTTATTTATTACTAAAACATGAAACAAGTTTCTGCTTTAATGATGTGTTTACATAGATTGTTGTAGACACAAAACACACATCAAATTATTTCCCCTTACAATTCTGGGTAGCTCACTCCCAGATAATCAATCAAGGCAGGAATTGGGAGAACTTCTTGCCCGTTCTGAGGCGGTGGGAGGGATGGTATAGCAGGCTGCTTGCTGCTTGAGCTTATCAACACATTTAGAAGACAAAAGACGCTGACGGAGAGGTGCGAAGGGATTTAAGGTGGGCTGGATTTACGAGTGGTAATTCTAGTGTTAACTAATTGATATTATCGAAACACAATCATTAATCTATATTTATAATCAAACTTTATATTAAAATGTTTTCGCACTTAGGGAGGTCAAAAAGAGTGGTGGAATTTTCTCATGATTACATATGCATTACTTAGATTACATGCAAAGTAAAAAGAGTTATAGTCACCTAAAAACATAGAAAAAGTTTTAGTATTATATAATACATGTTGTAATAAATTACTATAGATCAAACTGCATTTAGCTACATTTAATTATGATAATGACAGCGGAAATAAAAAAAAAATCATAAAATTAAATGTATTACCAGGAACACAATGGGGATGTAGCAGCTTATTGTTCCCATTACATCTTTACATTTACATGGCATGTTCAATGTTTACACGTTATTGTTAAAGTACCACTTCTGGTTGCCAGAAGTGGGCCAAAATTTGATAGGATTCCTTATTTTTGATATACAGCAGGTGTACAAAATCTCATTGACCTAGGTCAAAGCGTTTTCTGGTTGTCATGTTTACACCCAGACACATAGACAGACAATTTAAAAAAATGGTATTTTCAGACTCAGGAAGGTTTAAAACATCAAGATTCATCAAAATCTTGAGATCAAATTTTTTCATGATTCCTATACTTTCTCTATACTTTGTATACAAGAAAGTACAAAGAATAGCTGTAAAGAAGTAGATATGAAATTTCAGGCCTAAACCCAAAATAGCCATTATGAAAACTGAAACAGGCAGTTCATGCTCAAACACTTAATAATATTTCTGAAAAAAAAAGAACTTCTGAGAGGAAGAGTGCAGTAAAAATAAAGTAAGAAAAACTGATACTGAATTAAAGGAAGTTTCTTCAGATTCATTGTAGCTAAAGGTGGCACAACTATTTATTAAGTGTAAGGTGACAATTAGATTTCATACAGTTCAAGTTAGTATTTTATATACTGTTTATTCAATAAATGAAGAAAAAATGTGATTGTTTAGTCAACTGCCCTTTATTTAATATTAGCTTTTGCTTAAGACAACAACATTTAGTGCTTTTAGCAAATATGGACAAATTTAGGAATATTTTTATGCCATTTCACTTACAATCAGATTTAAATTATGTTAAATTAAGTTGCTCTTATCCATCACAGACCAGCTTTTAATAATTTGTAGAAACAGATTTTTTTAAACTTTGAGTTATACAACTTAACTGAAACTTGAAGGGCAAAACACTCTGATACACAATATGCTGAATGTTTGGCTTATTTGCATATGGTTAGAAATAAGAGCAGTTTAAATGATTTTATCTTTCTGGTATCTTTCAGCAATTCATCATTATTGAATGTGACAATTTAGAGTTGACCCAGTTTATTGCTATTAGATATATAATCTTTATCTGGCTTAAAGAAAAAATAGTTCTGTATACTGTTTCAGTAGATGATTTGTATCATTTCAGTTATCAACAAATTAATTTACTTTTACCTCTTGTGGAGAGATTCCATGAAATCAATAAACATTCTAATGTGTTTATTTGGTAGAGTTTTGTTTAGAAACAAAGCAGAAAGGAAAATGCATATTTTATCTGAGTAATTAATTACATCTCTGAGGAGTCCATGATTCACCGCTAAGTTACAACAGAGGAAATTTCATAAAATCCAAACTGACTGCAGATTACCATACTACAAGAGGATCCCTGTAATCAGGTGGTTCATCATTTTAAACTAAAAGGGGAATATTTAATATAATGTATTCAATAATCAAGATAAAAATAAAAGCTTAAATAATTTCATTTAATCTTTTACAGAAATGTATTATCGGTGCTCAATCTGTTTTGTTCTGTCATTTACTTGAATCATAAAAAATATTATTTTAATAATAGCAAACACACCCTGAAGTACTTGTATGTATTTGTCAATAGTTTACATTTAGATGTGCCTTTGTTATTTATTTATTTATTTGAATAACCAAACACTGTAGTTAATGTGGATTATTTTTTCATTTTTAATGTTACTGGGTAACAATTGCTAGAAATGTTTCATTTTGTAAAACACAGTAGTATTAGTTCAAAGAATTGGACTGAACAATGTTTACTATGCAAATTCAACAAAAGCACAAAGTAAATCTAATCAATTTTGTAATACTAAAATGCTTCATTGATTGATTCTTATTTGATAAATTTTACTGCATAGTATGAGCTATTAGGGTTCTTGTGTAGCCGTCCCAATCATTGGTAATTATTAAGAGTGTTTGAAAAGAGTTCTGTCACAGCATAATGATTGCAGTCTTGAAAAGACTACATCTATAAACACACATTACTTATTAGTATTTCCAGTAAGAAAGATAATGCAACTAAATTGTGTACTCACCAGTGTTGAATGGAACAGATTTGAAACTAAACTATTATCAACAAAGAAAGAAATATTAATATCATTTTCTGAGGCACCCAAAACAACACAATTTTGTTCACTTTATTAAATGCATACCCCTTATCACAATGTTTTTATTAATAATTAAATCATTTGGAGACATACTTATGTTAGCATAATTAATTTCTTTAAAATGACCTTGAATAAGTAAATATAAACATATACAGCATCCAAATAGGTCTTGTGGGTGTAAGTGCATTACATGGATTCTTTCTGTCTTGCTGCTGTCTGAAATATGTGGTGGGTCCTTGTAATACTGAAACAGAATCCACCTTAATGCCAGAATCTCTGAAGCCTAAAAAAAAAAAAACTTGCCCACCTTAAATCCCTTCGCACCTCTCCATTAGCATCTTTTGTTTTGTAAATGTGTCGATCAGCACAAGCAGCAAGCAGTGTGTTCTGGGTAAGTGTAGGATGAAAGAAAACACATACCTAAAACAAAATTTTTTTCCATGTTATACTAATATCGACTAATATTTACTAATATTGACGCGAAGTATATAATGTGTGAAGACTTTAGTCTAAATATCAATATAGCATGTGTTTATTTGGGTACACACATGAAATGCATGTATTCCAAATATCACAACTATACAACTCCAGGAACCTCACACACAGATAAGGAGCCTTGGCTTGAGCTGGGAGAACCTTTTGCCTGTGTTGAGCTCTGTTATGGTGGGGAATGGGGTAGCAGAATGCTTGCTGCTTGTGTGGATCCACACATTTACAAAACAAAAGATGCAGATGGAGAGGTGCAAAGGGATTTAAAGTGGGCCAGGATTATGAGTTTTCTTGTAGTCTTCGCGTAGGCTCCATGTAGCAAGAGCAACTGAGAATGTCCTGTTGTTCATGCTATTCAACCTCATCTAAGGAAAGTACAAGGATTTTGTTAAAAGATTTTACATATATACATTTTATTCTTGCAGGCCATATGTGCGCTTTGACAAGATAAAATGTGCTCTGCAGTCATAGTTTATTTCTCTGAAATGTAAACAGCTAGTGAAATGTAATTATAATGCCTCATCCTATAAAGACATGAGCCAACCCTGAAGGTTGAATTCTGGCTTTTATTTTACAGATCAGTATTTAGTTTCATCCTAGACCTAAATCTTTTTTTAAATATGCTTAAGGGACAATGCTAGTGGAATTCTTAAATTTAACAGTTTACCCATGGAATGTTTTAATAGCAAGACATAAGATTTGTTAAATTGTGCTGTAATATTTCTGTCAAAGTACATTTAAAAAATGTTTTAATCTGTAAAAGAAAACAGGGCAGCTGGTTGTTTTACCTGGTGTGAAAGAATAAGTCTCAACACTCTTAAAAAAAGGTTTGGGGCAGCCACCCGTATATTGTTCCAAGCTGCAAAGGATTAAATTCAACACAGCGATGTTGCTTGTTTGAGTTCCCACACTGAACTGATCTAGTTAGCCAAGCTGGAGGATTTTATATTCTGTAACCTGGAAGTGACATCAGTCTGGATGCCGGAACAGGAAGGTCAGGCAGGTTTTCCCGTATTTGATCTGCAGAAATAACAGACAAAGGTTTATAGCACCCCGCCACCCCCTGGCCTGGTGGGTAATCACCTCCACTTGGTCCCTTCAGCTCGCTCATAGTCGCATGTGTGTGACACTGGGTACTCAAAATCTGAATGTTTTGAGTAAGTTGTGTTTCAAAATATATTTGAAAATCCACATTTATGATCAAATGACCATTTCCAGATTGTGCTTGGACGATGGTTAACAAAATTTAACCAAACACATTTTTCTGATAGAAACAGAAGTAATCACACAGTAACTGTTGTCATCCATTTGGTGAGTGTTCTGGCTTTCATTGTGGTATATATAGTACTTTAAGTGAGCCGTTATTCTTCTCCATTCTGCCCTTTTTAGTACCAGCACTTATTGTATATGCAGTTTGCACCCACAACCATACTTAGAAAAACAATTTGTAATTTTATTGAGCTTTCATGTTTCCAAGGAAAACCTAACCCCCCCCCACTTCAATATAGTTTCTGTATATCAGCATGCTTTTGGAACACCAAGGGAAAATGTATGTGGCAAAACAAGAGTTAGTGCCACTAGTTCATTTTTTACTTTTAAATTTGAATGCCCAACTTAAAATTAAATCAGCAAACAAAATCTTTACGGTTGATCATACATCTGTTTAAGGTCTTTATGCAGATCTCAGTTATTCTTTTCTACAGTTTGGTATCTGATGGAATCCTACAGTTTAGAAAAAGAGACATAAGAGATCCTGCGTGCCTTTAAGAAACATCTGTTGTCACACATAAGCAACACCATTCCTGGACCCGAATTAATATTGTCAGTAACAGCATTGTCTCTTTTTCCATCTACATCTCAAAGAAGCTACCCAATGAGGACAACTGACTCTGCCCCTTAAAGCCCAGGGGACTGTAAATCAGACATTCTTTAGGAAGGTGGGGTCTCTTTTTGGACCTGGGTTAGCCACTGGACAGAGCTCTACCAAAGAGAAACTGCTCAGCCAAGGTTTTTTAAATACAGTATGTGGAAGAGGCACTGCAGCCTAAGACTTTGTGTTTCTGTATTGCCCCATCGAGCAACTGTTCAACTGTTTATTTTGTATAAAACGTTTATGTTATTAAAAGGGGTGGCCTGGTTAGCACCTCAACCTTTTATCACTTTGGTCTTGTGTTATTCTACATTCAAACACAGGTAGTGTAGTTAGCAGGATCATATCAGAGGTGATGTCAGACCTGGCTAACCTTGGAGAACTTGTATAGGAGTTGGTGAATCATGCAAACCAGCTACAAGCTCAAGTTGCCTCCCAGTTGCCAAGGCTTTCCAATTAGGAACAGGCCAAGGACCTGCCCAGTTGCTCTTCCTGATGCATCCTCAGATGACATCAAAACATACCTGACAGATTTTAAGCGCACTGTCGCCCGGCAGCACTGGCCACAACGTGAATGGGCACAGCTGCTAGCACCATTACTGGCTGCAGAGACACAATGGACCTATTATGATATGGAGGAGCACACCACTGCAGATTACCCCACACTCAAAAGTGAAATCTTGGTCTGCTATAGACTCACACCAGTCTTGTAGGCATAGTGCTGCTTGGAGTGGCGCTTTGATCCTTAACGGCCAGCATTTGCAATAACTGTCTTATATAACCTAATGAAGACAGTTAAAAAAAGGGGAAGTCATTTAATAATTTTAGATTTATAGGCTGAATAATCTACATGGACTGAGAATTCTGAGTTTCTTAAAGAGTAACTGGGCTTCTTTCATTATAAAAAACATGATAAATCTGTTCAAGAAAATAACAATTGAGAGATACTGCATTTACAACAATTTCATTTAGTTATAGCATTGTAAATCTTATAAATGTCAGTTTTATACCAAAGTCATTTTTGTTGCAAAATGTAATGTGCTACACTTAAGTTGAAGCTAAAATATTTCATTATAACATAATAAAAATTGTTACCTGGAAAAGGCAAAAGCTAAAGATATTTAGGTAGATAAAACTATATGTCATTTTACTTTCATGTAAAAAAGGTAATGAAAAAGGGGTTGACAGGGAAAAAAGGGTGAAATGGGAAGTAAGTAAGTATACTGCATTCCATGGAAGGGAAATATATGTGGGTACAAGTAGAGGGTGGCCAGTGCAAATTAGAAGGAGATCTGAATGCTACCTGTTTGACAACGTGCAGCATGTCTTGTGAGACCATGAGAATTATGTCAACTGTATTGCCCCTTTAAAGGTAAAGACTAGAAAAAGGCCAGGCCTATCTGTTTAACCTATAAAGTGGTAGTGTACAGCCCATTATGGAAAGGAGCAAAGCAGTGTTTTCTTTTTCTGAGAGAAAGCCAAGAAACTGCCAAAGAGAAGTGGCCCTTTAATGGATACAGAATTCACTGGAGTGCAGTGGTTTTAAGACGATACAGGTCTGTTCAGACCCAAGACTTGATTCTGGTTTAAGGCAGAAATGACTCCAGCAGGATATTTAAACCTGTTTCATTGGTCCATTCAGTCTATGGTCAGAAAGTGAGCTAGGGCAAGGAATCCATGATGTCAGAATTGCATGGGAGAAAAAGACAGAAGGTAGCTGAACAACTGGCATCTACTGCTTACGGAAAAGCAATGGCTGCAAATTCCGAATGCATATATAGATTGAATACTTCAAAACCTAGGACTGACATCGTGCGTTTTGAACAATTACAATTTAAATTACATATAATGTTACTTCTCAGACAGAAACGAGTTTATATTTGAAAATAACCATATTAATATTTTCTCACCCTCAACAGCTGCTAAACGTGCTGCAGTTTACAACATTAAACAGCACTTATGGAAAGCTGAGATCAGACAGAGCCTCTTATACCCTGCCAGGCTGAAAGTGGACATTCAAGGTAAGCTCTACAGAGGAAGCAGAAAAATAGCACAAAAAACTGACGTTTTTGAAATACAATCATGACTGGCATCCAGTCCTGGCATGGCAAAGAAGATCATACCTGCTATTTGATCAGCTTGCAGTGATACTGGTACCATAATTATATATCCTATTTCCTTCTCAGCTACTGCTTGTTTACAGTTTAACTACAATTATATGTGTGTGTGTATGTATGTATGTATGTATGTGCTAATTTTTTTTGGGACTGTTTAACATCATTCCCTGGGTTTACTCTCTGAAGACTGTTTAAGATTTTATTTTATGCTTATAGTATTTGGACTGTAATTTTCAATAGATATCACTATTTTAATTCTTATACGCCACTGCTGGGGGGTTTGGTTTGTTTTGGATGTGCTCTGTCTCTAGGTATGTCAAAGGACTGGGACTTCATGATGTGTGGTCTAGTCTCACTCTGGGAAGCAAACTGGGAGTCAGGGGGACGGGAGGGGGACGGGGGAGAAAGAGAGCAAGCTATTTTTAATCTATCCTTTTAATTCTTATAATTATAAGTGCCAATGTAACAATAAGATTCATAGCAATAACTCCTGGAAAAATTGGAAAGCTTTCTTATCTTAAATTAAGACTACAAAATGACAGCAAAAGCTTGGAACCAAAGTCTCCATGACCAAACAGTTAACTTTGCGAGCTGGAATATTACAGGTCTCAATCATGAATTAAAGACAAAAAAAAATGTATTTTTACAGGAGACCCACTTATTAAGCAAGGATCAGTTTCAGCTAAACAGAGACTGGACTGGCCAAATATTCCATTATAGCTTAAAGAAGAAAACTAGAGGTGTGGGAATTCTTTTACATAGAACAATATCATTTGTAGTATCAGATATAGTATCTGATATTGAAGGGAGCTATGTGATCGTCATGGCCAATATATTTAACTGTAAAGTGATTTTGATAAATATATACGCACCCAATGTGGATGATAGGGACTTCATCCAAAACGTATTTGCATCATTTCCCAATGTGAACTCATATAATTATAATGGCTGGGGACTTTAATTGTGTTTTAAATCCAAACCTAGATAGGTCTCCTGCCACAAGGGCAATGATATCTAACATTGCAAAAACGATTACACAGTTTGTAATTAATCACAAATTATCAGACCCCTGGAGATTTATAAACCCAAAATCAAGAGCATATTCCTTTTATTCACCAGTGCATCACTGCTACTCAAGAATTGATTATTTCTTTATAGATAACAATTTATTGCCTACAATTAAATCTTGTAAGTGCGACGCTATTGTTATCTCCAACCATGCTCCTTTGATCATGGAGCGCAAATCAATATGCCCCACATACTCATCAAACAACTGCCATCTTAACCCACTTTTAATAGCACATTAGAACTGTACAAAATTTATATTTGAACAAATCAATTTTTTTAGAGACAAATACAGCCTCAGATATCTCTGCAGGAATACTCTGGAAAACTCTGAAGGCTTTCTTAAGAGAAGAGGTTATCTCCTATCTTTCCCATAAAAGTAAATTGGAAACCAAGAAGGTATCAGAGCTAACGAGTGAAATTACCAGAATAGATCAATAACATGCCAGGTATCCAAATGAGGCACATCATAGGGAAAGACAGGCTCTGCATTCAGAACTCATTCTCTTGACAATGAAAGAAACAGAGCAGCTTATTTTTAAATCAACACATCATTACTATGAACATGGAGAGAAAGCTAATAAGATATTAGCTCAACAAATCCACGAGCAGGAAGTTTGCAGTGCAATCCCAGCAATTACCAACATAAACAGAGACAAAATCATTGGCCATAAAAACATAATGCACACATTTAGAAAATACTACATGTCCTTATACTCTACACAGTTTAAAGAAGACAAGAAACAATCTAATGCGTTTTTGGACGCATCACAGATACCACAACTAGATACTCTCAGTGCAGAGGACTTGAATAAACCTCTGGCACTATCAGAATTACTAGATGCTATAAACTGACTTCAGATTAGGAAACCAGCAGGCCCTGATGGCTACCCTGCTGAATTTTATAAAAAAATTCTCAACTAACATTTACAGAAGCTAGAGATAATAAAATTCTGCCTGTAACTTTTCACCAAGCATTAATTACTGTATTTCCTAAGCAAAATAACTTATTACAATTTGCATGATACAGACCAATCTCACTGATTAATAATGATGTTAAGATACTCTCCAAAGTCCTAGCTAGAAGGATTGAGAAAGTGCTTCCTTCGGTAATATCACAAGACTAAACTGGATTTATTAAAGGCAGACAGCTTCCAATCTTGAAAGCCTGTTTAATGTAATATACAGTAATCCCTCGCTATATCGCGCTTCAACTTTCGCGGCTTCACTCTATCGCGGATTTTATATGAAAGCATAACTAAATATATAACGCGGATTTTTCGCTGCTTCGCGGGTTCTGCGGACAATGTGTCTTTTTACTTCCTGTACATGCTTCCTCAGTTGGTTTGCCCAGTTGATTTCATACAAGGGACGCTATTGGCGGATGGCTGAGAAGCTAACCAATCAGAGCACGCAGTTAAGTTCTCCTGACTGAGAAGCTAACCAATCAGAGCACGCAGTTGAGTTCCTGCGTGCTGAATGCAGTGTTAACCAGGAAGTCTCGTCTCGCTCATTCAGCTTCAACGTGTTTCGCTGTGTAAAGAGTTGTCCTCTTTTGTGTTTATCTTTGTGCATAGTCAAGCCCTTCATTATGGCTTCAAAACAATCTGCTACTGCTTCAGGGGCTGTGCCCAAGCGCAAGAAGAAGATGTTAACGATTGCCGAAAAGGTAAACGTTTTGGATTTGTTGAAGGCTACGATTCTTTTTATTTAAAAAGTAGGAAAGGAATATAAGATCTACGGCCGCAGTGTCCTTTTAACCAGGGTGCAAAACGAGTTGTAAGTGGATGTAATAAGGCAGTAGTCTGGATGGAATCTGCTTTAGGGATTTGGATTGAAGACTGCCAGAAGAAGAACAGCAGTGCTACACAATCGCCTGAAGTGGCTCCTTTACAAGGGCTGTAACGCTCTCCTTTGTTGTGCAGTAAAATTAAACTCATTGTTATCGGACAAGTCATCGTGTCATTGTTGGTGAGTAACCATAATTAATTTTCTTCTTACAGTGCTTAGTATATGTACGTACGTTTAGTGTCACTGTACACACATTTACTGTATACTATTTTTCTTGCATTGTACGTATTTATTGCTGGTGGCCTGTCTATCGTAATGGCTGTAACATCTGTGATATTGGAGACACTCAATATCTTTAAAATAATATTTAGGTTTTACTGTATATAAACAGTGTGTTTATATACATAATTTCAATGAATTTTACCTAATATCTAAGAGAATACAAAGGAATTATGCTCTATAACTCTGCGGGGAATAATTATAAACAGTGTGGGAGAGTTTATAAGGGCTTAAAATATATAAAAATAACCATACAAACATATGGTTTCTACTTCGCGGATTTTCACCTATCGCGGGGGGGTCTGGAACGCAACCCCCGCGATCGAGGAGGGATTACTGTATTCGCCCACAAAGTCTAACACTTCGGAGATATTATTATTGCTGGATGCAGAAAAAAACATTTGTTATGGTTGAATGGAACTACCTTTTCACTACATTGGGGAAATTTGAGTTTGGCCCGAACATTTGTGCATGGATCAAACTACTGTATACCAGTCCATATTAACAAAAGTCTATGTATTAACCTTATTTCAGACTCCTTCAAACTAGAATGCGGTACTAGACAAGGATGCCTCTTGTCACCACTGCTTTTTGCAATTGCCAATGAGCCACTGGCAGTTCATTGTTGAAATGCTTATGAGATGAAATGGATTATTAAAGAAGGACTTGCAGATTACTATATGCAGATAATATGGTGCTATATCTATCAGATCCACAAAATACTGGTCTCAGAATTAACATGAATAAAAGTGTGCTCTTTTCAGTGAACTCTCAAGCACAAAATATTAAGTTTGACACCTTCCCTTTAATTATCACAGATCAGTTTAAATACCTAGGAGTAAACACCACAGGTAAACATAAAGCTCTTTATTAACAAAATTTTGATGTCTGCATGGAATAAATTAAGCAACACTTGCATAGTTGGTCTACCCTTCATCTCACTTTAGCTGGAAGAATTAACACTGTCAAGATGAATATCTTTCCTAAGCTTCTTTTTCTATTTCAAAATATTCCAGTAATAATCAATAAACGATTTATTAAGAAGTTAGATTCAATCCTAACCTCATTTATCTGGAATTCAAAACATCCACGTATCCAAAGGGTGACCCTACAAAGACCTAAGGCAGAAGATGGCATGGCTCTACCTCACTTTAAATGTTATTACTGGGCAGCAAATATACAAGCTATAAAAACCTGGACACTGACACAAATAAATTAACTTACACAGGCTTGGTCCGCAATAGAAATACAATCCTGCATTACTTCTTTATATTCCTTGCTTTGTACCCCAGTAAGTACAAGTTATCACCAATATACTAACAACCCAATTGTTCTTAATTCACTCAGAATATGGAACCAATGTAGGAAGTACTTCAAGATAGAGAAGCTTTTATCTGTGGCACCTCTGCACAATAACCATATTTTTCCACCTTGTCAAACGTATGCAGTTTTTATTGTCTGGAAAAAATTCAGGATTAAATCACTTAGAGATCTGTACAGTGTGACAATCAAGAGTCCAAGACATCATAAAGGTTTGGGGCAGCCACCCGTATATTGTTTTTCCCAGCTGCAAAAGGTTTGAAATAAGTAGCACAATGTGCATATAACAGGGTCCAAAACAGAACTGACTATAGTAGCCCAAGATGGAGGCTTTAAAGGCCTGTAGAGAAACTTATGTCGTCAAAATGGCCAGAAACAGAAGTGACGTCAACAAAGGGGCCAGCTTCGGGAGTGATGTCAGCAAAAGGGCCGGCTCCGGAAGTGACGTCAGGAAAGGGGCCGACTCCGGAAGTGATGTCTTCTGAGGCACCGGAAACTTGTAGGATTTCCCGAGAAAGGTCTGTAGGGAACTGAGAAAGACAGTCAGCGCAATCTGCTGTTCCCTGGTCGGATGTTTTATTACACTTACTCAGACCCTTTAACTGCCTCCTACTCGCATTTGTGTGACAACATAGACAACATTTTTGCATCCTATGAACAATTACACTCCAAATTTAACTTTCCAGCAACATATTTTTTCACTACCTCAAAATAAGAAACTTTGTTAAAAAAACCTGCCCAATTTTCCTCACCTCCCACCAGCCTCTATTCCAGAAAAAATATTGATCAGTCTTGAGGACTCAGACAGCATTTCTATACTATATAAAAACTTTTTACAGTCCCTCCCTTTCATAGATCCCAGAGTACAGTGGGAAAAGGATCTCTTACTTAACATTTCACAAAAGAAATGGAAGGCAGCCATGCACAGAATTCACTCTAGCTCCATATGCACAAAGCATACAATTATTCAACTTAATATTATATATCGAGCGCATCTGTCTTGTTTAAAATTGTCCAAAGTGTTTCCAGGGCAAGATCCAACCTGCGAACGTTGCAATCAAGTTCCAGCCTCATTGTGCAATATGTTTTGGATGTACACCAAATTAACATAATTCTGGGCCAAAATCTTTAAATGCCTTTCAGAAAGCCTTGGAGTCACAATTCCTCCTAATCCACTAACAGCTGTGTTTGGGGTACTTCCAGATGGGCTTAAAGTGGAGAAGGACAAGCAAACTGTAATTGCCTTTACTTTACTATTGGCACTTAGACTTATCTTGATTAACTAGAAGAACCCTAACCCACCTCTTTTAAGTCAGTGGATAATTGATGTTCTATGCTATTTGAAATTAGAAAAAATCTAATTCTCACTTAGTGGATCTGTACAAAACTTTTTCAAAACCTCGCAGGATCTAACCAGTAACATTTTAGAATAATCATTTAAATAGATGAAGCTGATTCTCTTCCCTTTTTTAAATTTTATTTATTTATTTATTTATTTTTACTACTATTAAAATTTTATTCTGTTGGCCTAGCTCTCTTTCTCATGGGTGGGGGTTGATTTGTTTCAAACCTAGTTTTGTAAAACTTGACTTGCTTTTCTGGAATGTTATTTGATTTTAATAAATTCAATAAAATGTTAAAAAAAATGTGGTTCAGTAACGTGTTCTCCCTTTTCTCCGTCTATTCTGTCCTGTAACACCATGGAAAACTCTCCTGTTTTGGAACTGGAATCTCCATCAATTAAGTTGTTCAAAAGATGTTAAATTCAGTACTACTTTCAAAATGGCCACCTCTTTCAGAGGGATGAAAAAGCAGGCTAACAAAGTCTACAACAAACTTCCTCTAGAATTTGGAATACCCCGAAAAGTAGTGATGGACAGAGTGAAGCCTCACGAAGCATCAAAACGTTTGAAGCAACTGTGTCGGAAATTGTATCGAAGCTTTAAAGCATTTGACACTCACCTCTCTAGTGACACCTGGCCATTTTCATTAACGTTACACAAACTCATGATCCATTTCAATGACGTCTGTTAAAACTCTCATTGCTTCTACTTTTTCACTGCTACAGACTGGCAATGAAGAGAAGCGTTCATCAGTGGCTTCTAGTGTCTGATGTCTAAAAATATATATATATATACAGGTAGTCTCCAGGTTTCGGACATCCAACCTACAACTTACGAATGAGGCCACAGCTGCGATGCATGCACCTCAGTAACTGCCGCTCCGTCATCTTTGGCCTGGGGATGCTGCAAGCGATGGCTGGAGGGGGGCGATTTTGCTGGTCGCGCAGTGTAGTGTCCCTCAGGCGGCTCCTGGCGGCAAGCGGTGACCCATGGTCCATAGTCACCAGGGACACAGCTATCGCTCGTGTGCCTTGAGCAGACATGCACAATGGGATTGCATCATGACGTGAACTTCAAAGCCTCGGGCAGACATGCGCAGTGGGATTGCATCATGACACGAGCTTCGAAGCACTGAGCAGACATGCGCACTGGTTACTGAATCTTTGTGAAGCCTCAACACACTCAAAGGCATTGACCTCTTTATTTCTGAGCGTCTATCTGACACTTAACTCTCTAGTTATATTTTGTAATTCGTATTGACATTACACACTTCAGTTGATATAGTTAAGTGACAGCCTGAAACTACAATTCATGTAGTTGCTGAAAATTCATTATTGTTATTGTGGATTGCTGTGATTTCCTTTGTCTGATACATAGTGTCAAAGATATATTGACACTATTAGGTAAATCGTGCATCCTTTTTATGGAATGCTTAATTTTGTTCAAAACCATACATCATATAGTATACATCTATAAATATAATTTTTTCGTCTTCATTAGGAGAATACAACAATGGTACTCTCGCGTCAATTAAACCAATTTAACGTGCATATGTCAAACAGGATATGTCTACATCAGGTGCAGTAAGAACAGTAGTAGTAGTTCAGTTGTGCGGAGCTCATTAATTATCCCGATTACATGGCTCAGTGGTATTGCAACTGTCTCTCAGTAAAAACACCAGGGGTTCACATCGTTGATCCTCCTCTTGTGAAAGGTTTTTTTTTAATTCCTCCATTTAACAAAACTTGGACAGATAGAGAGCGAATCAAACTATTGAGTGAAGTACAACAGGTGGCCTACCTAGTTCTTAAATTGATATTGAAATACACACACAAGCCTCCTAAATTATTTATTGAAATACCTATGTTTACAGTGTCCGTTTTAGGAAGTCGTAGTTTTTACTTGTTCCCGTTACTAAGAATTATAATTTCTCAGTGTCACATATTATTTGTTACTACTCGCGAGTCCCACATCATTGAGATTCTGTTTTATATTCTGTATAAGCAAACATTTTAAAAGGAGCATTAATTGAACTGACTATAGCAGACTTGTCATCTTCTTAAAATGACTTTATTGATTTGATATTGACAATTAATCATAACGTCAAAAATCAAGGAGGATATGAGTTTGCATGGACTGTGCTGTTTCTTTTTTCTCGTGATATCGTGTCAGTAGAAACTGTGTCACGTTAACAATGCATTCTGTCCTAAATGGCAGCGCACACACCTTTTTATATTTTCTAAAGGCCAATGTGTCTCAATTTGCTCATTAAAATATTTTGACAGTGTATTTTAATGAGAATGATTATAAACATATTACCCATGTTCATTTCCCATGTAGATATATAATGTTTGGTGAGAATAAATAAAAAAGTAACAACACATATAATAGTTATACATTGTTGTTTATGATTAACAAAATTCTTCGTTTATCTGAAATGTTCTACTTATACAGTTGATTTATTCCACTTCTGAAGGTGTACATTGTCGGTATTCTCCATTGCATTTGCCTCCAGTGTAACGTGTGCCAGTGCAACTGAGGGATGGCAGACGAGCTCACGAAATGGGTGACAAGGCATATTTTCACCCTGATGCCCAGGCTGTTGTCTTGAATATTCCCATCATGTGCTCATTCCTGCCAGTTTACTATTATAATTGGACACGTATGTAGAGGAAATGTGAGTCTTATTTTATGTCTATGAAAGGAAGGATGGTAAAGCCTTGAATGAAACTGAGTGTTGATGCTTTGGGTAAAAAGACAGGTTAAGAAGCAGGGAACTTTAAATGTGACAGTGACAGCGGGGGATTGTGTAACTGGAAGATAGTTTAAGAATACAGAAACGATAAAAGCATAGTCTTTCAATAATTCTATTTATGTCAATGATTTACTCTGTTGTGCTGCAGTATGGAAAATTAATTATTTACCCCCCACCACAGCCTTTGATAAGATGCATTCACAAGGAAAGGATGTTGCTGACAATGTCAGGTGTTTTTTTGAAAGTTTGGCTCCAGATGTGCTTATTCAGCTGTTCATTCTCATCAGTACTTGAGTGATCATTATGTCCACCTCTGGATGAATTCGCAAAGTTTCTTTACAACTTTTTTGTCTCATTAACACAGAAATCTAGGGGCTTTCGGAAAATTGCAGAAGACACTGTTGATGGGGCTGAAAGACAGTTGTGATTAGTTATGCAGCACACGCCTTTACTCACATTGCTTTTTGGAAATCAATAATACAAATCAGTTACAGATCTGGGAATCACTGAATAGTAAAAATGCTTAATGAGGAGTGTCTTGCGGATATACTGGTGTAATGACCATGTTGGCTTTAGTGAAGCGTTTCTTAGCCTCTTTGATATGATCAACATGGGATAGAATAGATTCTGGATTGTTATAATACGTGTTATGGAAAATATGCTCATCAGTTTGTTACAGATTATAGATGGACACGATTCCACACCAAGGAAAAGGGTACCCCGTGTAAATCATTCATGTCTCCAAAATATATTTGTTAACTTACAGACAAGTACTACATAACTGTTTTATACAAAATACTTATTTTAACATACACGAGCCCCAATTAAGATATGGACTCGCGTCAGAACACCTTACCGCTTTAGCAGGGACAACTGCTTTTACGCTTTGAGCCAAAGCAATTCAGCAGATGAGTGAGTGACCAAATTGACTGTTGACTGTGCAGATATCAATGACGCAATTACGCTAGTGTGCCTCAAAATCACGTGATGGGCGCCAGTGCTTCGAAAGCTTGACATAGTGTCGAAACCTCAGGATTAAGCGGCCCATCACTACCGAAAAGCAAACATTGTAGGAAGCATTTCTAGGTGAGGTGTTTATTGTTACTCCACCTGCATCAATTATATCCTCAGCATCTTACCAGATAAAAACATTACATTTATGTATGCTTAATAAGCTACTACATAGTGTGAATGTTTTGGGGAAATCTGTCTCATGCAAAAGTAAATATACCACACTCTGTGTGTATGTATAGGATTAGGACAAGGGCACAAACATCTAACTGCTAAGATGCAGGAGAACTGCATGATCAAATTTGCATTGTTACATAGTGCAATGGCCACCGTCCAAGTAAATATATACTGTATTCTTGAATCAGGCCTTGGAAGAGCTCCATTTACTAAAAACCGCTAGGAAAGGTTGAGCAAATTACACCAACCTGACTCAGAGATGCAACAAATGTATCATTCATCCACTGGAGGGGATACCACTCCTTCTACATAATGTTATTAAGCCACTTATTTTTCTTACTGTGGGCAATGAGGGCAGCTAGATTATTTGGTCACTTTCAGGGGCTTTTTCTTTCAGCCGAGCAGGCTTTTTTACCCATTTTACCCACTTAGAGAGATGTAGTTAGACTTGGCATTCCCCATATTAATTGCATGCTGCAATAAGTTTAGTTCAAGAGCACACCTCATCACATGCAGCAGACAAGGAATTCTACTAACACAAGAATTTTAATTGCTTCAGGCTGATCCATATGGCAATGGTCGTTATCTTTCCACTCTTATTGTGGATATAGCAGCTAAGGGTTATCTAGAATTTCGATGTAATTGGCAAGCTACCAAAAGTGAGTGTTTATTCTCTATCATGTTTCTTAATCTGTAGATATTTCTTTTTATTTTTTTTGCAGGAACTCTGCTCCATACTGCTAAGCTGCCCCTTAATACTACTCCACAGGTTTTATAAAACATCTCGCAAGAAAACCCTTTGCTTAACCCAGTCACAGGGACAAAAACATGAGGGTAGGGAATCCACTGTTAATAGACCTGGTGTTAGCTCACAAGAAGAGCTTTTTTTTCTGCCTAAACTGCTTTACCTCAAAATGTTCTAATTACATAAACTAAAATCTGCCACAGATGCTGAAAAACTACTAAGGTTAAATTTTTAATAGTTATGTATCATGTCATTGAAAAGGACAGACTATATTCACCAGAATAAAAAACATATCAGAAATCATTAATTCTCTCCAAAATGCAGTACTCTCCAATTAATCCCTCAGAGGTTGGTCAAAGCTCACAATGTTCAAGGTGCTCTTGAAATATGTATAACTACAGATCTTCCTTTTTGTGAAAATCTCATTACTTCTCTGAAGTTTTAAAATACATAGATAAAATCAATGTTAAAACTCCCTGAGCTGGATGAAAGTTAACTGTGATGAATTTTTGAGAGCAGCTATTTATCTGCTACTAATTAGCTGGATAATTCAGTTGTAAGATTAATTAGGGCAGATACTACATTAATGCAACACTTTTTCACCCCTGTTCCAGTTCAGAGTCCCATCAGTATCAGGTTCAAAGCAGGAGTCAATCTTGCTCAAAGTATCAGTTGTCGTCCTACACAAATATAAGAGCCCAATGAATTGGGGATACAGGAAGAAAATTGTAGCACTTGGAAGAAAACACAAAGAGAATCTGAAACACACAAGTGAAAATGAATGTGAGTTCCAATTCAAGCAAGCTCAGTCCATGGCGTGGAGCACTAACTGCTGTACCACTGTACTGCACTAGGGAAATACTATACTTCAAAATTTAAATAAATAAAATGTATTTTATGTTTTTGAATCTGCTTAACCAGTTAATAGGTTTGAGAAGAGTTGGAACTAATTGTAACAAGACCCTCTCAAATAAATAAAATAAATCACTAGCTCTTTAAAATTGCCAGACCAAAGTTGGTTCCTCACTTGAGGATGTTAGTAATTTACTCAGGCATGGGTTGCAGCTACAGCAGTGCCAAAGGGTGCTTCATGCATATTTAAGAAGTTGACTGAAATGTATTGATTGTTTTACAAATACTTAACTTTTGTAGAAGACACCATTTCTACGCTTTCATGTTTAATATTGCTGTACTGTGATCTATTAATAAGGCCAAATGGGAAACGTTTTGTCGAAGTCTTACAAAGCCTCTGGAGAAAATGATAAAGTTTGAAATAAAATAAGATAAGCATTTATAGGGAGATAATGTGTAAAAAGAGAAAGTATTTTTTGTAATGCTTTATTTTATATTTATGTTCCCTATATAATTGATGTTAACTGTATTGCCAAATATTAACATATTTGTGCTACTTTGAACTATGTAAAGTGTTTATGACTGCAAAATCCTCTGAATATATAATTTGCATATTGATGGGCACTATGGCTATAAAATTCAATAACTGGATTGCATATATCTGAACTGAATTTACATCCACTTCTCCTTGGTAGGAAATTCAGTTTTGTTCTTTTTTATTTTTCTTATTGAAAGATATTTGTATCTGTGTTGCTAAATAAACAATGAAGCTCATCACATACAGTATATATACTGTCAGAAATGGTGCTGTGTAACACTGGAGCACCTTGGGGAACAGTCCTGTCACCCTTCCTGTTCCCCCTCTACACAATAGATTTCCAGCACAATACCAGTGTTTGCCATCTACAGAAAGTTTCAGATGACTCGTCCATCATAGGCTGCATTAATAATGGAGACGAATACAGGAAGACTTTGTCTTGTGGTGCAAGGACAACAACCTGCAACTCAACATTATCATGACAGACGAGCTGGTGGTGCACTTCAGGCATGCCAAAGAGTCTCTGAGACAAGTCACCATCCAGGGGTAGAAGTGGTGCAGGGATACAAATACCTAGGGGTCCACATAAACAACAAAGTAGACTGGTTTGACAACACAGTGGCTCTGTATAAGAAGAACCAGAGCAGACTGTACTTTCTAAGCATAGTCAGATCTCTAAATGTGTGCAGCAAGCTACTTGAAATGTTCTATCAGTCCATAGTAACCAGTATGGTGCTCTACGCTATGGTATCCTCAAAAAGCAAATTCAGCTCAAAAGAAGCACAATGCCCGAATAAACTTATCAGGAAAGTCTGTTCTGTCACAGGGCAAACCCTGGGCACACTGAAAGCTGTTATGGAAAAGAGAACAGTGACAAAATTAGATGCCCTCCATCCCTTCCAGAAGGCAGTTTCTTGGAGCACTTTTAGCCACAGGCTCATTCCACCATGGTGTGCTAAGAAATGAGTCTGGGGGTCTTTACTGTCCACTTCTATCAGGCATTTTAATGCTTCCTCCTGGGGCACTTGTTAAGTTTATTTTGAAATACAATTTTGAAATATCTGAACAAAATTAATGTATTTATTTATTTGTTTATTTATTTACATATCAATGGATTAATTGGCTGTATTATTTGTCCTGTGTGTCTGTACCCTTGTTTTTATGTTTCTGCTGCTGTATGCGTGTGGTATTAATAAATCTTATTTAATCTAATCTAATCTAATATATACAGTACAGGCCAAAAGTTTGGACACACCTCCTCATTCAATGTGTTTTCTTTATTTTCATGACCATTTACAGCACTCCATCACTCTCCTTCTTGGTCAAATAGCCCTTACACAGCCTGGAGGTGTTTTTGGGGTCATTGTCCTGTTGAAAAATAAATGATCGTCTAACTAACCTGACTTCTGCACAACACAACTGCTGGTCCCAACCCCATTGATAAAGCAAGAAATTCCACTAAATAACCCTGATAAGGCACACCTGTGAAGTGAAAACCATTTCAGGTGACTACCTGTTGAAGCTCATCGAGAGAATGCCAAGAGTGTGCAAAGCAGTAATCAGAGCAAAGGGTGGCTATTTTGAAGAAACTAGAATATAAAACATGTTTTCAGTTATTTCACCTTTTTTTGTTAAGTACATAACTCCACATGTGTTCATTCATAGTTTTGATGCCTTCAGTCATGAAAATAAAGAAAACACATTGAATGAGGAGGTGTGTCCAAACTTTTGGCCTGTACTGTATATAAATTATGAAGAGCTGTTCAGGAAAAACAGGCCTGGATGTTCACTAGTAAACTTAAGACAGGTCTGCACCTGTGCCTTCTTGAGCAGGGGGGCCTTGCAGGCGCTGCAAGATTTCAATCCATTATGGCATAGTATGTTACCTATGGTGTTCGTGGTGACTGTGGTCCCAACTGCCTTCAGAAAATTAACAAGCTCCAACCGTGTAGTTTTGGGTTGATCCCTCACCTTTCTAATGATCAGTATCATCCAATGAGGCAAGATCTTGCATGGAGCTCCAAACAGAAGGCGATTGATGGTCATTTTATATTTCTTCTATTTCTGAAAAATCCCACAGTTGTCATCTTCTCATCAGATTTTTGCTGATGGTATTGTAGCTCATTCCAGCCTTGTTCAGGTCTACAGTCTTGTTCCTGACGTCCTTTGA
Source organism: Polypterus bichir lapradei (assembly GCA_026402145.1). Classification (NCBI taxonomy): domain Eukaryota; kingdom Metazoa; phylum Chordata; class Cladistia; order Polypteriformes; family Polypteridae; genus Polypterus; species Polypterus bichir. Next base: position 26,161,722 of record JANRMT010062833.1, on the reverse strand, counting down.
CAGCTCCTTCATCTTGCCCATGGTGGTGAAGAGGTTGGACTGGAGGAAGTTGATTCTGTAGACAGGTGTGCTTTGTACACATAATGAGTTGAGATCAGCAGTATCTGTAATTGATTGATTGATGGATTGATTGTAATCTATATGCCACATGGGCACACAGCCAATCTGTGGGAGCCAGAATTCTGGCTGGGTTGTAAGGGATCAAATACTTATTTCACTCAATGACATGCAAATCAATTTATAACTTTTACGTAATGTGTTTTTCTGGATTTTAGGTTGATATTCTGTCACCATTAAAATGAAACTACCATAAAAATTAGAGACTGTTAATTTCTTAGTAAATGAGTAAACTCACAAATCCAGCAGGGGATCAAATACTGTAAAAGCATCTTCTCTTCCTGAGCTGTACTAGTAATCAATCAACTTAAAACATCAGTTTAAATGTTGCAGAAGCCTAGGATACACCTGTGATGCTTCAGGCCATGTTAATTACTTAATTGCTTGGGAAATGGACATGCATTAAAAGATCAAGGAGTTTGAGTGAAGACATCCATCATATTGACAGCCAGCCAATCAATAGAGTATAATATCACATTACCTTGAAGACTCACCTGGAATTTTAAAATAAATATGGCCCAACTGAAGGACCAACCAGAAGGTGAAAAAACAGCGATGACAAAAAGACAACGTCAGAAAAGGAGACCAAGTGACATACAACTGTTTCATCTGATCGTCAGAGAAAGCCTCTCATAAATAACATCTGTTGCTAAGTCAAAATCTGATCTGGGACAGCTTCCAATCCTTGACATTCTTCTAAAGACTATATATCCAGATTCTGCTATCTGCATTCTCTTTTATACTTTTATACTGGTATCATTTTTCATTACTAAATACCACATTGTTTTCAAATTTCTACTTTGTCTTTATATCTAGAGTGATTGAAATAATAATGAAAATTAAGATACCTATATGAAGAGTAGCCATATTACTTGCACATAGGGTAAGTAACATAACCAAAAGCATTGTGATTTTAATTGTGTCGCAATGACACCTGTATGTTCATTGGAGCTGGTGATAAGTAAGTTCTTAACTAGAGATTCCTATAGTATATTGTGAGACATATTAAGGCTCCATATTTTATTAAAGGATATTTTTGTAAGTAAAGACTTTGTAGGTAAAGACTATTCAATATTGTGAGATGCATTCTCCATTGCCTGTTTAAGGATATCTATGTATGAATGTGAAGGAAATTCTAAGTAGAATAATGTGGTGTGACTGACAACTATGCTTTCATCTGAGACTTTTTGTGAAGGATCCCTATGTGTATGTGTATCTGTATGTGATAATCCTAAGGTGTGATAGTAGACCAACCTAGTAACAGAATTGGGAAGTTCTACAGAAACACACAATAATAAATGGTCATAGGCTATACAAAGCAGAAGGCAAACCACACGTCTGTCTGTGTTGAAGGGGATGCTGTGATGAGGGAGATTAGTTTTAATTTTTTTAAAGTATCATTAATGCATTAAAATGGGTCACAACACATTTTAGCTAATGTGAAAAAGGTTAAACCGCACCTTTATTTATTCAGAGGTCCAGTTTGATTTGTCCTGGTACACTAACTGTCCCTAATCGCACCTGCTCTGGAAAAACTGGAAGATACTTTTCAGTTCTTGCTTTTAATGTGTGGAATGAGTTTCCCGTTACAGTACCATTCAAAATGCTCCCAGTCTGGACATGCTCAGTCATCCCTTTAAGACACACATTTTTACAAACTCTCCTGGGACTGCTTAGACTTTTTACTGCTCAGCTTGCCTCCTCAGTGTCTTTACCTGCACAGACCCAAACATCTGCCAAGCAACTTAGATGTGATGTCTGTTTTTCGTCTAGCTTGAATCTAATTGTAGTACTACACTTCTTGTGCTCATCTTTGAAGCTTACTCCATATTAATTGATAAATTTGTGCTTTCCAACATGCAAACAATAATAATAATATCTCATATCTCAAAATTGTCTCAGTATACATAAGTGTGAGTGTAATATTAATGGACTGCTGCTCTGTTCAAGATTAGTAATTGTTTTGTGCCCTTGCTACGCAGATGCTCTCTAGTCCATCTCTGAACCTGTGTGGTATAAGAAAGACTGGCTATTTTAACAAATAAATAATGAATACGCTTGTACTGTGGAGGGGAGCAGGTGTGAGCAATTGTCTGAGAGGTTAGTGCGAGGTGGTCAGCCGGCCCGGGACCTTAATCAGGTGATTGCACCTGCAGCCGCTCCCCAGCATAGAAAAGGGGAGTGCAGGAACAGGAAAAGAAAGGAGGAAGAAAAAGGAAAAGAAAGGAACAAGAAAAGAGAATTGAGGTTAAAGAAAGGAAGAAAAGAGGTAGGAGTGTGAGAGAGAGTAAGCAGGTATAATGAGAGGAAGCAGGCGGACGGGAGTGGAAGGAGCGTGTGGCCGGCAGCTCCTGTTGAACATCCAAATAGCAGGTTCAACCACTTTACTCAGAAATGTGTGCTTGCTGGGAGGTGCCAGCAGATTGGCAGCAATGAGAGGACAGAGTGCAATTTTGCTGGGTGGAGCCTGAAAAGGCAGCGGTGGGCATGGAGCAGGGCATGGCGTCTCTCCTTAGATGCTGTAGGACTGACAGCGGGGACATGAGCCAGGAGAAGAAGGTTGTCTGTGCTTGCTGGAGAACTTTTCCTCAGACTGCAAGATATGGAGAGGGCAAGCCAAAGAGGAGTCAGATTTTTAAAGGGGCACCAAAGTTCATGGGATTTAAAGGTAGTTTCCTGCTTATATTTTAACCTCATTTTTAATGGATATTCTATTGCTTTAATTTTAACCTCCACTTGGACTTTGTTTTCATGGATCATTTATTTATTATAGGAGGGGCACTGCACTGTTTGAACAGCATTTTGTTTGTTTGTTTGTTTATAATAAAAGCACTGAAGGACGTTTTACCACCCCCTTGCTTGGTGTGTTTGTCCTCATCTGCTCAGCTCATCCCAGTCATGACTTTCGGCAGTGGTAGGTTGAAGAGGCTCCCGGTGGGACCTGGTATGGGGCCAACCTGCCTGTACCAGAATTGTTTGGTTCATTGGATGCCTGAATGAATAACTTGCATCATCTTCTCTGGTTTTGGATGTGAATAACCAATTGGTTTTGCAATGACAATAATTTAAAATTATAAAAAATATATAATGACTTTAGCCTTGGATGGAAACTTGTCCAATTGTCTGTTGTGAGTGCAAAATTAAACTAGTGAAATTAAAAATACAGGTACTTCATTAAGAACTATTTTTAAATAAATTATCTAACATTTCAATTAATCTTGAGGTATCCAAAAATATAGAAAATCAAAACTAAGTGTAATTTTAATTGTAACTTTGGAAATATGAGGAGAAACGTAATTGGCTTTTATTATGTACATACTGATTACCACCACTTTATCACCATTATTCTAATTGCGGTGATTTTTTTAATACACAGAAAACTACATCTTGGTTAGTTTGTAAGACATTATGATTGAGCAATTGATCTGCTGTCTGAAGTTACGTTTCTAAAAGACTGACTCTATGAACTCTCTATGCTGGAAATCAAAACAATAATGAAGTAAAACTGATAATTCAGATACATGATTTTATAAGACCTTCAGCGTGCTCTGTTGAGGATAGGTCTGTTTTTTTATTTAGTGTCAGCAGGATTGATCTTTGTATTTGTGTTGACTATAGGACTTTAAAAATTAGCAATAGTTACCCTTTGACACTTGTTCTCCCGCTTGTGAAAAAATGTAACAGTCCACTGTCTTCAGTAAACTGGGTATTAGAGGTACACTTAATCTCATGCTGGTCAGTATAAATACCTTGCATTGTCTGTTGGCTTGCTAAATTACAGGTTTAATTTAAGGAACCTCTTTTGAGTATCTTTGTAGGATTGTATTTATATTAATTAACTTTTTTTAAAAAGTATTGAAAAATATAATCTTGAATGTGTTAAGGATGTTTAATATAAACTTTATTTTTTGGCATATAAAACTGTCCATAGACTACATAAAACTAAAATTGAGTCATCTTAAATTAAGCAGCTGCAAAGACTACTTGGAGTTACCAATTTGTATAGATTCATTAGACATTTATTTCTTTCAAGGCACATATCACTGCACTGACAAAGAAAGATGTTAAAATTTAATTCATTTCCCAAGGCATAACTGTTTTTTAGGCCTTTAAAGGAAGGGTTTAGTTTAACCCCTTTATTAAAACACTTAAACTTTACTCTTCCATTTTAAGTCAAAGTGACTATATTGGAGGTAATTGGTGGGAATTCTGTCATTTTTAAGGTCTGTTAACACATTTTGCCTTTATATTAAATAGGTGATCTAGTGCTGAGCATAATTATGCTGGAAATCGGATACTCTTAAGTTTTAAACTGGCACTAAAAGCACTGAAGCAGTAGTTTGAGGAGGAAAATCATTTCTACATAAGAAACTCTCCTATTTAAGTTAATCTAAAATACTAAACCCAGATAGGCTAAATTGGAGATTATTTAAGTAAGCTCAGTTTCATCCTCACTTATTGATTAAGCAGCAATAGCATCAAAGCTGATGCATTTTCATGGCACTGCAAATTTAATAACAGCAGCATTGGTAGTGATCTGAATATCTTATCTTAGAAAGTGTTTTCTCCTCTAATTGTTTGTATTGAACAAAAATTAGCAAAGAACTTATAATAATGTTTTCTCCTTGATAGTCTAGTAACAGTATATCAAGTGATTGTCTGGTTGTGATTCATTAGAACATAAAGATACATTACTGATAAAATATTTAGTTAAAACATCACATTTTTTTTATTTATTAAAATCAAATAACACTTCATACAAATAACTCAAGTTTTACAAAAATAGGTTTGAGACAAAATCAACCCCCACCCCTTAAACATCACATTTTAAAATAAAATAAGCAGTCGGTCAAAACCATTTAGTGCTTACTCAGCTGTTTCTTTGCATGTCCTCTGAATGTTCCTAATAAATCATGTTCACATCAGTCAATCAAATTATCAGTAACCTCCTATCTTCTAATGGTTATACAACAATTCTCAAATTTTGTGCCATTTAAGGAGCTACCATCTACAAAGTGAAACACATGCTTAGTTTGTATAGGGTCCTTGTAAATATAGTTTTTGACTGAGGTATTGAGTTTATTTCAATATTGATATCAGATTGAATTACTCTTTTGGGTATCCTCCTGGATTAGACCTGCAGTCTGGGAAGATACGATAAAGTGTGTCTGCAGCAGAAACACCCCAGTAAAAGTTCTCCTTTTAAGTACAAATTTAGGTATAAGCCTTCACCTCTGTCTTTAATTATTGTCTGTTCTTTGGCTCCTGCTGTAAGTGATTTTGTGCATCCTACATGGACTTAATTAAATACTAACTTTCATACAATTTGTTGATTAAAAAAAATGAACAAAACTTTTTTTTTACTTTTATAGCATAGAGTAAGTATAACGTTTCTACACATTTCTTTTAATATAGCTGCTAGGTACTCACCAAAACAACACACTAGACACTGTCCCTGCACAACTTCAAATTGTGCCCTATAGTCTGTTTCAATATTCCCAGCCTTCACATCCAGTCTCACTTGATGAAAACAGCAGTGTTCAACAATGATGGTGCATGACTGTCAGGAATCCAAAGCAGCCATGTCCATCAGTGCTGATTTACTCTCTTATTCTCTGTTTCACTGTCTCTCAATGTCAGCAGCAAGCTCTTCCTTTAATTTGGGGCCAGGCTGGGTTAGAAAGTAGGGAGTCTCTCTATCCGATTAAAATTGAGCAAGCCAGAAACTGCCAAACAGCACTTACATTTTTTCCATTACATGGAAGAAATAAAATAAGTTAAACAAAAACAAAATGATGAGGGTAGAACATAAAAGATGTTACAATATGTAATCAGTGCCGCATTGAAGGTTATTTTTAAATAAAAATACAATTTTAAATGAACAAGGATAATTGTATCACGAAGCGGTAAAATCACACAGTTCTCTTTAGGAAAGCATTTTCTGGTGCTAAAAGATCAGAGGAGGCCTATGAAGGGACATAGGATGCCCCAACGTCTGCGGAGAAAGGTATGCACCTGGATCATGTTCCAAAAATTCTGTTAAATTTTTCTTAGAAAGGCTATGCTTATCTTAAAAAACACATATTTCCATAACATGTCTTTTCATTTTTCTCTGAACAGTCATTCAATATTTCATCTGGACAGGAAATCAAACCAAGTGGTGTACCTGATGATAAGTCAAGTCTTCCGCCATATAAGAAAACTGCCACTCTTTTCTTTATATTAGACATTTTTGTTTACCAAAATATACTTGTTTCATTTTAAAATTATGTTAATGATGGGAATGCTGCCTTCATGTCTTTCTTCATTCATGTTTTTCTCTGGCTTTATACCTTCAAACAAAATGTTTTAAATACAAAAACAAGCATTGTTTTCATTAAGTGAGTCTTTTCTAAGAAAACTTAAATTAGCTACTCCACTCCATTTCTAAGCACACAACACTGCAGCTGTGCGTTTGGTTTATTTTCAATAACTCCCCCAGTTTTGTTTGCAAATAATATGAATCTTTATAAATCTAGTATTTCCATTTTTCTTTATATGTGATATTACTTTTATTGTTGAACCTTATACTTATATATAAAAATAACTAGAATTTAATTGATTATATTCCCATCTCTGTAGATTTTACGTTGTTCATAATTTGAAACAGTGTTGTTTAAGTTTTTCATATTTTTCTGCAATGTTAGAAATTAGTCCATGATATACAGTATATACTGACACCAATATGTCTGTACATGTACAATAGATGTCAAAGTATTACATCTACGTTTTAGACATTTTATAATGAGAAAGGTTCCGGCAAAGAAAGAAAATACTGCCTGTTGGTGAATAACACAGAATAAAACAAATATAATATTTTTGTTTATTAAGTATAGTGGAAATCAATCAAGGCACTTTACAGACAGAGTGATATAATAGATCTCTTTACATTTTTTACTGCTGTAACCAACCAATCACCTTAGAAGATTTGCAGCACTTGTTGTTTAATACCAAGCTGTTTAAGAAGTGCCTCGTCTTGAGGAATTTGTACAGACATCACATTAGGTCTTTCTTAAGGAACTGTGACTAGAGACTATAATCTATCAGTGAGGGACTACTGAGCAATATCTATGATATTAGAAGGCATGCGGATGTACTGGAGGCAGTTGTTCCCAGATTAACAAAGGGTAACACGACCCAGATGAGGGGCATTAGGAGATCATAGAAGGGCTACCTGGTATCCTCAATCATATTTCACAATAACAAGTAGTAAACCATTTTAATTTAACATAAGATTAAGCAATACATTTAGAAGAATGTTTTCTGCAACACTTGTGCTCAGGTTTCATAAACATTTACTTTATATATTGTAGTTGCTGATTAAGAAAATAATGACTATTCTTTTTAACTTTTTTCTTGTGTGGTTCCCATTTGTCAATAAGTATTTATATTTTAACAGTTTTTTCTTTAAATAATAAAATCAATGGATAAAAAAAGCAATTTCAAGTACTGATATTCTGATTTGGGGATTTGTATTTTGGCACAAATGAGTGAACATCATTATTATTGTTCTGCCTGAAGGCAGTTTTACTGTATCTCTGACATTTTCTTTGCCTGTGCTTATCTCTTAATGTCCACATGAGAGTTACTTTATATTTTCATTAAAACATTAATTATTTCATTTATGATATTCCTGATTATTTTTCTCATTTAATTTTCTTAGAACATACATTATGAGAGATCATTTCTTCTCTCGTTTTAAAATGATCTTTGATATTTGTTGTTGTGCTGAATATATTTGTCTACTATATTGATGGCTTTGATCTCAAGGTTGCCAGAATGAAAACACAAATGATAAAATGGCTTCCCCCATTTGACCTTTTTTTTGTCCTTTCTTCTTGCAATTCTGTCTTTGCAAACTAGTATAATTGCCATCAAAGCATAACACATTACCCGGTCTTTGCTGTAAGTCTTCAGTGTCATGTCTGGCTATCCATTACTGCCATAATCACAATTGTCTGCTGTATGACTAAATTAGTAATTAATCTCCTATGTTTCTGGTACACATCCTTTTTTTCCATTATCTTGAATTCCTTTGTTTAGTACCTTTTCCAGATTAAAATGTTTTACTCTGAATTTGCATTTTGTGTTTTATTTGATATTTCTTGGACCCCTGTGTCCATTCAGCCACTCATCTTTAAAACCTGCATACTCTGATTTTAAAGTCATGAAGTGTTAGAATCCATCATTGATGCATTAAGACAGAAACCAACACTAGACCTGCCACTAGTCTCTCACAGGTCTCACACTAAGCCAGTCTGGAGATAGCAGTCAAACTATCCTGCATATCTTTGAGATGTGGAAAAACTTTAAATTAACACAGGAATAATATTTAAACTGACCTGGCCCTAGTTTGAAGTTTGAACCAGAACACTATAGCTGTGAGCCAGCTGCTCTTTATATTTGCTGCCATGCCAACTTACATCAAAAAGGCTCTAAATTAATTAAAAAAAACAAAAACAACTGAGAGACTTTTACCACAGGCATGTCCGGATTGAAAAAAAAAAATCACTCGCAAGAAAGAACAATGAAAGCAACACTTCAAAAGCAACAATAGTGAGCCTAACATCCATCTTGGTACTCTTAGAATTTCTCTAGCTCTAGAAAGTTTTCCTTTTAATTTACAGCAGTGAATGGATGTCTGGAAGTTGCCATGGCTTGTTGCAGTTGATAGTTAACACCAGCTCAAGTGCTGATTGAATTGAAGTGGCTCGCTCAGCTCATTCAATTATTAACTCATGCTCTGCTGCAGTTAAACTCTTTCATGGAGTTTTTGTAAGCATGTTTCCAGGGTAGTGATTACTTAGTATTGTCTCAGACTTGTCTGTTTTCTTTGGTTTTCTTTTATATTAGAGTCCTGCTAGTTTGTTCATTTATGTCCCTTCTATAAATTGAAATGGTGTCCTATTCAATGGATTTACATTATTCAAGATTATCTCTCTCTTGCAACACTAAGGAATACCATATCAAAACCAGACAGACAGTATTTTTTTACTGAATAATGGTGGACTTCTAATCAAATTATCTAGGTTCCATAGACTAACTGGTAAGACATCATGATGTTTGGTGTGTCTGAGGAAATGTAAAAAAAAAAAAAAAATGAAAAAGCTACAATTTTAAATATGTCAAATGTGACAACACATATATCTTTCCACTGCACTATTCAAAATTATTGTGGCAAAGAATTATCTCAAGTAAGACAAATAGGCCAGAATGATAAATCATAGACGGTAATTTGGTTTGTTTCAGATATTGCCAGTATGTAGCATTTTACTAGCATATAATAAACTGTGCCAGTGCTAAACTTTAGCTTAAAGTTAAGGTTTCACTCAGTTTGTAAGTTTAAAGGCAAGGTGTCAAGTTTTTATTGGAAAATCCTGCTTAGTAATTGATTAAAAAGTTTCTAATTTGCAGACAATAATACGGCACATTTCTTTACCATGTGCCCACCCAGAGTCATTTTCGCAACCCAAGCTAGCACAATCATAAGCTATCTGTCCTCTGAATGGCAGCAAAAAAGAAAAAATAAATAATTTGGAAAGACAGTTGACCAAGAGTGCATTCTTACTAGCCACAAACCCAAATATACAACACATTGACAGGAATGACAGTAAAAACAAAAATGAAAATAAATTATTATTGTAAATCAGAAACACAAAACCATAATACTTCAACATTTTGCAATTCACTCTTTCACCCACAATTATGATAACATACCAAGGTGGACACACCAGGCCACAATACACTTAGCCATCTTTTCTAGCTCCTGAGGAATTCCTAGCTTCTCCCCCTCTAGTTAAAAGATTTAGATTTTACATTAAATTTTTTGTTTGATGTCTTTATCCAAGATGGTTTAAAACATCTGAGATTCAATTTTTTATATTTCTTTTGTTTTTCCAACTGGAGCACAGGCATCAAGTGAGTGATTTATTCGTGAACTCCCTTTCAGCAGTACTACACTTGCAGACTGGGTCTGTCTTTACTTTCACTCTTTTACTTGTTTCCATTTACCCTAATAGATCATCTGTACCCTTAAGACAGCAAAGTTATCAATCAACTTCTCAGCTCACAAATAGCAATCGGAGAAAGACACTGATTTAAGCTTTTACTTAAAATTACATTTATTTGCATCAAAAGCAACAGCAGAAAATATAAGCAATAGAAAGAATTATACAATCAGGGTGGGCTTGGGGAGTCTTCATTTAGTCCCAGATAACTGTTCCCAGATGGTCCAGTTCCTTAGCTATGGATTATATGGTATAGTCTTAGTGGTAAAAAAAAGGTTTCTTTCCAGAGAGAGACAGAGAGGGAAAGCTCTTTTCCAAGTGTTCAACAGCAGATTTCAGGCTCCAGATATAGTAAGGCTCCTTTACAAATGTCTATGTCGGAACCTGAACTGTAAGCTCAGTTTTGCAACAAGCAGCAACTGAGCTGAAAAATCTCTTTTTGAACTCTTGTTGAAAAAAGTTTAACAAAAGGCAACAACTCTCCCCCTACCTCATGCTCACAATAACTGCACACACCTGACTTTCATTCTGCTGGTTGGGTGGACAGTTTCACAAAACATGTAAATGCTACTAAATTATTATCATACTAGCTTCAGGTTAATTCCTATGTGAATCAAAAGCTGTTTCTAGCAAACTGGCTAGACAAAACATATTCTTTGGTGGGCCATCTACTTGTTAGTTAATATATCAACAATCCTGTCAGCTTCAGTTTTTTCACGACCATTAAGGTCCTGCTTCACTGTCAAACTATATAAAATACTCTGAATCATGTTTTGCCATCTAGTTTCCCCCTGAATACACTACACTTATGTCCAGCATGGCAAGGCCTTCAGGCTTAGTCCTCTTACCTGAAATCTACCAGCTGCAACGATTAAAGTTTCTCCTATTCAGGTGTGTCTATGGTTGTTTATGTGAAACAAATGTTTCTAATATTTGTGCAGAATTTTTCCTTAATAAGTTTCTAATCATGTCCCTATGTTGAAGAAAGTAGCAGCTAGGATCCAGTATACTAATTCGTTTCACAAATTCAAAAAATGTGATCTTGTCACCACTTATGTTATTTTCTCTTTGCTGAAATTGAAAAGGTTCAACTCTTTCAAACTCTCCTCATACCACACATTTTTTTACATCATGATATGTTTTTTAGTGTCTCAAGTGTCTCAAGACTGCACAGGGACCACTCTGATTGATTTCTAGTTTTCAGTAATTCTAGTTGTTCAAATTTAAAGTTAAAATGATTTGGTGTCATTATGAACAAGTATCATGGGGAAAAAAAGAATCTATTACAAAATACCATAAAAAAGCTCATTTGTGTATTTTTGTGTCCAGCAGGGGGGCGCTCACTCCCTGGGAATGAGTTCTTTGTGATTGCAGCATGTTACCTGAATCTATATAGATATAACATAAAAGATGATACACCTCCCTAGTGATACAGCAATAAGAAATCACATAGGAGAAATAACTTTGCTTAATGTCAGCTTACACTGCAGATAGTACAAAGAAGAATGAAGCCAGTGACAAGACCTAAGGCCTCATGGTGCGTAATGTTGCGTAAGCCCGTTTCCTCGCTCACATCACAATGTATAAAACCTAAACTTGGCGTAAAGACACGCATATTTTCACCTCAGCTAAATCTTTGCAGTACGCAAGTTCTCCGCTCAGTTTTGCAAACTGGCGGCACCCAGCGTCAAAGCAGTGCTTTTGTTCCAGTGTGGTTTCCCTTTCTTTTTTAGATCCACATCCCTATCAAATACACTGAAATTAACCTCATTTTGTTTATTAGTTTATTAGTTTACAGCATCTGATTGTAATTAACCTGTAACAAAATAATGGTCCACGGAATGCCCAGAGTATTTATCCCACTGTATCTGAGTGTGGAATCAAAGCTCTACAGCAGCTGATTGGAAAGAGAATTATCGGTATACAGCATCAAGCACACGCTGCCACAGCCATGCGCTATTTGAACTGCTCTCAAACGACAAATGTTTCAGAGCCTTTCCTGTACTGACCTCGCTGTTCAGAAACAGTTTCATCCCAAGAACTATAAACGCACTCAATCAGTCCATCAAGTGCTCCTTGTAGAACTCTTTGTACTTATAAGTACAATTACCTCACTGTAAACTTGCGATACAGTTATAATATTGCACAACCTGAGTCACTTTATAAAACGCGTATTTACATATGATGACGATATCATTTTTAAGATGGAATGCAGCAAAATATGTTTATTATATTATACAGATAAAATGTTAATATTATTTAAATAATGTGTATTGTTAATAATTAAACATGTGAGGACACGGTGGCACAGCGCTAGCGACGAGCTGGTGCCCTGTTCAGGGATTGTTCCTACCTTGTGCTGTATTCTTGCTGGGGCTGGCGCGACACTAGAGGGATAGATGGATAGAATAATTAAATATGTACTATGAAGATATTTCAATGTTCCTTAAAATTTTTGAAGAATCTGCGTTCTAAGCTTACAGATGGCTTAACATCTATTACAGAGCTAATTGTGTGGCAATTGGATACTTGTAGAAAGAAAAGGAAGGACGGGAATTGGGGGTTGGTACGTTTGAAAGAGACAGTACTGCTGCAATAAATTATTTCATCAAAGGTCACACACGACACAGCAAGCATCTTGCGTGAGGCAGGAACAATCTCTGGACAGGGCATCAGCTCGCCACTATCACTGCGCCACCGTGTTCCCATGTTTAATAACATGCTTTAACTCTTATCATCGTGAAAATGATATCAAGTATACATCTTAGTATTAAAATTATTCAGAGAACTATAATATCATGAATGTAACAGATTCTGTTCTGTCGGAGGAAGAGAAAGCTTGTTTAAGAAGCACATAGTGATTCACACACATAGAACACATAGAAAAACAAATACAAAACAATGCATTTAAAGTACTACTTTAGTTATGATGGTATTTGAGAAACTAGTAAATTAAACGATTTAACGATGAAGTTTATGATGTTCTACTTTAATGACAAAATAAACTACGTGATTAAAGTGGAAATTTCCATATTAAAGTTAACTTTTCAAGCTTTTTTCCCACTGTGTGCCTATTTTTTTTTCTTTTCTCTGTACCTTAATAAGCTTCCATATGATACTCAGACAGTGGTTTACGACTCACCTTTTCACGGCGACTTTGATATCTGACAACTTCTTTTTTATTTCGGGGACTGCGCGACTTTGTGAACTTGAGCTTTCGAGTTTCTCCGACACTCTGTGTCACCCAATCAACTTCATTTTGTTGTTTATACCACTGTTTAAACCAAACAAATAGTATGTTTTTCCTTGCCTTCACTTGGTATTCGCTGAAATTCTTCTATTTTCCTCTGTGCTTTTGCCATTGTCTTTTCACAGAACGCTGAGCTTAAGGGTTATTTGGATTGATTTGCCTATTCAAAGAGGCGTAATTCGGGGAAGAGTTGGGGAGTGGTGGCAAGTGCATGCATGTGCGTTATTTTTCACGCTGACTGGGATTTATGGAGTGGAAGGATGTGGAAGTTGGCGTACGAATAGATTCATGCATCTGGATTTTTTTGTGCATATGAACATTTCCGCTTTTGTCCGTACACCATGTTTTAGTGTGAATTCTATGCACGGCATTATGCATGAGGCCCCTGGTCCGGGATTGGGGGCCTGAGGAGTTAAGTCTGTAGGTGTCGTCATTGCAGAAACAGAAAGCATTCTCAGGAACAGGTGGTGACATCTTCCAACCATTCGTTGGCTTCAAAGGTGAGCCGGGCAATGTTCCAAGGCTTTATACTTTTTATCCAAGTCCAGGACCCCCTTCAGATGAGCATGCAATTCAAAACAAGGCAACAATTCTCTCCAAATTTGTCTTGACTTAACAGATAAAAATAGTACATGGTTACAGCTTCCCATAGTCTTACTGTACATGGTGTCCATTTGTCCAAGTCCATCTTTTTATCATATTGCTTACCCGGTAGTTCTGTGTGTCAGCTTCACTAATCTGGATACGTGAGTAAAAATCAAAGTGACATATTAAACTTATGCTTACAATGTTGTTGTAAGGATGAGGGTTGTGGATAATCAGACTTTTCAAATGTATGTATCTCTTCCTCCTTGATGTAAAAATATTAATTGGTGGGTCAACTACTTATTTATTAATATATCAAAAAACCTGTCAGGTTCAGTATTTTCATGACCATTAATGAACATGACACATAGTATATTCATGAAAATATTCTGAACCTCATCTCAATAGGTTTTTAGGAAACAGTCATGAAGAAGCATCCATGCATCAAAAAAGACCCTCACAAATTCAGATGCAGTTTTGAATTGCCAATTAAACTAACCAGCACAATTTTGAATAGTGTGAGAAAGCCAAAATAATAGCAATAACTCATGCAGATATCACAGGAGGGTTTTTAACTCAGACCTTTGCTGCTGTAAATATCAAACATTTGCCACTATGTACAAGGTTGGCCAAAAATTAACATTTTTTATTTTATGAATAATATTGATAGAGTACTTTTAAATGCAGGTAAAGCAAGGGCTTTAATTAGCCTCTTTTTCATGTATATTACAGTTTTTGATTTACTCTTTTTTAAATATTACATGTGCTTAACATTTTTGTGTTTGTTTCTTCAATAATTCATGCTATTACTGTTGATTATTTATAACTGCTATTCTTCAAATGGTTTAATTATTTATTGTCACCTGATATTGATATAGTAAAGTACATTCGTAATCGACTTCTTGGGATGCTCCTGTTTTATTACTTCAAAAAATCAATGGACTGAAGAGAGTTTTGACATCTTCTACTGACAATTGTGGGTCATGCCCCAGATGATTATCCTTTTCTCTCCACCTACTGGCAAAAGTATGTTATGAACATTATTGACTTGTACTGAGAAGAATGACTCAAATAACACAAATAAAAATTTCCATATTACAGTTATATTCTCCAGTGCTAACACAACATTAGATTAAAAAAAAAAAAAAAAAAACTATAAGCACTCCCTCGGTTTCTTTTATATTTTCCTGTTCTTTTTTTTAAATTCATTATATTGCTAGTTATGTTGCTGGTGGCTTTTCGTTGATTATAATTTTTACCTGCCAGACAATTCATGTCAGTATCAGTTTTAGCTCTGGCCTGCCACAGAAAATGAACATAGCAATTTTCATTATTTTTGGATGTTCATGAAGTATGGAAAATTACTGGCTTTGTAAACCCTTATCCACATTGCATGAATTAATTTATTTTAAACAGACACTTTGACTTAAAATACTGTTGTCATTCATGACACAATGTTATATTAATTCACCTTAAAATTAAAACTATATTTTTGAACAGCTACAAAGAGTACCTATAATTTTCTAAAAACCAAAAGTTAAATTCAAGTTTAATAGAGTAGTAAAGAATTCATTATCACTATTTTATTTGTTTCAACATTACTAGATGTGAAAAGATAAATATGAAGTTATATTATTGAGTAGTAACTCTTCAAATAGATTAGTTTTAGACCTTTTACTTCCATGAAATATTGAATTCATGTAAAAAATATACACATGATCAAGTGAAAACTGGTTGACTAGAGACTTTAGTAAACAGAAAAATTACTAGAAATGTATATTCTTTAATAATAAAGGTATAATCCTAATCACGGTTTAATTAGGCAAAACACTCAGTGATTAAATATTGAGTAATTAAAGCTTCTCCGTATATATATTGCATTTTAAAGTGTTATCATGATTGTCAGATTAAGAGAGTTGTAGCAGTAGATCACATTTGTTGAACAATCAGGCACAAGATATAATTATTAGTGTCAATTAAACAACTATAGAACTACAGAGTGGCTTATTTTATTAATTAACTTTAGTGACAATAAATCATTATGACACAAATATATTCTGAACTCTGAGTTTAGGGTTTAAGGAATTATATTATTAGAGAACAATATGAGATCAGAGTTGAGCTGCCGTATATCTAACTTGGCAGGATACAAATTAAACATTTTTGTTCAAAGACATAATACAGTTAAAGTCTAGTTATGGAGTAGATAAAGGGTTATGAGACGGAAGTCTGCAATTAAAACAGACATCTGGTTAATCACTTTCTGTTGACTCCAGAGACTAGATCTACAGTATGTACAGAATAAAAAGACAAAAATGGTTAACATGTAAAAAAAAATCTCTTTATTTGTTAATATCCCTGTATACAGTGTTTATATTGTAATTTTTTTTTCCCTACTAAATCTCTGTAATATATGGTTCAAGTCAATTTGGCACATGATATTGCTGTATTTCCTACTTTAAACCATGGCACAAATAAAGTTGTTGACTTTTAAATGTTAAATGAGGAACTAGCTTTTAGGGAGTCTGTATCAATGTATTCATAATTTTTTAACCCCTTAGTGCAACACAGGGTTTTTTGGTTTCTGTGATCACTCAATAGTCAAAAAGAGAAAGGAATTAATTACAGCACACAAACTGAACTTTACTCATTCAAGGTCGGCCTAATGTACGCATCTTGTAGCTGTAGGTGCAGACTGGAGTACATGGAGAAAACTCCATCAGGCACAGTCAAATGTGACTAAAGTATAATGGACTGAGGCCAAACCAGAATTTGTGCCCAACTCTCAATTATTGTTCAGCAGTTCAAGCAGTGCATGGATACAAAGCTTACTTTGAAAAACAAAATAATCAAAGAGTATCTAATTAGAGTATTTAGTTTTCTAAGAAATTAATGAACTTAGCAGACAAACAGCCTGATTTGATTTTAGTCCTAGGCAGTATATGACAAACGCTGTTTCGATTGAAAATATAACTCAGCAAGTTACCTACTGTAATACACTGACATCAAATAAAATTATTCATCCTTTTTTGCTTTTACACAATAACTATATGCATTTATCTTGAAAATTTCAAGACAAAAGGCTTTTTACAGTATATGTAATGTAAAATTTGGTATTTGCAACAAACTGGAAAAAGATTAATATTTTTATTGTTGATAGCAATGTTATTTTAAACAGTTCATATTATGATGATGATTGAAATTATTTTTTCATTACTATAGTTTGGTACACGTCTTGAATGGCTACTATTAACCTTATTCCGTTTTTGTTCTCTTCTCAGTTTTCTGCCAATGAAGCAAGATAGCATGGGGGTGGAAAACCTTTGGCATCAATTGTAAGAAAAACTGAATGGGCACATCATATGATTATACCTTGGTTACATATAATACTGTATGTTGTCATGAAAGAAATGGGTGGCCAATTTGCCTACTTCAGCAAAACATTGACTTGCTTACTCAAAATAACAACTGAATCAACCAAGATGTATTTTTCCTAAGAATAAGTCTTGTTTTCCTACACTACCAATTTCCCCTATCTTCCATTAGTAAAAACTCCTTTATATTGCCTAATATAGAATCTACTGTATTTTCTAACTTAGTGGTTCTTAAATTCCATCAGATCCAAGGAAGAAAAATAATAAAACACCACACTTACCATCTTCATATCCAGGACCCCAAAATGGCTACTCAACCAATGAAGACTTCACTTCCAGTCCCACTACGAAGACGCCAGCTCCGGTTCCCCTTCAATAACTTCACTTCCGGTCTCAATATTATGGCATCACTTCTGTCTCTCTGCTGTGATGCTGTATCCGTTCCAATCATTTCTGCCCACCATTTTCCCCTATAAATACCCGCAATGTAACCTTTTTTCTTTATCAAATGTTTTTGATCCACAGATGGAAAGTCTAATTTTTTTTGTGTCTGGAAGACATTATATGGGGCTACCACCCCAACTCTTTCTGAGTCGTTTGTCCTGTTATTACAACACACACAGCTAGACTTTAGAATGTAAGTAAAGGGGAAAAAAGCCATGTTTATATTTTTAACAATGTTTTAACATGTTGTACATATTTAATATTGTAAAGAAATTTGAGCATAAAACTTTATTTTGTTGTTTAAGGTTATTTTAATCATTAATTTAAAATAGAGTATGGCTGTTCACTAAAACCTTGTCTCCCCACCATGCCCTTTTGCAATTCAACATGCAAAATCAACCTGTATAACGGTGAAACAAAAGCAATTTAATTCTACTCAGCTACCTGACAAATCATAAGGAGGAATTCATCCTACACAGTTATATGCAAAAGAAATATTTCTTTTTAGTTGCTTTGAATAACAGTATCAGATACATAAGTGCTGTACATGTGATGACAATAAAGACCCATACAGATAGAAGTAATTTATTGCCTTTGTTCAGCAGATCTAAAGTGGGAAGAATTTTCATTACATTAATGTGTCTCTCTTCCTCATCAACAGTGACTGCTTATCAGCTCACATTGTGACAAAGGCTCAAACGCATATGGAATGTAATTCTTCAGTGTTAAAAATCCCCTTATTTCCTGTTTAAGATATATTAAACATATTCAGTGATCTTTAACAACATTTGGGAAGTAAAATGATAGACTTTGTAATAAACAAAGAATCCTGAGAATGTTCCATCCATCTCCATTCAGTAGCCACTTAATTTGGTTTTGCATGGAGTGACAGGTGCATGTAAAGGATAAGCTTTAGTTAGTGTACATAATAAAACAGCTTAAAAAACACATTTACATGGATACATTCAGAGTAGCTTAAAGCAACTGAGAGAGGAAATTAATGTCACAAAAATGCCACAAACAGTCCCTATCCAGTCATAATTTCACTAGCAATCTAAGAACTGAGAAACAGCTATGAAACCAGCTGCACCATCATGCTACATAACAGGAAGAGTTGTATCTTGTAATTCTCATTCATTTCTGATTTACTGAAGCAGTGTTTAATTGCTTAGGTAATGTTTGGTACTGGAGAATCCATACTGTAAGGAGTTAAGATTTTAAATCGCAAAATTCATCAAGTTACGTAGTATGAAAACTAACAATTTGTTTTTCCCCAGAAAGGGACACATTTGAATCAAGCAATAAGACTGATGGCAGCAAAAATAATTACCTTTGTCCTTTCCTGCTGAGGAAGAAATTGCCATTTATCTCTGTTACTGTCAGATGTTTATGCAGCATTCTACTTTGTTAAATAATTGAGTTGATTTAACACCTAGTATAGCTGTGCTGGAAAAAAGTCAGGATGAGACATTATCACCTAAAGCATGTAAGAATGAAACTTCCTACAAGAATTCACCTGCTTTTCATGCTGGGTTACTATAATCTGTATCATTACAAAAATATTTTTATAATGATGCAGACTATGAATGGGGCTGGAATTGAAACCTATGGGCTTGAGACGTATGGCAGCAGCATTAACCACTGTCCCATCGTGCTGTCTCTAAACGTAATAGTCAACTAGTATTTACTTTTCTCAGAGCTTTTCACAGAGAGCACTAAATTCACTGTTACTCCTCTTATCCTAACAAAATGTTATACTTTACTGCCCTGACTGTCTATTAATGGTCATTGACATTTCAGCTTACTGCATTTCATTTTCAAGCAAGTTATTTTTTTCTTAAATATAATTAACTACATATTTGAAGTTACAGAACTGAGTTCTACAAAAAGATTATTATGCTAATTTATTCAGAGGCAGGTTTGACTACAAATTTTTATTTAATAATAATCCTTTTAAATGTCAGATGTCACATTTTCTAAAAATCCATTGATAATGTGTTTTTCATTTAACAAGTTACTGCTAATAATTTACCTTTTTATCTCAACGTAACAGCAATACAACATTAAATTCATTCCTGTTTCAATAGTGAGACTCATATTTATATCCTTTTTCAATATATTAATGTCTAAATATGGACCATCTCTGACATATAAAAAAAAACAAACTGGAATGAGCAAAAGATTTTGACACTTTGCACGCCTCTTCTTAGACAATTTTCCTTACTTCTAAGTATTGCTTATTTAAAAATGAGCCGCTGTTACACAGTTTAAAATTCATGCAACATTTTCATTAGCCTTTCTTTAACACAATACAAAAATAAAACAGCAAAAAAACCTTTGGTAAACAGAGAAAAAACGCAAAAGTTTTTTTGTGCAAAACAAATTATAATTATAATTACAGCTTCTTCTTGTATAGTGCACTTTACTGAGTTCAGGCACAGAGTACTGAGAACAATTCTCAATTAAAATAGTACAGTATAGATAGTATAGTATGAATTATACTACTTACTAAAAAAATACACATTTGTTAAAACACATGGAGAACTTATTAAGAACTTAATAAGTTAGAAACTTATTAAACATAAATGGAAACCAACGATATCTGTTCATTAATTATTTGATTAACTGTGGCCAGTTAACAACAAAGGAGATAAAATTTGTAAAAGAGAAAATCAGACACAGTCACAGTCCTGGGGCCTCATGTGTAACGTTGTGCGTAGAATTTGCACTATAACATGGCATAAGCACAAAAGCCGAAATGTGATTACGCGCAGAAAAATCCAGATGCAGAAATCTGTGTATACTCCAACTTCCATGTTCTTCCACTACATAAATCCCGGTCAGCATGAAAAGTAACGCTCCTCCCAGAATTACACCTCTTTGAATATGCAAATCAATATAAATCGCCCTTAAGCTCAGTCTTCTGTGAAAAGACAATGGGAAAAGCACGGGGGAAAATATAAGAATTTCAGCAAATACCAAGTGGAGGCAAAGGAAAAACAACAAAAGGAAGTTGATCGAGTGACATAGCGTGTTGGAGAAACTTGAAAGCTCACGTTCACAAAGTCGCACAGTGCCAGAAATAAAAAAAAGTCACATATCAAAGTCGCCGTGAAAAGGTGAGTTGTAGCCCACTGTCTGAGTGTCATATGAAAGCTTATTAGGGTACGGAGAAAAAAAAGGCACACAGTGGGGAAAAAGCACGAAATGTCAACTTCAATCTCGAAATTTCCACTTTAATCATGTAGTTTATTTTGTCATTAAAGTAGAACATCATAAACTTCATCTTAAAATTGCTTAATTAACCAGTTTCTCAAATCACATCGACATTAATGTAGCACGTTAAATGATTTGTTTTGTATGTGATCTTCTATGTGCTCTGTGTGTGTGAATCACTACTTGCTTCTTAAAACCAGCTCTCTTCCTCCGACTGGACACAGAATCCATTACATTTGTGATATTACAGCTCTCTGAATAACTAAAATACTGAGATGTATACATATCATTTTCATGATGATAGGAGTTAAAGCACGTTATTAAACATGGGTTTCATGGCGCAGTGATTGTGCGCGACCTTCGATGAAATTGTTTGTTGCAGCAGTACTCAAGGCTTGTGGCAGAGAAAGAATCAGTGGCCCCTTCGCCCGCCAATGTCAATATGGTATCTTATGCATGGCGGATGGCCACGTCTGTTGCGGACACTGCATAGCCGCCTCGTGCTCATGACACAAGCGTTTAACTTTTGTCGAAATTTGCCGTTGCGTTTTTAGCTGTGTCGTTATTTTTTCTTTCTGTTTTATATTTAATATATATTGGCGTGGCTGCCCCTGAAGTCCTTGCTTTTTATTCTCCAAGTAACCGATCGCCACACAATCAGCTCTGTAATAGATGTTAAGCCATCTGTAAGCTTAGAGCGCAGATTCTTCAAAACCTTTAAGGAACATTGAAATATCTTCGTAGTACATGTTTAATTATTCTATCCTTCCCGCCAGTCCCAGTGAAGACTATAGATTATTTAAATGAAGTTAAAGTTTTATCTGTATAATATAATAAACATATTTTGCTGCATTTCATCTTTTAAAAATGATATCGTCATCATATGTAAATACGCGCTTTATAAAGTGGTGCAGGTTGTGTAATATTATAACTGTAGTGCAAGTTTACAGTGGGGTAATTTTGTACTTATGAGTACAAACATTTCTACAAGGAGCTGTTGATTGAGTGCGTTTATAGTTCTTGGGATGAAATTGTTTCTGAACCACGAGGTCTGTACAGGAAAGGCTTTGAAACATTTTGCCGTGGCTGAGACAGCGTGTGCTTCATACTGTATACCGATAATTCTTTTCCGATCAGCTGCTGCTGTGATTCCCCACTCAGATACAGTGATATAAATACTGGTGCAGTGAGAGTAATATGGAAAATGATATCCGCTGTGGCAGCTCCTAACGGGAGCAGCTCAAAGAACGCTAAAGCAGTTATGGTATTTGGAATACTATGGCTATTCCCTGGACCATTATATTGTTACAAGTTAATTACAATCAGATGCATTACACTAATAAAAAATATGCGGTTAGTTTCAGTGTATTTATAAAGCCGCGCCAGGAAAATAAAAGAGTAACCACACAGGAACAGTAGCACTGCTTTGACGCTGGGTGCCGCCAGTCTGCATGTACCGTGGAAAAGTGCGTGGCTTTACGCCAAGTGTAGGTTTTATACATTGCGATTTGAACGTGGAAAAGTTCTTACGCAATATTTCTGTGTGCACGCACGGTTTATACATGAGGCCCCTGGAGACCCCAGCCAGCTAGCGACATATGGGGTATGTGCTGGGTCGTCCATCTGATGTATGAATCTCTCTATTCAATGATTGCAATGTTCCTTTATCCGAGATTACTTTTAAATATGCAGGAGAGCACCTTGGCAATACAGCAGTTGGACCAAGTGTAACATCCAGATACAGATGAGGGGTAGTACTATAAAATAAATAAATAAATATTGTAATTTATATTTCTGTACAAATGACTAACTAACAAATATGCAGTATGTAGATCTAATCAGCAGCTCTAGTCAGGGTATGCTAGACTAAAGTAGTACGTTTTCACCCTGCATTTAAAAGCTGAAACTCTTATACTCTGATACAGGGCCCTGTAACTAGAAGTTTAGCCTTCCACTGTTATTTCATTAATCCTTAGAACCACTGTTTTGATAGCCTTTTTTGTGCCATCATTTTATGGCATTTCCTGATGATCACAACAGTTGTGTGTATTAAATGTTATGTTGGCTGCTAACCATAACATGTTGTGTTATCATGTGGTGCCTGTTTTGAATGGCAGCATGGAATGCAAATTATCCTAGCTTTAGGATTTAAACAATAAATCATTTCAAGTTCATGTATGTATTTTGATTAGGGTTTTTTTTTTGGTTAGTTTGGTTTCTGAATTCAGCTTTCCTCTCTTTAAACAAAGATTCTATTTTGCCCTTAAAATTCTGTTTGCAGGTTCTGTTAGTCTTTTGTGACTCCACTCAGAAGTTACTAACTTATTGTCATGCCTTTTAAACCTATTTTATTCTTCTGGTCTAACAGAAGTCATATGACATATTGTTGATAGCTTCTTGCACTTCCTTAAGCATAGAGGTACTCCTTGTTGAACAATTTCCCTCTTGTGTGTCGTAACATAAATAGTCTGAAAAGTTAACAAGAATGATAGTCATATTAGCAGAATATACAAAGATATAATGTTTGAACAAAATAACAGTTTAAGAAAACTTTAAATAAATAATTACATATATTTGACATATTTTTCTTCTGCATTAATTTACATATGCAAATGTCCATCTTTATTAAATAAATCCAAATAATGAAAGGATGTTGCACACCTGCAAATTATTCTAAAATGTAAGCACACATCCAAACACAAAATATATATGCTGTTAACCTACATAATTTACAATAAACAGAATAGCTCATGAATGTTGTTGATTACACCAACAAGTTTATGGTCACACCATAGATTTAACAAGGAATTGTACTTATTTCACCACTAAAGAGGGACTGTAAATTATTACATTATGAATTTGTAGTCAAATACATTGGAGTGAAAATGTGCAGTGCCAATGACTCAAATACAAACATACACAGTGTAATTTAATTTGTTCTATAAATACATTTTTAAATCCCATTTTAAAGTTAGGAATAATGAGGTGTAGAATACACTGTTAAGATATCTGACCCAAGTTATCTATTCAGTTTAGTCTTCATTTTTTTCTATCCATATGTTCAGATTGGGAAAGACACTGATTTTTCAGATAAGAAAATTATTTTTAAGCATTACCTGTTTGCATAGCAATTTGTTGTGTACAATTTTAAATAACTGAACATTATATTAGAAATTACAAAACAAGTACCTGCTGCATGCATTTGGAAACAGTATATGGGTGTGCCACATGCACCCTTATAAACAAATAGTTTAAGTGCCTTAAATACAACATGGCCATAACCTATGTTAAGTTCATGATTATGAACTGCAAAAAATTATTTCCTGATCCTCATTAGGTAACTGTTCATTTAGTAATTATAAAGGGACTTCAATTCAAATGCTGTCTTGCCACTTTTTGCTCTGAATATTTTGATCTGAGCTGTCGAATACTTGTCCAAGGATGGCAGATATGTTTCTTTCAGTTGCACCTGGGTAATGTGATAAAATTCTGCATATACATGTCACAAATATCAGAAGTTAACAATGTATTTATTCTCAAGATCCTAGCAATTCCACCCAACAATTGTATTGTAAGATTAGATAAAACTCACCTGTTGCTCTATGAAAAGCCCAGAGACCAGTGGTTCATCAATGACAATCTTTTTTCTTTTCAGGGAAATAAGGAGGTCCATTTTGGTGTTGACTGTGTCCAGGTTCATATTTTTCTTTTTCACTTCATCCACAAGCTGCTGCTTTTCTTTTTCTAGATTCTCATCCTCAAGAAATTTACCTCAGATTTCTGAGGTTTCCAAAAGCAACCTCTGGGAGAACCAAATCACCTTTTGTGCGCATTTACCTGCACTTTTGCACAGCCACCATATGTTTTTGCCAAAGGCTGTTCATCTTGTATTGAGTACTTATTTTACATCCAAGCCACAGTTTGCGGCCTCAGTGAGACAAGGATGCTTGTAAATCAAAGCTGCAGACACTTTCTCACATTTTGACTCATTTGGGTAGACTTTGTATGAAAACATTACCTCTGAAACTTTGTAAAATATCACCATTTTTATTTCATAATTGACTTCCAATGGAGTTTTCATTTATTCATATAACTGAATTGTTTTCTGGAGACAAAGAGCAAACTCCAAAGACAACTTGGGACTTGGAAACTCCTTGGGGATTGGCAGAACCAGCGGTGGTTCCAGACCAAATTTACCATTTGTTTTTTCATGGGGACACAGAACAAAAAAAAAGGGCAATATTTAATTGATTAATATATTATGTGAATTTATTTAAAGCACAAACAAAATGAATTGAACATTTAACAATAAAACTTAAAAACAGTGGCGGTTCCAGACCAAATTTACCAGGAGGGCCAGGGTGAGGCCAGTGTTTTTTCATGGGTACACAGAACAAAAAAAAAAAAAAAAAAAGGGCAATTTTTAATTGTATAATATATTAAGTGAATTTATTTGGAGCACAAACAAAATGAATTGAACATTTAACAATAAAACACACAAATGAATTTCAAACAAAAGATTTCACATACTGTACATATGCACAATAAACCTTTAAACAAATTTTACTTTTTGTACAGTAACATTTCTCTTTTTTGTATGGAAGATATTTTTCTTTTTATATAGGTATGTATTTATTTTGTTATAAAGTGACTTTTTTACAGCATGAAACTTAAATGTACACTCACATTTTCTGTTCAGTAATCTCTCATCCTCTAGCACTGGCAACACAGTAGCCTATAACATTATAGTAACAGTATTATTCATTTGTGATTTCTTGCAA
This sequence comes from Polypterus bichir lapradei, assembly GCA_026402145.1. Taxonomy (NCBI): domain Eukaryota; kingdom Metazoa; phylum Chordata; class Cladistia; order Polypteriformes; family Polypteridae; genus Polypterus; species Polypterus bichir. The sequence continues at coordinate 26,135,909 of JANRMT010062833.1, read as the reverse complement.
AACGGTCCACAAATGTATCAAGGTTCAAAGCCTTGTCTCTTCTGGATTCAATGCTTAGCACCCCTAGATTGCTAAGACGCTCATCAGTAATGGTGGACCAGAGGTAGGTTTTTACTAATTTTAATGTGGAGAAACTCCACTCACAAGTGGCAGAACTCATTGGGAGCGCAACAGCTATTTTGCACAGTCTAAAGAGCTTGTAAAATACCTCTTTGTATGGCTATGTATCAGATGGCTTTTGAATCACACCGCTCTTTATTTTTCTTTCCAAAAGTCTCTTGAACTTATGCAGTTCATGCCCCAGGTCATCAATATTGGCAATCATAAAGACAACCAAATTCAAACAAAGTGGTCTTTCAAAAATGCATCACTCTTGGGGTTAAGAGATCGGATACTGCTCATCAGCTCACAATTGGTCTTTGAAAAATGTCTGCTCAGTTCACTAAGCATGCAGTCAATGACAGGATAAAAAAAGGAAGACCAATATGTTTCTTTATTACAATCTAGCTCTCTCTGACCAACAGAGCTTAGCATGTGGTACTCACGGAGTCTGGAGCTTGTCTTCCTTTGTTGTTTTGCTACCGATTGTGTGGCAGCATTACATTACTCACAAATGTTCAGTACTTCATCCCACAAGTTATCAAAAAAGGACTCCTGCTTGAAATCTGTCAAAGTTTGAACTAAACCTTGCAGTAAATCAGCCGCTCTTGAGAGGTCAACAGTTGATGACAGCAGCATATCAGATAGACGCTTTGTTTCCCCAAACAATTTATGGAGCGTAACTACAACAACAACAACAACATTTATTTATATAGCACATATTCATACAAACAGTAGCTCAAAGTGCTTTACATAATAAAGAATAGAAAAATAAAAAACACAATACGAAAACAAAATAAATCAGCATTAATTAACATCGAATAAGAGTAAGGTCCAATGGCCAGGGGGGACAGAAAAAACAAAAAAAAAAACTCCAGACGGCTGGAGAAAAAAAAAAAAAATCTGTAGGGAATCCTGACCATGAGACCGCCCAGTCCCCTCTGGGCATTCTACCTAACATAAATGAAACAGTCCTCTTTGGATTTAGGGTTCTCACGGAAAGGCTTGATGATGATGGTCACGTAGAATTCTGCCTTTTAGTCCATCCATCATTGTTGGATGCTAGAACTAGATGCACAACAAATTCTTGGTCGATCTGGGCCAGAAGACCACGGGCCACAGAAGATTTCTAGTCCTCTGCGCTCTTGTGCCATCTCTTGCAGGATACGTTTGAGGGCAGGTAATCTGTCCATTAAGTTGCGTACAGCTATGAATCGACATGCCCATTATGTGTTACTCAATTGTTGGAACTCTCTTGTGCTGCCACACATCTCACTTTGTACAGCCAGCCATTTGGGGTGCACATATGAGCCAGAAGTGAAAACATAAAGACTCTGTAACAGAGCAAAGAATTCGTCTGCTTCTGGAAATGCTTTGATTGCATCAACTAGCACTAAATTGAGACAATGGGCACTGCAGTGGATGTAAATGGCATATTTAGCTTTCTCTTTGATTCTAGCCTGGACCCCTGAATACTTACCACTCATTACAGCAGCACCATCATATGCTTAGCCTATAAGGTTGTTTTTGTATTCTAAGCCATGGCGTTCCAATAAGTGCACAATCTTTTCAGTAAGTCCCATGGCATCTAGTCTCTCAGCAGATTCAAAATGGAGAAAACTCTCCTTGATGGTTCCATTATAATAGTACCTGAGTACAAATGAAATCTGCTCTTGTTTTGAATCATCCTTTGTCTCATCTGCCATGATGCTGAAATATTCGCTATTTTTTACTTCTTCAACAATTTCAGAATGGACTATTTCTGCCAAACAATCCAGAACCTCATTCTGAATTATCTTGCTTGTGTACTTTGCGTTGTGAATGGTTGTCAATCTGTTTTTAACTGCTGCATCATAGTTTGCAACTGTTTCAAGAATTTCCCTAAAGATGCCTTTGTTATTTGATTCCTCAGACTCATCGTGTCCTCTCTGCGCTATATTTTGTCTGGCTGTAAGCAATATCACTTCACCAATTGTTTTAATATATTCGCGATTTTCTTTAACTTGTTTACTGTGTTCCTTGTTAAGGATATTTGCCAATGTTGTATTAGTATTCACAGCCCTCTGTTAGTCCCTCCATGCTATCATTGCTTGCTTGTGCCTGTCAGATTTTGCATGTACTTAAAACCCCCCTCCCCTCTCAGTTGCTTTTTTCCAGTTCCTGAAGCCAAATGGTGAGTCAAATACACTGCCTGACATATTTGGTGGACTGAAATGTCTGCACACATGACAATAGGCCATAATTACAGAGTATTCAACCCAAGGATGACTTTCATACCAGCTTGGCTGGAAGCTGTGTCTTCTGTCCCCCATTAATGTGGTCAGAAATGTCCTCAAATTGGGCTGCACTGGTGGATCATCTTTACACTTGCTGATATCTGAAAAGAGACGACTGTAGAGTAAACATGAGGGTGTAACTGAGAACAATATTAATTGATCATCATTAACTTATTACTTTATTAAATTGAGATCAATAGTCAACACACTTCACAGTGTATGAATTGTAATCACACGACACTCACAGACACACAGGTTTGTTCAGCATCACAAACCTCATGGTACTGTACATGGTGCACATGATGGATGATCCACTGGTTGTCCCTCTTTCTGTTCCTCACTCTCTCCCTCACAGCCTGTGTCTTCCTCCTCACTCTCAGGATTGACAGTCTCTGTTTCTGATCCCTCACTCTCTGCATCCTCTCCAACTAACTCCTCTGTCTCTCTTTCATCCTGCTCCTCAGCTCCCTCATGATCTTCATCCTCTCTCTCTCTACGCTGTTCTTTGCTAACAGGGGCAAAAAAAGGACATAATGTCTTTTTGTCTTTTCATGTCAACTGATGTTGTTCCCAGCTCCGTGAGAAAGCAATAGATAATGAAAACTGTGATCCTATCTCATTATGGCTAAAGCTAAAAGTGCAACACCTTCATTTTTAATTTGTTGTAAAATTATGAAAGGAAAAAATGAAATCAGTTCCTAACCCTGTAGGGACTGGATTTGGCGCATGTTAAAACAATGAAGCTGGATTTCATTGTAATGAACAACAGCAGTAACACGAGAAAATGTGCCAAACACTGACGTTACGAAATTGAATCGTATTGCTTACCTTTGTCTCTTCACCTCTTTTCACTTAAGTCAGCTTTAACAATTTGCGGTAGTGGTCTTCTTTCTCCTTTTTTCCTCTTCTGCTCCGAAACGTGCCGGCAAAAGAGTGAGCGTGCATCGCCCTAAAGAGTCCGTGTGGAACGCTCCGGCATGTTAGTTCCGGTTTCCACGCCAGCGCATATCACTGTAAGTAATTAATTAAAATTTTATCTCTTCAGCACAGGGCCATAACAGGGGCCAGGGCCAGTTCTACAGGGGCACTGGGCCCTTTTGGCCCCCATCTAAAACCGCCTATGGGCTCAACTCTATTAAATCATTGAGACAATAAAAATGAGTCACATGAAAGACTAGCAGTACCTACAGTGTTTTCTTCTAGTGGTGTGACTAAAATGTTCCACAAAATCTTTAAGGTTGCCTTGCCTGCTGGAAGTTTACTAATGCCTGTTAAATTACAGAGTTCATTACTGAAATCAAGATTTTCATATTGTAAAGTGAATCCACTCTTTATGTTCAGTTTCTCACAAAGAGGTCTTCAGGGGTAGATGCATTGTCAGAGCATGGTACTTTTCTGATATGGCATGGAACAAGAATTACCCGCAACAACACTGTAGCGGTTTTTAGCTTTTTAGAAAAACAGCATAGGAAAATCTCAGTAATTGTAAAAGAACAGTTGCTTCATTACAATGTAATTAAGCTGGTGATAAATGAGAACTCAATCAATCAATCCACAAATATCAGATTGATTCATGCATTTTTAGCAGTTTCACATAACAATTCAGAGGTCAAATACCTAGAGAAGTAAGGACATGTCAAGTGATACCATGGGTCTTCCCCAAGTATAGTAGGGAGTTAGTGGATAGAAATCAGAAAGGTGCTGAGGAAGAATAGTTATAATACCTGGACAGGCCTTCCTAACAACTTCGTAAGCTCTGAGATATTCCAAATACCAAACGTCTACTCTCTTCATTAATGAAAGAGAGCTCACTGCCAGCAACAACACAGTTTAAGATTTGGCCAAATTCTGGTAGTCCAAAAGGAAATCCAATAGCAACAATCATTTTCTTTGTGTATGTTGCCCCATACAAGTGCACAATAAAGGATAGAGAAACTTGCATCTTTTTTTTGTTTTAACTGTAGCTCTTGTGGTTTTATTTTATCTATTTTCTCTGTATGCACCATTGACCTGAAAGAGTTTGGGCAATCCAAATGTCATGTAACCATGAGTTGATGTTTGATAGTTAATGTATTCAGAATAGTTTTTAAGTTATGTACATCTTGCACTACTTTTATGAAGAAACTGTGCTTGGCTTCAAACCTTATTATCCAAAAATCAACTAATGGGTCAAAACAACAAATTAGGATGGGGTAGTGTTATGGTTTTAGATAGTGTTATAGAATAATTAAGAAGTAACAGTAGTTAAGTATGTTGGTTTGTAGTGCACATTGAACTATATAAAATTTTGTTTTTAAAATGTCATGAAGAGACTGCTGAAATGCTCAGGTAAATAAGCAGAATTTTCCGGGGAATGGTTCAAGAAACTGGCTGATGTAATGTTCTTATGTACACCTAGTAAGACTTGCTAGTTGGTACGTGTACAGTTTTCGTAACAGAATAAGAGCTGAATTCAAGAGCTGCTAAGATGCTTATTTTAGGCTTGTTGGGCTCAATGCAAAAGCTCCTCATGTCTTTTATCCAATCAGAGTATGGTACGTAAGCATTAATTCAGCACTGACATGCAAATTTATTTGTCTGTCAATATAACCATCTACCTGTACTTTCTGTTCCTCACTCTCTCCCTCACAGCCTGTGTCTTCCTCCTCACTCTCAGGATTGACAGTCTCTTGATCATTCTGACCATGCTATACCAGACTGCTGTGATGAATGCTCCCTCTTCATAAAGTGATATTAAAGACACATAGAACAAATTTACTCCTGCCTGTTTCCTGACTTTAAGAAGTCCTGTTGAGGAAAAGATTTCTTTCATATATCTCCAAATTTAATTTCTTCCACAACTGACAATGGGAAACACTTCCTTGAGCAAAACTCAATGATCTGAAATTTTGGTTCCAATGTAGCACATAGTTTCTTCTGAGAACTTTGAAGAAACAGAAAGTTCAAGTATGTCTTTTAAATTCATGAGGATTTCCCTCAGGTACTATGGCTCCAACAAAGAAATGAAGAAATCTTAAAAACTGCCAATTTTTATGTTGCCTCTTTTTCTTTATTGAAAGATTAAGATTTTAGTTGCAGTCTTTGTTTTTGCCTAAGGAAATGTTTTATGCTTATGCCAATTCAGGGGGAATCTGAAATCAATTTCTGAATAATGAAAACTCAAAAGGCACAATGCCCTCAAAAAGGTCACATAGTATATCAGGTTTTAGACAAAACACAATCTTATTTGACACCACTAACAGATGTAAGATGCTGATTTTCAGTAATGCCTGCAATTAAACTTGTGGTGCACTTCAGGAGTCCTTAAATAAAATTCTTTAGCTTCTTTGGTCTGAATTTCTTGCAATGAAGCAAGACAAACTTGGCAAAATTTGTCAGCCCTGAAACACTCAAGAAACTGAGCAAGACTATGAGCATCTAAGTTATGTTCAGAAACAGTAAAACAGTTCCTTTTACTTGATCGGACAACAGTTCAACAATAATCTGTGATATTCAAGAACCTTTAAATATCTGAGCAGTGGTTCAAAGAATGTGTCATACTAAAATCGGGGTAACATTTTGCACCAGATGTAGGCAAGCAATGGAGGCCTGGCTAATTCTAAAAAGAAGCGCATTGCAGTAATCTAGAGGAGAGGTTATAAAAGTATGTATCACTGTTTCAAGGTTGCGTTTAAAGAAAACAGGCTTGATTTTTGAGAGCAACCTCAACTTGAGAAAGCAAGATTTTACCACTGTGTTCACATGGCTATCAACTTTTAAAGTAGAATCCATTTTCAAATCTAAATTTGTGATCATGGATTTCTCAAATTGAGCCACAATGGAAAGGTCAAAGCAGGGGGTCCCGCTGGTGCCATTGGGTCTAAATAGCATCACTTCTGTCTTGTTCTCATTAAAATTTAGAAAATTTAATGCCATCCAACTCCTTATGTCAATAAGACAATCAACCAGGGGCTTGACAAAGCAGTAACCAGGATGCTTCAGAGGGAAGTAAACCTGACAGTCATTTGCATAAAGATGAAAGGAAATGCCATGTTTCCAGAAAATAGCGTCAAGTGGCAGCAGGTACAAAGAGAACAGAAGAAGTCCCAGGATGGAGCCCTGTGGTACCCCCCAGAGGAGGGCAACAGAGGTGGAAGTAAAATCTGAAGCATAAGTAGTACACAGTCACCAGAGTCCACTGTTAAAGAATATCATTAAAAACCCTTAACAGAGTGGACTTAGTGCTGTGGTGAGTTTTAAAAACAGACTGGAACACTTCCAGAATTGCATGTTCATCAAGGAAGGACTTCAGTTGGGTGTGAATGACTTTTTCCAAAAGTTTGGACAACAAAGGTAGCTTGGAAATAGGCCTAAAGTTTGACATAACAGAGACCAGTTTTTTTCAGCAGAGGTTGCTCAACAGCATGTTTAAAATGTTTAGGCACTACACTAGAGGTTAAACTACTATTAATAATAGTAAAAATAGAAGGACCCAAGGTAGAAAAGACTTCCTTACGAAGTCGAGGAGGAAGAACATCAAGGGGGGAGCCAGATTGCTTCATTCTGGAAACTAGCTGCTTTGAAAAGGGGAGAGTGATGGGCTCGAAGTGATCAAACACTGCCAAACAGCGTATTAAAATGGATGGGCCTTAGTGCTTACAACCTTCTTCAAAAAAAAGAAAAGAATTTATTGCAAGTTTCCCTAGAAAATTCCAGCTAGACAGGTTCCTGAACATTAAGAACAGAACTCAGTGTGTTAAAAAGTACATGGGGGTTGTGAGAATTAGAGCCAATAACGTCAAAAAAAAACTTTTTGATCTAGAAGCTTTCAAAACTTTCTGATAACACCACCAACTTTCTCTCAAAATTTCAAAGGAAACCTGCAACCTGTTGTGGACTATGGCCAGCAGCTTATCCCGGCCAATACCCCCAAGCCGCCAGGTGGAGCCCTCCCTGCAACATGGAGATGCCCCGAATTCCAGCAGGGCATCATGGACCTTGGAGTTTCCCTTCACAGCCCTGCTGGATACCGTGGGGGCCAACAGAGGACACTACAGGGAGGCTCAAGGACTTTATCTGGTGTCTGGCATCTGGTCTGAGGGTTCAAGGGAACGACAGCTCCCCCTATCTGTCACACTGTCCTTTTTCCATCTCCGTTCAGCTCTCCTGCACTCCCGTCTAAAGGCATGGTTATTAGCATTTAACCATGGCTCTGAGCAGAGCTTTAGTTGCCTGCTTGTTAATAGGGCCACAGAATGGCAAGCAGAATTACATTGAAGTGTTAGCTCCTCAGTATTGGAAGACACAGAGGGCTGTGAGGTCACTTCATAATTAAAAACAGCAGAAAACTGAACAGCAGTGGAAGATTTAAGAGCATGGCAGCATGGAACAGGTGTGTAAGGTCTAGCAGATTGACAGAGAGGAACAAAATCAGATAAAACAGCATATGGTCTGAAAACACTGCATCACCAATTTCCAGATTAAGAACAGATATACCGCGAGAAAAGACAAGATCCAATGTATGCCCATGTTCCTGAATGGGACCATTTACACACTGAATTAGACTAAAAGAGTTCATTAAATCTAAAAAGTTTTATGTTTAATAACTATAGTTATCTATTTAGACCACCACCCAAACGTATGCCTTTTGATGATGGTGAGACGCTATATATATATAGTGTATGTATATATATATATATATATTTTTTTAATTAAGACATTAACGTAACTTATACATGTCATTTAAATTAATAGAATAATTTAAAAACTTAGCATGATGAAAACATTCTGTGAAATTCAGAATATAACGATTATCTTTAAAAAGGAAACTTTACCCACAATTGCTATTTACCGTATGCTTGTGTATGTGAATAATACAGTCTACCTATTCAAAAAAATACACAACTGGTTTAGTGTGTGCACAACAAATCTCACAAATGGTGGTGAGCAACAGTGGATGATATTTACTAAGTTTTAACACAAGTTTTGAGAAACAATCATAGTTTGGGTTAAATCAGCTTCTAACGAAAGTTCACAATAGTAGTTCTGGCTTAAAACCTCCACAGAAAGCACAACTGAGATTTCATTTTATGATTATTCGTTTTCAGATTCTTTTATAGACACTAAAATCATCTGTAATTAACAGACCTGCTGTCATTACACATGACAAGTAATACAAGCTAAAATTTAACATAACTAATTTAGGTTCAACAGTTGATTATCGTCAATGGTTGTTAAAATTAATAAGGTTACTGTTAATAAATCACACCTTGATTTTTTTAATTATATAGTTTTCAACAAAGTAGAGTTCTAACCTTGTAAATGCATGTACTTAAGTTGGTTGAATTTAATAATATTCTCACTCGGACATGTGCATTGTGCAAAAGCAAAAAAAAATAACACACACACAAACAACGGATTATTTAATTCTCACAATGCTGTAGAACTCACATCTGCTTCACACATTGAAGAAAAGATTGTCAAAGCTACATATTTAACTTAACTATGACTTAGGTACATTTTTTACAGTGCAGAATATTGCAAATAGTCATGGTCACCTCCAGTTTGAAAGGCAATACCCATGATCAGTAGAGATTGCCATAACCCTTGAACTTCATACCGTCCTGGCACATATGGATAATATAAAAAGAGTCCTTTTTTTAGACTATAGTTCAGCATTTACCACTGGTGTACTGGCAAAGCTGATCATCAACTTAATTTATTGCCACCTGTGCAACTGGATTTTAGACATTCTATCCAACAAACTTCAGCATTGCAGATTGGCAGCATCATATCCTCCATCAGATTCAGGGAGGGCTGGCATCCTGTAGTACGATCACTGGACAGCCAATCATAAAAGAAAATAAATATTGTAACATACAACAACAACATTCATTTATATAGCACATTTTCATACAAAAAAATGTAGCTCAAAGTGATTTACAAAATGAAGAAATAGAAAAATAGAAGACACAATAAAAAAATAAAAATAAGTCAACATTCATTAACATAGAATAAGTAAGGTCCAATGGCCAGGGTGGACAGAAAAAACAAAAAAAAACTCCAGAGGCTGGAGAAAAAAAAAAAATCTGTAGGGATTCCAGACCAAGAGACCACCCAGTCCCCTCTGGGCAATCTACCTAACATAAATCAAACAGTCCTCTTTGTATTTAGGGTTCTCATGGAAGGACTTGATGATGATGGTCACGTAGACTTCTGGCTTTCAGTCCATCAATGTTGGAGCATCATGATGCTTTGAGTAGGTGGTGGTGGCACAGGCCGCCACTACAAAGAAACCGAAAAAAGAAACAGAAGAGAGAGTTGGGGTCAGTACGGATTTTAGAGCCACTATGAATAGTTATTATGATGAATTGAACATACAGAGTATCAGTATTAAGTTAAAGTGAAGTTAGGAGAAAGCCATGTTAAAGTAATGTGTTTTCAGTAGTGTAAGTAGAGTAAGGGTTAGTACATATTTTAGAGCCACCATGAATAGTTATTCCAATGAGTTGGAGATATAGAGTATCAGGATTTTGATTACAGTGAAAGTATGAGAAAGCCATGTTAAAATAATGTGTTTTCAGCAGTTTTTTAAAGTGCTCCACTGTATTAGCCTGGCGAATTCCTATTGGCAGGCTATTCCTGATTTTAGGTGCATAACAGCAGAAGGCCGCTGTAAGAGCCATTTTCCTAGTTCTATAAAATATATGAATATTTATTAGATGATAATGCATAAAATATGGGAGGTTCCTATAACCCCCGTGAATAGAATTGAGTTGGTATTTTCCTGTCATTTCTTAACAGTTTTTGAGTAAACAATGTTCTTTAGTTAGAGTCTAGCCTTGCCTTGTGTAAGGCATAGAGGCATACGGTTTTTTAACCATGTCCTTGTTTGAGCTCACGTTCGTGCTTGCGCACGTGAACGTGCCT